>CM017805.1:26055148-26743513 GCA_008086715.1 Sitobion miscanthi | reverse complement strand
GCAAAATTCGTATATTTTATATTTTTGACTACAAGCGAGGTGGTGGGGGGGAGGGGTGAACTCTTGGCAACGACCGTCATACTATCAAAGGTCCCTGACGACAATGCTAATGGAGAACGGCGCTGGTGGCGAAGCACGGTGGTGGGGGGGGGGTATTCGAAATTATAATATAGATATATTTCTAATATAGAGGAGCAAAGGAGTCCCGCAACACTCCGTTGTGCCGCCACTGCCGCTGGGACGAGAGTGCGCGCACCACACCGGTGCAGTGGCGGCGGAGGTACATTTCTCGCGGGTTCATTTATTATTTTCGTAGATAAATTCCGCTTCGATGGTAATTACTGTGAAGTGTAAAGTTTGAGAGGGTGGTTCTTTATCTTTAATGAAACTTTTGTACTTTTGCTGGCAGCCGAATCTTGTTTTGTGCCAAGAACGCTGCCGGTCCAGGCCAAACTTATCGGCAATAAATTCGCCGGCAAATCCGGCTGGCACGGCGCGGCGGCAGCGCCCGACCTCCGTGCGCTGCATCGCGAATAATATCCTCGGGGGTTATCGAGCGGTTACCGAGCATGTACCGCGCGGTCCGCTACATAACCGCTGCCGACCGTTATTGCGGTCGTGCCCGACATGTGCGCGCTGCACACACACGCCCGAAACGGGGCGCTGTGTATTGTGATACGGACGTGCGTGTGTGCGCGAGCGGGACGGATACGCCAACACGAATTTGTGCAAATTAAATCCCGTCACAGTGTCGTACGGTGGAGCTGTACTCGCCGACCGGTTTTTATCGCACTCGCGCCCCCGGGGGGGGGGGGGGGGGGAGCAGAACGCCCACGTCGGCGGCGGCGGAGGTTTTATATATCGTTCCGATTGAAATCGAACGGTCGACCGCGGTATATTAATTATCGTACGACGACAACGTCCGTTATAGACCACGCCTGTATCCGATCGGAGTGAGAATTAATGTGAAATAATTTTTTATAAGTATACGCGGACGATCGATCGAAACACGCGACGGACACAACAGTGCGTCTCAAAAATGTGAGCGTGCGAGCGGGTTTGGGTGTGTGTGCGTGCCTGGTCCGAGGGTTTTGGAAATCGTACACAATATCGTATCGTATCGTTTAAGACTTGGAGGCTTCGCTTGAGTGCGTGTATATAATATATTGTTTTTTCTCCTCCCCCCCCCCCCCATACACGATAACCGCGGTGCATGTGACGCCCAGCTCGTGTTATATTATTACGATGTCCGCGCAAAGACTTCGGTGGCACCATCGCCACGCCGCAAATGTCGCCGAGGACTAAACCGATGAAGGTTATAGGTTAGGTTAGGTTTAGACCGATACGATGTGTTCGGAAACTCGAAATCCGCCACGCTTTTGATTGAAAACGGTCCACGTAGATTACACTAATATTGTGATTCCGCAAAAAACGTCCGCTCGCACAGTGCATAATAACAGACAATGATGGACAATGATGGTGGCGCTGTCTGCCCAAAAATGAAACACAGTAACAACCACTTTTGATATTTTGCAGGAGAGCCAGTTTGCTAAACTGATAATTTTTGATTATAATTTTTGATAACGAGGTATAAGAATTTTATATGTAACGATACAGATACTGGCGTGTATTGGATTTTGAAAAATACTAGTCATACAAATAAATCTGTTGGTTACTGATGATTACTAAACCATAGACTAGAGGTAATATTTCAAAGAGGTTAGAATAAAAAAAATCCGGATCTTAACGAGGAGTATGAATGTGTAAAAACGACAATATTTTGATAAGAGGCGTTGTTACTGTGTCATGTTTTTGTACTCTATAGTCTGCAACGTATTCGATCAAAACGAGCAAGGCATATGTGGATACAGAATAGTATTTATAGAATTAGTATCATAATATCATACTACAGCTATTGTAGAAGACACGTGCACAATAACGCCATTTCAATCGGAAACTGTCGAAAAATTAAATGCTCGAATGGTGACTACACTAATATTATGGTATCAAATAATACAAGGAATTTCCAGGTGCATGAAAAGTTCAGAACTCATTGACTGTAAATTATTTCATCAATACTCCGTGGATTTAAATCCAAACCGATTTACGTCCATTGACAGCAATGGGTAAATTAAATTATAACGACCCTACGGTGATTATTACTCATACCGGAGAATCGCAGGCAAGTTAAATATTTGAATGAGCGATTAAAATTTCAATATTAGTTTACATAGTAGGCACGATGAACCCATTGTTACCGGCAATTCACCATTAGTTCGCTTTTTATGATAGACTTTACATTTACAAAATTATTATTCATCAGGATATCTCCCTACTCTTGCACAAAGTAATAAAGCAATAATAACGATCGAATTATCCCACAACACGTTTTAAAACCATTTCGGTTTATATTTTTATTAACCGTAACTTGACCGAAATAAAAATAAATGTCTATTTCATTTAAAATTATTAGTATCAGTTAATAATTGGCAGGGCGTCCTAAGTAATTTTTGTTGCTAATGGGTCCCCGCTTAGATACATAACGCGCGTACAATCCTAAAGTGTTTTGTTTTTATTATTCAGTTACACCATTTTAGCAATTAACACCTTTCATTGGCCTATTTATCTTGTTTGTTTCGCCGGTCCAAAAGCAAATTGAATACTCTTTACAACATATCAATCAAATAACTTGGAAATAACCGTATCTTCGAGGAGTCTGTGTCTAATTTTTAAACTTCACTATCGGCGAAGGCTCCCCCCCCCTTCCTCTCATCCTATTACAACACGAGATGGGGAAGGCATGTGTTCTCAACCAATCGGTTTTCGTCTACGACTCCGTTTGGTAATCACCCGTCCAGTCGGCCTGATTTAATTTGTAAATTTAGTTATTCCCCCCCCCCCCCCCCCCCCCCCCCCCCCCCTCCACGTCCAACTTTATCATTTGCATGTTGAGAAATAATATTACCGAATCTGTCTCAAATTTGTTTTTGTGAAGTTTCAATCGTTGATAAATATCGCGTATAGGTTGCAGTAATCCTACTAAATAATAAATGCATGTACAGATATACATAATATTATGAAATGTTCTTCGTCCTACAATTAGCAGCATACCTATAGCAGGGGTCGGGGCAATTAATTCTTATGCGGTCCAGATAATTTTGAAAAAAAAATTTAAAATTTTTCCGAGTGGCCAGAAATTAAATATTTTGTTTTGATATTATATTATTATGTGTTTTTTTGTGTTGCGGCCCTGGCCCGGGAAAAAATAATATTACAATGCGGATTTCTAACACGAAACACTCTATTATTCATGATCATTTAATATTTGTCCGGTAGCTAAAACAAGTCTAGTTGGACGGTGGCCGTGGGGGAAGTGGTATCACATTGTGCAAACGGCATATTAGATATACAACCCTTCCTGCGACTTCAAGACACGGAATCCAACAAACAAAGGCCCCGGCAATCCAATAGATTTCACACAGCTATATATAGGGACGTAGTTGATTGGATACATACCTGGAACATTAATATTTTATAATTCCATACAATCACCTTCCGAGCTATGAAATAGTTTTTAAACCGTACAGAGCCTTCTAGTGAGTCCTTACATATGTTGTGCTATCACAAACACACACACTCCCGTATTTCTTATGTCCTATTGTTTGAGGGTGTTTGCGCTGAAGCGAACGTACATTTTAGGTAACCATTGGGAGGGGGGCGCACGGGGGGAAACCTACACGTAACACCTTCGTCGCGTATGAGTGTCTTGATGCATCACACTCTCTTGAGTGTATATGATCGAAGAGTTACCCCTCCTAGTCATTAACTAACCTGTGTATCGCATTTAGCGTTTTTTTATTTATGTTTTTCGAAACAAACTAATGGTAATTAGGGAACGGGGGGAGAGGGCGGGACGACCAGGGTTAAGAGAAGGGGGGCCCCTCCGCATGTGTGGAACGGTGACAGGGCACTGGTGTCTACAGGAGAAGATGGATATTGTAGTGAAAGGCTGCTTCAGTAAGGTACAACGAGGTTTGAACAAAAGAAATATGTATAACCAGAGGTGAATATACGAGATTCTTTAATAAATCAATCCAAAAGCCAATTATAGACAGACCACATGTGGACGATTCGGACGTGGAGTTGGAACAAGACTCCGAACTTATATGTATAGTCAGGGTGGGCAGCATGGCAAATATTTTTAGGGGGGAATTATTGAACTGTACCGAGTAGGAGTATGAGGGTGGGACATCCACCGCGGAGTAATCAAGTTTAGGACAGGAGGGAGGTGGGAGGAAAGGGGGGGGAGTATCACTACACATATAACTGTTTGGTGACTTTGTTTTTGTGTCTTCGGATTAAGTTTTAGTAGATGAGGAACGCGGCTGGTGAATACTATTGCAAATATTTACAAGCGAGACGTCGACTTTTTAGACCGGATTAACCAAAAAGCCATGGCCTTAAATTAATTGAGAATGTATTGTTTTTGGAGCCTTCGTGAATTGATTATGAAGGAGGCTTAAAAGATAGTGTAACAGGGTGAGAGAGTTAGTAGATGACGTTATTAATTAAGGCTGGCTATACTTTAGTGTCGGTAGCTCTGCTGCCTTCCATAGTGCTACTTCCTCTAATCAGATATACACTTCTTTACGGTAGCTATACTAACCAGGGCACAATGAGTGAACACCGCAGGATAAACAGTAAGACTTTTCCCTTAAATCAGGGAGATTACAAGTATTGTATAAATCGCTTTAATGTTAATAATTGATTTGTTGTTAAACAAGGATCATACTGAATGCGTAAGTAATACAATGAAGTGGATTCGAGCAATATCAACACACAGTGGTTCCACCGGTATTACGCCGGTGTTAGTGGGGCGAGGATCAATGTTTTCTTTATGGCAGTTGGTGTTTATTAGTGCAACATATTGCCAATTCGTTTTTATATAAGCCGGTTTGTAGGCGTAGGACGAGGGAAACAGAAGGAGGAGCAAATGTAAGGGAACCAGAAGAGAATGGATGCGAAGAGCGATGAGGTGGTGTGAAAAAAGAGAGGGGGGGAGACAGAAGGAAAAGAGGGGTGGGGGGGCGTGGGGTGGCAGAGGAGTGGAAAAGCATATGTACATGTCTCTTGAATCCAGATCTTAATCTCCATACTTTTGAATTAGATGTTGTACTGAACTTTACCTTCACATTTGACACTTTGGTGTTGTGTTTAAGACTTTTTTGATTGTATGCCAGCAGAGTAATAGGGTGGCGAAAATGGGGACATACAGGAGCATAGAACGACAGGATGGGGAGGAACGAAAGAAGAGTGGAAGGGAACGACGAAAAAGGGGAGGTGGGAGTGGAGAAAAAGAAGAGGGAAGAAGAGAAGAGAAAGGGAAGGGAGGGACGAAGAAGGGGGAGAAAAGACGGAGGGGGGATAGGGTATGAGCAAGGAGCAGAGGGGGATGGAGGAGAAATGAAAACCGGGAAGGGAGGAGGGGGAGAGGAGGGGGGAAGAAAGGACGTAGGGAAGGGGGGAGAGAGAGGGGGGAGGGGGGGGGATGGCAACGGGGAGAGGAAAGGGAGAAATAAAAGAAAGGGAGAGTGGTGAAAAGGGAAAAAGGAAGGGGGGGGGGGGAGAGAGGGGGAGACAAACGGGAGGTGAAGGGGGAAGAAGGGTGGAGAGGGAGTAGGAGAACGAGGGGAAATAGGGGGAGTGTGGGTGGAAAGGAGGGGGGGGAGGGCGGGAAGGGAGGAAGGGGAAGGGGAGGGAAAAGAAGGAGGGAGAGAGAGAGTGGGAAGGGGGGGGGGGGGAGGGGAAAAGGAGAGGGGGAAAAAAAAAAGAGAAGGTAGGGAAAGAGAAGAGGGAGATAAGAGTAGGAGAGGGGGGGGAAGAGCGGGGGGAAAAAAGGGGAGAATGGCGGGGGGTAAGGAGGTGGGAGGGAGGGGAGGGAGACGGGAGGGAAAAGGAGAGAAAGATAAAGAAGGAGCAAGAGAGGAGTGGAAAAAGAAAAGAGACGTTGAGGGAGGGGGGGGAAGGGAAAACGGAGGAGGGGAAGGGGAGAGAGAGGGGAAAAAGGAGAAAGGTAAAAAAAAAAAAGAGGGGGGGGGGAAGAGGAAAAAGTTGGAGAGAAGGAGGGGGGGAGGGGTTGAAAGGGAAAAGGAAGAGAAAAGGAGGAGGAAAGGAAAGGGGAAATAAAGAGGAAAGAGGCGGAGGTGTGGAGGGAGTGGGGGGAGGGGGGAGGAAGAGAAGGGAAGAGGTGGAGGGAAAAGGGAAAAAGAGGAAAAAGGGGGGAAGAAGAGGGGGAGGTGAGAAGGGGGGGAAGAAGGAGGAAAGAGGACAAAAAGCAGGGGGGGAGAAGGGGGGAATAAAATGGAAAAAAAAGGGGGGAGGGGGGGGGGGGGGTGGGGGGGGGTGGGGGGGGGGGTAAGAAATGAAAAAAAGGGGAGGGGGGAGAAGAATCGAAAAGAGAAGGGGGGGATAGGAAGGAACTAAGAGGAAGGGGAGAGAGAGAGATGGGGGGAGAAGGCGGGAAGGAACAGAAAAAGAAAGGAAGAAAAAAGAAGAGGTGGGAAAAAGAAGGGGAGAGGGGGAGGGGGGGGGGGGGGAAAGGGAGGGGGGGGGTGGGGAAGAATAAGAGGGATAAAGGGGGGGGGGGGGTGTAAAAAAGGGGGGAAAGAAGAAGAGTGGGGGGGGGGGAGAAAGAAGGGAAGGGAAAGGGGGGGGGCGGTAGGGAAGAAAAGGAAGAAGAAAAGGAGAAAAAAAGGAGGGGGGGGGGGAAGAAAAGAATATTTTTATGCTTATGTATTAGCTTTTATTAGTAAATTTAAAAAAGGAGTACTTAATAGATTTGCATACTTTTGTTGTGACAATATCATAACACAAATGGTGGGGTCAATAATGAAAAAATGGTCGCCTAACTGCTGGTGAGCAATTCGTAAGAAAAATATTACAAGTGGGGAAATAAATCACTGTGTGTTTTAATGTGATGGGTTAACAAATTAAGAATGAAAAATTCAATGATATAATATCGTTGTAATAAGAAAAACGATTCTGAGGGGAACGAAGAAAACGGAGTCATACCAGGACTATATTGTTTCCTGAAGTATGGCATTTGTCTGATGAATTCTTGTGCATAAACAAATTAATCTATATCAACGGGATTTACGTGGAGGGCCTGTTTGATTTAATTTTCATCATAGCTATAAAGTTGAAAAAAGCTTTATATAAATTTTATAACTGGTATTTTGAAATTTGGAAACATTGTAAATAAGAAATCTTTAGAAGAGAGGGACAAAAAATTGGTTTGCTATACTGGTTTGTACTATTTTCAAGCTCTATTGTACAAATATATCCGGAGAAATCTTGTAATTGGGGGAAAGGGGGGGGAAAAAAGGAAAGGGGGGAAAAAAAGAAAAGGGAGCAGGGGGAAAAGGAGGGGAGGGGAAGGGAAAAAAAAGAGAGGAAAAAAGAAAGGAGGAGAGAAAGGGGGACGGGGGGGGAAAAAAGGGGAGAAAAAGGGGGGGTGGGGGAAAGAGGTGGAAGGAAAGGGGGGGGGGGAGAGAAAGAGGGGGGGGTGTGCGGAGGGGGGGGGAAGGGGGGAGGGGCGAGAGGGAGGAGGGGGGGGGGGGGGGAAGAGGGGGGGAGAGGGAGGGGGAGGGGGGAGAGGGGTGAAAAGGGGGGGGGAAAGGGGGGGGAGGAGGAAGTGGGAAGAGGGGGGGGTGGGAAAATGGGGGTGAGGGAGGAAAGGGGGGGGGGGGGCGAAAGGGAGGAAAAAAGGGGGGGGGGGGGGAAAGAGAAAAGGAAGAGGGGGGGGAGGGAGGGCGGGGAGGGGGGGGTGAGGGGAAAAGGAAAGAGGGGGTATAGGAGTGGTGGGGGAGAAGGGGGGGAGGAGAAAAGGGGGGGGGGGGGGGAAGGGGGGAGGGGAGGGGGAAGGAGAGCAGGGAGAAGGGGAGGGGAGAGAAGTGAGGGGGGGGAGAAAGGGGGAGAGGGAAGAGAAAGAGAAAAAAAGAGAGAGAAGGAAGGGAGGGAGGGAGGAAAAAGAAAAAAGAAAGGGGGGAAAAGGGAGAGAGAGGGGGAAAGGAGAAGAAGGGGGAAGAAGGGGGGGAAGGAGGGAAGGAGGGAAGGGGAGGGAAAAGAGAAATGGGGAGAAAGGAAAGTGAGCGAGAAAAGGGGGGACGAAAAGGGGGGGGGGGAGAGGGGGAAGGGTATCTGGGGGAAGGAAGGTAAAGAGGGAAGAAGGGGGTAAAAGGAGAAGCGGAGAGGTAATGAAGGGAAGAAGAGGGGGTGGAGGAAGGGGGTGGGGGGGGGGAAAGGGAGAGTAGAAGGTAGAGGGAAGGGAAACAAAGAGAGGGGAATGGGGGGGCGGGAGGGGGGAGGGTGAGGGAAGGAAGGGGGAGAGGGTAAGGGGGGGGGAAGGGAGCCCGAGGAGAAAAAATCAGGACGGGGAGCAGGAAGAACAGAGGAAGGGAAGGGGAAAGAAGGGAAGAGGGAAAGAAAAAAGGTGGGAGGAATAAAGGACGAAGAAACGAAGATGGGTAAGAAGGAGGGAAAATGGAGGGAAGGGTTTGAGGGAGGGAGAGATAAGGGGGGGGGAAAGAAGGGGTGGAAGGAAGGAGGAAAAGGGGGGGGGGTGGGAAAAAGGAGGGGAGGGGGAAAGAGAAGAGGGAAGGAAGAGGAGGAAGTAGGGGGACGAATGGGGGGGGGGGAAAAAAAGAGGGAGGGGGAGAAGAGGGAAAGGGGGGGGGGGAAAAGAAGAAAGGGGGGGGAAAGAGAGAAAAGAGGAGACGGGGGGAGAGAGAGGAGAGACAGGATAGGGAGGAGTGTAGGTGACCGAGAGGGGGGGAGGGAAGAGGAGGGGGGGGAGGGGGTGAAAAGGAAGGAGAAGAGAGAAGGAGAAAGGAAAGGAGGGGGGGGAAAGGGGGTGAAGAAGGGGAAAGGGGGGGGGGGGAGGAAACGAAAAAGAAATGAGGGGGTGGGAAAAAGGGGGAAGGCGGGGGTGGGAAGGGAAGCGGACTGGGGAAGGGGGGGGGGAGATAGAGGAAGCGCACCAAAGGAAAGTGAGGGGAAGGGGGGGGACTTACGAGGGGGGAGAGGAGAAAAAAGAAAGGGGAAAGGGGAAAAGAGTGGGGAAGGAAAGGGGCGCAGTGGAAGAAGGAGGGAGGCGGGGGGGGGGGAAGGTGGGAAAAGGATGAATGAAGGGAAAGGGGGAAAAATCAAGAGGGGGGGGGGGGGAAAGAGGAGGGGGGAGGAGATGGAGGGAACGGGGGGCGGGCGGAAAAAGGGGTGCGGGGGGGGGCGGAGGGGAGAAAGGGGAGGGGACTTAGGGTTGGGGGGGAAAGGGAGCAGAAGAAGAAAGGGGGGGGAGGAAAAGGAAAAGACGGGAAAGGGACGAAGAATAGGAAAGGGGAAATGGAAAGAGTGAGGTAGGGCGAGAGGGGGGGGGGAGGGGAAGGGGGAGTAAAAGCGGCGGGGAAAGAAAAGGAAGAGCACAAAGGGGGGTAAAAAAAAAAGGGAGGGGCGTGAAGAAAAGAAGGGGGGGGGGCGGAGCTAGGAGAGGGAAGGGGAAGGGGAAGGGGGTAGGAAGGCGGCGGAGTAGGACGGAGGGGGGGGGGGGGGGAAGAGAAAGGAAAGGAGGGAGGGGGGAAAAGAGGGAAAGGAGGGAGGGGAAGAGAGGAAAGAAAAAGGAAGGGAGAAAAAAAGGGGGCGGGGGGAAGAAAAGAAGGGGTGAAAAGGAAGGGGGAGCAGGAAGAAAAGAGAGGGGGCGGGTCGGGATGGGAAAAAGAGGGAAGGGGGGGGAGGAGCGGGGGGAAGAGGGGGGGGGGGGGAAGGGTCGTGACGAGGAGAGGGGGGGGGGAAGGGGGGGTAGAAAAGAGGGGGGGGAAGAAGGAGGGGAGAAAACGAGGGAAGGAGCCGGAAGGGGGCGCAGGGGGGTGGAGGAGGGGTGGGAGGGGAAGGAGAAGGGGAAGGAAAGATAGGGGGGAGGGGGGAAAGGATGGAGGAAGGAGGGGGGGGGGGGGGAAGAAAAGAGAGACAAAAAAGAAAGTGGGGGAGGAAGAGAGAGAGAAGTGGGAGGAGCAAGGGAGAGACAAGAAAAAAGGAAGGAGGGGTAGGGGATAGAGGAGGGGCAAGGGGGGGGGGAGAGCCAACTGGTTAGATTGGGATGTCCTTTCTCTATGGATGGAGGGAGGGTAACAGGTAGCAAAAATGCCGTTTACTAACCAGAAAGCACGCGGTATAAATAACAAAAGAGGCCCCTAGACAAAAAAAACTTTCCCGCCCTTTTCAATGTCCGTAAACAGCTCAAACAGAGGTCAATTATTTTCCCATTTTATCGTGTATAGAAAACGCTAATATAAACATTCAGTAAAATTTTCAAGTATCTATAGTCATTCGTTTTTTCATTACAATAAAATAAGAAAATCGTTGCATGAGAAACCGAGTGAATATCAAATGTCGTAAAAATTTAACTTGATTTGCTTGTAGACATTTTTTTTCTGATAAAGGTAGACAAATTTATGGGTAATATTGTATTACATTTTCAAATCTTAGATTGAAAAAGAAATATTTTTATGGATTCTCAACTCAAAATAATTTGTTAATTTTCGAGATTTTTCAGTATTTTTTCAAGATTTGAACTTTAAAATGCTTATCAAAAAAAAACGTGACTAAGATTTTTTAATTTTTTTCATCTGCCTTTGAAACAAACCCATGAGCCTTCTATTAAACTTTTCAATTCAGCTTTTTTTACTCAACAGGTAAAATTTTATTGATATTTTATAGAAAAAAACTAAAAAAAAAATGGAAACTGACAATATCCATTAACAAAGCTCAAAATAAATCAAAATAATTGGAAAATGTCATGGTTGTAAAGAAAATGGAAATAACAACCAGTAAAAATGTCATGTATCTTCTACGGTCATGTGTTATAAAGTTACAACAAAACCAAATTCAATTTTGTGAAAATCGAAAATCTTTTGCGTAAAATTCCCCGTTTTTCCTTATTTTTCTTTGTTTGTTTTTTTGGCGCTTAATGAAAATTACTGGGAATTTTTAATTTTGACCACCCCAATGCCACCACGATATTCACTTTCCAAGCGAAAAAGATACTGAGGTTGAAAATTGAGCATTATTTCGACTACTTTTCGTGTACACAGACACAAAATAAAATAAAAAAAAGAAAAAAATATATAAAAACACACATCATTGTAAAATCAATACACTCATCGTTCCACTCAGAATCTAAAATCAATAACGAACTGAGATTTACGTGTAATATAATTTATCCTTTTATAGATACAGCTTATCAAGTCGAAACCGTAAAAAATGATAACGGTGACATCATACCAACTCTTAACAGTAAGTACACATTACAAGTTACTTGCACCTAGTGTGGTATTGAAATTTTCATAATGTTTAATGTGTTTACATATAGACGACACATAATATTACAATAGGTTATAGGTACAAATAAAATATGTAATTATGATACATAATACGTAGAGCGATCCCTAAATGCATGCCTCTCTCCTATCACATAGTTCCTTTGTAATTGTTATATTATGACGCTTGGGAAGTGTGGCAAACCGTCGTACTGAAATTAACCTTGGTATGATACGTGAAATGATGTAACTCACACGAAGTTGGACAATCATATTAATGATTAATTTATTAAATAATATAACAAATGTTCGTAAAATACAATATTGTTCGATAGTTTGAAATAAAATGGTAGATGTTCTGTTTGAAATTTCTGCCCAATAACACGTATTTACTTATCATTTACTCAAAGGACTTATCTCAATTATCGACTCCCTGACGGGTTCCGTACCCACCGTCCACCCGAAGACTTCAAAATGTGCTCACCCAGGCCTTTCAGTCACTTATTTGGCGATAGTGTACCAGTTGCGTATTTTATATTTTATGATTAGTGTACCAATTGCGCTCTTTATATTTTATGGTATTTCTTTTTCGGTTATACCTGTTTGTAATTGGTTACTCGGGTAGATCATGAACAGGCATGCATCGAGTTATACAGATTACGCCCCTGAATTAGTATACTATTCCTTAAAACCAAATGTAATATGTGTGTGTGTGTGTTTTATTACTTAAAAACAACTCGATTGCATTAGACAAAAATGTCAGAGATTATTTAGATAGATCTTATTATTATTTACCTTTAACTTCTATACTTCATCAAAAACAATAATAAACTGAGATTTCTAAATAATATAGTTTAATTTTTATATAGATCATCAGTTTAAAACATATGAAGAACTTGATAGTTTTAGAAGAGAATTCAGTAAGTTTACATGTCTAGTTATAAATTATGTTATATTTTATTATTTAAAAACGTGTATGTTTATAGAATTTATAATATTATAATATAGATGATTAAGGTTATTCCAGTCGGTCACTAAAAATTATTTTTAGACCCTCTGCTGTGACAAGATTGTAAGAATATAGATGGTTCGATTTTAAGGCTGTAAAAATAATAAAAATTCTTAACAACGTCCTCTCAAGAGAACGGTCGAAGCTTCTTTTCTCTTTTAAACATTATTTATTGTTTTTTTTGTAGAAATATGACTTTTAACGTATTAGTGGTTTTAAGTGTAAAAGAAAGTTGCTTGTACAGAATTTAATAGTTAATTTCGAGGATAAAACTGAGGGTCCTACTACATTGCATCACGCTAAATTAATACTTAAAATATTATTACATGATTTTTATGTTGTGATTCTGAGTGTGTGCAGTTGATTATTGAGTATACTGAAATATAAAATTTATATTTTTATAGCAAATGATTTCCTCCAGAAGGGCTCAGATGAAATATTGAAAGGCCATATAAGTGCATTAAGTAAGTTTACATAATTAGTTAAATATATCTTATATAAAAAAAATCAATTCTATCTAAGTACTGTGCTATAGTGGTTAAAGCAAGGTGTATATGAAAGTGAAATATATAGTATAAGAATATTTAGTAGGGACTTAATACAAACGATAACGTAGAGTGATATCTAGATTTTTACGGCGTAAATTGATACTTACTGACTATCACATAGTTATTATATAGTATGATATTTGGTTATTTGAATATAACTTTAAATATTATATTTTTATAATTCTGCATACACCAAAATTATTATCTGCAGCTGCACCTAATATCTACTTAATATTAGTTTGCCGTTTTTTTCCTACGTGGTGTAATTAGTACGATAAACAGATTTTCAATACATTTCTTCTATTTTATTATTAAAATATTACAATGCATCGGTACAATAATGTTACAAGCACCGCTAACGTTCCTTCCTGTTGTTTTATTTCATATCTACAAGCACTTTTATAATATATATTTTTATGACCTACTGTATACTAAAATCTTATTTTATATGATATATTAGCGGCGAAAATGAGTAAAGGTGAACTTAATGATTGTGAGTGGTTTTTGTCAATGATATGTAATAATAAATATTGAATGTTTAATGCCTTTATAATTCATGTATATTATATTACTGCGTATAATGCAGGTTTCTATGGAAATATACAATTTAGCATTTAGAAAGTAATAATAAACACTTACTTGAACCTAAATCAAATCATTTCAGATCCACTGAAAGAGTTTGTTCTTAAATATGAACCTACTAGTAATACAGGTAGATAATTATTAAACTGTTAACAACCAATAAAAATATAAATCTCACACGTTACAAAAATATGTTTTATTATTATATTATAAATTATAATATATACTCAAATATTATGATTTGGTAGGTACTATAATATTATATTCAATTAAAATTAAAAATTGTATTCAATTGAAGTGCTATTTTTTATTTTTTCAAAGATTACTTAAGATCAACATCAGCATTTTGTAGAAAATACAGCGAATGTCCTAGTTTTGAAAGTAAGTACTAAGAGAAGATATTTAAGTTTTAGATCATAATAATTGATTGAGTATTTTTGTATTTTATAAACCAGATTGATATTAAAATTAAAACAATAGTTGTGCAAAGAAGGTAAATATTACTTTAATAATATAACTACCTAGGTACCAAATATTCATCAAGAAGTTGATTAGTTTACAGCTTATGTTCAATTTGATTGCTCTACTATATAATAATATACAGGATATGTTACAGGAAGACTTAACCGGTAAAAAAACTTTTGTTTTTATCATTGTTTATATTTTTTTATTTACTATTTAATTTAAAGTCCCTTTCATTACACTTTTAGTATAAAAATTGAAAATAACAAATTTTTTTATCTTTTTATATTACAAATAAATTATGATAGTGAATAAATTTATCGAAGTTATTTATCAGTCGTCAAGCTATTTACTAAATGCATCCCAGTAGGCTTTATTGAAATTCCATCTGGGTTTCAGAAGATTTTACAACTGGGATCTGTATTCCGATGTTCACGACAACAGAGTGGTGTTGGCTGTAAGGGAAATCGTTAAAGACTTCTCTGCTAATTGGTATGAAATGGCCTTTTTGTTTGATGAGAAACATTGGTCCAAATTGTAGTCTCGTTACCACCACCCTGATATAAATGTACCTATGTCTTTTGCGTTGAATACAAGGGCTATATTTTCTTATTCGGCCCACTCATTAAGAGTATCTCTGTTATAATCATTATTGTCAAATCCCGTAAATTGGTGATGGCTGTTAAAATTACCAGCAATCATTCCAGGATGAGCTGTGGGCATGTGGCCACTGTTGAGCCAATTTTCATTTGCTGGTTTGCATATATTAACGCTACTTAGTTCATTAATTTTAAATAGCTGACTGTGATGTTGCTGCATTCATAAGTGGATATGTCATTAAGTATATATGTAGAGGTACCGTAGCTTCAATTTATGTAGAGGTACCGTTGCTTCAATTTTTGTAGCGGCCGCTAAAAGTACTATCCATAGATAGATCATCTTTGTTTTAGTAGTATGTGTTTCCTGTAGTAGAAGGACCGAAATTTCATTTTCCCGTGAAAATTTGGATGAATCCTAAAAGAGAAGAGAAGTTTTTGTTGTTGTTGTTGTTGCTGTTGCTTTTTGTTAGTTTTAAGGGCTGGTAGATCCGTAAGGAAAGTTTGGCTGCCAATTTGATAGATGTTTAGCCATTATATAACGTCGCCTATGGTGTAATGCGAGGACGCAATCTATCTATACACGGGTATCATGCGATCTATCATAATTTAGGTGGAATAATTGGCATTTTGAAGGATGTTATTTTGTACTGGGCAGTCTTTGGATTTTAAGGGAAGTCTTTAAATTTTGTCGGATCTCATTGAATTTAGTTACAAGACTTGAAATTTAAGAGAAAGTCTATGAATATAGTGGGAAATCATAAAATTTAATGGGAAGTTTTGTAATATAGCCGGAAGTCTTTGAATGTAGTCGGAAGACTTGACATTTAGGAGAATGTCTAAGAATGTTGTGGCATATCTTGGAATTTTGATGGAAGTCTTTTAATTTAATTGAAAGTCTTGTAATATAGAGGGAAATCTTGTAATTTAGTCGGAAGTCATTGAATTTAGTCGGGTTACGTGGAAATTAAAGGAAAGATTTATATGTATTGGGAAGTCTCGTAGTTTAGACGAAAGTCTTTGAATTTATACGGAATAGCCGAAATTTAATGGGAATACTGTTAATTTAGTGGAAATTCTTAGAATTTAGTCAGAAGACTTAAAATTTATGAGAAAGTCTATTAATGTAGTGGGATTTCTTTGAATTAAGTTGGAAGTCTTGGAATTTAGAAGATAGTCTATTCCAGGTTACTTATATATCCACAAGTGAACTATCAATTGCTACTATAATATTATGTATTTAGTCCATAATTAAAAAACTAAATTAAATCAACTGTTAATTTATTTTATTTTTTAGATAAACATTAAGATTCACATGGATATTGCACTATTTAAATTTTATTGACATGTAACACTAATAAAAAAATTATATTATTATATAACTTAACTTCATAAGAATGATCTAAATGCATTTATAATGATACTAAATATAAAATAAAGAATATATAGTAATATGATATTTTTTATTATTTTTTTAAGGATTGACTTAAATAATATATATTTTTATTCGATGTATAGTTGAGTTAACAAGACTTGAGTGACAAACGTATTGTATTTGATACAAAATTAATTTTCTATTTGCATGAAAAAAAACATTATGTTGTAAGGCACTAAAAATTACTAAAATGTCTTGATTTTTTTTACCTAGTGTGTGCTAATTATATTTGTCTGGACCTATTTTATTGAATATATGTGTTGCTACCGTTCCGCAGTGGCTTCTTGTGAGTCTCATATTTGATGCAGTGAAAAAACAGGTTTAAGAATTAGTAATTATCGGGTAAATACAAATTCTAAGAAAGGGTGTAGTTCAGTAATATGATATATCAGTAGAACTAAAATTTACGAATACTCAAACCTAAATGTTTTATTAAACACAACTCAGTTTATTAAACCATATATATTTTTTACATTTTAACCTATGGATAATATGCATCATATACATAATAAAATATTATTTATATGATGACGCTTAGTACATAACGATACATCACTCACTGCACAGGAATGTTGTTTAACAGATCAGGCGTGGGTCGTTATTATTTCCGAGAAGATTGTACACGAACAAAGTATCCGTGAGAACATAGATACTTATCGATAGTCAGCGGGAATGGGGTTACGACTATCAATTAATAATGATGTTTATACATTTCTAAATAAAAAAATTTTCAAATTTTCATGACTGACAAATTTTACAAAATATGTTACTCCACACTCGTAAAAAAATTAATACGGATACGCTCTCAATTTTTTTTCTAATTTCCAACAACAAAAGCTTATAAGAAACATATAAAAAATGAAAATCTAAAAGATTTTCAAAATTTACCTAAACATACAGAATGATTAACCAAGCAAGGTCATACACTCACACCGTATTATTATTCTTTCTTCAATAATGCAGTTATTTGAATTTTTGAATTTTTAAATATACAACCTAAAAACCAGAATTTCAAATTTTTGAAATTGTATGTACTACATAATGAGTATCCTGTCAAAACTTATCTTAACTTTTCCGTTGCCTGGAATAAAAATTCTGATTCCCAGCTCATCTAACCTGTGGTAGACCGCGGACCCCGTGCTGTTTGTACGTAAATGTATGATTTATCTCTAGGATATCAAAGTTATACCAAGTTTGACGTTTTTACTCAATTCCACCTACGGTGGATTAATATGATCAATGAATACAAAACCGTACTAAAATCCAAAAATCCAATGTTAAAAAAAAAACAAATTTAACCCTTTTTAAATTAGCATATCTTCTTCTCAGAGGTCTAATCTACACACAAAATATCATACTGATATATAAATATATATGTAGACAAAAAAATAATAATACAAACCAGTAAACATGCCCAAAGACTAGTATATTATAATACACTATTATTATTTTAAACTGCAACAATAAACTAAATTTATAGATAGAAACCTTCTCCGTGTTATACTCTTTCGTTTAAAAAAAAATCAAGAAGATCTGTTAAGTAGTTCCAGAGTCTATTCTGTACAACAATTTTCATTTCACATTTAAATAAATAGATAGATGGGGGCTATGGTTATTTAAACCTTTTAGTCATTAATATTTATCTATCTTGTTTCTACAATATGAAGACGAGGTACTAGCATACCAGCAGTGTTTTTTCTCCGTCTAGTGCGTTACAGATCAAATTTTACGTTCAGCAGATCAAATGTGTCTCCATTAGTTTAACAATTAGAGGGAATTGACCTCTTATCAAATTTAAAAGTAAGATCATTATCATGGTAACCTCATAGGCATTGTATTATAATTTACTTTAAAAACAAATGATGAGTCTCTTAAAATTGTAAATTGTGTATACATCTTAAAATACTCAATAATCGAATAAAAAAAAAATCAATAAAAAGCCTAAGAGATTTGTTGAAATAATTAACAATTAATATTAGTATTCAAACCATGTAAACACACGTGCGTGTACACTGTCGTTTTCTAAAAGATTCTTATGCAGTTATATAGCTACGATATAGCTGTGCAACACTTTTACTATCGCTTTCTATATTATATACGTATACGGGATGACCTCAATTGTGCATATAAATAGGGTATTTGATGTATAATATAATACTCATTTGCACGGAACCCGCCATACGGTGTGTATAGTCACAGATAATTGTCCAAGTTGTACGTTACATATATACATATATTATATTATATAGTATAATCATATTGTCGTATTATTATTTATTATATTAATATTAAAGTCATCAGTTCGTTAAGCTTCACTTTCAACAATTTTGCCTAAATAATAATCTTAACTTTAATTTTTATAAGAGGTCAATTCACTATAATTTTTAATCCAATAGAGCTAAACGTAATTTGCTGAGAGTAACATTTGCTATGTCACGGGCTTGTATGTCGAAGACAAAAAACGTGGGTATCACGTTCTCTTAATAATTTGTAAAAATGGCCCAAGTACAGGTTCAAATATTACGTTCATTTTACTTTATTGAAAAATGCTTTAAATTAGTATTATCCTTAGTACAATGGTTTAATAACTTATAAACTATTCATTCAAATGTTGAATTAGGTATGTTATCGTTTTAATCAGTGTGACTTTTGAAATACCTTTTTTAATCCGACTTTTGGTTCGGGACCTATAATTTTTCGTGTGTTCTTGTGTATTTAAAAAATTACATAGTTCCGTGTACTTTGGATTTTGGGTTTTCGTTCGATCACTACAAAATTTGAGATACTTGTCTTTCGGTGTACGAGGATTCAAAAATGGTCTATGGTCGATGAATTGAAAATGCCAGACCACTAGGGCCAATTTGAATGATAATGATTATATTATGTATAAAAAATTATAAATTAATATTTAGTAGTGAACAATTTATAATTAAGAAAAATTGTAAGAACATTTTATGTAAACGATTAAATTATAAACAATTTGTTGTTTCTTGATTTTAATTAATGATAATTAGTTATTCTTTGAATCTTTCAATCACAGAATACGTTTTAAGTAAATACTAAATTGTATGTGTAATTAACGTATATTTCACGATATTAACGTCTTAGGTATGTATGGGGGTTGAAAAAATATTGTAATGATAAAAGTGCAATGTTTGTGGTGCTCATCTCGTAGTGGGATTAACTTGAAATTTAAACCATATAGATTCGCTATATTAGTAAGTACCGCATGCAAGTATGAATTAAGGAATTGAAATTCATAACCATTCTTATTTTTTAATTTTGGACATATACATTTTATTTCGTACTTTTCCTATCATAAATTCCACTATAATTTTCTTACAATAGCTTCAATTTGGATTCTTAACTAGGTGGCTAAGGTAATGTATAATGATATTTGATTCTTGTTATAACAATACTGGAAATGTGTAATCAACTCAGATTAAAAGTATGCCTAAGTTAGGTACAAACCTATATTGAGATTGACTATTTATCTAAATTTCTTGCAAATAGTTTATTTTAAATCACGATTGTTAAATAATTCTTAAAGAATTTCAACTGCTGAATTCATACTTTGCATACCAATATAAGGAGCTCATGATTCATATTTTAAGCTAGCTCTTGCAAATTAAACCTTTATCAATTATTTCAATTTTAAGTATTATTGCATATTTTACTAAACTGTAGAGGACCATAGTTAATAAACTAGCGAACCAAAATTGATGATTGGAAGACTATCGACACTTTCAAAAAAAACTAAATTTAACAGAATCCGTTAAAAAATATAGTAGTGACCATTTAAAGAGATAAATTTGATTTTGCTATTGGTACAACTGCGTGTTTAAAAATTTTGAAAATTTTTTTAAAAAATCGCTTGTTAAAAATAAAGAAACACGTATTTTTTCGTTTAATCGAAAATCTTAGTCATCGATCCATAATTGTTTTAAACCCCCCGCCTACAATGACTTAAGATACACCCTGTATACAGCGATAACAAATGTACACGAGTGATTAATTGTCGTAGTTATGCACTTATAACACTTATCCAAACAACCGTTCACCGAAGCGTATACACTATAACGTTTATGTTTGTTATTTAAATAGGTACAGGTTTTCGAGTTTCGTTTCAACTGCAGTGCATAATACAGTATAACGATTAAAAAACTAATAAAAATATATTTTTTACGACTTAAATTTTTTTAGAAATTTGAGGTTTAATGATATCGATTGAATTTTACTTGTGGATATATTTTGTTTGCAAGATCGTTTAAACAAAAACTTTTTTTTCCATTTCAATCCTATTCTCATCTTGAATATTCGCAGTAACTCAAAACAAATGTTTTTGAACTATTGAGATATCGCTAACCAAAAGTTTCAAAAATCATTTGGCTTTCATCTGATAATGTGTTACATTTGTAAATCTGTGAAAGTTGTTCGCATGATAAGAGCTGACGATTGTGCTGTCCAGTCTGCCCTTAAAATGTATATCTCATGTTCATATTATATATTTAGAACCGTGAAATTGTTCTGACGCTGTAATAATTTAGGAGTTTAAAAAAGACGTTTCAAACATTATAATATTATAATAATTATGAGATTTTGGTAGCCTGCAAAGGTGTAACTATTGTTATTAACACCTTAACACACGAGTGAAATCGGTTAGTTATGTCCGTAGGGGTGCCCTCATATCGATTTATTACATTATCGTATGTGCTCGTGTCGTGGTAAACCTAAAACAACAATCACCAAAAATCCCAATACCTAACTGTTTCATGTCGCCCTTACTATAACTCAGGTAAGTGTCGGGTTGAACCCATTAGAATACCTATCAAAGTACTAGTTGGGTTCAATTTCCTACCAGAAAATATGAAAACCAAACCATGACATCTGCTTATCGTGTATGCCAGGCACTGGCAACTCGCGGCTGTTCTTGATAGTTATTTATTCTTTGAACCTTTTAATCACAGGATACGTTTTAAGTAAATACTAAATTATGTGTACTATTTAAAACTTCAATTAAAAGTTTGATCCAATTATTCCAATGCTTATTATATTTTTTGATTGTGTTTTAATGTAGTATTTTGATTAACAAACTTGAATTCAATTAGAAATATACTTCTATCAAAGCAGCAATATAATTATGTATGATATGGGAATTAGATTTCATACTTTTCCTACAACTTTGTTAACTTAATATACAGATACTAATGTATATGACATAGTATGTACTTGGATTTGGATTTAAAGCTAAGACTATAGTACCTAGTTAAAGGTCTATTAACACATTTATTTTTTTTATAGTCGTACATTTTTACAATGCCCCTCTCGTTTAAGGTTTTCCTTTCATTAAA
This sequence comes from Sitobion miscanthi, assembly GCA_008086715.1. Taxonomy (NCBI): domain Eukaryota; kingdom Metazoa; phylum Arthropoda; class Insecta; order Hemiptera; family Aphididae; genus Sitobion; species Sitobion miscanthi. The sequence continues at coordinate 26,722,161 of CM017805.1, read as the reverse complement.
AATAAATAATTACAAATCAATCTGTGCATATTAAAAAATAATAGAATAGGTAAGTTGTTTTGATTACACAAATAATGTGTCACGACAAATAAGCTACATCAGACGGATATTACAATGTTTTGTGCATCGAAGAAGTGAGTTCTGTATTGTCAATCTGATTGCGAGCCTATAGGCCTAGAGCCCGTTGTTCACAGTGCCTACCCGACTTTCCATTTATAATTATTAGGTATCCTGAGATACATTTTTACAAACTTAAAACATGTTGATACACTAGTGGAATACTTAAAATAAAAACAATGTTATTATTATTAGAATATACCGTCAAATCTGCAAGTTTTACTAAATCGTAAACATTGCTGTATTGTACCTCGAGTGGCATATTGGTCCCACTAGGTAAAATAAGTTTAATGTTTTTAAACTGTTCTAATAACTCTCTCGTACTTATCAAACTTGGATGTAATTGTTCTGACCTTGCACTTTGTAGTATTTCGACCAATGTATTTACCCGTATCATTTGTATTAGCATTAACTGATTAATCATTATGAATTGTTTATTAGATTTAATTTCAGGATAAGTGACATTGATAAAACTAACTACGTCTACTAATATATTAATATTCTTATGGATATATTTGATAATTTATATCATAGCTCGGTTTCGTAAAGCAATTTAACATTGTTTATGTGTATACGATAACCCTTACGACCTTTATTAATAGTAATATTTTCATTATCATGTACCGCGAGTACTTCGTACGGACCCGTCCAATTCCTACTTAACGTGTTACGTTTGTTATGTTCTTTTATTAGGACTTTATCCCCTACCTGTATTTTAATCGCGTGTGTGTTTTTATCGTAATAGTGCTTATTGGTTTCTTTCTTTTTTATTAGATTGGCGCGTGCAAGTTTATGCGCTTCCTGCATAATACCTACGTTTTAAATCGAGCACGTAATTATCATAATTATATTGCGCTTCGGGTTCCCTATGGAATGATATATAATAATCCCAACACAATATTCTTTCTCGTACATTTGCTGAAATGTTTTTTTTTTTTATTCTATTTTACACAGATCTAAATTTCACCTAATCTGTATACGTTTCTTCTTACATACCCCCCGCCACGATCACAAGCATTGCTCGGAGAAAAGGCAAACACTTGTTAAAAAAATTAAAGGTACACAAAAAAAAAAAATTTTTAATTTTAAAGAATGTTCAATTTTAAGAATAATAATATAGGTTTTACGTTTCTACTCACATTTTTCAATAATTTATGAGAAATTTAAAAGAGTCGAGTGACGTCATTGTGCCCAGCTCATTGTAATTGCCTATCTTATACGTGTAAAAGTTCCTCGCTTCACACAACGATTTACCAACCTAAAAATTTTATTTTTGAAATTTAATTTACGTTTAAATGTGTGATTTAATGTGTTTAAGACGATAAAAATATCAGAAATTCAATATAACGTTTAGTTTTTTAAATATTAATAAATCTTTGAAGTGATATTTTTGGTAAACAGCGCGTCATGGTCATTTAAATATAAATTAAAAACAAAAATATTATATTATCTTTTTTAAGATTTTTAATATTTAAAAAACTTAACTTTGTATTGAAATGTTGATCGTTGTATCGTCTTAAACAAATAAAAACACACATTTATAATGTAACATGTAAATTAAATTTCAAAAATAAAAGTTTTAGAATGAGCCGGGCCCAATGACGTCACACACGGCTATTCTACATTTATCAATACCTCTTGAAGCGATCATTTTTTTTTACATGAGATTTTCACCAAATCATTTAATGATTCATTTAATTTCCCTGGCTAGAATAATTTAAAATTTAAAGACAATTTATTTTTAGTGTTGTGTGCTCCTTTAACTAAATGTAATCAGTGTGTCGTTGTTTTTGTTTTCAAATCTATTACATACTAAATAAATAAACTGCGTTGTACGCATAACTATTATCGTTGTTGTAAAATTTAATGTAAACGATAATTGCGCATAAAGTCCATCGTATATTTATATTATAATAAGCAAACTTATACAAACTGAAAATGTATATCAAAATTATTAACTTGCTCGAATATATATATATTTTCTAGCCGCACTTTTCGCTCGCATAAAATAGTTAGGTCAATATAATAGTTCAACCCAATTAGAATATTGATTTTATTTTATTAATTTTTGCTACCTATCATAATATTTTAATGGTTTTTGAATCTAATTCTAAATGATGAAATGTAATGGACTATAATAATAGCCAACGTGGTAGAAAATAATAATTTTATGCATCATGAGCTGCAGCTTATAATAGATTGTTTAAATGTTTTTACCAAAGTAAATGTCGATAAATAAATTATGCTCGTTGAAAAAAACTCGAAAATTGAATATAAGATTTTTTTATAAATGGTACTTTTTCAGTAATTTTGAATTATACGAAATAAAAAAACGTATAAGTGTTTGAATAATTATTTAGTAGGTACCTATATTATAGTTTAAAATTAATACAATTTTCAATTTACAATTCTAACAAAAAATATCAAAATATCAAAAATACATTTGCAGAGTAATTTAATTTTATACATTCGAAATGCAAATGTTGATGAAATCGAAAAGCTAAATATTTTAGACGGTCAAAAATTAACGTTTTCAAAATAGGTTATTTAAAAATAAAATAATTGCAGTGTATTGAAACTTTTTACTACCATAACACGTGGGTATACAATAATATTCAATAGACCAATTTATGATATGTCGATACTGATTTAGGTATAAGTTAATAACTGGAATAATATGATAAATAAAATTACGAAATAACATTATAATATTGTGTGATTTATTTTTGGAAAAAAATACTTAAAATATCTACCTCGTTACTGATCGTAATAATATAAATAAATTATAAAACATTCTTAGAGGCTGATAAAACGTCTCGAGTATTTGTAACGTTGTTTGTCGTAGGCGACAAACTTTGTTTCAAGTTTAACACTCACATAACATTACAGTGACCTTGTCGACGGGTGTGTATTCGAATTTTGAAACCTACGGTACAGCAGAGCAGCCGACTTCCCCTGTTTTTTGTTCTTGTGACTACCTACCAGTGTTGGGATTGGATAAGTACTTATTTACCTCTATAAAAATAAAGATAATATGATGAACATTTATCTAGATAAAAAAAGATGTTTTTTTTTTTTAATACCTACTATTAAGTCTAACTTTTGAGAGTACAGCTTAGATACTATTTAGGACCTCAATATTATAGAAGCACCGGCTATATGTTTAAATCAATATTAGCAGTGAACATTGTTATTAATCAATAACTAAGGTATAATTGAAAAAACAATAATAAATGCCGGTGAACTGTTTCTGAAAACATGTGGTTATTGATTAATCGTTAATGTTTCCCATTACCAAATATCGAATATTAATTATTATTCTTTGAACGTTTAACCACAGAGTACGACTAAATTATGTGTATTATTTAAAACATAAATTTAAAGTTTAAACCAATTATTCCAATGCATATTATATTTTTTGATAATGTTTTAATGTAGTATTTTGATTAACAAACTTGAATTTAATTAAAAATATACTTCTATCAAATCAGCAATATAATTATGTATAATATGGGAATTAGATTTCATACTTTGCCTACAAATTTATTAACTTAATATACAGATACTAAATAATATGTATATGACATAGTATGTACTTGGATTCTGGATTTAGAGCTAAGACTAAAGTAGTTAAAGGTCTATTCACACATTTTTCAATGCCCCTCCCATTTAAGGTTTTCTTTTCATTAAAAATAAATAATTACAAATCAATCTGTGTATACTAAAAAAAAAATAGAATAGGTAAGTTATTTCGATTATATCAAAACTATCTTGTGAGTGAATAGACCAAATAATGGACATTAATTCAATACTAAATTATCAAAGGCAATAAACACATTAGTTATCAATAATTTTACCAGAGTATGAACAAATTTCCATAGTGCAATTTTTTGCAGGATTTGGGTAAGGTCATAATGAATAAAAAAAATTAACATCTAACATGTCCACTACCCTAGATAAATTAATAAAAATTAAATGATCATTGAAGATACTTTACATTATCTAACCTAACCTAATAAGGGTTTGTATGTTGTTACATTAATAAAAAAATTAAAAGTTATTAAAGACTAAAGGTTATGGCTGGACTTAAAAGCTTTAAATACAAACATATACGCATACAAATATGAGCAAATATGTATACAATAGATCAGTAGAACAAGACAATTTTGACAGAATATATTGAAAAATTTATTTAATAATTATTAATGTAGGTATTATAAATTTTTCCTTTTTTAAATAACTGTACCTATTGCTCCAATACTTTTTAACAAAAAAAAAAAAAAAAACAATAAACCAATAGGAGAGATTAACATCTGTGGTATGGAGCGCATGCCATCATCATATGGAAGTAGCACAATATTTACACAACATATGTACATTTGTGTAAGCAATTTAAACTACATTTTTATGAAATTTTTTTGCTCTTATAAGTAGAAATCCCTATAATATGCAAAATAAAGTTTAATCTTATTATAAATTTTATAATATGAGTTTTAAATTAATTATAACAACATCAAAGTCCCAATCATGACATCAAACATAATTATCAAGTAGGTATTTTAAATATGTCAATTGCATCAGTAAAAAATCATAGTAATATATTCAGAGTGGCGAATAAGGTTAGGTTTTAGACCGGGATTGATAATTTTTTAGAAGCATTTTCTGTCTGGATTTAGAGCAATTTTAAAACTTTTAATTTAATATTAATAAATGTATAGATTTGAAATGTGTACAATTTTGATAAGTAAGGATCAACGTTCACTGATATAAAGACGAATAATTGTTGAACCATTTAATAAATATTAGTATATTAAAATTACCTAGGAATCCCAACGCCAATATTTTTCAACTCATTTGTATTTATTTGTAACACACTTTTCAGAATTTGTAACTCATTACTTTGGGTTGGGGCGGGACTTCATGTAGCCCACTATCGTCTAAAAATTTGATTCCCCTCCATATGGTCTATATATTAGACTTCAAAAAAGTTTGCTATCTCACACTCCGGGGGTTTTTGATAAATGTAATTTTTACCAACTATTTTTTAAATTTTTAATTGGGTATTATTTTAGGTTCTGAGCGGAGCGATGAATGTATTAATTTTACAATGATGTGTGTTTTTTTTAAATTTTTTTTTGTGTCTGTCATCACCTTTTAGGGCAGTAAAAGTGCTTGGATTTTCTTCAATAGTAACTTTTCTGATAGGAAAGTGAATCTCGTTGGTACTTTGAAGGATCAAAAGTAAAAATTTCCTAGTAGTTTTCAAAAGCACCGTGAAAAACAAAAGAAAAATTAAGGAAAAACGGGAATTTTTACGCAAAATCTGTTTTCGAGAAAATCAATTTTAGTTTTTGGTGCAACTCAAAAACAAATGACAGTAGATACTTTAAAAATTCACTGAATGTTTATATTAGCATTTTCTATACACCATAAAATTTTGAAAATAATTTGACTCTTTTTGAGCTGTTTACGGACATTGCAGTTTCCATTTTTTTTAGTTTTCTTTTCTATAAATATCAATAAAAATGTATTTGTTGGGTAAAAAAAACATGACAATTTAATATAAGGCTCCTGATATACCGTTCTAATAGCAGTTGAAAAATATTAAAAATACATTAGCACTATTTTTTTTTATAAGCGTTTAAAGTTCATATTTTGACACATTTTTCAAATTATAATTTAATAATTATTTTGTAGTTAAAAATTTATTAAATGTTCAATTTTTATAGCTAAGGATTGAAAATTGAAAACAAGGCTACACGTAAATAGGTTATATATAAATTACTTTAGTCACAATAATATATCAAATATACTTGGTAATATCATAGATAGGCTGACTAAACATTTTTACTCAGAATTGTTTTTCTTATAGAATGATATTATATCATTGAATTCAAATTTAACACCATCCATTACAGTGACCACCTTGTAACCTACTGTAAAGCAGAGCGACATCCACTTATCCACCTTTTTTTAACTATTTTTAATTGTATTTAATATTTATTTTCATTAATTAATTTAATCATACCGGTTTTTAGTACTTCTTAATTTCATCGCAAAAAGTTTTTTAAATTGAGGGAAGATAAATTCACGCAGCCCCCTCCCATTTTTTTAAGAAAAAAAGATTTTTTAATGAATAGTTTGTTTTATCAAATATTGCTTTTTTATTGGACTTTTATTATATAAAGATTTTGTATCAAATTTACATTTTTTTTATGAATATATTTTTTTTATGTATAGTTTTTTTTATCAAATATTGATTTTTATCAGATTTGTTTTAAATAAAGATTTACATGTCAGATTTGAATCTTAAAAGTGATTATAAGTTAATGTATATTTATAATTAATAATAAATTGATACTTTGAAATATAAAAAATTACAAAAAAAATTAGCTACTCAAACGTTATTACATTTTTAATAATTTTTAGACATTTTTATTTTTATACATTTTTTTAAATTGTGTAATTACATTTTATGATTTTATGTACATAAATTTTACTAAGTATTTCTATATGAATCATTTTTATTTATGTGTCTCCAAAATCAGTACTCACTTACAACTAACTCGAAGGTGGTGAGGGGGGGGGGGGGGTAACTGTATTTTCAATTCTTCAGTTACCTACGATACCAACGTGGCCGGCAATCAACCGCAGGTAGATTGCATACCTGGTGATATACGCTTCTCATTATGTCTACGATTCGACGCAGTCAGATTACCTACCTATGTGATTTGATGACTGATAGCTAGATAATCGAATACACCTATCGACTCTACACTTATTAACAACAGGAGATCGTATCCAGCCTATCAATTTACAACGTCTGTGACGGTTTGCTAGACACTTCTTAACTTTTAAAGTTTTAAACATTCCCGTAAAAACGTCAAGCCTTATCTCCAATTCATATCACTAATTCTTCTCACAAATCCTAAATTTTCGTTTTACAACTGTAGCGACTTTTACTCCAAAATCTGTACCCATTCTCAGCGAGTCCAACAGGCCCCGAGTTTCATTTAAAGCTAGTCAGCTATTAAGTTTAAAAATAATTTTACAATTTACTATCGTGGTTACATAATATAGCACTGGTTACAGATTCCTGGTATATGGTCTTATCACCATCACGTACCTTAAGTAGATAAACGATAATAAATGCCGGTGAACTATTTCTGAAAACGTGTGGTTATCGGTTAATCGTTAATTTTAGTTTCCCATCATCAAATATCGAATATTAATTATTAACTAATTATTATTCTTTGAACGTTTAACTACTGAGTACGTTTTAAGTAAATACTAAATTATGTGTATTATTTAAAATATAAATTTAAAGTTTAAACCAATTATTCCAATGCATATTATATTTTTTGATAGTGTTTTAATGTAGTATTTTGGTTAACAAACTTGAATTTAATTAAAAATATACTTCTATCAAAAAGTATAACTTTGCTGACTGCTTTATTAACTTAATATACAGAAACTAAATAATATGTATATGACATAGTATGTACTTGGATTCTGGATTTAAAGCTAAGACTAAAGTAGTTAAAGGTCTATTCACACATTTCGTTTTTTTAGTTATACATTTTTCAATGCCCATCCCATTTAAGGTTTTTTTTTTAAAAATAAATAATTACAAATCAATATGTGTATATTAAAAAAAAATAGAATAGATAAGTTATTTCGATTACTCAAATAAACTGACACGACAAACAACCTACATCAGACTAATATTACAATGTTTTGTGCATCGAAGAAGTGAGTCCTGTATTGTTAACCTGTTTGCGGGGCTATAGCCCCAAAGCTTGTTGTTCATAGTGCCTACCTGATTTTCCATTTATAATTATTAGGTATCCTGAGATACATTTTTTGTAAAATGTATAATTTATATTTTATATCAAAACTATCTTGTGTATGAATAGACCAAATAATGGACATTAATTCAATACTAAATTATCAAAGGCAATAAACACATTAGTTATCAATAATTTTACTAGAGTATGAACAAATTTCCATAGTGCAATTTTTTGCAGGATTTGGGTAAGGTTATAACTAATAAAAAAAATTAACACTTAACATGTCCACTACCCTAGATAAATTAATAAAAATTAAATGATCATTGATGATACTTTACATTATCTACTCCTAACCTAATAAGGGTTTGTATGTTGTTACATTAATTAAAAATTAAAAGTTATTAAAAACTAAAGGTTATGGCTGGACTTAGAGACTTAAAAGCTTTAAACACAAACATATACGCATACAAATATGAGCAAATATGTATATGTTACGGGCAAGGTGAGGTAGTTGGACACTGTGCACAGTGCCCAGACATTGTGTACAATGCCCAATTTTAGTGGTTTAAGTGTAAATAAAACACATTGCTCGGACATTGTGTACAATGACCGAATCCTTGAAGGGCAACGTATGCTACCATGTTTAAATCAATACAATTAATTTAATTTAATACAATATAATAATAAATATTAAATTAACTAATTAATTATTATTTATTAGATGAATATTAGTATAGGTACATAGTAATTTAAATTTGTTTTTGGTTTTATAATATTGAAAAGTAGTTATATTATATTTATTTTTGAACACGGGTTGCTACTGTGGCACTTAGAGTTACACAGTTACCTGCTGCTTTACATTTGCATTTTTTTGTTTTACACTTCTGCGTACAATCACATGTATTATAATATCCTTGACCACCTTAGTTGGGATTGTGTCGAGCTACCTCTCTTAAGGAAATTATATTTTCAGATACTCTTCTTCGTCGTAATAAAAGACTCCTTGCATAACTTAAATTAGTTACGACTATACATTTGGTTTATTTTTCCTTCCTTGGTCCCAATTTCATACAAATTGTTTTTTACTATAAAGTATAAATTTATACTTATAAATTAATTTATATTATACTAATTATACTTATGAATAAGAATAAATATAAAGTTCTGAGTTACCAGAAAGTATGACACCTAGAATATTGCGAAGATCTAGGTTAGGATTCTATATCACTTCCATCACTTTCATTATCATCGTCATCATCTTCGGAAATGTCATCGTTAATTTTCGCTAAAAAATGTTAATAAACAATATTAATAAAATGTTTTAGGTCAATAAATATTTGACATACTTTTGTTTTGAACTTCGTATATATAATATATGTATGTATAATATTGATATGTTCATCACCAATCGGGCATACGACAGCTAAAAATATATTTTTTTTAAAGTTAATACCTATATATTATATTATATTTATTGAAATATTATTTATACGAAGGACAGCTAAAAAAGAAATATATATTTTAAATTTAATACATCCATTTAATAGTAAAATGTATTATGATATTATAAGTATACGTACTTTTTTTAAAAGCTTTTCTAAGTCTTCTTGTCTTTAATATAGATGAAACATTTTTCGGAAGTGATGAAATGGCTAGTCCAATTTTAGCTTTTGTACCAAATATTGCCTCGTATGGTGAACATTTAATCCCATGATGTAAACATCGGTTTTTCATGAATTGAATAAATGTCAGCCCCTCACTCCATCTTCTCGTATTATTGTTCTGGAGCCAAGTAGCTATCATATTTTTAATGTCTTGATTTGCTCTTTCGACGGAACCTTGGCTTTGGGAATGTCGTGGTTTTCCGTGAACTATTTTAAGTTCAGGCCACATATTACATAAGTCGCTAATAATCGTATTAACAAATTCTCGACCGTTGTCGCTATGAAGTATTGAAGGTGCACCAAATTATAATGAAGTTATCTCTTAGAGCGGATTTTAAGAAATACACCAACGGGTAAGGGTTTGACTTAAAAAGTTATAAATTCTATAATTTTATGAACACAAACCAACAAAAAACCATACATGTAAATATTTATTAAGTAAATTATTGAATTCTATGAAATGATTACTCATGAGTCAAAATAATGTTAAATACATTTAGCAAAATAGCAAATCTAGGTATATGTATCTAAAATATTCTGGTTTGTTCCACTTTTCATTACAATATCAATATGGAGAATATGATTTGATGAAAAAAATGATGTGATATCTAAAAATGTATGAAATTAGGAATACACATAGAATTGTGATGAAAAACCTAATTTGAATTTGAAATCCTTTTTAGGTACAAATGAACAATGACTTTTAGATAAACCAGAAGAATAATTTTATTGAGAATAATGACAACTATGGAATTTAAAAATGTTTAATTCAAAATGGTTCAATGAGTCTAAATGTCGAAAATTTTAAAAACGTTTTAGTTCTTCATAAATTATTAATCATGAGTCACGAATCAGAAATTAAAGTGAATAAATTGGAGGATCTAGAATATAGATACTTGTAAATAATTAAAATTACACATTGAATTGTGATGAAAATGCTAGTTTCAAATTTGAAATCTTAGATAGGTACAAAATGTACAATGAATTGAAATTGAAGAATATGAACCGTATCCAATTAAATCAATAAGTAGGTAATAAATAATAATATACATATTAATATAAGTAGGTATAATAATAATAAGTAGTTTTTAGTTGCCATTATACAATCTCACAAAGTTTAATCTACATTTCAAGAATTTAAGAAAAATGTTAATTCTTTAGATTTCAAATTACCAAAATCGGTGTGCAGCGGGAGCGGTGGAAAAATACCTCGAAGGGACCAGGTAATGCGGAAGTGGCGGGGGTGGAGGACACCAGAAACCCGCCGGCATGACGGGCCCCAAAAACGGTGGCTGTGGTCGCCACGGCACGTAAGTGGCCGGGCCAGACGTCATATACACGGCCGGAGCGGCGGCTGGGATGTAAAACCAAAACTAACTTCCTCAGCGTTTCCCGGGCCAGGCGCCATACACACGGCCGAGAGCAGCGGCGGGGGTGTACAAACGAAGTGCACTTCCTCAGCATTTTCTGGGCCAGATGTCATACACACGGCGGGAGCGGCGGCTGGGGTGTAAAACCGAAACTAACTTCCTCAGCATATTCTGGGCCAGATGTCATACACACAGCCGAGAGCGGCGGCGGGGGTGTACAGCCGAAGTGCACTTCCTCAGCGATTCCCCGGTCGGACATCATACACACGGCTGGGAGCGGCGAAGGGGCTGTAAAGCCGAAGTTAAATTCCTCAGCATTTTCTGGGCTAGACGTCATACACTCGGCTGAGAGCGGTGGCTGGGGCGTAAAGCCAAAGTGAAATTCCTCAGCGTATTCCGGGCCAGGCGGCATACACACGGCCGGGAGCGGTGGCTGGGGCGTAAAGCCAAAGTGAAATTCCTCAGCGCATTCCGGGCCAGGTGGCATACACACGGCCGGGAGCGGCGAAGGGGGTGGAACGCCGGCGAAAACGTCCACTGCGTTTTCTTTTCTGAAATTCGGACGAGTCAACCTGGATTTCCGGGATGAGCATTGGCGGCGAGGAAAATTCACCTGTGTGAATTGGTCTTTACTGGAGGACGATTTTTTCACCTTAAACACAAGAATAATCACATGATATATTATTAAAATATTATTATAACGAAGTCGATGTGCTCCAACAGACAGACCAGGTCAAATGTGTCATCTTTGTTTTCCAATTCGACCAATATTTCCCATTTTCGGTATAGTCCGCGCACGATTTCTCTAATCTTCGGCAAGCTGAGTAACACGGTGATTATAAATAATCGGACTGTAAGTTCGTCCACACAAAAAAACATATCGATCGATACAGCGTATAGAGTACAGTTACGAATTATAAAGACGAACTTTTAATAAACAACTATAATAGATAGGCTGCAAAATACGAAGTGAAGTTTTTCAATAAAATATTTTAAGGCTCGGCAATAATATACGTTGTCATGCTCACTGCTTTAAGCCAGATAACAAAACGGTTTTAAACATAATATTATTATTATTAATTAATATCGACAAATTCAAAATAGGTGGAAATTCGACTGAATTTCAAATCTTCGTACACTCGTACAATATAACTAAATATATACCTTATATCTGGTGATTCACCAACCATGCTCAGCCCATTTTTTCTTTGACGATGCAATCAATCGAAATAGAATTTTTTAAATCATTAAATATACTTACTTAAAGACCATGTTTTTCGATTCTTAAATTGTTTGGCACCACTTGAGTAGGGATCTGTGCACGCATACAAACCTCTGTTTTTGAGATGAAAATCCACCTTTTTTACAGTATAAGTGGACATATAAACTTTAGTGGATATATTTTTTAAAAAACTGTTGTACATATCTAATTCAAAATTTTGGACGAATATGTATAGTATCTCAGTAAAATGTTTCTAAAATATTTGTTCTTAGGAGTGAAGATAATAGCCCTTAAAAGTGGTTTTACAAAAGTATAAATATTAGAATATTAGAATATTGGATCTAGTATTTATTATCCTTGGACCATTTCGATTAATGTCTAAAATATGTTCAGAAAAACGATCTGGCAAATAAATTACATTATAAGACAGGGGTCCTCGTTTTAAAAACACAAGTTTGAGTCTACACGGCACACTCCTTATGTACTAAAAAAAAAATTGGTCTTTGAGTGTGTTTAAAAATGTCAAAAACCAGAATCTGAATGATTTCATCGTTATAATGGGGGAAAAACGGAGCATATGACGGTCGTTGAATCACCCTGTACATGTCGTATACGCGCGTGCACTTATCTCCGATGAACCGTCGGAGCTCCGTTTCGAAATTAATCACTATATATAGCAGTTGCGGTACGCTACGTCATCTAATTGAAGTATTGTCAACCTGCGCGGAGAACCGGACGTTTTATATATTATTATTTCCCGCAAGAGTTGCGTGAGAAATCGTAGCAGCTGCGCGACCGAAAAAGATTGACGCCCGAATTCTCGTTAATCTGGCAACAGGGATGATTTGCACGAGTCGCCGACTTTCCTGATTTATCCTGGGATAAATTTTTTGTATAATGTATAATTTGCATTTTATATCAAAACTATCTGGTGTGTAAATAAACCAAATAATGTACATTAATTCAATACAAAATTATCAAAGGCAATAAACACATTAGTTATCAATAATTTTACTAGAGTATGAACAAATTTCCATAGTGCAAATTTTTGCAGGATTTGATTAAGGTCATAACTAATAAAAAATATAAACACTTCACATGTCCACTACCTACTCTAGATAAATTGATAAAAGTTAAATGAACATTGGACATACTTTACATTATCTACTCCTAACCTAATTAGGGCTTTGATGTTGTTACATTAATTAAAAATTAAAAGTTATTAAAGACTAATGGTTATGGCTAGACTGAGAGACTTTAAAGCTTTAAACACAAACATATACGCATACAAATATGAGCAAATATGTACACACTAGAACAGTAGAACAAGACAATTTTTACAGAATTTATTGAAAAATGTATTTAATAATTATTAATGTATTATCAATTTTTCATTTTTTAAATAAATGTACTTATTACTCCAATGCTTTGAACAAATAAAAAAAAAAAAAAAGCGATGGACCGATAGGAGGGATTATCATCTGTGGCATGGAGCGGATGCCATAATCTAAAACTATCATATAACCAGGTCTCAGTGAATATTAAAAATACATAATTAAATGAAGCAAAACTACATTTAAAATTAAACAATTTACAACGTAAACCTCTACATTTTTGATTAAGCCAATTTTTGTAAATCAGTTATTGCTAAAATTGTCTTGTCTGATGAACTAGATACAAATTTATCAAGTCTTCAAAGAAGAACGAGTTGTTTTTAGAGAATTTTTTTGGTAAATATGTACTGTTTAATTAATTAATATTTCCTTGAAATTTGAGGAATGCAAACAATTGTATAAGTGATAATTGGATTGCCTTAACTAGAATTAAGATAAATAAAAGTACTCGATGATTATAAGTGATACAAGATTAAAGTTTCCAAAGAACAGCTGATCCGTTCTGATAGAACGTAAACTGAAAATTATTGTAGAGATAAAAATCGATAACAGTAAAAATTGCCAGAGAGCTGCAGTAATTATGAAGCAAACTTTTCAGTTTTTTTGGCTTTTGGCATTGATCTATGTAATTGCAAACACGGGAATTTCGTGTAGGTTCCAATAACTAAACACTATGTAATAACAACTTGAAGTGAATTAGAACGAGAAGAATTACATTTAATGAAGAAAAAATGATAAAACATTAAACTATTAATGTGATATACATTTTGAATATCATCGACAACTATTTTCGATTTTAATATTACGATTAATTTTTAAACAATTTTTTTTTAAACAAATATCCGTGGAAAAATACCTACCTAATGAGAATATTTTCTAATTCCATAGGCGCTTTGTATTTAATCTAATAATATAACTGTATACATTTCTAGCTCTCAAAAATCTGATTATTATTGAATAAACTACAAAACATTTAAATTTTCCATATTTGTGCACTACCAGCTGTAATATAATGCGATAAAAGCAAAAATTCATTTTTTTTTTACCCAATGTGAAAAGATTAACATAGAAAAATTATTATTATATCAGAAAATTGTATTTACATTTGAAAATTGTGTAAACAAGTTAATTCATTTTTTGTTTAAGCTCGCGCTATCCGCACGCCAGTGTTGTAGGTACACGTTATTTTTTTTTCTCTGACATTTTCAATTAAACAGTTTTCGGGTAGGTATACTCAACCACTGTTTGATCTGCATAATGCCACGTACAAAAATCGACGAACGTGTTTTTGACATCTTCTCATTACCGCGTTTTTGACGATCGTCAAAAGTTTGTTCCGTAAAACGTTTCCAGCCCACGACGGTCAACACAAATGACTGCAAACGTCTGTGGTGCCTGAGAACTTTTCAAATACGCGTAGAAAGCGGACGGGAAGAGTGGATAAAAAAATTAAAATTAAACTTTACCGAAGCCGAGAAAAGGTTATTCAATTTATTATTATTCGTGTACACGGTGGCAAGAGATTAATATGCTTTTGTCTAGTAACTTTTAAAATTTGACGTTCAGTTGTTTGGGTATGAAATTTCCTGTCTAAAAGTTGTGAATCTGTTTTGGGCTGTCTCTCTCATTATTTCTCTCTCTCTCTCTCTCTCTGTTTTTCTCTATTTCTCTCTCGCACTCTCCGTCTGTCTTATTTATATCATCTAAATTATATAAACATTTTTTTCCCAATCTCTTACGTAATTTTTTGTATTTTTTTCGTAAGTGCATTTCTGTCTGTCCTACTTTGGTAATTAATATTAATAACGTAAATTCCACCACGGACGTCGGCTTTCGCTGAGTCACTGCCGTGGTTTGAACAAGAATTAATTGTTGCACCGACCAAAACCGAAAGGGTTGTTGTTCGGTAGAGGAGAAAATATATAATATAAAAATATAATTGCATGTATATAGAGACGTTCTAGTTATGAACACGCCGAAAAATGATCCAAAATATTATAACGCATCATTAAAAGAATAAAGTAACGGAACAAGTTATCATACCTACCTACCATATTATTGACTTGTACTTCCAGTGGCACGGTCGGAGATAAATATAATACGCTAAGGTATACTTAGAGATGTGACCCGAGATCGACCTTTTTATATTACTTACCGACAAAGACGAGAGCCGCTGACTTATATATAATATATATATTTAATCTTTACTCGGTACTTAAATTGTTTATCTCCATGAGTCGCGGTTGTGGATGACAAACATTATTTTTTTCTTCCCCGATAAAACATGAGTTCGTTTCTTTTAGATTCTATCAATCATTCAATTTTAGGGGAAAAAACGGAATCGTTTCGGAGCAGATAATATTATAGCCGGAGCTATATAGTTGGCTCAAACCGTTCGCGACGTCGGGCTTTAACAATATTATAGTTATCTTTTAATAATTGAACATCTCTCTCCAATAACGTAAAAACAAATATAATTTTAAATAAACATGGCCTTTACTCTGGCAATAGTTTACTCCGTTCTAGACTTTTTGTTGATAATGTAAATTCTATTTTTATAAAAATATATTATATTTTATATATCAACTATTAACTCTGAAGTTTAATTAAGTTTAATCAAAAGTATAATAATAGGAGTTATAAGGAGAATATTAAATCTGTTTTACATACGTTTCCCCAGCCACACCCATATAAAATTTTGCAAATTTTTCTACGTAAATATTTAGCACGTGATTCGCATGAATTTGAACAGCTAAAAAACTAGTATTATAATAATGTATAAAAAAAATATTTTATTATATAATTTTATCCACTTAGCTGTTATATTATTTTTACACATATTAAAAAAAATGTGTCCCCTACTTTTTTTTTAATTATCTTCTTCACTTTATATTTTTAGAATTAGTATAGGTAGTTTATTATAGATCTTGCCTAATAATTGGTATTATTGATGTAATTTAATTGTTTTTTATTTTTATTTGTATTTTCTCTCTTCTCAGTAATTGCAAATCATTATCATATCTTTTTTATTATTTCATCTCACGCTAAAGTTTAGCTAAGTACTCTTGCTCTTCGATAAGAGGTTACACCTCAGTGAAGATCAATGCTAGTCTTTTTTTTTTGTATATTTTCCGCACATACAATATCTCAATGGGCGATAAAAAAATTATTATTATTAATATTAAAATATTTACTTTATAGTTTTGTAAAACCGTTTTTAAGGACTATTGCCCTTAACCTAACTTATCGTTCGAAATTTGAATTATTTCAGCTGTATATAAAAAAAAACACTCCTTAAATAGTAAACCAAAAATTTTTCAATTTAAAAATGGGTTTTAAATAATGGTTTAAAAATGGTTTATTTGAATAAACTCATTGTTAAAGGAAATAATGGGGGTGAGTGTGTTTGGTCGATCATCCTGTGTATGTGTACCTAATAGGTACCTAATGTAAAGTGCCATGACACAAAATATTATATTATATTGTCTGATTTCTAAAGAGTCGGCTGGAAAAAAATAATACGCTTGCGACGACGATATACATTTGAAAGTCAAAATAATCGTACTCAGCCATAGCTGCCCCAAATTTCGCATACGACGCACATACGCCTCGCCGTGGTATTAATTATTCGAATTCGTTATATTATTATTATTATTATTTGTACGCGCAGATTATATAAGTGTGTAATTAAGTACGATTTAAGATCACCGTTGTTCGGAATTGTAAAGTTCTGCTCGTCTGTCGTACAATAATAAAATACTACGCACGACTGTAGTATCATTATGAACTCGGCGTACGTGTATTGTGTTCTCAGAAACAATGCGACTTTAATCCCAGTTTTCCATTGTTACCGAATTTTACTGGGTTTAGTATATAATATGCGTTATGAAAAACTGACATTTCGTCGCTATCGTTTTAAATTAGATACTGCAGCAGGAGTAGTATAATAACTATACGCACTGTATAATGTTTCCGTAGCTTTATTTTTATTTTTATTTTTACCGAAACGAATATATAACTTTGCGGATAGGATCAAATTCAAAATAATATTACGTATTAATTATTATTATTGCAAAGCGAACCGTGGTCGTTATTATTTTTTATGTGCCTTTAAAACAATAGATAACGATATCTGCGGCAGCAGAGTATCATAACACGACTAATGAAAGCGTCGTGCAATAAATAATATTTAACGGAAAAAAGTTATTACTATCGTTTTTTTTGTTTTATTTATATTTTTTTGTTCGGTGAGAGAAATAAGATTATATAATAAATATTACAATATTGCTCCTGTAATATTGTACGTATAGGTATAGGCAGGTATACAGTAAATTTAATAGACAGCCGACAACCGTAAATTTCTCGGTTCTCTGTGGTAATTTTATTCGTATATATAGTTATTATCTACACATCGGTATATATTAAGAGTTATTATAATTTATTCAGTTTTTTTTTTAACGAATAAAATAATAATAAAATTATAAAAATTAGAAGGTTTAAGTCGAAGGTTTGCAGAAGCATGACTTATTAATGCACGTGTTCGAGGCTTAAGGGTTTACCCATATTATAATATTTCGTATAATATGAGGTCTATATTAACCCCAGATACAATATTATAGTACAGCGGTTCTTAAACTATTCAAGAACACCACACGGACCTCTGGTGGAAGACTTTTAGAAATCACGGACCCACGATTTTCCGTCGAACACATTTCTTTTACAAAATATCTCACGTTATCATAATCAGAGTTGTGCGCAGATAACTTTAAAATTATCCAGATAATAGATAACGAATAATCGAAGAAATAATGCATCTAGATAAAAGATAAGATAACCTCTTTTTTATACAGGGTGATTCTTTTATCACGAAACACTCAGACATGAGTGTCGTAGACCACAGTTTGAGAACCGCTGAATTATAGTGCACATGTTGCTGTGCACTGGCGGAGGTTAAAACCGTATATCAGTCTAAAAATATATCAGTCTATAATCTTACCAATAAAAATATTTACCGTCGAAATACCGGTTGATAAAACAATTAACCTAACCTAACCTAACCAAAACTAACATTTAAAAAGATTTACTCACAACGTCTCTGCAATGGGTTCGATTGTAAAATGATTCAGACGGTGGCTACACAAATGATCGTTGTACTCAATAATTTGATTACCACAATAGCCCTGCACCCGGCGCATTATAGAATACACGATTGTAAGAGCTTTACCTAACGTCCGTTAGAAAAATTACACATAAACTAGAAACGTCAGTAGTAGGTAAATAAAGCTTTAAAATGTCTAGACGAAAAAAAAATAAAATCTAAAAAACCACACATAATATATCACTAAAAGACTCGCAAACTCATTACTCCGTCGAGAAACTAAAACACGGCAGTACTCGGGGCATTGTTTTTTTTTCCCGTTTTGACGCATTACATAACATCTAATCATAATAGACAAGATTTTTCGTCAGTGATGCACGATTAACTATATAAATAAAAAAAGTTTTCAAACAATATTACAGTGTATAATAAGTTACAACAAATTATAAACGCATATATATGTTCGTATAAAAAAGTGTCACACAGGGAGATTGTCCCCCCCCCCGATTTAGACTCATTCATAATACTTATACACTATGAAGTGAGGCTGGGGGAATTAATGATATTATTTAACTCGGTTAAGTTAAGTTAATTATTATACTTTAATTTATATTAAAAATTAAGTTAATAGAATTTTTAATACATCAATTAAGTTGACAAATACAGTTGACTTAATTTAACTTCAATTAATAAGTTAAGTTAATAATAATACAAAAAAATAAATTTCTGAGGTATTATTTAATAAAATAAGTGATAATCACTTGAATAGTAATCATTATTCATAAATCATAGGTATATTACTATTCAAACAATCAATGATAATCATTATTCCACTAATAAAAAATAATTAATAACTAATGAGTAATGAATAAGTATTATGAGTTATGAATATAATTCGTGGCATTGAGGGCTATTGATGTCTTCACACGGGCGAATAATTATACCTCTATATTTATATTTATAATTACCTAATTAATACAAATATTATTTTTATCTTTAAATATAAATACATGAATATGTTCAGTGGGGCCCATTATCTTCTTGAAGAATAAATAAAAAAAAAATAAAAAAAAAAATTTTCTTTGTAAATATATCTAATTTTTTTCTGATAATATTCTAAATTCTGATAATTTATAATATTATTGTTGTAAATCGAAAACCCGTAATAAACACAATATTTTTCTGGAAAATACAAAAATTCAAAATTAACTTTATTGGGGAAAAAAAATATGAGTTCATTTTAAGTTAATACAGAGGAAAATAAGTTAAGTTAATTAAGTTAATAAGTTAAAATTTACTTAACTTCTAACTTACTAACTCGTTAATACACAGCCTTGCTATTGAGGGTGATTTTTAAAACATTCTCAACACACTATTTATGTAATCATTAGAGTTCTACATTTAGGCATTTTTAATTTTATTCGGTTTGGAGTAATAGTGATGTGCAAATTTATTAGGTATATCATTGATACATTTTTTTTAAATCTACGTTCAAAAACAATTATTTCGGAAATTAGTTTGCTCCGTCCCACCATCCCAGTAAAAAAGAAATAGTTTAGGTTGAAAAAAAAATAAATATTAGAAGAACCCCGTGCTCTTGCGCAACCCCTTCCTCACCAGTCGTAGCAACCCAACCAAATTTGAACACAGATTTTAATATACACAAAACACACAACGTTCAGCATTTTTTTTGATAGTGAAGCATTATACACTGCGTAAAGCACTGACGACTTCAACCAACGATGAGTCGACGTCCGGGGCGGTTGTCAGTTAGTTATGAATACAATACAAATTAGGGATGGCACACAAATATTTATATATATTATACAATACACGTTTTGGCGGTACTGGAGTAACAACGGTTAAAGTTTGAAATAAACAATATTATCTTTATAAAAACACATTGTCAATGACCTTACAACAATATGATTTTCTGTAATACAGATGGAATGTTATGGAGCAAGGACTTTCGTGTATTTGCATATTTTTTTTGGTTAACTTTGTAAGCGTATGTTTACACAATACATTTCACAACATTTGTGATTAAAATACTCAACTTTTTTAGAGTATATGTTTGCACATTATGACATTTTTGGGTTGAAAAAATGTAATATATTTTTGATTATAAAATCATATTATTTTAAGTGTTTGGTGCATATTTTGATAGTTTATGCATTTTGTTGCATAATTAGTGTATTATAATTAAATTAATATATTGCTGATTTGTATGATGTATAAAAGTCCTTGTTAAAAATTGTATGCAGAGTGGTTACTGGTTAGTGTTCAACAATATCGCAGCTAAGCCACACCCTTTTCGCGCATAAATGTACATAATATTATGAAATGCGGTTCTTTAAAATATGCTGGCACTGAGGCCTCAAAATCGGGATTTCGGCTCTGCGGGTCTGACTGAATCAAAATATCACGTGAACATTGATGGGGTTCATATCATTTAGGAATCGCGCTAAAACTTTATTATTATATTATTATTATAATACAATCACGTCGTCATCGTCGTCGGCTGTCATTTCGAAAAAGCGTCGCTGTCATTGGTGCGCATCAATGAAAAAAAAAATGCGTACATAGGTATATAATGATATTGTGGGGGAACCCCACGGGAGGAGAGTGCTGCAGTTATCTCGTCCCAGCGGGCGGTCTGGTGACTCGAGTGGTGCCCGCGGCTGAAAAGCTCTATTCCTTCAGAGAGGCACGCACACGAAATCATCGTCGTGTGCACATAGTAATATAATAATAATATATATAATAAATATGCGCTCAGATAGCGAGAGTGAGAGAGAAAGTTAGGTGGAAAGAGAAAGATAGAAGTAGAAAGCGTGCGTGAGAGAGAGGGTGGGAGAGAGAGAGAGGGGAAGGAGAAAGAGAGAGAGAGAAACGTCTTTCGCCCCTAATGGTTGAATCGCGAGTAAACGTATTATAATAAATACAAACCTCCAGACACGATCCGCGACGGATAGCTTGTGGTAAATGTCACAGCAGAGTCATTACAGTTATAACCCACAACGTATATTATTGTGATATTAATAGAGAGAATTTTTATTTCTCTGAGACATCTCCAGAGCTGCAGAGTAAAGGGGGCGCGATTTGTGTTGTAATAATAATAATAATAATAATAATATAATGCCAAAACGTCGATACGATTGGCGTGGAAATCCGACAGTCCAATACGCGTGCGTGTCCGATTATGGACGAATAAAAAAAATATATCGATCAACAGTCATTACCTTTTTATTATTGCACAGTGAAAACACTCTTAACGGACAACTACATCAATTTTTTTTGTATCTCAATGGGTGGATACTCTAATAAACACAACTGTACAAAATAAAGTTTTCTTAATTGAACAAAAATGGATTTATGAAAATTTTATTTACAAAAATATTGTTATATTAATTGAATAATTAATAGATTTTAAATTAAATTTACTTTGCTTGCTTGGAATTTTATGATTTATAACATTAACTACCATGCCACTTTATAGTTCAGGGGTTCCCAAACTTTTTTGGTTCACGGTGCCCTATTCAAACCAAGGTTTTGTCAGGGCGCCTTTCCCCAAGTCATATCATGAATAATCATAAAAAAATAGAAAAATTAAATAAAAACCAGTAATGATTGTGACGGATAGGATATTTATTTAATTTAAATTATATATAATTGACCATATATTTTTATTTACATAATCGTGATTATTTCCGTTACTGCCATCGTTTTGTTTTCAAATATATTTTTGGAACATATACAATTCGTTGGCAGAGCGGCGCCCTTGTACCCACTCACAGCATAAAAATATTTCCCAACTATGGTAAAAATATTTTCAGGAAAATAATATAGTTGTCAAAATATTTTAAAAAGTTGCGTAAATAATTAGGAAATATTTTAGTTATATTCATTGGCCAAGAAGTTCATATTTTTGAAAATATTTTGTAAAACACATTTACAAAACATTTTAACAATGTATTTGCAAAAAAACATTTTTATAGAAACTTTATAAAAATATTAAGTCAACATTTATATGCAATCATATAGTACAATATTTTGCTATAATAAGAAGAAAATATTTATAAAATATTATTAGTCACATATTCATTATTCAAGTATTTTAAAATATTCACAAAATTTTATCATTTTCCAAATGCAGTGTGGGTAAAGTCATTGTGGCGCACCAAGGTACCGCGGTGCATACTTTGGTAACCGCTGGTATAGTGTGATACTAAACTATATCGTTTCAAATATTTAATACAATGATGGAATTATACTTGATTAAATAAAACAAAATTAAACGGAATTTATACTAGAAAATTCTCTTTGTGTTTTTTTAAAAATTTAATAGAACTTCAAAATCCTAACTATAGTCAGGTAACTAATACTCAGCTATTATAGTGCTGGATTAATAGTGTTATTATAGATACAAGATTAAAATACTTCATTTACAGAATTTAACATTATCAAATGGAATAAAAATGAAAAATTTTTCGATAAAACAAATTAATAAAGAATTAGCAATGTCATAATGTTTTGTGGAAATAAATTACTTTGTAAATATATAAATCCACTTACTAATCGTCATCTTAACGATAGACGACTTTTAGTCTATTCATAAAACGAACTTCGTAGAAATATACAGAGTGATTCACTATGCATGCTCACCCCATTCTTTCAGAATTTATTCTAATTTAGATTTTTGGAATTTTTAAATATGTCCAAAGATTATTTTTAAAATTCTTGAATTTTTTGTTAAGGAGGGATACAAACTTCTGTTTTTTTTTTAAATGAGAACTCTCATTTTTATCTGTAAATTATTTATCGGATGACTTTTTTTTAAAATGTTGAGGTACCTAATTTAAAATTTGATTGAGTAGTTTCATAGTTGTTAAAATTTTTGTACTAAGGATAATTGTCCTTAAAAATAGTTTTACAAAAATATAAAATAGACGTAACATTGGAACTAATATTTGCCTATTATATTTGGGGGGTTTCGTCAATTGCGCCGAATTTAGGACACTTCCTGTATATTATACATCTATTGCGCTGGTATAAAAAAGGTACATTAAAAAGGTATACATCTATTGCGCCGGTATTAAATAAGTAAATTTAAATAAAAATAATTTACATACATATATTATTATATACAAATTTATTTTTCTGATGAAGTGTCTTGAATCTTAATCTCAATCTAAAAAAATTAAATAAAATTAGAAAATGTAGATATAAAAAAAGATTTATATTTAATTACCTTATAATCATTTTTTGTAGTGGTAGCTTATCCGCTGTACAAATTCAAACATATCTAAATTTCCATTTAAATACTTGGATATATTATCTTCAACTATGGTTTTTTGTTTTTTATTCTTATGATTTTTATTTTTATTTTCTTTTTCGACGCTATTTATTTTTATGTATGATTGAAGTTGAACATATACACAATTTATAACATTGGAATATCGATCGGCGCAGTTGATGTACACGATTTATAACATTGGAATATCGATCGGCGCAGTTGATGTATATCTTTTTCCTATCCCAAAATTTTTCTTTCTTTACCTGCGATTTTCGGCGCAATTGATATATGCCCATATTTGGCCTATTTACAAATTATTAATTTTGACGGTTTAATATAAACGACTAAAATTTTAAAATCACCATGATAGCCCCCATATCTTATAAATCATGTATCCATAATTGCCTCATGGAACTTTAATCCTTAGAACGCAAAGTTAAAAAACTCAAAAACTACTCCAACGAAATTTTAGATACTGAGCGCAGCGATGAATGTATTGGTTTTACAATGATGTGTTTTTTTTATTTTTTTTTTGTGTCTGTAATCACCTTTTAGGACATTAAAAGTGCTTGGATTTTCTTCAATAGTAACTTTTCTGATAGGAAAGTGAATCTAGTTGGTACTTTGGGTGGTCAAGAGTAAAAATTTTCCAGTATTTTTCAAAAGCGCCGTGAAAAACAAAAGAAAAATTAAGGAAAAACGGGAATTTTTACGCAAAATCTGTTTTCGAGATAATCGATTTTGGTTTTTGGTGCAACTCAAAAATAAACGACCGTAGATACTTGAAAATTTCACTGAATATTTATATTAGTATTTTCTATACACCATACAATTTTGAAAATAATTTGACTCTTTTTGAGCTGTTTACGGACATTGTCAGTTTTCAATTTGTTCAGTTTTTTTTTTCTATAAATATCAATAAAATTTCATTTGTTGGGTAAAAAGCGTGAAAATTGAATATAAACCTCCTGGTGTATCGTTCTAATAACAGTTGAAAAATATTAAAAATACATAGGTACAATTTTTTTTATAAGCATTTAAAGTTCAAATTTTGACAAAATTTAATAATTATTTTGTAGTTAAAAATTTATAAAATGTTCAACTTTTATAGCTAAGGATTGAAAATTTAAAAAAAGGTTCCAAGTAAATAGGTTATATATAAATTACTTTATTCACAATAATATCATCAAATATACTTGGTAATATCATAGGCAAACTGACCGTTTTCGCTCAGAATCGTTTTTCTTATACAATGATATATCATTGAATTCAAATTTAACGCCATCCATTACAGTGACCCACTTGTAACCTACTGCACAGCTGAGTTACATTCACTTACCCGTTTTTGTATTCTTACTCGAACAATTTTTCAAAATTTATCCATTAAATAACTTACAGTTTAAAAGGGAGGTTCTCATTTTGAAAACAGAAGTTTATATCTCCGCAAGACACTTAGTACAAAAAATCTCAAGAATTTGAACATATTAGGTCTTTAAGTAAATTTCAAACACAGATTTTGATTGAGCATGCTCGGTGAATCACTCTGTACATCTATCGTTCTTGAAATCGACCACTAAATCCGTCAATCACTGACCAATTGTTATTATCGAAGTAATTGTTTATTCCATTTTTCTAAACGCGTATGATACGTATACCTCTCGTAGTCATATTAAATTAAACACGAAAATTACCCTTTGCAAAATATTATTTCAACGCGTTGAATTTCGTAAATATTAATAAATCGTTATTTTGTATTATTCGAAAAAGACGTACTTCCCGGTATTTTAAAAATGAAAATTGTTGTTGATTGCACGTTGAAAAAGTTCAGCTATACTTAATACAACATAAACAATCAGCTGCGTATTTATTATTTTTCAAAATAAAGTATGGTTTTTGCTGTAATTCTATTTAGCAAAATTTCAGAAACTTTTCGTTCTTCAATTCTTGTTTGTACAGTTTTACGCGGGACCATTTTTCAAAGCAATACAAATTATACTTCACTTTTAAACTTATGACTGTTCATCTTTTGGTATGAGCATATAAATTGTGTTCCCAATTATAATTATCAGTAAACGTACTTACCGAGTCTTAAATTAATCACATTTGTCCATACTTGAAAATTAATTCCTTCAGTTATTCGCCAAGATAATATTATCATTATTATAAACATTTCAACAAGATTTTACGGTCAAATTTTAACAATATTTTGTTAATCACTCGAAAATAAGAAATAAATTCGACGAAATTTAAGGAGAAATTCAACGCGTTTTAGTATTGAAAAGCATTGCGGTCGGCATCAAAAATTTAAACAAAATATCGTTTAAAAATCAATCTAAGAAAATTGCTCCGTAATTTCACTAACTGTCATAACATTTGTTTGAGATTTAATTCAAAATAATAACACCAATAATTTATTATATTACAGTAGTTGTGGTTGTCAACCTTTTTATCTTCGCCACACTTTTATTATGTTAAAAAACATAACGTTAAATTTATATGGTATATATAAATTGTAATGTTAATTTTATATTTGTCATACTAAAACCAAGATTTTTAGAAGACATCGATATCTAACGATTAACAGTTGTTCATAATATTATACCGTGGCCGCTAAATGATAAGTGCAATAAAATATACTTAATAAAAAATTAAGAATTGGGAAATTTATATTTTTACCAAATAACGTGATATGGTCGGGACACCGGTTGATAACCACTGATTCATAATAATGCTACAATTGTAACATAGCATAAAAATATTTCCTAACTATGGTAAAAATATTTTTAAAAGTTGCATAAATAATTAGGAAATATTTTAGTTATATTCATTGGCCAAGGAGTTCATACTTTTGAAAATATTTTATAAAAAACATTTACAAACCATTTTAATCATACATTTTCAAAAAACTTTTTCATTGAAACTTTATAAAAATATCGTGTAATACAATATTTTTTTATCATGAGAAGAAAATATTTATAAAACATTATTAGTCAAATATTTAAACACTTTAAAATATTCACAAAATATTATCATTTCCCAAATTTTGTATTGTAATTCGTTTATAGTTTATAGGTACTTTTTGTTAAATGTATCGTGTCTTGTTTTTCGTTAAAAACCGTTTGCTTTTTGCCATTGCACCACTCACCCTCGTCTCTAAAATATTCGTTTTAATATTTGTCCAACTCGATCATAACGATGCAGTGATAGGCGTCGAAGTTTGTTAAACCTTTGCGTAAACACACGTGTTATTGGAATCCGACCGTCTCGATCGCTACTTTAATTACTTCGGGTGGCGTTTAGGAAAATAAAAATGTAACGATCACGGAAAAATAAAAACTTACACGATTGGTTTCCGTGCTCTCCGAACTGAAATTTGTATGTATCCGAGCAGAGACCGAGAACGGGTGAGAAAGGACAGTGAAAAGGGGGTGGTGATTCTGCTGGGGAGAGGGTGGGTGGGAAGAGAGAGAGCTAGTCGAACGGGTGGGGTGTGCGAAAGAAAGAGAAATTACATCCGACACGGGTGACTTTTCTCGAGATGAAATATGAACAGAAATAAGGACAAGAACCCTTGACTTTTATATTGTACTCTGGGGGTGCCAAGTAGAGGGATGGTATATGAAATACACGAGTGTATATATAGAGAGTGATGAATGTAAAAGTAATTTTAAGCGATAGGGAACATTTTATTTTACGTTTTCTGACGATATTGAAAAAAAAATGAGAAAAAACCTTTTTAGATCGGTCTGGCGCAAAAGTTTTGTTTGCCATACGCGATCGGCGCGACTTTCCGTTTATTAACGCACGACACCGTGCGGTGACACGTTCGAGATTAATCTTTGGAGAATCTTTATGTTTATCACATTCGTCTGAAACTTTCTTCTTCTTTCGACGTCTGAAAAATAATCGTTTTACACGTTATACTTAGTGTCTATACCTACGTACCTACTCTCAAGCGTTTTTAACGACGATGAAGGGTAGACGACGGTCGTAGTCGCCGCGAAATAGTCTCAATAAATAAATAAATATAACTTATAACCTCTCGTCACCGGTGCGGTGATTATCACAGTCGTCGTAGTATATACAAGAGATAAAAAAACACCTAAACATTTAAAAATTGAGACAATATTTAAACGTATGAAAAAAATTATGAAAATTATATGGGTAATAGATAATTTAAGATTTGCTTACGTCTGAGAATGCTTAATAAAATATATTGAAAAGAGTTATTACAATTTATTATAAGCCCTTCATGATTAGGCTTTAACGAGTTAATAAGTTAGAAGTTGAGTTAAAAGTTAAGTTAATTTTAACTTATTAACTTAACTCATTTCACTCTATATTAACTTAGAATCAACTACCTAGTATTTTTTTTATTTCCCCAATTAAGTTAATTTTGAATATTTGCATTATCCGGAAAAATATTTTGTTTATTACGGGTTTTCAGTATATATTAATTATTATAAGTTCGTAGAATAATATAGAAAATATTATCAGAGACATTTTTATGAGATTTGATCGTGTTAATTTGAAAAAAAAACACTAGAAAACGTGAACGAATCCATTTTTTCGCCGAACAATGAAAGTATCCCACTGCGCGAGTCGGGTGAAACGGTTATAGTGAGATCGAAACGAGAGGGTATTATAAATACGGGTGCGCGTTTATTTATTTATTTTTTCAACTTTACGCACATTTATTATTATAACGTGCTCGGACGCAAAAATAAAGAATTATTGCTCGGCAAAAGAACACATACTTGCATGTTAGCCGTGCTTGTTTTGTAAACACTAAATAGTTGTCGGCGGGCTCGGACGCACAGAAGTTTGATACGTCGCACGGAGGTCGCATAATATATTGTATGAAAAACATGTGATTTATTAATTAAACTATTGACGGGATGGACGAAAATCGCAAGACGTTACGGTTCCATACTTTCAGTACAACGTTCAATAAAACTTACCAGTCGGTACTGTTTGCAGCAGCTGCAGCAATCAATCGAATGAACATTTATCGTAGGTAGAACAATATTATTATTAACGAGTCGTATCGGCTAGGTATATAAAATTGTTACGATTGCGAGTGGAAAACGTCTCGTCATGAGGTACCTTAGTACATAGAGTGTAACAGAACGACCTTAAGAATGAAATAACTTTTGTTCTAATCAATATGTTAACCATTTTTGTATAAGTACGGGGTGATTTTTAAGCATGCCTAAGCCCCATATTCAAATATTCTGGTTTTTAGAATTATTGTCATTAGGTATGAACTAATAATAAATCGAATCTTTATTGTAGGCATTCTGTCCAACTTTGATTTTTTCGTCGATCGCCCCTCTAATTACTGATGACGTCCCGATAATATTTTTACTTAAAATTACTTAACGAGTAACGTTATCGTTCGTAACGACGTGCGTTAAATAGAAGTCATCCTCTCACACTCATGTTAAATAACTTTTTTATACAAGGCGATTCTTTTATCATGAAACACTCATTATTTCAAAAAGTATTAATGTTATTGAAAATATTTTCTTACCTTGTTTCAAGCTGTTAAAAAAACAATGTTTTTATTAAAAAATCATATTTTAAGATAATTTTTTTTAAGTTTTTTACTTTTTTGAATGACAACATAGAGTTTTAATTTCATATTCCAAAGCAGAATATTTTGCGTAGTATTTTGACAGATAAAAATCAAATTTAGGACGAATAGTGTATGAGTTATAACTTATAAGTATTTAAAGTTTAGACAAGCGGAGTAGTGGACAAACATTTTGCGGGGTAGGGGTTACCACACCGCTCCGCCAATATAAACTTTAAATACTTATAACTCATAAACTACTTGTCCTAAATTCAATTTTTATGAATCAAAATACTCATAAAATATTCTGTTTTAGAATATGAAATAAAAACTCTTTATTGTCGTTCAAAAAAGTAAAAAACTTAAAAAAATATAAGGATAAAAAATATTTAAAAATATATTTTTTAGTAAAAACATTGTTTTTTTTTTACAAATCGAAACTATGTAAACAAGTTTTTTCAAAAACATAAATCATTTTCATGATAAAAAAATCACTCTATATAACTGTACTTGAGCCGTACTATATAGGCGAATATTCAATAAAATAAATAAAATATCTGCACATCTATATATCAACATAATCGTCTATAATATGTCCATTCAAACTTTTATTATTTTTGGTGTTTTTAATTTTTCTAGAACGTAATAACTATACATATATATACAATTATTAAAAAAACTCAAAGTTTGTTATTAAAGTTATTTTAAGTTTGGAATTCTTGGCGAGCACATATCGCTTTTAGTGGTTTTTAAAAGTTCATCCGGTTAAATATAACCTTTAACGTCTGTTTTTTATTATTAAATTCGCCTAATTAACCCATTAAATGTTGCTTTTATTAACGTCTTCTGACGGTAACACGACGGACGTCCGCTAGTGCCCGTCTCCCTTTGAACCTTATGTTATCATGGTAGAAGCGTTCTTAGTAATTTCTACAGACTTATTTTTAAATTTCCATGTGAAACCTCAACAAATATTTTAAAATTGTAAGTACCATATTGCAAGGACCTACGGCCTGCTTAAATTAAAACAAAGGTCTGCTGTACAGTTGTAGGTGTCGAGTATATACCTTCACGTCTAGTAGATCACGGAAAAAGATTGTGTTAAATTTGAATCCAATGACAATCAATTACACACGTAAAACGGCTCTGAGCGGAGACCTTTTCATAAAGCGAAATAGATACTAAAAAAGTCAACAAAAGTTCGAAAGGCTGAAGTTGACAAGAACCGATATGGAGACGTTTCCAAACTGCCTAGTGCCAGCTTCTTTTGCGCGTGTATAGTTGTTTCGTCTTACCGACCATGTCCGAGATTTAAATAATATTTTTAATTATTTTACAGATTATTTACCACTATTAAACCGCACAGATAACATACACGGGAGTTAACGGTGAAAACACATTGATAAGCTATACCTGTTACCACTCTGTCTGAGTACCTAGAAAATCGTGTCGTGAAAGTTCACTATATTCTATTTGATTTCAAAGTACCTGCCCAAAGACACGTGAGATTTATTTTGTTTGGTTTTTAGTAATTTTTCCGAAGGACGTTGAAGTTTAGTCGTACAAATTGAATGGTCGTCAAAAGGTTTCAGATTGATCTGGAAATTCCAGTTATAAGCGGAGACCTCCTCGTGTATTCTAAAATTTAATAAAAAAGTTGAAAGTTCATAAACACGAAGAGGAGGTCCAATATGGAGACATTTCAATACTGCTTAGTACCAGCTACGTTCGCGTGTTGTGTATAATTATTTCATCTTGCGAACCAATTCAGAGATTTATACAACTTTAATAATATAACGATTGATTTTACAGGTGGTTTACTATCTACAAGCACATTGTACATGGACGAGAGTTAACGAAGAAAACACATCGATGATCTATCCGTTATCAGTTGACGATACTCTGTCTGAGTACCATGAAAACCACTTCGCCCATCACAAGTTCTGCAACAGTTATCCTTGTTATTCTAATTGGTTATGAATTCCTTAAGAGGTGAGAGACGTGTTCTGTTCGGTCGTTAGTAATTTTAGCAATGGACGTTAAAGTCCAGACAGTGGAAATAAATCGTCGCCGAAAGGGTTTAGATTGATCGGTGGCACACTTATACAGTGTAGTTATACGAACTCGTGCTGCACAAATGCGTAAGTCGTTATTTAAAAAACGTGGTTGTTATTGAATTCAAAAATAATAATAATTATCTGCACTTTATCATAATTTACAAATGCCAAGTCCCTTACTGCGTGTGTGCGTGTTGTGTAGGTATAGTTAGGTATTAACCGTAATTAACACAGGCGTATCAAAACAAAATTCGTGTTTCACGACGATGTTCGATTCCAATGTAAAACAAAAAATATATATAAATAAAAATATTACAACCGCCATTTAAAACTGCGGTAGGTAAGTGTAATTATGTAAAAAAGTAAAATACTATATTCGGGTTTTAAAAAAAACAAAGGTCGCAGAATATATTATTATAATTACAAAAAAGTATGAACAAGTAGGTAGGTAGGTAGGTAGCGTATAAATAATTTTTTGCTGTATTAATGACAACAGCTTTTGTGACCATATTATTATTATCATCATTTTTTATTGGAATGGGTAACTGTAATTCGTTACCACAAATTCGTTGTTTTAAAATTTGTGTAGTTTTCAACTCTGAATAATAAACTGTACGTATGATTGTGTAACATAAAACGATGAAAATAATATTTGTAATCATCTACACTTAACATTTTAATGTTAAATATTTACATTTTACAGTCTTAAGTCTGTGTTACATGGGATGAAAAATACCATTTTTTTTTCCTGAAAACGATATAAGTAGTATTTCTGTAATAGGTAGTTATGAGTTATAGAATATAAATTATTGGTACCTATAAGATAGGTATTCAAAAAGAATTTAAAAAAAAAAGATGCAATCAAAATGGAAAATACCGTTTTTTCTACGGATACAATTCAAGTAGGGGTATGGTATAGGCAATTGTTATTAAATATAATTGGTATGCTTTTCATATTAGAAAATATGATTTAAAAAAAGAATCTCAGTAGTCTGCACTCAGCATCATGGAACACGTGTAGGTACTTAACATCGAGAAATCTATATTATGACACAGAACGATTATTAATATTTAATAGAAAAAAAAAACATTAGTTGTATGCGTTTAATATATTATTATAAAATTAAATGTATTTCGCTACATAAGTACTCATTGTTTCACTTTAAAACTAGAGAAATAAAACAAATTTTATAATTATTCAAGTCTTTATGAGGTAAATTTGTATAGTTTTCGACTCGTAATAATTCATTATCGTGTGCGTATGATTGTGTAATAAAACGATGACAATAATATTTGTAAACTAAATATATATTTAACATCACTCTGTTAAATATTTAAAGTCTGTATTAAATAAGGTGGAATATACCATATTTTTTTTCCACTAATACAATTCAAGTACCGCATAGATGCAGTTTTGGTTAAATGTATGGAGGTGCGTGATTTATAACGACTCAAGGGATTAGTGGGGGGCTTTCCCCCCCCCCATACCCTTTTCATTCAAACAACCTAATTGTATAAGCTTTTGCATTAATTTTAATATAAACATATGTAAATTATTATGAAAATGTTAAGGTCTTAAAAATAAATGTATCCAAATTCCTTTGGCACACTATTACAGTCGATAAAAATTTGATGATGCTATCAAAATTTTGGGGGATGTAAGAACCCCCGAGAACCCCCAAATTTTGCCTATTCCTAGTTTATTATTAAATATTATTAGAAGCTATGTGACTCGTATTAGAAAATATGAATTTAAAAATAGATACAATCGTCTGTACGCAGCAGCATTCAAAACTTTGTACCTACTCTATATATAACTCTCGATATTGAGGAATCTATATGATGCAATACTTCAATAGTTATTTATTTTTAATAGAAAAAGCATCAGTTGTACAATACATTATAATGAATTAAAAAATATTTCGCTATATACATATTATTAGATTTTAAAACTAGGTTAAGAAAACATTTATTATAATTATTATTCAAGTCTTTAATCAGTAAATAAGTTTGGGTACAGTTTTTGACTCGTAATAATTCTATGTATAATTGCGTAGATAATAATCGATGGAAATAATATTTTTAACCTATGTATCTTGAACATTACAGCGTGTTAAATATTGCTAAAATTACATTTCACAGTCCTAAGTCTGTATAAATAGTAAGAAAATACCGTTTTTTCCCTGGACACAATTTGAGTAATATTTAGGTATACATAGGTAGTTTGTTATGAAATATTATTGTTTTTACCTATGCAATTCGTAGGATAAATAAATACGTAGGATTTAAAAACAAATAGATTGACCGTCTGTACTCAGCAGCTTTCAAAACATGTTCTCCGTTTATCCACTTCAAAATTAAGGAATATTAATTATGATGCATACAAATTATTAATATTTAATAGAAAAATCATTAGTTAATAATATGAAGTTGAAAATATTTCACTACGTACATTATTAGGCTATAGAACTAGGTTAAGAAAAAATTTGTAACTACATGTACAACTTTAGCCAGTAAATACCAGTATAGCTATAATGTGTATAGGTAGTATGAACATAATGTTTTTAAACTATACAAAACCTGTTATGTTTAATAGCAATATTAAATATTGCTACAGTTACATTTTACAGTCTTAAGTATGTATTAACTAGAAAGAAAAAAAATTGTTTTTCCACGGACACAATTCAAGTACCATAGGTATAGGTAATTTATTATTAAATATTATTGGTACTTATAATATGCAGTTCGTATAACAAAAAAATACGATATTCACTTTGCAGTACATCCGCTGGGAGCCCTCTTCTTTACGGCTGCTCTTTCCATGTCGGTATTTATTATTTTTCTATCACTTAAGCATATTGTTCTAATTGGAAACGGATGGCATAGTATAGAATTTTAGCGGAAAAAAAGACAAAAAAAAAAAATAGATGCAATTGTCTGTACCTATTCAGCAGCATTACAAACATGAACTATATACTTAAATATTTCGCTAAAAATTGAGGGATCGATACAATGCAATACAATTATTAATATTTAACAGAAAAATTGTTAGTTGTATGCTTAATGTGAATAATATATCATAATATTATGAAGTTATAGGGATATTTCGGTACGCACATTATTAGACTTTAAAAGTAGGTTAAGAAAGCATTTATAATTCAAGTCTTTAGTCAGGGAATTTTAGTAGTCGAGTAAAAACAATTATGTAGCAACAAAGAAAACTTGGTTAAGCTATTAAGATATATGAGTTTACAAAAATGGGTTCTTCAGCTGCAGCGGCAGTGGTCGCGTGATGCGATAACTGTTTTAGAACAAAACAGTAATAAAGTGTAAACATATTAGATAGTCGTGTGTGTTTTGATTAACACAATTATAATATTACTTATATTGGATATATGGCTACCTACATTCGAGTAGTTTTAAAGCAATAATCGTTTAAGGTTGACAATATCAAAGTTAAATAATAATCGAAATAATAATTATTTATATATTATTATTATGCTCCAAGTTAAATGAATATTTATTATTTCAAAATTATTTTCAAACGAAAATAAATTTTCACAAAAAAATTTGTTATCACTATTTGTTTGTACATTTTTAGCCGAGGTTCCTTCAGTTAACATTATTATTGTTATTATTTGTGTATTTTGCAACACGTCATGATATCGCCATTGTTGGTGATTTATTTTTATTCTTTGATTCCTGTACAACGATTTTGTTTTATTATTATGATTTTCCATGGCATGCGTACTTTATTAAATTAAAATTAATATTATATAGAATTAATATTAAAATGATTGAGTATTAACCTTTTAGTTTTGTACAGACATATTTGCGCAGTGTATTCAAAAGAAAAAATATTTGCTAAACAGGTGAGGCGTGTAAAATAATAATAAAAAAAAAATAACAAATTGATCAAATTATTGTAATACTGTAATGGAAGGGTTCTGCTAAGCCTACCATTACGTAGTTTCAGAGGAATATTATAACATTCTTTCTCCAATAAAAATTAAAAAAATAATACAAAATTACCCCTTTGAAGCTATTTTTCCGTGAATATCATCATGTGAAATAAAATCAGATTTCATTATAATATTATAGGTAGGAATTTAAATTATAAACTTTTTATTTTATTTTATTTTATTTTCTTCAATAAGTTATTTTTGTATTTTAATTTAAAAACAATATTTTATATCGAATTCGTCCGTTGTTGATATTAAAACAAATAATTGTGAAAAATATAATTCTAAAATATAATATTATATAATAATATGTTGCATTTTTGAAATAGGTAGTATTAATGATCAATAACTTTTTTTTTATTAAACTTTTTTTCACATTAGTTATATTTATTTTAGACTTTCTATAGGTTTTAGTATTTTCTTAATAATAATGTACCTATAAGCACTGTTTAGAGTAGATTTTTTGTTACTTTGTAGTTGGTATCAAAAAAATATTAATCGTAAAAATTGTACTTAATACGGTTTTCAAAATAATAAACTAATTTGAAACTATATATTTCTTAGGTATTTAACATTTATTAATTTTATATTTATTTATAATACTTGTTGATAACTATTTTTATCCTACGTAAAAATTGTGAAAATTTAATACATAATCTGTCATAGGAGTTATTCATATTATAGAAAATCGAAAATACCGCAAATTATAATATAGACACTATTTTAGATTCTAAGAAGAGAGTAGTTTTACAATGGTATTTATTAAATTATTTTTTTTTATCTGGTATACAAAATTTCTACCAGAAGGATTGCTTTGATTTCTACATATGGTATCTTATCTTTTATCAAATTGGATCAAGATGGTACTTTTAATATGTCATTTTTCGATTTTCTCAATAGTTATTTAATGCCATGAGAAAATCCCCCGACAAATTTCAAAAAATCGCTAAAAACAAGATGTTAATTTCCATTGCTTTAGAAATAAAGGCTGACACCTTCCAACACGTCAGTTGACGATGAGACCTAAATAACGTCGATGTACGCTCAAATACTAACTACTGTTAAAGTCATAGAATACAGGTAGTGAGCAGGGCAACTTCTCAGTTTTTGTTTTATTTTAATTTAGACCGTTTTTAGGGTAATCATAAGAAGAATTACAGAGGGAAATGTGAAAAACAACGTAATTAATATACGAATGTCAACTGCGAAGAACAATAATATTTTCAGCAGTCAAATCCTCGTGATGCACTTTTCACCCTTACATTTTATAAGTAACAATAGTTCATGTTATGAAACTTTAGACGACATAGTTTTACTTTAGTAAAAGTTATAATATTTATTTAGAAATTTGCAAAAGTTTTTTTTTCGGCCTTTTATGAAGGTCCACAGTTATGTATACTTTGCACAAAGTTTTCTAATATAATAAACAGGAGTGGAGTTGTCAAAATGCAACTTTTCATCCGTGGACCTTGTTGTTCGATACTTACAAAATACCCTGTCATAATCTCGAAATCGTTCGAAAGGAAACTGCATTGTATTTTTAATCCTGATAAGTTCGAGGTTATTGGCTTACGGTTTTGATGCTAAATACACAAATATGAGAGCATATCAATATACGAGGTGTAAAAGAAAGGCGAAAAAAAAAATGATGCTACTTAAACATATGACAAAAATTGTTAAAATTATATGATTAGTAAATAATTTAAAAATATACTCATGTCAGCCAATTCCTAAAAAAAAATATTTTAAAAAAAGTTATTAGGTACGTTCCAAATTCAATTAATCGAAAAAATATTGATATTTTAAAAAATTCTAAAACATAAACTTCTTGACTTAGATAAATATTTTTACTATCAAAATTGTTCTTTTAATCAGATTCACAAATTGGCTATTTTGAATATATCCAAAAAAATGCAAATCAAATTTTAGTTTTTTATTTTCAGTGTTAAAAAATAAAAATGTTTTTTTTTTTTTTATAATATAGTATGTGTAGCGCAAGTGACTATAAATTATATATTAAATAAATATTTAAAATATTGATTAGAACAAAAGTTATTCCAAAAGTCAGTTCTATCTTTTACACCCTATACATATATATACGTATATATTATATTTAATACATTGTGTTTTATTTTCGTAAATCGGTATAATAAGTAGGTATAGGTGGTTGATAGTACTTAGGTACACATCATATTACTCATGTAGTCGCAGAAGTCAAAAAAAAAAACATGCGATCAATATATTTCCATCTCAACAACGAGTTTTCGTAAATTGTAATGTACACTTAATTTTGAAACTGAAGTATTGTGTTATTCATGAAGACTACCATCCCTCGTACCTACTTTAGGAAATTTACGGTTTGCATAACACATAAAACAGCCGAGAGGAAAATATACGAGTTAACACGATTACCAGAGCGTACTACTGCTCTGGTTGACAAAATAGTGTATACATAATATTATAATATTTTCGTAATGACGTAATACGTGTTTTTATGTAATGTTACGTTCGAGTTATTTTTTTTTTTAAGATTTTCTATTATTTATACGTGCTGATACCCTTTGTGTATATTTTTAGGGTAGTTTTATTAGAATAATATTATGCCTTGTACCCTTGACACCTCGTGTGATAATATTGTATCTATTCATCGTATAATAATCGTCGACTCACTATTTACGACCAATTAATGAATGATTGGTTGTATTTAATTTCCATTTCAACAATATCATAATCATAGCTTCGTAATTTTTAACAAACCGTATAAATTTAAATTAATACGTACCGACACAAGTCTTCAGTAATATATTTTGCTTGACGAATAACAAATAATTGTAATATTGTAATGACCATAATGTTATAATATTAAAACATGTTGACCCGCATCCAACACCTGCTGTTCTTATTATAAGTTTGAGAAAACAAATATTTCACCCTGCGATTAAAATTTTTGTTAATCATCTCTTTAACAATTATTATTATAGAGTAGTTCATATCGTCTAAAACGCCTTTATTGAAAACAAAAGTAAGGCGAACCCAAATATTATATCCAAGCGTGGTGGTACCCGGTGACAGTTATGTAATTTTTTCAAAAAAAAATAACCTCTACCGGATCCTGCTGTGTAGAATCAATCAAATGAGAATTTTTTTTAAACTAATATAGGGTAATTATGCACTACAAACTACATATTAAACTTCGTTTTTCAATATTTCAATTCCAATCTTTATAAGACGTCTTCAAAAATAATACAAATTTATGCATTTTTTTACAAAACATATTATACCTATCATTATTTGAAATAAAATAAAAATTCTGAATTGACTGCAACCTGTAAAATATCTTCTTCTTTCAAACAAAAAAATAGTTATCAAAATCCCATTATAACTGAGGTGGCAACTAAAATATAAAATATAATTTCAAAATTTTATAGAACTGAGGAAAATTTGAAAAACAGTCACCGGGCCCCTTAATTATATAAAATATGACTAACTGACTTATCCTACCAGTACGGTACATTTAACTTGTATTACCGGTACGAACAGTGACAGATAAATAAAAGAAAAATCTGTTATATACATCACGGGAAAATGCGCAACAGACATGAACGCAGAATAGTTTAAATATTGTAAATTACTGACTCGGCGCACACAGAACACAAGCAAATTACTTGTTATAAGTTAACATCTTTTTTTTTAATAAATTCTAAATAATATAAAGACAGAAAGATTTTAAACACAACTTATTTTAACGTCCCACAACGTTATGAATGATAGTCGGTTAGCCTCCATTAGTACTTTTAAAGGATCTTAACTGATATTATACATATTATATAGATTACGATTTATAATGTGATTTGAGATAAACGTTTGGTCACGCTTGTAATGTGCTTGATCACAACTTCGCTTGACAAATAATAATATTGTAATAAGTATAAATAATAGCTGTAGACTACCTATAATTTTATAATATCCATACCCACTTTGACCCGTATCCAATAGTTGCTACTTGCTACTTGCTAGTCATATATAATGTGCTCGAGGAAACGAATATTTCACCCAGTGATTAAAATTAATAATAATCATAATACTATGTTCAATAATATTATTTTGGTCGTTTAAAACGCCTTTCTTGAAAACAAACGTAATTCGTACCC
Source organism: Sitobion miscanthi (assembly GCA_008086715.1). Classification (NCBI taxonomy): domain Eukaryota; kingdom Metazoa; phylum Arthropoda; class Insecta; order Hemiptera; family Aphididae; genus Sitobion; species Sitobion miscanthi. Next base: position 26,682,465 of record CM017805.1, on the reverse strand, counting down.
AAATATGAATAAAATATTTAATCATTTATGACTTACGTTATACCGGAACGCTATGTTCAACGTAGTTGGTATATTACCAGAACGAACAGTGACAGATAAATAGAATAGAAATATATTACAGACATTACCGCAATAATATGTGTAAGTGACATAAACGCATAATAGTTTAGTAAATTACTGGCTCGGTGAACACGCTGAACACAAGAAAGTGAACTTTTATAAGTCGTTTTTAACAAAGTGTAAAATATAAAAGTGTAGAGATTTTAAGCACAACTTATTTTAAAGTCTCAAAACGTGATAATATCTGATAATCGTGATATTATATAGATCATGATGTATATTAAGAGTTAAGATATATTTTGTTTTATACTAATAGTTTGTATTATGAACTAAATCCAAACTGTGCGATTATTTTTTTCTGTTTATGACGATCAGACAGACAGACAGACAGACAGACAGCCAGACAAACATTCATTTTTATATACCCATATAGATTATCATATTAGATTAATTATATATTTTTTTCAGATGATAGAATTTTTTAACAAGGGTAACTGAAAAACCTTTAAATGGGTTTTTTTAATTTAACTATTTTAGACTGTTGAATCTAGAGTAACCAGAAATGAAAAAAGAAACATTTAGCCTGCAGACCGTGGTGACTTTTAACGGTCGGAAGTATAACATCAAAGGTAATTGGCATTAATTAGTCTGCGTCCGTCTATTATTATAATATTATGAAACTTTCTTACTCGGTATTTGTAATCCTCTTCTTCAACTATCGCACATTCCGCGTCCATGCATTTTGCTAGCCACAAGAGGAAACCGTAACCGTAAGACTTAAAGTCAACTTAATGATAAAATTAAATGTTTCGAGTTCATAATAGACGGTTTTCTTCGGCAAAGTTCATTTTTCTAACGAGTCCTTTTAACTCAGGTTTTGTCGACCGACGGAAATTGTGTAGGTACAGTTTTTGTCAAACGATCTAAGTATCATATCCTTGACATGTTGTAGAAAATGTTTCCGAAGTTTACGACCCACTCGCCTTCCAGGGGTTCGATGACGTATGTGGGGCCTACTCGTCGGAGGGGCACACTGGCACTGGATGCCTGAGTCCCATGACGAGTAGCTCGACGTAGGTAGTTGACGTAGGTACATGAGCGTATGCCGTATAGTTTGAATGTTTCTTCAACTTCAGCCAATAGTCGAGTACTTAGACATCACGACAGTCGATGGAAAGCGAAACGCCACACGAAAGGTATAAGAAATTAAGGATCACGATAAAATTTCATAAAAATGATTTATTTATTTAAATTTGATGGGCCATTATATAGGTAATGAAAGCAACATAATCATTTACAGTGGGCGAAGGAGGTGTCTAGATTGGCCTGCCTCGTACGGCGAGAGAGAGTTTCATTTTCAGGTAATCAGTAGCACATAACGGTACAATGAACATAACAATGTTACGGGTAGGGCGCGCTGGAACTCTAAAGCTAATGTGTTGAAGGAGAGAGAGGGAGAATCAATTTTACCACAAGGTATGATATTCTGAAGAAAGGTTAAGTCACGGCGACCGGATACAGATAGTAGGTTCGAGTAGTGGATCACTGGGGTATAGTTATGACTTCATGGGTTGGCAATATTCAACTTGAACTCAGCGAAGCTGAGAAACTTGTGCTAAAGACACGCTCGATTTGTTGCTGCAGTTTACCATCAGGTGAAGATTCCACACCACGGAACCACACCTGGGTGGCGCCAGATATTTTTATTGGGAGGACGATACCGTGCGAATTTTTTTTTGGTGGGGCATTTATTATGTATGGCTACTCGATCACACATTAATTAGTTTATACCTACCATATTTTCAGGAAAGTAGTAGGTACTAAAATTGTTTGGGTATATTATACTGTGTTTCCAAATAAACAATCAAAATATACACTTGCTATATTATTATCACAATTAATGAACTACAGTAAGACTTAAAATGTCCTTCATTTTTTTTTAATTGTAAGTAGCAATACATAACTTTTTATTTTTTAACGTATGAGATTTTAGAAAGTGTGCAGTTAGTATTAACTTAATTGTGTATTTTTATTTCTAAATGTGCAAAAAAAGCATATTCGATTTGAATACAACAATCATACTCAATATAATATAACTTAACTTTGAAGCAATAAATACTTTTTTATAAATTATAAAAAATGATGTTTCTAATCTAATCAGTGATAACATGACAAATTAATGAAATGCTCAATTTAGAATGCATTTTCAGACTATATCAAAACTGTCAACATTAAATTATAGGGGAGGGGCAAAATCAAATGTTGGGGGAGGGCACTTGCCCACCCTTGCCCCAGTGTAGCGTCGTCCCTGAACCATACTCAATAATGGGCATAACTATAATGCACAGTACAATGCATTTAAATACCTTGACAATTTAAATTCCCCAGCGATGAAACATAATACCTCGTTTGCTTCGCACGTGATACGATCAATATGGGCTCTAAGGCGCGGAAAAGGAACCAAGATGAAACCAAGATCGCAAACTTCACCATAGACGGAGATAAGGACGGCTCCATTAATTGTATAGGAGAATAAACGAGGAGAACGGCGTCTAGTGAAGGGCATATTATATTTACATTCATCATTGTTAAGAGATACCTAATACAATATTTACAGCCCACTCAACAAATCTGTCTAAGTCCTCCTGTAAGTTTATACAATAGTCCTGGGTATCAATTTTCAGAAATATATTTCTAAAGTAAATATAGAATAATTTTAATAATAATTCGAGAAAATATTATCATCCGTATTCCAGTAATTTTGTCTGGCGTTAGACCGAATTAAATTAATTTTAAAACTGATATAAAATTCCCTACGTTTTTTAGTTGAAAATAATTATTTATACTCCGTTCCACTTACCATCCGTATCATCTTTTCTGAGTATTACAAACTTGACTGTTCGAGCATAAAATTCAAACATGTCAGCTAAATTATTTTCGGGATGTCCCTTTGATGTCGAACTGTCTTTTTTGATCGAATTACTTTTTTTTTTGTGTTTGTTGACATTTTTAAAAGTTAATTGTGAGAGTGTATGTTCTGTTTTTTATATTATAATTTTTATAAATTTCAGAATTGAAAAATTAAATTTGATGGCTGTTTGTGAATAATTTAAATCAACACCTGTTATACCTTAGCGATTCATCACACCTTTAGCAATTAAATATTATTTTAAAAACTGAGTATTTACTGTCATTTTTTTGTTTGGTTTGCATTTCAGTTATGTTGGAAAACTTGGCATAATTTTTAATTATGAACAAATTTGATTGAAAGTCGGATATACATAGCCGGTTGAATAGTAAATAAATTGTGTTTGTTTTTCATCTTGTTATGTACACTCTGTCATTCGGGAAAATTGAAATGTCACAACGAAAAAAAAAGAAGCATCAAACCTCACTGAACTCGTTGCGTTAATTTAGCATAAATCTTTTGCAAATTTATATTATAGAGAATTATTTAAATCATTCTAAATGTAAACGTGGAACGCATGAAATTAAAAATAAACAAACATCCAATGACAGTACAATTTTGCTGTTTTAAATGTTTACTTTTGCATTTTGGTGGGTATATCAAGCCGAATAAATGTAAATGAACCTCTCCGCGGATTTCAATGGTTACGTGTCGTTAAATATATAATTTACAGAATATATTATTTCGTGGCCATTTATCTGTATAATCCTATAACGTTTGAATCAAAAAGAGTCTGTCGTCTAAAATGTAGAAATAATAAAATAAATATTTTTAATAATCGCTGTACGCCTCATGAACCTAAGTCGAAGTTAAAAAGTCAGTTTTTTCTGTTCACTGAACTACAAATGTCACTTTCATGTCCAAAATCAGTATTTCAATTGCAATCTGTAAGTAAAATTATTATTTTATCCAACCCTCTTAAATTATGTTCATAAACATCGTTCAAATTCAAATAAAACAAAACGAAACGTTTGGTTTCAAAATGATATATTTTATTATTTTATACGTCGTTATTCTTTAAAACATGCACCTTTGAGAGTTCAAATATTTTTTTTATTAATATTATTTTTAAACATCAACCGCACTCAAATAGAATAAGAAAATAATTATTATTAATGATTTAAACAATTTTTAAAGGCCGGGACTTATGAATGTTTAAAAATACTTGTGCACTAACTGTATTTGAAATATAATTTAAAAAAAAATAATAAATTCCGTGAAATATGTATAATTGTATATAATATTATTATAAGTATTACCATAAAAGCGTGTATGGAATAATATGTATACTATACAAATTAATGATATAAAATAAATCACTAAAATTTAATGACTGAATTTCTGACTTGTTACATTTTATAATATCTAATGTAATGAAAATGCTTCAATCTATTTTAAAAAAATGGACACAAAATATATACAGATATAAAACGTGAACGTTACTTAATTCATATAATCAATATTAAAATCGTAATAATAAAGTATAATTAACATTGTAGGTATTGTTGTGTGCCCGAAACAAACAAATCAAATCTAAATTATTTAATCATCACTTTATTTAAAACAAACAATAATTTACACTACAAAGAGTATTATTTTATGTATTTCCATTTTTTACACACGAGACATGGATAATATTATCGCTTTTCGATTATTTTATCAATTCACTATTCGGGTGACAATTTACAATCAGTAATTAATGTAGAACATATAATAAAAATAATAAAATAATTTCACAAGCATAATATAACTTTAAATCAAAATGAAAAATGTTGAATTAAATTTCAATTCCACTTGTCGATATGTATTTGTATTTTCTGATTCAAAATTAAAATAATTTATTGACTATATTATTATGGTTGTAAGATTTGCATATTGACGCACAATATCGATTTAATTGTATTAATATTTTCGATTAGATTTTGAACAACATTTTTCAGTTTTTCAAATTTCAAATTTCAGTTTTTTATTTTGATTTCTAATTACGTGAAACCTGTCGACATTTTCAGTTCTGCGTAACAGGCATAAGAATACGATATATTAGTTATTATTATTGAATTTTTAATTGGTTTGTATACTTATTATAAAAATGATATTTTTTATTTCGCCATAAATTTACCGTCGATTTAATGTTTCTTTTGATTTCATAAAAAAAATTTCTTATTTTAATATCACTTTCGATTTCTTGGATGATTTTTAACAATTTGTATAGATATTTAAAATCGATTTCAAACCCTAATTATGTGACCCACAGTATAAACAAATTAATTTTGATTAAAAATTGGTTATATCATAATATCAATTTGTAGTTGTATAAAAAAAACAATCATATGGTAAAGGAAGAACCTATGGTGTTCAGTTAATTGTGAATCATAATATCATAACCGAATGCCTCAATACCGACAAAATTGACAAAACATCGGGTTGGATACAATCCTTGACGTTGCACTGGCATCCAAAACCGATGAGAGCACCAAAACGATAATATTTTTTAATCAACAGGTCTCTACAATTTAATCTAATAATAATATGTAAACTATCTTTTTATACAATGCAACCATACCTTTACTTTTAATGTTATACTACTAATAAAAAAAAATATTTTATATTTCAATATTTGATAAAACTGTAAATACTGTAACTCAATTTAAATTGTAACTAATGGCCATAGTAGCCAAGTCTATAAGATTAATAAAAATAATAAAAATATTATTATGACGATCGACATTAGACTCTGTGACTTAAACGGTAACACAATATTATATTTTAAAGAATAACGACCATTGTTATAATTTGTTTTTATTTTTATGGAATTAATGTTATAAACGACAAAGTTTTCCGCCTTAGCAGGGTTGTTTAATCAAATTGTATGCGAAATACCATGCTATGAATCATATTGTCGGTTTCAATTTTATCCCTAACTCGGATAATTTCTTGAATTATTTATAAAACAAATCTTAAACAAAAAATAAATACCTATAAAAAATACAATTGGGATTTGTGCAGTTTCGTAGAAAATATGTAAGTACCTATCTCAGCTAAAAACTTTGAAATAATTTCAAGTAAAAGCTATTAAAAATATGTTTACAACTCCACGTGTACTTATAAAATAAAAAAAAAGAGAAGTATGAGAATTTTAATATTTTTCTAATATTTCAAACATATTTAAATTAAAAATTGATCGTTCCGTATGAATCAAAATTCAAAAGTGTTTTGTAATAATATATTGTGTCGTGTATTGAATCTCTGAAATGTTTCCTTCATAAAAATTAAGTACGGGTACTTTACTTGGGACAAATAAACATCTCATTATAAGAAATACTACTAAATGAAAATTCTTAAACTGTTATCTATAACGTAGAAGTGCTGTATTATACGGAGTAGTGTTTAGTATTTACATTTTCTTAGCATATTATTACCGTCAGCACTGCAGTTTTACCAATTGAAGAGAATTTTTTTTTTTCATTATGTGCACAAAATGTAGAACTCAAGTATTTTGATCAATATCCTAAGATAAAACGTACGTTTTTAATAATTAAAAAAATTGGATAAGTGGATGTCACTCTGCTATACAGTAGGTTACATATGGATCACTTTACAATGGATTGTATTGAATTTGAGTTCAATGATATACATAAAATATCATTGTATACGAAAAACGATTCTGAGCGGAGACGGTTTGTCAGTCTGGATATTTTATATTGTTATTATTTATTATAGCCTGTAAGTTGAATTAATATTGTAAAACACAACAAAATAACTAAAATCGTTATTTTTATTCGTTTCTATGCTGATTCCATTTTTAGCGGTTTTTCGTGGCATTAAATAAATATTGATAAAATCGAAAAATGACCTTTCTAAAGTACCATCTTGATCCAATTGTCTAAAAGATAATGTACTATAATATGTTGAAATCGAAGCACTCCTTCTGGTAGGCATTTTGTATAGGGATAAAAAAAAAATAATAATAAATACCATTGTAAAACCACTGGCTTCTTTACTCTACTCAGAATCTAAAAGTACTATATTAAAATAGGTAGGCACGGCGGCGTCTACTAGACTTTTTACACGAAACAATAATAATAATTTAAGAAATGCTCTTTTTTTTAAATAAATGTACACAATATTATATTTTATTTTGTTTGCATGTCTAGTTTTTCTATATTATATAAATGCTAAAATATGTATACAAAATTGATACAATCAAAACTTTTTTTTTTAAATTTTACGTAACTTTGCCCAAATTGACATAATCATGAAATTAATTTCATGTGTTTTTGTGAGTCATGGGCGGTGTACACCACTGAATGCTTAAGTTGCGTCCATATTGTAAATTCTCAAATGGAGATCTAGCAAATGCTCTGATTTTAAACTGTGAGGGAAACAATTATGTGTGACAGAGAAACTTTATAATATGGTGTTCGAAAAGAGCACTAATAAAAAAAATATCGAGTGACAGACGTCCTTGAATTTATTATGATGATTAAATGAATTTAATAAACGGTTTAGTTGTTGGCCAGTAATTGATGAGGATTTCTATTCAGTTAATTAGAAGTGTGTTTAATTGGAAAAAATATTTCAGAATAATGTGCATGTGCAAATTGGATGGATCGGACGAAGTCGTTTCCACAGTACAGGATGATGATATCTTATCTATGCTCTTAAGTAGAATTAATATTGGACTTACTATTATAGCATAATAAAATATACAAGGTGATTCTTTTATCATGAAACACTCATTATTTTAAAAAGTATTAATGTTTTTGAAAATATTTTTTTAGATAGTTTCAAGTTGTTAAAAAACAACGTTTTTGTTAAAAGTCTTATTTTTATATATTTTTAACCTTAATATATTATTTTAAGTTATTTATTTTTTTGAATGACAATATAGAGTTTAATTTTAAATTCCAACTCTATGTTGCCATTCAAAAAAATAAAAACTTAAAAAAATATTATATTAAAATTATTTAAAAATATGATTTTTTTCTAAAAAACATTGTTTTTTAGCAATTTGAAACTATATAAAAAATATTTAAAAAACATCAATACTTTTTAAAATAATGAGTGTTTCATGATAAAAGAATCATGTATGTATATCTGTATGAGTAATATATTTTTGATTTGGTCAAGCTGTTGACGGCGTTCTTTCCATTCATCCCATAAGGATGAAACAGACTTTACGAATGATCATGATAAACGTAACGTAATAATAGTTTGACACCGAGGAGTCTAGCGTATGAGATAAAACTTCATTATCAACAGTCCAAAAACAAGTTAGTCTGTAATGTTTTCTGGGACAGCTTATGTTCTGAAGCTATTTGGTCTTCCTATATAATATAAGAAACTTATAAATCTGAACATTTATTTTCAGCACAGACAACGAAGATTTGAATTCAAAAGGACGAAAATGGTTGATCATTTGATATAGTTCGATCAGTTTTTGAAAATTGTTTTTTTTTAATAGTTAATCCTTAGTTTAACACTTTAGACCTGCACAAAAAAGTTATGATTTGAGACGATATCTTTTCTTTATTTAAACTTGAAGTTATTATTCCTATTTGTTACTATGTTGTATAATATCATTGGGATATAATATTATAATATTATTTGGGAAAACATTTTGTGAGTTTAATCAAATATTGTAAGCCTTATAAGGTAACTGCTTTAATTTGTACTTAAAAACATTCAAATTATGTGTTGTACAATACTACAAAAATACTGTGTTCTTCGACATAGATGCTATAAACTATATAGGTAATATCAGTTATATCGAACTGAACAGATTTCTCTGGTAGGTATGTGACATTTTGTGGAAAACTATTTTTTAATACATTTTGATCCAAATCAAATGTTTACAGCGTTAAATGAGTTTTGAAGTAAAAATAAATATCCAGCTCAAGATTCGCCATTTTAAAAGTAACTTGGAGCAACCGTATGAAAAAAATAATATAAAAGACTTGTGAGTTGGAACAGTACTTTGATAGTTGTTTATATTATATTTAAAGCAAGACCAAACTTTTGCCACAGAAATCAGACTTTATTTTTAGGAAAAAAAACAAAAACTCAGATTTAGTTGAGAATGGTTCACAAAACCATTTGCTTTTAATGAAATTGTAGAACGATTGTTATGTTTAATGAAATTGAAAATCGAACTTTTTAACAGAATAATTGAATTTCCCCGTAGTCAGTGTTCGTAAAAAAAATTACTCGATTGAATTACCAAAAATAATGAAAATAAACAAAAACAATACGATTCCTGTCATTTCGTTTATATAACGCATCAGTGCATTTATAAATGTATCGAATTTCACTTGAAGTGTTCGCTTTATTTTTGTCACCAATATACCATTAGAATCAACGAAACTTACTACGTTGTTTTGCTAAACCCAATTAAATTTGATGATCGTGTCGAGGGATGCTAACTTATTTCATCGAATAGCGACAATGGAGGGTAGATTGTTTTCTAAATCCAGAAATTCGAAGACTATAATATTTATAATGTTGTTATTAGTTCAAGTGAGATGAAATTAAAAGAGTAAAATGTATAGATATTCTTAATCACATGATATTATGATAATATTGTGTGCATTTGAAAATGTTTACTATGAAAATATTCTGGTTTTTATTTTTTTTTTATTTCAAGTTTTGTAACGAAACAGTTGTTTTAAGAGTGTGTACATAGCTAATAGTTTATTGCTTTTTATAATACGTTTTTAACAATCATTTACTGGCGCCTCTTCTAGGGCACCCGCAGGGAGGGGGTTGCCAGTGGGCCATTCCACCCCCGCTATTTTAGTTAGTATTAATTCTTAATTTGGTGTCCCTAAAACGCGTGGTGCCCTAAAGTACTTGCCCCGTTCGCTCCTTCCACCCTACGACACTCATCACAAACCTGTGAGTAACACTACATATTTATACCAACAATTCATTGATGGTATTATAAATAAACACCTAAACTAGAATATTGGTTCGATTATGAATATTCTGTTTTATTGTATAGACTGTAGTTGAATAAATTATTCTTTAAAATGAGAAATCAAAAATAAGATTAGTTTTATTTAAAAAAAGGTAAACAAGTGGGTACCGCTCCGCTGTACAGTAGTTGTCGAGCAAGTCGTTGAAATGGATGTGTTATATTTGAATTCAATGATAAATCATTGTATACGAAAAACTATTCTGAGCGGAGACGTTGTGTCAGCCTAGCATATTTTTATAAATTATCAAATTTAATGGATAAAAAAAAAAATTATAAATATCTAAAATTTCTTATTCGAGTATGCACGAGATATGAACGATGGTGCAAAAATTAAATGGCGACAATCATAAGTTTTTAAATTATAACCTCACGTAGTTCACGACTGTTGGTATTTTACGCGTGCTTACAACGCTATAGCTTACCGCGCTCATATAACGAATTTTTCTATTTGTTTTTTGAAACTAAGGTAAATAGTTTTGGAAAAAGTTTTTTTGACTTTAACTTCCAAATTAAGTTTTGACGACTTTTTTTTTAAGTACCATCAAATTAAGCGTACCAACACATTTTTTAATAAAAAAATTCAATAAAATAGCTTGAGGACTAAACTGCATTCGTCACAATTGTTCGAATAATATCAAATCATTCCAATAACCGTTAAAAACATTCAAATAACACTATCGAATCAAACCGCGAAAATCACACCCAAGTTCCAGCGTATACGAATACGTTCGATGACATTGTCCTGCGTCTTCTCCTTATCCAGTGGCGCCTGCAAGGTTCGCTGGACGGTTTGTTTTTCGTGAGGCCTCCGATGACGTATTGATATCGCGTCGCTTGAAAACCACATCATGGCCAATCTCAACGAATTCAAATTTGAGTTTTATACTTTAATGTCAATGGATTCCTGTCTTATAAGTCGAGTGTACGCTATTGGTTTTGAGATAAGAACGACGAAATAGGTATTGTGAAAAATCAAAATCCATGTTGGTCTATGCAAAACCCTTTTTTCTCATCGGAACCACTCTCAGATATCATGATGGAGATCCAGTTCGAATATTACGATAGTATCAATAGAGTTATCAGTATAATGTTCTCCGGAGAAAAATCGTTATCATACTTACTTTCGAAATTCGTAGCGACAAAACGGTTTTTTTTTGCCTCCGGAAAAGTTGGGAAAACTGAGATCGGCCTCGATCGCCAGGTCTCAACTCTTAACCGACGGAAACGCGCCGTCGTAATCATATAATATAACCGTTCCGAGAGTACAACAATTTTCACTCGTGACTCGACTCGACGGGGGTGAAAATCGGGGGAAAACCATCTCCCCGTCGCCTCGGGGAGGGGAAAAATAAAAGGAAAACCGAAAGAAATGGCGCGTTTCACAGTACGTTAAGCGAGGAGCGCACAGTTGGAGCGTGTGCGCGCCAAAGTTTTTTTCCCTCTGCCTTTGAGAGTGCCGCCGCCGCCGCCGTGTCGTCTTCTCGGTGGGTTTTTTTCCGTTCCCACTCACCTGCTCGTCCACCCACACGGAAAACGACTCTCGTATACTAGCCGTCCCATTGTCATCTCGTACAATTCACTCCCGTGTATAATATATATAATATACGACTCCGGCCGACCGGAAAACTATCGTGTTCGTGGGTGCGCGCACACACACACCCCTTACCCACTCACCCCACACATCCCACACACCGACACGCGAAACCGGCCCGTGACATATGTGATCGGCGGCGGTGTCGTGCAACCGTGCGTGACGTATATTTTTTCCCTTTTTTTTTATCTCTGTTGCATACACGGCCCGCAGTCACACGACTAGTATAATAATATGTATATGATAATAATATATTATTATTTTGTATACAGAGCGATTCAACGAGCACGCTCGCCCCCTATTATTGTCGTGTTTTCTCCGACGATGTGCAGTCATTCAAAATCTGACGTCTCGCGATATATATATATATATACATATGTCCGTCGTGCTATGCTGTGCTATGCTAAGGCCATATTTTCTTATACTTTTGTGACGAGTCCATACAGACTTCCGAGTTTCAAACGACAAACCCCATTATTGCTATTTGCCGGATAGTATTTCTGAAGACGTTAACCTCCAATATTCGGAGGAGTAGATTTCGAGTCACTTAACTTTCGAGTACTGAGGGCAATACGTAAGTGACGATTGGTTTTGAAAATATGGGAGACTTTAGTATAATGGCTATGGGCTTACTTTATAATATTTTATTCCATTTTACTATCGTAAAAATGGTATAAATATAATAAAATATAATGTATACCGTCAAGTCTCTGTAACTCGAATAGCAAGGAGAATAAAAATTAATTTGATTTATGTATTTTTCAAGTTAAAAAGGTACCTCAAACACAACTTAAAAACGATAAAAAAAATTCGAGGTATCGAATATTAATAGAAATTAGTTAAATTAACAATTCATAGATTTCAAATTCGTGTATTGCGTAAAAAAAAATTATTCATATAACAACACTCCCAAACCTTCAGGTACTCGAATATAACTTTAAAAAACCGGAATCAACCAGAGTGTCGCTTCGATATTGTTCTGTGGTTATAGGTACCACAGATTATATTATGAAAACAGATTTTGCACTAAAATGTAAGCAAAAACTGGCCGATAAGGACTCCGTCAAGATCTCCGGCGAAATCAGTGCAACCATGTCAACGGAGACAGGTTATATAAGTTATAATTAATATTAAATATAATTTATTTTTTGTTTTACGAAAATTTTTTGACCTTTATATAGTAGTTATACATTTTAGTATTTTACCTATTACAATAAAGTAATTATATTATTAATTTAATTAATTTACAGTAATAAGGTCAATCATAGTTTTATTTCTCTGAATCGGCATCACTGATACATTAATTATATTAATTACAAACGCAACCATACATGTTCTAGTATTTCTCAATTGTCAGGCTACCGCACCACCACCAGATTTTAGCGGACAATGGGCGAATAATTAACGTTAGGAATACCAATTTTTTTCTTCGCTGTGTGATCGTTTAATGTTTATACAGCTATACATAATATACTAAAAAAATACAAGGAGGGAAGGTTGAACACCCAACCCTTCCTCTTTCCCGTGCGTACGCTACTGACCCTGTATATATATTCCATTTATATGTTTAGTCCCTCGACCAAACGTTTGCGTTCATCTGCACTCGTCAACCATTACCTACATTATTATTACTAGGTATTATATAATAATATAATACGTCAAGTATAAACGCATTATTTTTTTATGGATACGGGTAAAAGAGTGAATAAAATAACGAAAAATACTAAAATTCTTTGCACACCCTGGACACTCCTTAGTCCTCATATAGTAAAAATATGTATAGAATTGGAAAATATTGTTATAAAGTACCTATATTTAAAAATTCTAAAAACCATATTTTGAATAACTGAATAGTGCTCGGTAAATCATCCTATATATATAATATATAAGTTTAGTCCCTTGACCGACCGTTCGCGTTCTTTTGCTCTCGTCAGTCGTTATTTACATTGTTTTATGATAGAGCGAATCTCAAGAATTGGAAAATATGGCCCACTTATATATTTATCTCATAAGTGTTCAAAGTATAAATATATTATATAAGAGCGTTATGACGTGATGATAAAAATACAGATAAGAAAAAACAACTGTGAAGATGTTATGAATTTACATTTAGATTTGAAGGTGTTGCTTTTTAAAAAAATCCTTAATTTATTATTTTAAGTTTGTCGATATTTTTATGGATCTACATATTGTAAAAAAAAATTTAAAAGCACTGTCATAGAATATGAATTATAGTATGTTTAAAAATTTCAAAAATCTGAATTTGAATGGATCAATAATTATAACTGTTATCTAATAAAAACAGAGGTTAGTATGAATCACTTTGAGTATATTATATTTAATCCCTCGCCCACCCATTCGCGTTCTTCTGCACTCGTCAGCCATTATTTACTTTTTATTATTATTATTATATAATATTATAACAAAAATATAATACTCAGAGTATATTCACGTTGTTTTATCGACAAACTAAAAATCCCTAGCGCCAAAAGCAATATTCCGGTAACACGTTTTCGGAAAAACGTTTTTTTTTTTTCATTTTATTTTCGCGATATTCATTTTGTTTTTTTCCAAATCATAAACGCCGTCCATTGGTTTTTACGCGATCGTCTCGCGTGCTTTTATTATATTACACGTCGCGAGGGCGTGCCCGAAGTATGCGATTTTGTGCGTGTGTATTATTATTATTATATGACGTAAAAGAAAAATACTGCGCCGGTCGACTGTACGACATTATATTATTATTATTATTATATTGTGCGGGGTGAATGTTTTCGAAACGCACCCGAGGACACGTCTTGGCGAGCCTTTGTTCTGTTCATTCCCCCCCCCCCCCCACTAATACTTAAACATGTCCATTTCGTCATTTCGCGAAATATATTTTTTAGGATATTATTATTATGATCGTAACAATACGCGTCTTGATTACACGCCCTACACTGTGTACACTCTGACTACCTACTCGGTAGTTGTAGTGGGTAGTTAAGTACCAACGTTTCCGCCGTTCGTGAGCTTAATTTTTAATTTTAATATTTTCACAAGAACGTGTAGTTTTGACGTAGGTACCCGAGTAATTAAGACGCGTTCCTAAGAATACATATTGTTTTTAATTTTTGAAGGATAGACGAGAAGAGTTGTTTTAAGATAGAAGTTTATTTATACACTTGTTTATGTATATACATATATGAACTTATCATCTTCATATTCGTCTGAAAATGTCTTTTTCCAGACAGAAAATGTTTGGCTAAAAATATTATTCGTGATTATAATATTTTTATAATATTTTTATAATGTTATTATACTATTATCATTTCAAAATGCTGACTAGGTTCTAAAGTTTTGGTGCACTTATAAAATATACAACTCACCGAGACCGGGCTATTCCTGAAAATATTTTTATGGTATGTGGCCTATCAATAGAATGTGAAATTTGGGTCGGCATTAGCGTTTGACATTAATCACCTCAGTAGGTCGTTTGCTAAATAATAAGTGGTAACACGTGGTGCGTAGAAAGTGGTTCTGTTTGACCGCTAAGATACCAAAAAATAAATTAAAGATAAAATTGCAGAATATTCCATTTTGCCGTTCAATACGCCTTCAATGAACCTAACACCCACATTCACACATCACATAATATCTCTCCGTTTAGCTAAAGACGATATTATGGCCGAGCACATAAGACACCGGAGTAATAATATTACAGAGTCTGTGTAGGTATAATTCACATTTTTATGATTGTTCTTACCCAAACGGACATAATATTCAATACTAAAATTCGTTAAAACGTCTTATATTATTGGACATTTAGACTTAATTAAAGTTACATTGAACAGTTACTATAGCCATGCGTTATCCAATCGACAATTTTTTTTTATGAATGCATTTACATAATTATACCGATACTGACGAAGACTGAAGAGTGTGGGCTGGTATAATAATAGATCAGAGAAAAATAGCAATGGTTTCGAGTGTTCAAAAAAAACAACACTTTTTAAAGTTACTTTATACTATCCGAACGATAGTGGTGCGAGTATGGGGTGCACAAGGGTCTTTAGCATCCCCGTAATTTAGTAACCCCCAGCTCAAATCTAGCAGCCCTAGTTTTTTTCGGTTCTACGTGTCCAACTATTATTATTATGGTGAAATTTTCATTTCGGAATGACGCGACGGTCGTCTACGCCTCACCTGAAAAATATACATATTTTTATAAACGCCGTGCGGATTGATAACGGCTTTCAGCCCGGGGAAAAGTTTAATCACGAGCGACTGAAAATTACACGGTAATACTACGGCGGCGGCAGCGGCGGTCGCCTCTGCGGCTCTATTTATTCTTTATTCGCCGGGTTTACGGTGTAAAGCCCTGCCACGAATTACCGTGCGTGTCCGGTCGCGGTCGGCGATAATGCCGGTACGTGCGGTCGGTCAATCGCACGTACACCACGTAAAATCATAAACGGTCGGAAAAACCACTCGGCCGGGTGGGAGGGGGTGAGTGGAGGACGGCGGGGGCGAAACGCGAAAATTACGAAAACAAATAAAAAACGGGGGCGAAAAAATATACGCAGGTTATGCGAGACCCGGGACCGCATCGTCCATATATATATATATATATAATATGTAGTCTCCGGAGTTGTTTAGTGCAAATGGACCGTCGAGAGAGGCCCGCAGGACCGTCTCTAAGCCTTCGGGGCTGAAAGTAATGAAGTCCCCAGATGATATGACCTCGCTCAGTCGCACGCGGGTGTGTGTGTGTATGGTATATCATAGTGAAACTCCTCGTCCGTCCCCTGGTCTGCTATGCGCTCCGCCGACTCGTCGTCGTCGTCGTTGGCGATGTCGTTTGTTTTTTGAGGTCGGCGGAAAGGATAAAACGTCACTCGGCTCGTTTTCGAGTTTCCCAACTTTTATGACAGCGGAAACGTGACGGCCCGTCGGGGAAACCATAGCCGCTTCTCCTTACGTTCGACCGTTTTCTTCCGAGCCGCCATCACAGCGTATCCGTTTTTTCCCCTATACTTTTGACTTTAGCCCCGCAGCTAAACACTTTTCAGATCAACCCCTTAGTTGAAACATTTTCGCTGTGATTAGTCACTGTTGCCGAAGAATAATATTATAGTCATTACTCAAAACCAACACCTGCAAACAACTATTTCCAATATAACCGTTTGACACGCTTACCTACAGATACTATAGTTTCGTATAAATTCATAAATTAATAGTCACAATTAGAGACCTAACCTGACCGGATTTGTATGCAAAAACTTAATTTTTTTTACTAGCGTAGGTAAAAACATGCTATTCTGGTATAATCAGTTCGTTTATATCCTTAAATCTAGTACTCATATTATATTTAAGGGATTCAAGGTGTGCACAGTATAATGATAGATGAGCGCCCCCTTTAGCACCCCCCTCATAAAAACGCCCCCTTCAAAATAAAAATGCCCGCAAGGGGGTGGTAGCGCCCACGTTGAGAATCACTGATTTAAACGATTTTGGAAATTAATTGAATACTCTTAATTTTGGTTTTTGGTTGACGAAACTACTGATATAAAATATTGATTGACATAATATTGCTAATTTTATATTTGGTATTTTATCAGCTGAAAATGTTGAGCAGTTATATCTTTTAGCATGGAAGAAATTAAAAAATAACAAACCATTTTACTTAGGCTAGATTTTATATAAATGATCATATGGAATCGTATTGTACGTTTAATGTACCACAATAATAAATAATACAGTGTTTAAGATTTTTTTTATGCTTAAAAAAATGCATAACAAAATATAATTTTTTTTTAGAATATTTTTAAAAATATTCAAAAATATTTAAGGAATATTTCATCAATTTTCGCTGCATATAAACATCATAATATTTTGAACGTTTTAAAAGAATATGTATCCAGACTCAAGTCGTAGTATTATAAAAATATATTATATAGTATACTGATACATAATTATCACGTTATAGGTTTCTAAATATAAGTTTAGAACACCTTTCATCCTCTCTGTGTGTCCATCCGTTTGTAAGTTACTAGTACACAGTTACTATGTTTATGTCTTTATTTATTCACCATTGTTCGCACCAACTTATAGTTACTTTACATAGTTACGATTGTTTGTATTAAGAGGGATGATTACTTTGGTACTTAATATAGGTAGATTCATACCAGCCAACATAATATACTACTAAGGTATTAAGGTTACCAAATTGGAACTATTGGAATGATTCGGTTACATAATTTATTCCTTTGTATTAAAATATGTTTAGAAACCAGAACTTTAGTACGCTCGAAAAGTGAGCTTTCCTAACTTGTTTGATTTTGAGTAAATCGATGAAAACGTATAATATTGGTTTATGATAATGTATTTTTATAATATGTTAAACAAACTCTATAAATTAAAATTAATATCTATGAACGGTATAATAGCATTATTAAATACATAGTGAAAAAAATCGTCCGTATTCTAAGTTTACCAAGTTGGTATTACCAACAGCTACACTTGGAAGTTATACTTCTTTCAGAGTTGTGTGTCGATGAATAATGCGTGTGTTCCATAAAAATCATTAATAATAACAAATATATTAGGCTTCTTCGACGATATATTTTTGAATATCGATATCTCTTGGTTGTGTGTAATATTGACAAAAAAAAGTAAATATCTGTAAGACTAGTAATTAACAATTAGTTTTTAAAATATTTTATTGTTGCCATTAAAATCAGATAGTTTCTGATAAACCGAAAACCCAATGATAGGTCCATTGATTTATAATTATATGATAATTTCGATTGTCAATGTACCGTACGATATAATATTTTGATTATAATAATATATTCCAGGCAATAATTAATAAACACTGATATTGTAACAATTTTGATGACAATTTTGATTTTGATGAATTAGTTTGATTACTGTTAGTGACGGTTCCGCTTAAATCTGGCGTGTAGGAGTTTCTTTTTTGTTACCATCCATAAGGAAGTATACTTAACTTCAAAAATGAGGCAATTCTCAATTGACTAAGGATTGGCCACACTAATTTCATACATGGACACTTTATGGCAAATACATATCCACCCCTATATTCCAACACGCAAGACGCAACAAAAACTACTCCATCAAGCACACAATCTTCTGAAAAAAGGTGGGCAAGTGGATGTCGCTCTGCTTACACTAGCCACACAGCATTTGGGAAATGATAATATTTTGTAAATATTTTAAAATGCTTAATAATGAATATTTGACTAATAATATTTTATAAATATGTTCTTCTTATTATACCAAAATATTGTACTATATGATTGCATAACAATGTTGAATTAATATTTTTATAAAGTTTCCATAAAAATATTTTTTGAAAATATATGATTAAAATGTTTTGTAAATGTTTCTTTTAAAATGTTTTCAAAAATATGAACTTCATGACCAAAGAATATAACTAAAATATTTCATAATTATCTACGCAACTTTTTAAATTTTTACTATAGTTAGGAAATATTTATATGTTATGTGGGATAGGTTAGAATTGGGTCTCTGTAATGGATGGTGTTAATTTTTAATTCAATGACTTAATATCATTTTATAAAAAAGCGATTCTAAACGAAAACGATCAGTCAGCCTATGATATAGCTAAGTAACTATATTTGAAGAAATTATTGTGAATAAAGTACTTTATATATAACCTATTTACGTGGCAGCATATATTAAATTTTCAATCATTATTAAATTTAAAATTTGATACATTTTGTCAAAAATCGAACTTTAAATGCTTATTAAAAATTGTGTGCCTTTTCATAATATTTTTAAACTAATAATGTAACAATATTATATCAGGAGCTTTTCATTCGTTTTTCACGCATTTCGGCTCAACAATTTAAATTGTATTATCGTATTTTATTTAAAAAATAAAAATTGAAAATGTCTGTTAACAGATCAAAACGAGTCAAAATATTTTCAAAATTTTTTGGTGCATAGTAAATTAAAATACAAACATTCAGTTAAATTATCACGTACCTATCTATATTTATTCGTTCTTTAATCACAGCAAAATAAGAAAATCGCTACATAAGAAATCAAGTGAAAATCCAATGTTGTAAATATTTGAACTTCAAACGATCATAAAAATTTTATTTGACTTTAAGGTTGAGATTTTTTTTGAAACAAAACTAGAACAACGTATGATAAATCTTGTATTACATTTTTGAATCTTAGATTTAAAAAAAAAAATTTTTATGAATTTCTAACACAAAATAATTTGCACGTTTTCGTGATTTTTAAGCCATTTGTCAAAATTTGAAATTTGAATAAATATAAAAAAAAATGTGACTATATATTTTTAATATTTTTCATCTCTCATTCTAACAATATATCAAGAGCCTTGTAAAATATTTCCAAACGTTTTGACCCTACGAATGAAATATTGTTGAAATTCGTAGAAAAAAAAACTAAAAAATCTTAAAAAATGTCCGTAAACACTTCAAAACAAATCGAAATATTTTGAAAATTGTATTGTTTATATAATACCCTAATATAAAAAACCAGTGAAAATTCCATGTATCCATGGCGGTCATTTGTTTCAGAGTTAGACCAAAAACCAAAATAATTTTGGTCAAAAATCGATTTTACATAAAAATGTCCACGTTTTCTTAATTATATTTTTGTTTTTCCCAGCACTTAAGAAAACTACTGTGAATTTTGATTTCTCAAAAGTACCAACTAGATTCTCTTTCCCACCTTAAAAGATACTGAAGTTTAAAATCGAAATATTATTCCAGCTACTTATTATGTACATTGTACACTGACACTAAAAATAAAAAATTTAGAAACACACTTCATTGTAAAAGCAATGCATTCATCGCTCCGCTCAGAACCCAAAGTTGAAAACATGTAAAATTTAAAGCGTAAAAACCAGTTAAAATTTAATTTGTTAACAGACAAATTATTTCACTAAACTATGTTGATGTGAATTAGTCGGGATCGAAATCAAAATAATATTATTAAAGAATAGTAAGACGGCGCATTGTGTAGGCAAAATAGCTACAATATAAAATTTTATTATCATCAAAAATATACCTAAACATTATTGTTTTAATGTAGTAATAATATAATATTATTATAACATCCAAACTCATTGACCCGCGTCCAACGGCTATAATAATAATGCGTTTAAGAAAACGAATTTCACCCAGTGGTTAAGACCCGTATTAAATCATCTCTTTAATTAGTCGTTCGTGTCGTCTGAAATGCGCGTTAATTGAAAACGTAAGGCGTTTCCGAGCATCGTATCATCTAAGCGTGGTAAGCTTTAATTTTACGACTGACGTAACCGGTACGTTACGTCCAATGTATTTAGTGCATTGCCGAAGCGAAGGGCTCTTAAAACAACGAAATAGCTATAACACATCACTGGAATAAGTGTGAGAGAAAACTCCCACAAAGATTTAAATATCGAAAATCACCGGTGGACAGTGAACATGAGAAAGTGTCTTTTCAACGATTTTTTAATATTAATAATAATAGTATCATGTCTCGTGTATGGGGGTCAAAAAACAAAAAAAATTGGGTAACGGAAAATATTATTTTCTTTTTTGGTAAATTTCCCATGGTGCTAGAATCTCGGAATTTTCACCACAGCTTTCTTATAACGGTCTCGTGGAAAGTATGAGTTCAGGAGTTTCAAATCATCCCTTTTGAACGTTAAAAAAATGAAAATAATTGTATTTCGTATTTTTCCTCTCATAAATCATTACTCGCATTTATTAATTGTCAGTATAAAAAATAAGCCTCAAGATCATGGTATAAGATCAGTGATATAATAATTATGTTTTATGGCCAGCCATAAGACATATTAATGATTGTTTTTTTGAAAAAGGAGACATTTTTATATTTTTATAAAGAAAAAACAAAAGTGCAGGGATTCGTCTGTTAGCCTTAATTGTTATTCCTAAAGAATCTTTATAGGTATATGATGACATTATAATAATATAGAACATGATTCATATTAAGATTTAGGATTCATTTTTTTTTTAAATACTGTTTTATATTTTGTATGACATTAGAAAGGTTCTATTTAGATTTTTTATCAAATATGGATTTTTTTTATTAAGTTTAGAGTTGCACTTATTTTCCATTTTTTATGAAATATAGATTTATTAGGGTTTTTATATGAATTTTTTATTCTGAATTGATAAAAAATCTTTATTAAGTAATCTTTATTAAATCTTTATATTTGATAAAAATCTATATTTAAAAAAAAATCCAAATAGAAGTGTAATTCTATATTTAATAAAAAATCCACGATTGATAAAACATTTAAATATAATAAAAAAATCTATTTAATAAAAATCCAAATTTTTTATACCATTTTAGGCTGTTTTAAGTAAGGTGGGTGGGCAAACTTCAGAACTTTGAAAACTCGTAACTAAGCAGACTAAAAATGCCATTCGATGACTGTTCATTAATATTATAAATATTTTCATTATTATTGAACCATGTGACCGATTTATTCAATAAAAAGGATCGTCAATAGAAACGAATCAGTCATCATGAACGTTTTAACTGACACTTGTGATTCCGGCTTAAACGTATTCTGCTGTGCATACAATTTTTCTATGTTACGCACTTGTAAGACAGAGACAATAACAAATGTCAGTGTAACGCCGTCCTCTTAATCACAAACAATTGATATCTCACTCATCCGAGACAATGCATTATTAACGTGTTATCGTGTGCGTTCGGTTAAACCAAATCTAATAATGATATCGCTGCGGCGACCACAATCTCTCGCACACTCAGACACCTGCCGGATCGTCGTTGTAACAGAGTTGTTCAATATTAGTATAATTCCGATGGTGCTAATCCACTCTGATTCGTTCGTTCGTTCGTTCGTCATCCCGTGCACGCTGGAATAATAATTATGGCATCGAGTTAAATTAACAATTCCGTCTCGGGCAAGGCGTCGCCATGAGATAAGCGACAATTAATTAGACCATTTATTTGCTGGCGAAAACCGTGTAATTATGTATTCATTCAAAAACGAGAGGGGTCCTAACAAGACTGCCGGCACGACGCAGAGCAAGGTGGGGGGAAGGGGTAACCGGGTAGAGACGTTTTATCAGAGCTTAAAAGTTCAACTGGGCCGCCACGCCCATGACCTGTTTGATTTATTAAGGGAAATTGCCATATCGCCTTTACCTTTGTCATTATTATTATTATTATTATTGTTGCTATTATTGTTGTGCGTGTGAATATCATAACGCAAACTTTGTATACACCTATATGATGGTTTATAATACTGCCGAACAAACGTTTTGAATTTACGGCATGCTGTAACGACGTTTAGTGGGTAATTGCTGAATTTAGTAGTTCTAGGTAGGTAGGTATAATAATAACTATGATAATATGTGCAATTAGAGTGAATTTTGCGGAATTCCGATAAAACAAGTACAAAATAATAATAATAACATATTATGTTGGGACAATTGCGTTCAAAGTAGGGTTTATAGTTAAATATTAAAAAGTTTATATCGTCCGTAACAGACTAAACAAGAAACAAGAAAAAATTGTGACTTAAATAAATTTAACACACCAAGGAAATTTCACGCTCAACTCTATGAATACCGATTTGGAAATACTGGTGAAGAGAATACAATTTTATAAGATCGCATCATTTTATGGACATTTTGAAATCAATCTATCATTAAACCTGTTGAATATTGAAACAAAAATTAATTTAAAAGTAGGTATATATGCAAATCTGTGCAATTCAACTAGTTTAGGGTATCTAAAAAAAAAAAAAAACGAAATAATTGAGCCAATATAGTTAATTTTAAACTATAAATTGATTTGAGTGACTTACTAAGTCGAGTTACAATTAATATTTGAGGAAATAATAACTTGAGTTGAGTTAAAATTTACATTTTTCAAATATCCATCCGCCACACTCATAACACATTTTGTACGATAATTATGAATAGAACATGAATGAATTTTAACATAAATATGTTTTTGGGATGGATACAGATATTTATATTTTCTAAACGATTTCGCGTGACGCTTTGATGATCACCACAGAAACGAATAAAATTTAAAAATTACCTAATTCTTACTAATTATATATATTATAATATAGTACAATTAATGATTACTTTTTAATTCACCTAATCATTTTTTTTTGAAAATTTAACATAGTGCCCCAAGTTAGTTTAAATAATAAATAAAATAGGTTTTTCATAAGTATTCATAACAACTCATTGTCAAAACTCAGTACAACATAGGGCAAGCAGAAAATAAAAAAAAAAACCTTAGTAGGAATAATTTGTACGGTTCAAATGCAATAGAAATCAATAAGTCAAAAAGAAATGTTACATTGAAAATACGTCTAGATTAATTAATCTCAAAGATATTTACAATAGAATTTCAAAACTGCTCCAAGTTCGGCCATTTGAAGGCATATATTTATGATTTATTAATTTTCTTCGAAGTGAAAAATATCGAGTAGCGTGGCATTTTTTGTCTTTAATAACACCTACGTGATATAATTTTTATCCAAGTATTTTTATAAGAATGACTGACTTTCTGAGTATTTATTTTTTTTCCAAACGTGTCGAACTGTGATTATAGTTTTTGTAGGACATCTGACGTCTGAAGGTCGATCGTTTTTGTGATTCTATTCTTATCCAAATAAATATTGAGTAGTAATTATAGAAGACATCTTAAACTTCATCATTTAGATGAAAATAAAAATATCTTAAAAATATAACTTTATTTTTATCATAATAACAATGTTATTTTCTAGAATTCAGTTTTTTTTTACTAGTTGAGTTAAAATTCATCAAAAGAAGTGAGTTTTAACTTTTAACTCTTTAACTAGTCATTGTCCAGCTTTGGGTATATGTATATAATATGATTATATTATGTAAATTACCTATACAATATTTAAATTTATTATTTAATAAATGTTTACTATTAAAATAAAATATAATTAACCTTGTTTTTTTGACGTAAATGTTATGAGTGCATCCAGTAATAAAATGGTGAAAATGGAAAAATATTTTTGTTTGTGTAAGATAATATTAGTATGCAGTGTAAAATGACTTTTTTTCTGAAAATAGTAAAATAGGCAGGATATGCAAATCAACCGATTGAAAAATATATTATTTACATTCAAATATTATAGATGTCTAAAAAAAATATATATCAAAATTCAATATACGAATGAATATTTATACTCAAAAAACATATTTTATTAAATAATATTATTACGTAAACCATGAACGAAATATAATGGTTGGTTAAAGTGAGTGTGAAATTAATGTAAAATGGACTGAATAATATTGACAAACGATTTCAAGAGTCCAATAAATAAATCAAATTATTGTAAAAACAGTTATGATGAACTACCTACCACAAAAATGAGTAGGGCACTAGAGTCGTCTGACTCGAACGAAAAATAAAAAGGAGTACTTCAAATTATATTGACACTCAAATTCAATAGAAAACGTGCATAGGACATTCTATTAGTATTATTGCAATACTATACAGAGTGTAACAGGAAGACATGACCAATGAAATAACTTTCGTTCTTATTAATGTTTTTAATTTTTTTGTTCTATATATTATTAACTTATTGGCTCGTGTGCTGCAAAATTTAAAACATCTACTACGCATGACTTAAATAAATGTTTAACAATCAACATTTTTCTAAAAACTAGATTTAAAGTTTTGCTGTTTTGAATATACCAAAAAAAGGTTTTTTGACATTTAAAATGCTTTATGTTCAGTATTAAAAATAAAAGAATAAAATGTTATATCTAACACAAAAAACGTCTGTAAATTATATTAACAAAAAATAAAAATATATTAATTAGAACAAAAGTTGTTTCATTTGTTAGGACTTCCTTTTACACTCTGTATATCACGAAATTATTGAATGAAATTTAAATTAAAATATACGTACCTATATCGTTCTTATTTGTTATATAATATTTGATAAACGAAAATATGATTTTCGATGAAATGTATATGTTGATAAATGATGGATACAAATTAATATGCATAATATCAAATAAATAAACCGATTTGAATGTTATTCAAATGTGGATTGAAATGTTATCGTAGCTTTCAACGTATGATTAAAACACGCTAGTGGATGAAAAAAAATTCTTGACATTGTTCGGTGTTGGGATTTTAAAAACCTGCACAATATGATTTAATATAAAACTAGTGTACCTATTGATCATAAAAATAAAATTTATTTTACAAAATTAATGGAATATTTTAATCACAAATCATTTATTTTTTTTCATAAAATCTGCAAACGACGGGTGTGTCCAGAAAAACAGGGTTGCGCAAAACACAAGACTTAAAAATTGTGAGTAGGCAATTAGAATTTACGGTCCAAAAGACAAGTCTCATCTACAACAAACACAATTCAAAAGAGTAATTAAATTAGTGTACCCTGTTTGGGCACACGGAATAATTTATGAAAAAATTTAAATACTTACAAGGTGATCTTTTATCATCCAATTTTTATGCAGGAATCCCGCATACATTCAAATTCTGATTTTTAAAGACCATATTTTCAAAACCATTAAACTTTTCACAGCACTGAAGGATAATCCTGTGACAATACAGACTTGTTTGAACATTTTTATGTAGCTAAATCAAAATGTGAGTGAATATTTTTGAGTTGTATAGCTTTGTGTGCTAATAATAATAATATATTGTCTATGGTGATGGCCTATGACTATAATATATTGTATTAGTATACACATTTTATAGTCGTGAATTTCGCTGTCATCTGACATAAAATTAGATATTTAATTTTCAATTTAGCTTGAATTTTGTCTTTATCCTCAAAATGGCAGCGCCAAAAAGTCCTAAGCCCTATGAAGTAATAAAAGCAATGAATATTGACCGTTCGATCAAATCGTCGAGGGAAAATATAACATTGAAATTGCGTGGCAACGATCATAATATAAATTATTAGTTAATGTGTTATTATATAATATTATCTACATGGCTTAAAAGTTTTAACCCGTAGACGACGTGTACACGCCATCGGAAACGGTCAACTCCCGCATTAAGGGTTGAGTAGTGGTGACACGTGTGTGCGAAATTAGGATAATATTAGATTACCTCAACCCGGGTACTACCCGGCTAATGGTTTCGCTATAGTTCGCAGAGTATTGTAAACAGACGATGAATTCGTAGAACAACACAATGCAATATAATAATAGTGTATACCCTTCGGATCGATTTCTAAATCAATACACCAATATACCTACCAAATGTTTGCTTTTTGAGTTTCGGGTACGTTTAAAAATATTTATAATAATAATAATTCTAATATACGAATATAATAAAATTAAAAGGACGTCAGCGTGATATTTGTTATCTCTCTCAGACCATAGATAAAACGCTTTATTTTATTTATGATATAAGAGTCATATTAGGGCAAAACCATGGACGATGATATTTTTGAGGGTTTGACGTATCGATTTTATATTTTAATATCATTTTTGGGTTTAATTTACGATTTTCAGAGTAAAAAAAAAAAATGTGGGCAAGTGGGTGTCGCTCTGCTGTACAGTATTTTATAAGTGGGTCATTTTTAACTGTGTTAAATTTAAATTCAATGATATAATATAATTGTATAAGAAAAACGATTCTTAACGAAGACGGTTAGTCTGCCTCTACAGGTATTATTAAGTATATTCGAAGATGTTATTGTGAATAAAGTAATTTATATATTTTAACATACTGGAACTTTGTTTTAAAATTTTAATTCTTAGCAATAAAAATTGAATATTTGAAACATTTTTAACTAATAAATAATTTGTAAATTTTTAATTTGATAAATTACGCCAAAATTTGAACTTTAAATGATTATATAAAAAAACGTGATACTATTGAGAAACTACTGTGAATTTTAAATTTTGAACTCCCAAATTCACCACCTAGATTCGCATTCCCATCGAACAAGATACTGTTGAAGAAAAATGAAGAGGCTTTAGTGCCCCAAACGGTGGTGACAGACACAAAAAACAATTATTAAAAAAGAACTCGTTGTAAAATCATTACATTAATTGCTCCACTCAGAATCTAAAATGATTGTAAATTTAAAAATAATGTTTAAATTGTTTTTAGACAATATTTTAGACGAATCGACATGACGGCATAGCCGCAAAAATATTATGAGTAATTTTGCTCAAGAATTTTTTAAAAAAATGGTTCAACGTAAATGCGTTTTGCCTATACGTTGCGCCTGCGCCCGGAAACAGAAATCAAAGCACTGCGACATCCTCTTAAGAATTATAGGTAATCGTGATGTTGTTGTTGGGACGATATCTAGTGGTTAAAAGTCAACCCCATCAAGCCACCCAATTTTATTTTTAGACGGTTTTAGGATCAAATGATATTTAAATCATTTTTTTTTCCTTTTTACCGAATCCCATCAAGGATTCCATTTGTGGGAATTATGCAGATTATTTAGACACAAGTTGCGAGTGCATAAAGACGCGTGCATTTGTTTAAAAATTAATATTTTGAACCGAAAACATCCGAGCTCGAACCATGCAACATACTACTAAATAAAACTCTCACGGGGGATTTGCACGGAGCAAATGTATTCCGTTTTCCCTAAAAAAAACAGCGAGGAGAAAAGCCTTTGCAGAAAGCGCAGAGCTCACCGGGGAAGTGTCCTGGTTCCCAATAGGCCGGTGCGCCGCTGAATAAATAACAATTCCGTCCTATAAACAAGTTAATAATAAACATAATATATTGGGCGATAAAGTTCTGATTGCGATGGAAAGTGTCGTGAATTCTTTAGGCTTTATTATTATTTAAAAGCACGCAATGTACGAAAGTGTGTTTTCAGATTTATGTTTATACATTTTCTACCTTCTAAACTTAATACGATAATATTATTTTGATATTAATCGATGACATTTTAAATTATTGGTTAAAATTTACTATAACAATTTACTCGCAATATTATTTGTTTACTACCAAGTTCAAATTCGGTCATCGTAGTAAGTCGTCAGTCGCAGTTGAATAGTATTTTGGTTTTAAATTGCATTATATTTTCACCTATTTTATAAAAATTGCCATTGTTGGAAATATTTTAGAGAGCTGTTGAAAAACCTATCTCAAATGGACTTACGATATGCCGAATCAATTAATATACATCCGTTGTACGTCTTCAAATCATTATTTTATGCTAAAATTATTCGATTTTGTTATCTCATACTGTTAATGTTGTAGTTTCTAAACAATTTACTATTAAACGGGTTTAATATTATAACGTCGGAATCTGTGTAAAATAAAATAATTTAACATTATAATATTTTTACTTAATTTTTAGTTGACAGTCATAGATCTTTTCGAATTCATCGAACTCAACTAGATAGAGGTAAAATATTCAATCCATACGATAATTATTACTACAATGGAACCAATTACCAAATACTACTAAGTGAACATTGCATTGAATAATTAGTTTTTGTTATTATGTATATTGATAAACCTTAAAAAATAAATCCTGGACAACAATAGGACCAGAGTGATTTACCAAGAAAGTTCAATCCTTATTTTTCTCGATAACGAAAATTACGAATTTTTTTCACAACTTAAGAAGCGAGTACCTACTGTCAAGATACAAATTTTTGTCTTCTAAATGAAAAACTACCTTTTCTACTAATATTTTGTACAATTTGGCATATTATCAGAATCAAAACTCAAACGAGTGGAGTTTAAGAGTTATTTGACTTTGTGTACTAAGTACAATAAGTCGATAATAATGGGTTTTGGAAGATATTGGATCCACGGTGATGAGGAAATTTAAGTGATACATAAGCCATTTTTAAGTGGTATATAGTTCTTAGTATAAACATTTCAATAACTGAGAAAATACTCAATTTGATAATTGAATAAGTACCAAGAAGTGTATAGTATTGTGACCCGTACAGCACAAAAATATTTCCCAACTATGATAAAAATATTTTCAGGAAAATAATATAGTTGTCAAAATATTTAAAAAAGTTGCGTAAATAATTAGGAAATATTTTAGTTATATTCTATGGCCCAAAAGTTCATATATTTGAAAATATTTTATAAAAAACATTTATAAAATATTTTAATCATATATTTTCAAAAAACATTTTTACGGAAACTTTATAAAAATATTAAGTCAACGTTTTTATGCCATCTATAGTACAATATTTTTTTTTATCATAAGAAGAAAATATTTATAAAATATTATTAGTCAAATATTCATTATTCAACCACTTTAAGATATTCACAAAATATTATAATTTCCCAATGCTGTGTGGGAAGTAACTAATAAGTAAAATTAAAAAATTTTATGAAATTTATTTTTTTCTATACATTTTTGTATCCTGTTAGCATGGTAAATAAATTAATATATTTGGCCCTGTTAATACTTAAAGTTTGACATGACTGCTTTTTTTCTTTAACTAATAGACATTAATACTTGATCACTGTTTTACAATATTTCATTCCTAAACGTTTAAATTATATTATGTGCTTAGTAAACAAGAAAACTTTAAGATTTTTCTTAAAAAACATTAATTAATTATAGGTACCCGCTTTATTTAAAATAAATTAAAAAATCGGAGTCCAATTTAGAAAAAAACAGCTTTCGAATTTCCAAAATTTCACGGTGCCTGGAAGTTAATCTTCCCCTCTCCCCTAAAGGGCAGTATATATAGGGCAGTTATTGATTAGTGGAAAAATATACCAATATTAAGGTGTGCACCCTAATATATAAAGTATAATTTTCAAATTTTCAAAATTGTATAAAATCGACTGCCTTGGTAATATTATTTTTTATTAATAGTCATCGTGATTCGCCGACACATTATTATTATACCGGGTCGTGGGTAGGCACGATCGCGCGTGTCGGGGTCGATTTTTAATTGGCGCCGGCTGGAAACTTTTGACCACGAGTTTTTCGTCGCCGGAAACTTTCGCCCGGTCGTACATATTTTAGACCGATCGATCGCGGCGACGGAGGCGGTGTTAGTGCATAATAAATCGCCGAGCTAGGTAGTAACTTGTACACCGACCGACATAATATTATATATATTGTACAGCGCACGATGGCCGTCGCCATTTTCTCAACTCTGATACAGTTGAACTGCGGTAACTATTGTACGGTGGAAGACATAAGTGCCAAAATGAGATAAGAAAAAAAAAGTTGTATCGTACGGTAAAGCGCCAAAATCCTAGATACCTGTATAATAGATATTATTAAATAACGGATATTAAATTTAGAACTATATATATTACATTTTAACAATTTATTATTGACAGTTTTTCATGAGATCGAAAAAATCAACTGCTTTATTAAAACTATAATTTATTAATTTCTATTATATTTATTGAACATTTTTTTATAAGGTCAACATTTTTAAATAACCATTTATACAAAATATTAATTTTGGCTCAAATGATATGTCATCTTTGGACCTTTGGTCCTTTCAGAGTTTCAGACCTTTAACGCTCAGTTCTCACACGTGCCTTGACATACATAGCTAAGTATATTAGGCGTATAATTTAATCGGATTAGAATATTTTATATTATCGTCAATGAAGCTTATGATATTGCGGTACTGAATTAGACATTCTTATTAATTTCGATACGATTTGAATAATTAGTCAATTGTGAATTATAAGCATTTTAAAATATTAATATTTACACACTCATAACTTTAGGGCCAGGATTTATATACATTTGCGTGTTTTTTTTTTTTAATCCAAAAAGTATTTGGATAAAAGAAATTTTTATTAACTTTGATACGATTTGAATATTAGCCCATTGTGATTTATGAGCATTTCAAAAATATTAAAATTGTACATACTCTTGGGCCCAGATTTATATACATTTGCATGATTTTTTTTTTAACAGTCCAAAAAGTATCCAGATAAACTTCAAAATAAATGTTTCTATTTTTTCGCTTATAAAACTAAATACCCTTTTCATAGAATGGATGATATTGTGAAATTTTCGGGCTTAAAGTCACTCAAATCAAGATGGGTAATGTTCGATGTCACATTTATGTATAAAATCTTGAACGGTGTTATCGACTGTCCTGAGTTATTATGAACAATTGGTCTTAAAGTACCCTCTTTTAACTGCAGATTTAATCCACCTTTTGCAATACCTCATTCTAAAAAACAACTACTTCACAAATAGCCTGGTGTGTCCCCTACCAACAACTTAGATTAGAATAAAATTCCTAATCTTGATTTTTTTCTATTCCTTCTCTAAGCTAAAATTTTTTTTATAATTTGAATATTGATGTTTAATTTTTTCTTAGTTATTTCAACTGTTATCATCTTGTGTCGATTTCACGATAATTTTAGCCTTTCAATTTTGTACTCTTACCCTTTGGGGAGATATATATATTTGTTTATTTAATAAATATTATATTATCTTATAAAGTACAAGTTTAAACTATAGTAAATACATCCGGATTACAAACTTTAATTTTCCATATTTTTGCATATTTATTATTTATCATTTTTTTTAGGTGTACTGATTATTTCTTTTAGTTTCCGATTTTTCGTTACAAATAGATAGTTTTAAAATGCATTTTTTTGCATATTTTGTCATTTTTTGATGTGTACTGCATATTTCTGTATTTTACGAATACCAAAGTGTTTCATACACAATTGTTTTACTATTGTTTGTTGGTTTTTCTGGACTATTTCGGAAGACTCGTAACATGAAAAAAAAACTATTGTGCAGTATACGAACAGACCATTGCCAAAATCCACGATTTCGTTTCAAATCAAAAATATGGATAAAAATCTTCTAATATTATGTGACAATTACAACTGAGTACGGGTATTTCAAATGCTTAATTTATTATTCATTTAAATGCATTTTTCTTGCACATTTTTGCATATTTTAAGTGCATACTTGAACGATAATCGGTGCATAAATGCGTACATATTTCGTACGATTAAGTGCATATAGTTCCGGGTCCTACTACTAACTCACTTAAAAATCAAAATGTCATTGAAAACCGATTGAAAGAACACGGAAAATTTTCTTACCTGTGAGCTTGATGATGGGTCAATTCACACAGATATCAAAACCAACAGTACACTATTGAAACTGGTGAACGAAAATTTGCAGTAGTGTACGCAGGGACTGGAACCGAACCTAAAAAAAATGGTTCTGGAACCGGAACCTTTAAAATATAAAGAACCACAACTGGAGCCGAAAACTTTACTCTAAATACCGGAATCGAACAGGA
The DNA here is from genome assembly GCA_008086715.1 of Sitobion miscanthi. Lineage (NCBI taxonomy): Eukaryota > Metazoa > Arthropoda > Insecta > Hemiptera > Aphididae > Sitobion > Sitobion miscanthi. Next base: position 26,649,586 of record CM017805.1, on the reverse strand, counting down.
ATTTTTAAATTGAATGGATTATTTAAGGTTAAAAAAAAAAAAAATTATTTATTTAACATAATATAATGGGATTACTGTTTAGTTACCCACATTCCTGATAGGTATTTAAAATTATCATAATTTTTGGTACCTAATCTATATGGAACCGATACCTTTATTTTTTTATCATGAAAAAATCCAGAACTGAACCAGAGCAGTTATTTTATTTTTGGAAAACCAACACTGGAACCGATAAAGATAAATTCAAAAGGTTTCAGTCCCAACGTGCAGTGTTGAGACTTATCTAGATAAATTTATCTAAATAATTTATCTAGAAAATTATTTAGTTATCTTTTATCTTATCTAGATAAATATTTGCGTATTATCTAAATAATTATCTAAGATAAAAAATTTATCCATCTACATAAATAAATTCGTCTCTACACTTTTCATTGTCAATTTATTTTTTTGATAATTAATACTTTAAATTTGAATTGTCGTCATCTGAGTAAAAAAATTGTATGTTCATAACAATATTATATATTAGGTACCTATTATTTATTATTGATATTTTCGTTAGGAGCCCAACATAGTGCTCAAATATAGGTACCTACATTTCATTGTTATCTTGTGTTAGCGACTCGTCAACAGTAAGCTAGTGGAAAAATGATTATAATGATTTAATTTATAACTTATAAGTTATAAGTTATTTTTAGGTAGAGTAAGCTACTCAGTCAGAGCTCAGTCAGAGCCACGTTTTTAATTGTCTTTTCCTAGTTCCGACGTGAGTTGTAACGATACCGGTCAACTGTGTCAACCAACTGCAATGGGCTTGATTTTAAATTAGGTTTGGGTATGATTGATATTTTAAGTAATCGAAGCTATATAAATGTTTATATAATTATTATTTATCAGTAATAAACTAATAACTAATGAGTAAAAGTGTATTTCGTTTACCCGAAATTCTGCACATTTGAAATGGTTTTGTGTTGTAGATGTTTGAATAAATAATATTATAAATTAATTTTATAAATAGTATATTGATCTTTGTTATATCGTTAATGTTATAAATATTATATTTATAAATAATTCGTATTACCTGTTACCTGCGTATAAATTATATTATCATTATGATATGATCATCACGTAAAATAAAATTTTCTCTTATTTATTATATAGTAAATTATACTTATGCAATGTACATAGTAAACATGATATTAGATGTACTTTACATAATAACAATAATTGTATATCTACTAAAAACAATTTAAATACATACTAAAACTGTTGTAAAGATTCATAATAGTTAAAGTTTACTATGACAAGTTGTTTAAAATAGTTTTTTTTGTTGATATTTATATCTAATTTTGAAAATGTTTTTTCAGTTATACCTTAGTTATTGATTAATAATAATGTTTACTGCTAACATTAATTTAAACATATAGCCGGTGTTTATATAATATTGAAGTCATAAGTAGTATCTAAGCTGTACTTTCAAAAGTTACACTTTATAGTAGGTATTAAAATAAAAACATCTTTTTATTATCTAAATAAAAATATATTTATCTTTTATCTTTATCTAGATAGATTTGAATTTAGTTATTTTTTATCTTTATCTTGATACATTTTCATCATATTATCTTTATCTTTATCCATATAAAAAAAGTACTTATTTAATTCCGACACTGCCAACATGTATGACGGAGATGACACGTCATATATATGCGGGCACGACGTTTCCTTAATCCTTAAATGTGAGTCAATCGAAAAATTCGAATATTTCTCTAGCAGATAACTGTTCAATAAGGAACTGCATAATATAATATATTATTGTTTAGTCGGAACATAACAATAATAAGCTGAACGGTTTCGAGATGATAATGCGGTTTGTGTTATATCACTGACATTCATTTTAACTAGCTATTTAAATCTACTACTTTGTTGTTATTTTTTTAACTCGATTTATTTGCGTATAATTTCTTTTCATTAAAAAAAAAAAACTTTATGAGTTGTAGATGGTTTACTGCGTCATGCGATATTTCACTTTAACAAAGAACTTTTATTTTTACATGAAACGAACAAGTTCAACAGTGCAGTAGTATTATAGTATAATATAGTTAAGTGGGTGACGTATTTTGTTTTCATTTGAAATTAAATACAAATCAATATTACAAACCGTCCTTAGTTTCGCTTTATAGCTTATATGTAAGTACCTGTCTACATTGTATACGTCCAACAAACAAGTCTGCTGAAGGTGTCAATGGCCTTTGACATTATTATAATTCTACCAATAATTATTGCCCCAATAACTAATAGCAACCATTAAAAGAAAATTTCCGTAAATATCAATGTTCTAATAAAATCGCGATTAATAATGTTTATACTTTGAACGCGTATCTACAACATTAATAAACAATTTCGTCGGCGACCCACCGGTTAAGAACCACTGAGCTGGACCAAAGTGTACCCTAACGAACACTATAAAATCATTTTTTGTCACTAAACTAATTTCGACGTTGGAGGAGTTGGATTTTTCGGAACAGATAATAATATCATGTCGAGCGAAATAGGCGTATTACGCATATAACTCGGAAAGTCATATAATACGACGTATTGTACAATACGTGCGCGATTGTCCGCCGAGATAGTTTCAACGAGAACAAAAAACAGTTCACGCCTGCGAAAAATGAAAAATTTTCAAATTTCATATTCAATCATATCCACGGTGCCAATCGTAAAGTGCTTGGTAGGAGTACCTGCGACGCGTATCTTATTGTCTATATTATACTCGTCACGTGTGAAAAAAAATGTTTTTGCACAGCCAAAGAGCGCGAAAAAGAGACCAAAGAGACGCTTCGGAAAAATATGTAATAAAGACGTGTCCGCTATATAATAATAAATTTTAATATCGTACTCGTTATGTGCGAGCTCGGCTTATAAAAAATAAATAAAACAATTCTCGTATCATATCGGTCGCGTTTCTTTTTTTCTCGTAAAAAAAGAGAAGAATTCTCTGCCGCTGTGAAATACGACAGACTGAAATAAAGTCCAGGATCCATCATATATATATATATATATATATCCAATATATTATTATGTTTACCACACACACACGAGAGTGCTCACTCACGCGATGCCAATTTCATCAGATCCTAAGTGATTCGTTGACTAGAACTCGTGCGATGACTGTTTATCGTACCCGCGCGGTGCAGTCGTGTGCGGCGTGTGGGTTGCACACCTACGCCTCCGAGGCTGTTTAAAATAATTGAACTCGGCAGAAAAGTCAGAGCGATTGAGAATTCAACTGGTAAACGATTTGGTCGTGTTAAAAAATAAATGCTATAATTCGATCGATATTGCGGCGCTGTGAAATGTGGACTTCACCACTGTTGTACCACTATAATATACCTAGCTGGTATAAAATATTAATTTAATAATATGTCGGAGTGTTCGACACGTCAGCTATAATACTGGACAGCTGAAGAAAGCTGAAGATGAAAAAAAATATAAACCCTTAGCCCGTAACTACTCCGCGGGATAAGATATCCCACCCCAATCAAACTCGGAGAGTGCACCTATAAAGTGGTTATCGGGTTTCTAACGTGTTTGTATGTCATTCAGCAGCAGATATCGGTATAGCATAACAATCTGTGCTTTTGTCTTACAAATTAAATGCCAACTACCACTGTTCTTCGGATTTTTTACTTAAAACCATTAGCTGAAGGTTTGATGATAATCTCTGGTTTCCGTTTAAACTTACATCGATTTCATTGTCCCTGCTCGAAACACCTTCACCATTTGCATACGTTTTTTATTCAGATTTGTGCAACACTTTATTAAAAAAACAATCCGTTGTACAGCTCGACAAAGTTAGCCAACAAGGACCCATCATTCCTATTTTGAGTTATTATTATTTTATTTTATTTGCGTTACGAATGCAAGTAGTGTATATTTGTATGTTCTGAGCGCATTTCTTACAGGGAGATTTCATCAGTTTAAGGCGAGCATTTCTACAATACGTTCCACAGTGTAACACATAATCTCAAAAAGTGTAATGCATATCCACAGTAATTTTTTCACCCTTCAAGTTTGTTTAACAATTTCATAATAATATGTAATAAATTTATGAGAAATTATATCAAAATACTTTTTGAGACTATGTGTTACACGGTAGAGCATGTAGAAATTGTCGCCTAAAACTGATGAAATCTCTCTGTGAAAAAGGTGCTCAGAACATATAAATATAAACTAATTATTAATATATTATTATAATGCACTATAATAATAGTATATTATAAAATATTATTATTTTTCAGTGTAATTTTTACTATTTTCCGTTTTAGTATTTTCGTATTGGAATTGGGACCATCCTTATATATTATATTCTAAATAAATAAAAAAAATAATTAAATAACAGACTACACAGATTTATAAAAAACAAACATTTAAAAATAATAATTTCAGCAAGTATACTATACGTCAGCGTAAGTTTTTACCCCGTACGAGTGAAAGTGATATCGGAAACTTCGCGGGTGGTCACTGGTTACATGCTAAATAGTATACTATACCATACAGAGTGATTTACCGATCATGTTCACCCTTATTTTTTCGATTATTAAATAATAATATATTTACTAAAATATTGTTCTTTATGGAATATTTAAATACACTTTCGGGCTTTATTGCCCGAATGCCCTAAAAATATGAAAGCGTTCTTGATCTCCATCGTGTATTACTTATTACCTAACTTAACCTAATCGCACAATATAATCACCGTAGGCTTCGACAGTTTTCAGAAATTTATAGCATTTTTTATATCATCCGTACACATGGTTTGACATCTGATTTCGTTGTATTGTATTTAAATGATTTATTTCCTATGACCAAGGATAAGTCTTATTAAGTAATATTGTTTAAACAATATAGGCTTATAATGCACACGCACGGGACACGTGGGGCAGGATATTGACTATTCTATAGTGAACTTAATTTTATAAGTGTCCACGTTTGGATGAGTAATAGCCAATAAGTATAATGTTTTATGTACCTAACGCCTACGTGTAATAATAATAATAACAGTGTTTCGTGTTTCAAGCATTTTGTATGGAACCCATTATAGTACCCATTTGTCGCTTGATTAAGTTACAATTTACCTTATACAGAGTGCAACGATATGAACTGGCAAATAAAATAATTTAAATCTGTTTTAAATTTTTTTTTGAAAATTAAAAATGGTCAATTTGTAAATTTGGATTTTAGATAAATTTTTACTGTAAAAACATTTATTTGAGTGTAACACTTTGTTTATTTTTACAGTTGTTTGAAATCTCATTGTCTATCTTAAGGAAAGACGATCCAAAACATTTCAAATTCAAAAAATACTATTTTGAAATATTTTATGAGAATTTTTAAAATGATACTTATTAAAACCAAAGTATTTTTTTAAAAAGTTATTAGTTACTTACAAATTAATGAGTCTTACTTCAAAATATTTTAACATTTTAAAAAATCATGAATATTGACCACTTGACTTAGAAAAAAATGTTATTTCGGTTAAAAGTTTTCAATCTTCTAAAATCTACATTTTCAAATTCACTGGTTTGAAAATTTCAGTATTAAAAAATAAAAAAATTTTATATCATACGTGAGCGCAAGAGTCGATGAATTATTTATAAAAACAATAATTAGAAATTATTGATTAGAACAAAAGTTATTTCATTTGTCAAGTCTTCCTGATATGCCCAGTGTTTTCTTGGTACCTGTTGACTATAATTGGCTTAAGTCATTTTTGGACATTTTCAGTTTATAGATTAATTCTGTGTGAAATTTCAAGCCGCGCTGAATGGTACCACTGTAGATGCCATGCGAGATTTGGTTTACGAGATAAAATATAATGCGTATGGTAATAAGTCATCAAACAGAATTTTTTTTATGAGAAAAGGTCTAAGTCACTAATTGTAACTTATTTTAATGACAAAGGGCATAGGTAAGTCTAATAAAATTACATGCAATAGGTCTAAATTCATGATGCGAAAGGGCTCAAGTCAAACAACAGGTATATATGCGATAGGTCATAAGTCATTATAATTTGAAGAAAATAAATAAATACTGAAATATATTTAACAGTAAAAAAAAACACTTATATATATATATATATATATATACATTATACACCTATATATTAAACATGATTATGATTAGAAAATTTAAAAACATTAAAAATTTACAAAGTTATTATGTTTTTTTGTGTCTCCTGAAAAGTATCAATTTTTGACTTAAGCCCTTTCTCTTAAAAACCATCCAATTATTGGAGTGTGACTGTTGATATTAATCTTAATAATAATTGTGAATTGTTCTTAATCTTAAAGATCATATATTTTGGTTATGCGATTAAGATATAGTTCGCGTTTGATGGTAATTAAAGTGGTAGTGGTTACAACAAATAGTATACTTCCTCAGCCTCACTCGAATGGCTGGAAAACACTTAAGTTTAAATTGTGAACAGTATAATAATATATATGCGTAACATACTGATTTTCTGAAAGCGTTTGAACTGTCAATATGAAATATTTTGCATATAAATTAATTGAAATATTTTACAAAAAAAAGTGAGCAGTTAGATTGGATATTTTTTAAAAAAAACACAAATATTGATGTTGTACGGCGTGGTAGACAATTTGACACATTTAATTCACGTTGTCGACCATTCGAGTGAAAATATTAATATAACATCTTCTCCGCTTGTAAAATATCTCGTCGTCGACGAGGATACAACAATGGTACTATAGTTATGGAAATTGTTATTATATAGCTTAATATTGTGACTTTAATACTTTGGTGTTATTAGCGGTAAAATGTACTTGTCAAACATATTTTACCATCGTAATTTGATGAAAATTATTCATGTTTCGTTTATGATACAATGATTACTGCCATGGTGTTTATCATAAACATACAAAGCTACAAACGTTCATCGCATACCGAGCGATTTTAATTAATTTCATCACCAAATTGGTAAACATGGTGCCAAAGTTTACTTAGCCATCAAAGTATATTATATGACCTTTAGAGCTGATTTTTTTTTCTATACTTAAACACACGTAGTCAGTAGAGTGAATATTTTGTTGAGACTAATTTTTTGTTTGTACATTTATTTTTTTAAATACAAATTATGCATTACCTACAATCAGCGTTGATCCCAGAAAAAATATTTTTTTCATCTCGATAAAATAAAGATAATAGACAAAAACTAATTTAGATGAACATAAAAATAAACTCAACTAAAATTATTTATTTAAAAGATATAAAATATGTGTATAATTTATCCAGATAAAAACCAATGTATCTTTCAAGAAAAAATTTAATTAAAAGTGTATTGGATCAAAACGTCACCTTACCGACGAACATTATTAACAAATTAGAGAATTATAAGATTATAAAATATTGTAAAAAAGTGTTTAAAAATTAAAACATATTATTTTTCTGAACTAAAATGTACAATTATATACATTTCTAAATTATTGTGTTCTTGGAAATTGTATCGTATGTTACTTAAAGTATGTTTATATAATATTAAACAAGTACCTACGTTCAAATTTTACACTTTGTATCCGTAGTGTGCATATTTAATTACTTACTTAAATAGCATGACAAACATTAACATATTACAGAATTATAAGATTATAAAATATTGTTACAAAGTGATTAAAAATTAAAATATTTTATTTTTTTTCTGAACTAAAATTTACAATTATACAAATTTCTAAATTATTGTGTCCTTGAAAATTGTATCGTAACCTAATCTAACCTAACGTACTTAAAGTACGTTTATATGATGAAAAAGTACGTTCAACATTTGCACTTGTTCTCAGTGCATATTATTTAAACTAATTAAAAAAAAATCAGAGTGGATAAGTTTTAATAATTTTATGTCATTCAATTTTTTCTAAGGCATGTTTAAATTTATCTTTAACTACTGTCTAGTGATCTGCAATACGTCTGTGAATAAATTATTATCATCGATGTAATAATATCACCACCCTGGTGAATTATACAAAAATTGTAAAAATGGCAAAACCGTGGAAAATATCAACAAATTGTCATGCAAAATTATATAGAAAGACTAATATTAGTCTGATTCGTATAAATATTTGATTTAACTGATAACAATAAAAAATTTCAATATCTATTAAATATAATAGGTAGTCTTTATTTATAACCTTATGGAGTTCCAACTTTTCGTGTTTCGACCCGACGTCTGATTATTCTTTTATTTTTTTCACAAACCGTTTAAAAATGAAAATACTATATTAAAATTAATACACATTATATTTTCTTAACCAGATATACAGTTAAAAGTCGCTTTTTACATATTTACTTTCCATTTAAAACATTTAAATCCATTTATAATTGTAAAAAATATAAAACCATCTATGAAAAACGTTTGTAAAATAATCAAATAAAACATCAATAAAATTTAATTAAAAAATCAAATTTCACAATTTTCACCGAGTAAATTTAATTTTCAGTAATAATAATATTAATATTATGATAATTAATAATATAATAATATTATGACGTGTTACCTACTGAGTATTTAGTTGTACCGATATTGACTATACACTGCGCCGTGTAACAAGTTATATTAATAATATCATAAAAATAATTCGATTAAAAATGCATATTAGTTCGTAGATAGGTATTTAGAATATTTTGACCGTTTGATGTGAAATACCAATCACCAAATTTAAACTGTATTTCATATGAAACAACTTTATGTCTGTTCAGAACATATTATTTATTATTATATTATAGTTTTCGACAAATTGCTCGTTTTACATCATAAATTTTGTATGGATTATATTTTTTTTTTAAATTTAATATATCTAACGATATCAATCGAAATCATCACACAAAACAAGCAAAAATATAATAGTGAAATCATTAATTAAATTGTAGAACGTAGACATATTAACATGTTATTGCAGTAAAACGTAATTTTAAAGAATGAAAACAAAAACGTTTTGCTTAACGCTCATTGTATATCCGATTTAGTTACAAAAATAAATCGAACGTTGAATATACCTAACTTCTAAATTGATTTACTAAAAATTGAACGGGGTAAAGCAGTTCACTAATAATTTCCAATAATATAACTCATAAGATGAAATGACTAACGAAATGATTAGGAAACCTCTCATAGCTAGAATCTTTTTGTAAAACTCAAAAAGAAAGGTTGCGATAGTGTTCGACGACCGAAAAAAATTTATAATTTCAGCACGCGCGGATACTAGAATATTATGCTACCTATAAATATTTTACATTTTATTTACATGAAATAAAAAAAAAAAGAAACAAGTCGGCCGATATAAAATAATATATGTCATTTAATTTTTAGAAATTTACATTTTTTCTTCCACGGCAATTTAATAAAAAATACCACGCACGTTGCAGCGTTATGTAGTCATTATATTATTCACACACACATACACACACCTTCTTATATTATTCAAAATACCTACGTAAGACACGAATTTAACGAATTCCTTTTTTTTTACGTCATAACGGATGTTATAATCATTCAAGAGTCGGTTTTGAGACATTCAACAAAAATATTAGAACATAAAAAGTATTGGAACATTTTCGTTCAGTTTATTTTGACGACGGAAATTTTGATATTTCCTAAGACTATGCAAATATAATATCTGGTAAAAAATATGTTTCAAACGGCTGCAACATAACTCATTATAATTTATAATTGGAACTAATTTATAGTTTATTTTTATTACACTATAAGGTATCGTACTTTTAAATTATTTTGTTTGCGTTAATAATAAAAACCTTTTTTTATCGTTCAAAATATACGTACGACACAAATAATTCGTCGAAACCTTTTTTTTTTTTTTGACAGGAAGGTATTATGTTATAATCATTAACGAGTCGGTTTTGACATTCAACAAAAATACTGTGACGTTTTAGTACCGAAAAAAAAAAGCGTTAAACATTTTATGTCAATTTGTTTACAATGAGCAAATTCATTTTATTCAAGACAGACATTTTGAACACAGTTTTTTTCTTAAAATCATACAGTTAATGTATTTATGAACTATGTAGGTGGCTTTTCAATCGGCAACATATTAAATTGTTTTGAACTTATAATTAGAACTAGGTTATATTTTAATTTCATTAGATGAATCATAATTTTAAGTTATTTTGTTTGCGTTTGTAAAGACACCTAATTCAAAATACGTAGGACTTGAATTTAACAAAAATATATTTATAACGTCATATCATATATTATAATCATACATGAGTCGGATTTTACATTCAACAAAAATGTTGAGACCTTTTAAGAATAAAATAACTGTTCAAAAATCTTTGGTAAATTTGTTTTTATTGAGTACAATACGATTTATTTAAGACAGACATTTTGATCGTTATTTTTCATAAAATTATATAAAATATAAATCTGTTATAAAATATTTATATGAATAATGTATCGAGCTTTTCAATCGACAACATAACTTATATTTAGTCGTTACAATTAATAATTTGAAGTACGGTATAGTTCATTTTTATTACACATACGTACTTTTAAATTATTTTATTTATGCCAGTAATAGAAACCTTTTTTATTGGTCAAAATACGTATGAAACATATTCAAAGAATCGTTTTTTTTTAACGCGATAATGGGTAGATATTATTCTACAAGAGTCGGTTTTAAAATTCAACAAAAATATTTAGACGTTTTTAAAATTGTTTTAAACATCTTTTGTCAATTTGAGGACAAGCCGACATTTTTAAGACAAAACAGTTTGATCATTATTTTTCCTAAAATTATACAATATGTATTTTATCTGTTATAAAATATTTGTATGAATTATGTATTGAGCTTTCCAATCGGTCACATAAATTTAATTTAGTTATTACAATTAATAATTGGAAGACTTGGGGACCCTAAGTTAGGGTATACTTTATGTTTATCCTCCTGTCATACTATTAAATTATTTTGTTTGCGTTAGTCATAGACACCTTTTTATATTATTCGAAATATGTACCGCATGAGTTTGACAAAATCATTTTTTCTTTACGACAAAGACATTAAAATTTTTCACGAGTTGGTTTTGACATTCAACACGAGTATTGGGACATCTTAGTAATTTAAAATAAATGTTTTTAATAATTTTCGTCAATTTCGTTTACAATGAGCACATGATTTTTTACTTTTATTGATTAATTCGCTTTAATAACAAAGGTAATTAGACGTCTTGTTAACTTTAATTTTTTTTTAATAGTACATGATTTGTATTTAAGACATAAATATGTTCAGTGTTTTTTCATAAAATTATACTGATATAGGTAATATACCTACTATAAAATATGTTTATGAATTATGTATTGAGCTTTGCAATTGGAAACATATTAACTTATTACAATTAATAATATTGGAACTAGGTTATAGCTTATTTTTATTAAACTTATCATGCTTTTAAAATAGTTTGCATTTGTAACAGACACTTTTTTATGTTATTTAAAATTTAAAAATACATAGGACACGAATTTGACGAAAAACTGTTTCACGTTATAACTATCATAATCATTCACGTTAGTTGGTTAAATTTTTACACTAAACAAGAATATTAGAACAAGAAAAAAGAGTTTAAACTTGATGGTCAGATTTTTACAAATTTGAACATGATTCTCAGCAAAACAGACATTTTGATCAATGATTTATTCTTAAATAATACAGATAATAGATAAAACGATTCTAAATTATTATAAATTTTGTAGGTATTCATAATCATCAGCAACATAAATTATTAGTTGTTACAATTAATAATTGGAACCTTCTCCTATTCAAAAAACATATCCAAAGCGTAAATTTAGTAAAACATTTTTTTTTACGTCATAATCGGTATTTTTATCATTCACGAGTAGGTTTTGACATACGATAAAAATATTGCGACGTTTTAGTAATCGAACAAAATTTTTTTTAATAATTTAGGTCAATATCGTTTACAATGAGCTTGTGAATTTTTTTATTTTTATTCATCAATTCGCTTTAACAACAAAGGTTATTACTTATTAGTGTATAGACGTCTTGTTTACATTTTTTTTTTTTAATTTCAATTATTTCTATTCTTTTAATAATAAATGGTTTTATTTAAGACATAAATGTGTTCATTGTTTTTTCATAAAATTATACTCGTATAATATATCTATTATAAAATATATTGAGCTTTTCAATTGAAAACATAACTTATCACAAATAATAATTGGAACTGATTTATAGTTTATTTTTATTAAACTTAGGACCTTTCACACTTTTAAATTATTTAGTTTGCGTTTGCAGTAGACACTTTCTTATATTATTTTAAATTTAAAAATACATAGGGAACGAATGTAATGAAAAAAATGTTTGTAAGTCATGACCATCATAATCATTCAATGTTCAGTATTAGACATTCAACAAAAATATTAGAACAAGAAAAAATAGTTTAAACATTGGTGGTCAGTTTTTTACAACATGATTCTTAGCGAAATAGACATTTTGATCAACATTTTAAAAATATTGTGACGTTTTAGTAATTGAAAACATTTTTTTTTAATAATTTAGGTCAAGTTTTTACAATAAGCACATGATTTTTTTGATTTTTGAAGTGGAACTTCTATACACGCGCTGGGAGTAAATTTTTATTCATCAATTCGTTTTAAAAACAAATGTTATTACTTATAAGTGTTTAAACGTCTTCTTTTTTTTATTTATTATTTCTTTAAATACATAATTTTTTTGGTTTTATCGGTTTTTCCGATATAATATACCAACTATAAAAAATGTTTATGAATTATGTATTGAGCTTTTCAATCAGAAGCATAACTTATATTTATTCGTTACAATTAATAATTTGAAGTAGGGCACAGTTTATTTTTATTACACATATTGTACTTTTAAATTGTATTGTTTGCGTTATTAATAGAAACATTTTTTTATTGTTAAAAATACGTATGGCACGAATTCAACGAATCATTTTTTTCAACGCGATAATGGGTAGGTATTATTATAAATCATGAGTGGGTTTTGACATTTAACAAAAATATTGCGACGTTTTAGCAATCGAACAAAATTCTCTTTAATAATTTAGGTCAATTTCGTTTACAATGAGCACGCGATTGTTTTATTTTTATTCATCAATTCGCTTCAACAAGAAAGGTTATTACTTATTAGCATGTAAACGTCTTGTTTACATTTTTTTTTGTTTGATTACAATTATATCTATTTCTTTAAATACATGATTTTTTTTTTTAAAACATAAATGTGTCCATTTTTTTTCTTAATATTATACCGATAAAATATTTTCGCAATAAAATATATTTATGAATTATGTATTGAGCTTTTAAAATTGGAAACATTACTTATTACAAATAATAATTGGAACTGATTTATAGTTTATTTTTATTAAACTTAGGACCTATCTTACTTTTAAATTATTTGGTTTGCGTCAGTAATATACATCTTTCTATGTTATTGAAAAATATTCGTAAGACATGAATTTAACGAATCCTTTAATTTTACGTCATAATGAAGAGGGTTGGTTATATTTTGACATTAAACAAAACAATTACCATAGACAAAAAGTGTACGGAAATTGTTGGTAAGGTTTTTACATCGAGCAAATGTTTTTCATTTAAGACAGGCACTTTATCTTAAAATCAAACAAATTTATCCATTAAAAAATATGTTTCAATCGACAACATAACTCATCACAATTATTAATAATTTATTGCAACTAGGTTTTAGTTTATTTTTATTAAACTCGTCATACTTTTAAATTATTTAGTTTTCGTCGGTAATAGCTAATACAGTTTAATAAAGTGTAGAAAAAAATTAATCGCACATCAATTTGGCACTGGCTTAGTGGCTTGGTAACATCTGAAAGTATAAATATGCACTTTTACATCGTATTTATTTTAGTTTTTATTACAATTATTATTTATTATAATTGTAAATCATTATTTTTATGTTCAAAGATAATATTATTTTATTTTATAATTATATAAAAATACAATTTAATCGTAACTAATCATTTATAATTTTACATAATATTATATTTAAACGGTCCCGCGTTCGAAATCAATTTGTAGTTGTTATTATTTTTCAATTTGTTTGATTAACTTTGTTTTATAACATTGAATGTTCTAAGAAATCGAGTTCACTGAATAAATAAACTAATTAATTCTTAAATGTCATACATTTTATCAAACAAGAAATTCTGCGCAGAAGCCGATCGATATCTGGAACCTATTAGATGTATTTATAAAAAAAAAAAACAATTTTTTCAAACAAAACGCTTATCATAAAGGTAATAAGGTAATATTATACTATCAAATTTATAGGATTTACGCCAAAGATAATGCGTTTAACTTCTCGAGTATATCTACAGCAAAAATCAAAGATTGCGCGTCATAGGAATTTGCGATAACAATTGTACTAGACTTATATTTTACACCAGTGGTTCTCAAAATGTGGTACGCGTACCACTGGTGGTACGCAGAAGGCCACGTGGTGGTATGCGGAAGAGTACGACCGATCCAAAAACTACGCGTGATTGATACGCGAAAAAAGAGTTTGGGAATCTCTGTCGTAAATTATTGTACCACTGGGCAGTGGTGGCCATATTGTATTGGTGGTACGCGGAAGGTGGAACACACCGAAATGTACCTAAATTATTATTTTTAAACAATATTTTTGTCGAAAATGTATTTACTGAAATATTGAATAGTTGTGTTATTAGTAACTAGTGGTACACTACTGGTCCACGGCTGGTTAATGTACACACGAGTGTGGTACGTGGAAAAAAAACGGTTTTAGAATCTCTATAGTATATTATTATTGTACCACTAGTGGTACCCAGAAAGCCGGGAATTCCGAAACGTAACTAAATTATTATTTTTAAACACAATTTTTGTTGAAAATATATATTGAAACATTGAATAAGTAGGTAGTTCTATTCTTATCATTGGTGGTACACGACCGGTCCATAATAAGTGAAAGTGGTTTGCGGAAAAATAATGGTTTGGCAATCTCTGTGGTATATCATTGTACCACTGGTGGTACATAGAAGCCTGTGTCCCCTACAGGTGGTACCCAGGAGGCTGAAGAGTCCGAAATGTAACTAAATTATTATTTTTGTTGAAAACGTATATATTGAAAAACACTGAATAGGTAGTTTTATTTTTATCATTAGTGGTACTCGACCGGTCGACAGTTTAATAATTTTGAAACGAGAGTGGTAAGGGAAAAAACCGCAATTTGAGAAACTCCGTCGCATAGGGGAGGGATGGGAAACTCAATGCAACTGGAAGGCAAATTTTAAATGTTTGAAAATCTAGCGACCCAGAGAACATTGAAAGCAAACAAAAAAACCTAATGTTAACTATACCTCTATAAATAATATAATACTATTTACATTTAATAGTCCAATACTAGATAAGAATTTAAATCTGCGTTTTACGATAAACATTATATCGATTTTAATAATTTTATATGGTGCGCGGGCCGCCAGTGGCTCATTGCTGGCCCATACATAGGGCTTAGTCCCACAAAGTACGCACTTTTTGACAGCATTTTTAAAACGTTCGGTTGGTCCCCACTCTGGCCGGATATTGTTTTCCGTCGTCGAATCGGAGGCGTCGCCGAATGTAAAATATACACAGACAATCAATGCGTTTGTGCGTCAGAACAATAATGTTTACAAAAGCGTATATAGTATTCTTTCGATTAAAAAAAGTTTAGGCATCGAAAAAGTGGCGGCGGCAAACACACGGGGTATATCATTTGTATATTATATTGCTATCGTAATTATTCGGTCGCTACACCTCCCCCCCCCAACCACAACCACCGATGTGATGTTACGAATTAAAGCATGACGTCCCCGAGGTATCATAATAGATAAGTGTATAATAATTATTGTTATCAGTTTGCGGCCAACTGCTGCAGAGCAGTATAATATAATAATATAATAATAATATGATACGCCGCACGAGACGTCCGCCCAGCAGTTTCGAGGGGGCTTGATATAACATACGAGTTGTGCGGGCGCCAATGAATTTTATTCGTACACACACGCGAATCACCAAAGTTCAAGGATTCCCGGAAATCAGCATCCAGGGGGTGGGACACGATCGTCCAAAATAAAACTATATAGTGATCGCTCGCCACGAAAACGATTCGAATATAATGTGACTCGTAACGACGGCTACGGGGGGAGGGGGGGGGCGTTTCCGCCGTTCGAATTCGTCGGGTGCATGTACATTGTAGATGTCGGTTTAAAAAAAAATTTAAACAAATATTCATATGCACCGCGACTAGTCGGGTACCCACTATAATATACCAGACATACCTGACGGCTACCGGTATTTCGTGGGTAACCGAGACCAAGGTCGCGGTCGCGCGCCCGACGATCACGACGCGCGCCCGAGGGATATTACTATTGTAGGTCCGCGCGTGCGCAGTCGACTCCGTTCGAGGATTTCGTTCGGTTCGCGAAGAAATCGAAATCGAAATCGAAACTGGGTCGTTCGTGCCGACTGGGTCAGCGTGCATATTATTACTGTCGTCGTCGTTATAGATACCTACGTGTCATATTTTACGATTGCAAATCGCGAAGTAGGCATAACGTAACACATAACGATTACGCTAAAATCCGTAGAAAAAATTAAATTAGTAAAATTGTTCCAGTCGAACGGGTAAACATTTGGATATTACGCAGAGCTGGGCTGATATATCTACCAATACCCGATTTATCGATGTCGGTAGGTACTATCAATATATCGGATATTGGTTTTTTTTCGAACTGATAGTACCTAAAACCAAGGCTGGACATTAACGAGTTAAACAGTTAAAGTTAAGTTAAAAAGTTAAATTAATTTTAACTTTTTAACTTAACTATAGTTACTTTTGGCTTTTCATTAACTACACTGTTAATTTACTAAATTTCTTTTTTTGATCAACGTGAAATTAACTAAATAGTTTTTCATTTTAAGAAGGATTTCAAGTTCATTTATTTTGTTTTTAATTTAATTATATTTCACTATTTCTGTCTATTTCGTTTTCATGACAAAACATTTTTACCGTGAATTGATTAGAGTTAAACTTTATATCATTCGAATCTAACTCATATGGAAATACTGTAAAAGTATAAACACTATAGTCTATATTTTAGTTTTGGGTCGGAAAAAAATAAAGTACGCTAGCGTTGTATAAACAAATTAACTTTTTTTTACTTAATAAAAAGTTAACAAAAACTTTTAACTTAACTGAGTTACCCTTTAGTTAAATTAACTTTTAACTTTTTGTTATTGGTGCATATTAACTTAACTTAACTGAGTTAAAAAAATCAACTTGCCCAGCTTTGCCTAAAACCGATCTAATGCAGTTGCATATTAACTTGTGTGTGATGGTGGTGGTTTTGTCGATAATGCTGTTTTAAGACACATTATAATATAAACAATCAATCAGTAAAAATAGTAAACTCGATTCGATAACAATTTAAATTCAATTTCGTTTATTAAATTATTTTCCTGCTTACCGTGGTTATGATTTTATCGATAATTTATTACGAACATTGATAAAGACAATATTCCAAAAATAGGCCCAGCTCTAGTAATCATGCTTATAACTTATATTTTTATTTTTTGATTAGTAATATTATATTTTAGTATAGTGATTTCAAATTTTATTATTTTAATATTTTATAACTCTGTATGACGGTTATATTATTTTAATTTTTCGTCCTCTCATTCAACTAAAATAATATTTAAAATGATTAATTATTATTAATTATCCTTTTGGAACTCTTATATGTTTTGATATATCATGTGATTCATATGTTACATCCAATTTTGAAAAATACATCGTGTTCTTAAGTTTTTTCTATATCGGCTCATAGAAATAGAATATCGGATCTGTTATCGGTATTATATCGGCAATATAAATCGGAATATCAGAAAAAGTGTTATCGGCCCAGCTCTAATATTACATACATATAGGTGAAGTTTTTAGTTTATGGCTTATTTAGTGGACTAAGTCGGTGTTTGTTACAAGTAAAATATATACATATAGACTTTTCTTTTCTTTCTTTTCGTTATACATTGTTTGTTTTTGTTTGTTATATTGTGTAATCAATGACTAAATGGCATGATAAAACCAATTTTTCCTACCACTGTGAATTTTCTCCAGGCATGGCAGAAACAGTAAAATTCCTATATAATTGGGAATAACATTTTTTCCATGATATTAGTTTCTCTTCCAAATGTGGGGAAGTATAAAATACGCGTGCAGTAATCTATGCCTGTTTATTTAGTTATTGTGTAGTCTAATTAAATCACATGTGTTACTCCCTACGCCACCACAACATAGCTTAAAGGTGGAGGTAATTTTAATTATATCTTTAAATACTTTTTGATTATATTTTGTTGATCAAATAATAAAAAAATCTATCAAAAAAAAATTAAAAAAATAGGTACCTAGTTATAGTGTTTGGGTGATTTGGCAGAATTATGATAATATACGTCATCAAGTTCGCAGTATTGTAATAGAGAAAACACCATATTAAAGAACAGTATTGTTATTATAATTACATATTTTTCGATTAAACTGTACAAATATTTTATTAAACTAAATAATAATATTTATCTAATACATGAAAAAAAACATTAGTTACAATATATAGTATAAAAATAAACATAATAATAATACAATATAATATTATAAAACATAATTACACTTAACAATAATTTATGATTTAAAAACAGAATTTCACTAAACTCTATAATAATAATAATAATAATAGTCTAATGCTACTCAAAATTGTTTTTTTTACCTCTTTGTATTTGGCACCGTCCTCTATTTTCGAAAATAATATTCTATCGGGAAAAAGTAATTAATCACGACCGGCATCCAGATTTGTTATTTAACACCGAGGAAGAAAAAACGGCGAGGGCCAGGAGCAAAGTGAATGAACCGGAGGGAGAAAAGATACACCACAAAGTTTTGGCTGACTTTCAAAGTTTGATTCCGGTCGGGTGATAAATGGACGGACGAGCGTATAGACACAATCATGCGCGTAAGGCGGCGGCTATTACTACGGTGGAAAATCGTTTATGACGTGCCGTAATAATAATGGTAATAATAATAATTGTAGATGATTTTTTTTTATTTATCTACGCAATAATAATAATAATATATAAGTAGCGATATGATAATATAATGTTACGTAAGTCGGCCTAAACGCGGGTCGGCCTAACCCATACCAAATGCGCAAAAAATCACTGGATATATTATAATCGTCGAGGTGAAACGAGCGCGAGTGATGATATAATATTTGAAAGGGTCTGCGCGGAAACCAGACGATTACATATTATTATTATTATTTAATTTGAATCAACATTACAGAAAATGTTGATTCAAATTTTTGGCGCTATATCTGACCCGAACTCGGTGTTTTTCGACAGACGATATTATAAAACGAAAAGTCGTCTTCGGCTATGTTTCGGGAAAAATGGATTCGTCACGTTTTTTCACGAAAAAGCCGCATTCCTCGGGAGTTATATGTTTCTATCGCTACAGCGTCTGTCGCGCAAATGGTACGGTGACCACAAACGTTTCGACGATACGTAAAAGAGGCGAAAAGATAAAAGAATAATAAAAACAATCATAACAATAGACGGAAGACGAGACCAGACACATCGTACACGACATGGCGGTCGCGTCTCCCTACCGTTACACTAATAATAGATTATAAGAGCAAATAAAAGTATGATAATAATAATAATAATAATAATATTATGTACAACGCGATACGCATGATAATAATAATAATAATAATAATAATAATAGTCTAATGCTACTCAAAATTGTTTTTTTTACCTCTTTGTATTTGGCACCGTCCTCTATTTTCGAAAATAATATTCTATCGGGAAAAAGTAATTAATCACGACCGGCATCCAGATTTGTTATTTAACACCGAGGAAGAAAAAACGGCGAGGGCCAGGAGCAAAGTGAATGAACCGGAGGGAGAAAAGATACACCACAAAGTTTTGGCTGACTTTCAAAGTTTGATTCCGGTCGGGTGATAAATGGACGGACGAGCGTATAGACACAATCATGCGCGTAAGGCGGCGGCTATTACTACGGTGGAAAATCGTTTATGACGTGCCGTAATAATAATGGTAATAATAATAATTGTAGATGATTTTTTTTTATTTATCTACGCAATAATAATAATAATATATAAGTAGCGATATGATAATATAATGTTACGTAAGTCGGCCTAAACGCGGGTCGGCCTAACCCATACCAAATGCGCAAAAAATCACTGGATATATTATAATCGTCGAGGTGAAACGAGCGCGAGTGATGATATAATATTTGAAAGGGTCTGCGCGGAAACCAGACGATTACATATTATTATTATTATTTAATTTGAATCAACATTACAGAAAATGTTGATTCAAATTTTTGGCGCTATATCTGACCCGAACTCGGTGTTTTTCGACAGACGATATTATAAAACGAAAAGTCGTCTTCGGCTATGTTTCGGGAAAAATGGATTCGTCACGTTTTTTCACGAAAAAGCCGCATTCCTCGAGAGCTACAGCGTCTGTCGCGCAAATGGTACGGTGACCACAAACGTTTCGACGATACGTAAAAGAGGCGAAAAGATAAAAGAATAATAAAAACAATCATAACAATAGACGGCAGACGAGACCAGACACATCGTACACGACATGGCGGTCGCGTCTCCCTACCGTTACACTAATAATAGATTATAAGAGCAAATAAAAGTATGATAATAATAATAATAATAATATTATGTACAACGCGATACGCATGATAATAATAATAATAATAATAATAATTAATGCTCCCACCGGACGATTTCACGACATTTGAGCGATTTTTGGAAACAAAAAAAAATAATAATAATAATAATGCAGTTATGTACAAGTCACGACGATTGGTCATCGTCCGGATGTCCGGTCGCTGGCTTCCGGGTAATAATAATGTACAATGGCACTCGAGCAACGGTGACGAGCATCGCAATGTGGTGGTCTAGCCCAGGAACGGGTAACCACCGTACGGTATGAAGTTAGGGAACTGAGCGACTGTCGGCTGGACGGCCACGGACTGGTCACGTACGACGTGACCTGGGTGGGCACCACCGAGCTGGAATAGATGGTGGTGTACGCGGTCTTGGCACCGAACGTGAGCTTCAGCACCTTGCTGTCGGTCTGCGTGACCATCGACTGGGTGATGACGGGCGTGGACGTGATGGCGAACGACGGTTGGGCCGGGAATAGTGTCGGCTGCTGCTGCTGCTGGAGCTGGAGTTGCTGTGGGAACATCGGGGTCTGCTGGAACTGGAACAACGGAGTTGGCTGAATCTGCTGCTGTGGCTGCTGGAATGGTAGTGACTGCGGTTGTGGTATGGCCAGCGTGGTGGTAACCAGCTCGTAATCGGTCCTGGTCACCGTGCCCACAGGCCGTGACAGGGTGGTGTAATAAGTGGCACCGCCGTTGACCACGGGCAGGGCGTGCGTCTCGTACACGGTCTCGTACCGCAGCACCGGCCGGGAGGTGGTAATGACCGGGGCTGGTATCGGCGCGTTCGGGTTCAGCAGACGGTACAGGGCAAGCTGCTGGAGCTGTTCGGGGCTCATGGTGGGCGCCTGCAGCTGCTGCTGGTACTGGTGCGACGGGTGTTCGGCAGCCGACGAGGAGTTGCCTGACGCTGACGCCATCCGGTGTGCCTTCTTCGACCGCGCTCCGTTCGCCTTGTCCATCTGCGACACGTCGAATGACGATCCTACGTTGGACAGGTCCAGGCTGTCCAAGAATGCCTTAGCCGCGCTCGGGTGCGAAGATTCGTCATCGTGGTTGCCGCTGTCGCCGTACTCGAGTTCCAGGTGCAGCTCAGATCCGGCCTCGTCCAGCCTCGTGTTGAACTCGTTGAGAGTCTTGCTGGGCACGAACTGGTAGACCTCCATTGGTGGCAGCGTCTTGACCGCGGTCACCAGCCTGGTTACCTTGTACGACTGAACCAGCGTCACGCTGCTGGTGTCTGACCCGCGGACTACCGGCAGGATGTGTGTCTTGAGCATCAACTCAGTGGTACTGAAGCTCTCGGTCATCGTCTCCAGCGGTGGCGTGGCTTGGTCTGGAGAAAGCGAGATCGGTGGAAGTGTGGCGAGACTGGAGTCCAGTGGCTGCTCACGGCCGTACAGGTTTGGTGCCTGGCTGGCAAGGATGTTTTCAGATAGCGGTTCCTGTACTCTAGCCGGTGACGGGCTGTCGGTCTGCTCCACCAAGCTCTTTTGGATCGTCGACGTCACCGTTATGAATCTGGTATTCTTCACTGAACCCACCTGTGAGACAAGAGAATATCGTGAGCATTCAAACAAATTAGTTGACACATTTTTTAAGGGGTTTAATTTTTTATAATAAACTGTACATTTTTTATATTGTTAACATTTTTTACAGCTTTAGTTTTTTTTATCAAACTGCATTGTATTCCAAATATCATTATTAATTTTGTTTTTTTTCTATCTTTTTTTTTTAATATTTTAACATTTTAACATTTATATTTTATCTTATATCTCTTTGGGTTGGGTGCAGATATTTTAATTTAAAAACTGATTTTTTTGTCATGGTTACTTTTTAACAAAAACATAAAATATAATATGATTCAAAGATTTTGCAGAGGAAAAATATAGAGTAGGATGCTATGGTTTACTTTTAATTTGAATGATACCATATTAATTTGGAAATATTATATATTTTCACAAATTTAAATTTAAACTACGTTGTATCGATTCTGTAGAAATTTTTGAAAAAATATATACATTTTTGATTTTGGGATGTTTATAAAAATTATTGAGTAACATTATTATCTCAGACATATGATCTCTCACCAGTGGGTATTCAATTTTAATGTAGAATTAATTTTTATTTCTATAAACATATTTGAAATTATCTCTTGTTCTCCATAATATGCTCGTTTGTAAATATAAGTTTACATAGGTAGGTATCATGTTAATCAAATATAAAAATTCGAAAAAAAATTCATTATTTTCCATGAAATGTAATTATCGAAGTATTTTACTTGGAATGAGTACGGTGATTTGATCGTAGCAATTTCATAGTATATGTCCTTGAATTCAGCTGGAGTAGAGATTTCCACTCGGATTGTTTCGGCATTTGCAGACGGGCTCACGTCTTGAACAAGAACGTCGTTGTCATCGTCGTGTTGTAAGGCTGGCAATAAACCTGAACCGGCCAACGCTTGGTCTCCGTTGTCAACTTGTACGTCGGGGAAATGTGGTGTCAATGGTGTGGTAGCATTTTCCTGTCCATGTCGGTTTTCATCGATACGGCGAATGGTTACACGAGGTTTGGGAGATGTTTTGTATTCCCAACGTCCAGTTGGTCGGATGAGTTTGGATTTGAACGTCAACGGAGCAGTCGGGATGGGTTGTGGGCTGGACTGGGGAGATTGCTCTTGTTGTTGAAAGTGTTTTTTGAAAGCCCGACGGTTAGCTGGCGTCACTACCGCCGCACTGGTGTTACTGTCGTAACGCTTGGCACTAGGCTGGAACCGTCTTTGAGTAGCAGATCCCTCAGTCGACTCCACTTCTGGCTCAGCGGTGGTCGGTCTGTTAAATCGGTTTTGTTTAAAACTGGGAACTCTTTGTGTTGTAGTAGTAATTTTTGAGGTGAATTTAGATCCTTTCCTGTAACTCGGAGTAGTAGGCTCATTTTGAGCAGAGGTGAATTCGTTTTGTTCTTCATCGGTAGTCGAATAATCTTCAAATTCTTTTGATTTACTTTTCGGCGTAGGCGTGTACTTGTTTTTATTGAAACTTCCTCCAATAGCCGGCCTTCTGGATTGTCGAACCAATACCGAACCCGGTTGTGAGCCCACTAACGACTCTAAAGATTCGTCTTCCAATCCAGATGTGACTGGTGTAGGTTCAACGTTTGGTGATCTGGTAGAGGGCTTAGGTGCAGCTGTTTTCAGGATTCGGACACCAGACGCAGATGGGGATATCTTTACTGCTACTTTTTTCGGTGCCTTATTTGTCGTAGGCTCTTCTTCCGCGTTAAAGTTTGCTACTGAGTTGAACGCTCGGAGTTTTCCTTCGGGACCTCGACTTTTCTGAGCTAAGACGTGTCTTGATAAGCTGGGTTTCAAATCAATCACTTTGAACGTCTCATCCACAACTTCTGAAGGTTGTCGGGAAAGAAAATCATATTCTGGTGTTGGTTGCAAATGGTTTACTGCCACCTCTTCGACGGTTCACCAGAAATAACTTCTACTTTACTGTAAATCGCCTTTTCCACCACCTTCGATGGCTCTGGTGCACTTCCTTCAATGACCTCGACTTTGGTTACGATATTTTCCACGACTTTAGAACCCGCCAAAACCACAACCTTTGAGCTTATTACTGGCTCTTTATTTGCGTTTCCAACTGGTTTTTGTTTTGGAGGTGATGGCGTAGTTGGTTTAGCAGTGGTTTTCTTTGTTGTCACTGGAGCTCCTGTTGATTTTTTCTCTTGTTCAGATTTTTTCACTGTGGTTTTCGTAGTGGGTGGTTCTTTTGTAGTAGTGGTCGTCGATTCGGCAATAGTTGTTTCTTTTGTGGTGGTTATAGGTTCATTTGAAGTCATAACTATTTCTTCATTTTTTGAATCAACCGGTAAGTTCACTGGTTTACTGGGAGTAATTCCAATGGACTCTGTTTCCAGCTGTTCTTTTGTAATGGGCTTTTCTTCAATAGTGGTGGTTGTACCTTCTGTAGTTGATGGTTCTTCAACTGTAGTAGTACCTAATAAATATAATTTATTTTATTTATATACAATAAACTTTATTCACAGTTTTATTATATACATATTGTTATATTAATATTTACCTGGTGAAGTAGACGCACTTTGTGGCATGAAAACCATAACAGTGTTACCAATCGTTGTAGTAAAATCCAAAAATCCATATACCGTTTGTGTGATTTGAGAATCGGGCGAAACTACCTGTGAAGCGACAGGTTCTGGTTTTTCGTAAACTAAATCTGGATTGACATATACGGGCCCTGGTGATGAATCACCATTGACCAATCCAAAGGCTGAAACTAAAAATATAAAATATTTTAAACATCGATTTTAATAATATTACTGTAAACATATTTAAAGATCAGTGTTTCGTAAAATACATAATTTTTGTACGACGGTTATTATTCTTTTTTCCTATGTGAAAAGCATTAGTTTAAACTACCGAAATATTTTCAAATTCATAAAGTGGTATAACTCAAGTTTGGCTAAAACGCAATACGTTTATATGTACAGACGTGCTTTATAGTTAATTTAATCGTTTGTTATTTCAGAGAAATACCACATATAGTTTTAAACGGGACCGTCCATTACAAAAAGAGGGTAGGTTAGTATAGCGGACGACGTGAGAAATTGATAGTGGCCGAGTCCAGAGGAGAGGTCGTAAAATTATTACTGATGACAGATAAACGCTCGGCGAATAAACAAAATACCGTTTATTTGAGGATTCCAATAACATAGGACACTATGCACTATTGCGTTCGAACAATAGATGGTCATTAACTCGGTATACACATTATGCATATACATATTATATATTATATACGTTTGTGTGTGCGTCATCTATGTTATACGCATGTGTCAGCGTATGGTACGCGACCATGGGAATTTATTATTGTTACTCGTTGACAGGGGTGATAATAATATAATGTAATCGTGAAATTTACGGTTTTGCGGGCCGAGCGGAAGAATCCGTCCTCTACACGCGCGCCGACACGCTCCTACAACACTTAATAGGTGTATTATTATCCGTGTGTGTTGGTTTATATATTTTATTATGCATTATATTTCACTACCGTAAAGATCAAAAATTAAACGACGAAACCATTTCTAGTGAACGAGGTTTTGTTTTACTTTGACCGCGAGAAAACGGTAAACGATTTATCGATTAAACCTCTAAAGAAAACCGAATAAAACCGGAGAAAATAATTATTTTTCCCTACGCTCACAGTATATTGTCTATAAAGAAATCATCAACCCTCTAAAATGTAGGAACTTGTAAAACAGGCGTTTATCGAGCTTATTATTTAAGCGTGTAATTTTACGTAAAACAAAGTGAGAGTATAAGTATAATATAATAATTACTGTAAGTGTAATAATAAAATCGAGTTGTGAATTTTCTCATAACCGGCAATTATAATAGAAGATAAAATAGGCAAAAACACGTGCTTGTCGTTTCTGAAATGATTAGGATAAATTAAAATTGCATAATAAATCAATTTCACATTGAGGTAGGTATTTAACAACCAACACAACGCCATTATTTTGGATAATTGTGATTTATTAACATGACCATATTAATGAAAATGGAAATTTAAGTCCGTGTACCGACATGGTAAATAGATTCCAAGTCATTAAAATATACAAATTATAATTAAACATAATAGATGATATCACATTATGATACACGTTGGATTACAGATTTTATATTATGTAATACGAGACATTTATTACCTACCTTTAAATAATAATTGCTTATGAGGATACGTCTCAGCACCTAAAGAGACTACCGAGCAATGAAACTCGCTAAAAAATTAACCTTTTCTTATGTTAAAAAAGTAAAAACGTACTGTGTAAAAAAACCGTTTTTTTGCAAACCAATCTAAGTATTTATTTTTTCCGAGAATTTCAAAATCGACATTACAGAGTGTAACAGTAAGACCTGATGGATGAAATAACTTTTGTTCTAATCATTATATTTAATTTTTTTTTATATTTATAATGTATGTCACTTGCGCTACACAAATAATATAAAAAAAAAAATTTTTTATTTATTAATATCTACTGAAAATAAAAAATGTAATTAATAAATTGTTATGGATACCTACATACAAAACAGCCAATTTGTGAATCTGATTATAAGAACAATTTTGATGGTAAAAATATTCATCCAAGTCAAGTAGTTTATTTTTTTGAATTTATTAAAATACCAATATTTTTTTGATTAAATTAATTTGGAACGTAATAACTCTTTTCAAAATATTAATTTGGAGGATTTTCCGACAAGAGTATATTTCTTAAATTATTTACTAATCGTATAATTTGAACAATTTTTGCCATACGTTTAAGTAGCGTAGTTTTTTTGTTTTTATTGTCAGGTGTTTCCGTTACTCCTTGTGTATAGTAACTTTGAGAAAAATTAAAAATTTGAAAATGATTTACTTGGCTAGTTTATCCGTCGGATTTCCTACGTGCAAATAAATGTTTTCAGTTGCTTATAGGCCGTCGGAGTGTTTTAAAATGTATTGCGACGTGCGGGAGATTTCTAGTGGAAAAATTTCAAATCCCACCGACTCCAATAGCCTCGTTGTACAGCTGAAGCCCTTCGGATAATAATGTGTGTGTTTTTTTCCCCTCAAATTCGTTTCGAGTTCACTAGACCGTACGGGCGCCCGAACAGATCCGACGTGTGCACTTAGAGATCACGATCTAGCCCGCGGTTCATGGTCCCGTGAGATAACGTGCTCCGAACTGTGTCAATGCCCAATATTGTGCTTTTCTCATGCCCGGCCAGGCCAGGATTCGATTAACGTCCGATACGTCTGGGTGATAATACGAATGGGTATAATAACAACACATTTTGTGTTTTTGGCCCGCGCGAATCATTTCATTTTTTTGCGATAATTATTTTCTAATTGAAATCGTGCGCAAGCGAGAGAGTTCAATTGCAGATCGGCCATCTCGTTTTACGGCACGATAATAACATTATATTATATTGTGATATTATTTTGATCTCAGTATTTCATCGATAACACACGATTTTTTGAACTTTGAACGAGTGCGCTACAATTGGACTAATTATTACTACGGGCGATTGGGTATGCGGTATGAGTTATAGGTATTCTTATTTAAAAAGACCACTGCTACAGCCACTCTACCCCGGCATTTTGTTTAGCCCTCTCGTAATGATTAATGACTCTACGCCTACGGTAACAATCGACCACATCGGATTATACAAATAGGCAATAACTACACAATATCTATATTTTTAGCCCTCGTGGTTTCATTTTTTGCGCGCGACAACTATTTATCAATCAAAATCGGTGCAAAATTCAGTCGTGAATTGGATGCGTTTTACGGCATACTATTATGATTTAGTCTTAGCTATTTCAATAACAGATTTTCCTGGTTTTAAGCAGGCGCACGCTAATGTTGTACAAGTGGAAAAATATTATTATTATGAGTGATCGGATATTATAAGCGTACGGACATTAAATTATTATAATGTATGCCCGGTGGAGTATAGAAAATAAGACAAGTTAGGTTAGGTTGGGTGTGAAAGGAATGTTTATATTCGACGATAATAACATTATAGACAACGTGAAAACCAAGCTGATTTAATGCTGCACTGCGTGAATGTCGGACAAACTATTGTTCAGATTCAAAAGTTTGTTCTAGCTTTTTTGAACGCTGAATGGCACGATAACAGTAATGATGATATTAAACGAAATATGTCACGCGAAAAGAAAAACGTGGAAAACTCTTTGCCCGAGTACAACAGACCATTATCGACGCACTCGGTCCCACGAACCGTTCATTTGTAAGATAAAATATATTTCGAACATAATATTATATTTTACCCTGTGGTGATTTTTGATTTAAAATAATCATCTAAACGTATTCGCGAGATCGTTAAAAGTTCGGTCGGATGTAGTTTGGTTATATTGTTATATTAATTTTATTATATAATACAATTCGATCTGGTCAAAGGCTGCGGGTCGAATATTATAATATTCTATACTTATTTTTCGACGTGCTCTACTTGTCGAATTCGAAAAAAAAGTTTAACGACGCCAAATGTCGGGATCCACAAACGAGGGCGAAGTAGACTGCTGATGCTGCAACCAACAGTACCACGAAACTTGTCCGTGGGATATCACATACCGTGTCCCTGCAGCTGCACGACGACATGGCGTGAACAACCTCATTGTTATGCGGGAAAAAAATCCAACAGTTGATGAAAACGTTTCGCAAAACTTTTCGCACACGCCACCGTAACAAACTCGACGAGACAACGCCGGAAAATGTGTCCCCACGAGTTTCCCAACAGAATCAACGTACAATGTTATCGTTTATATTTCATAGTTTGGATCATTGGTCCATATTGTGACCGGACCTGAATTCATTCAAGGTATAATTATTTTTGAAAAAATTGCCTCGTATACATCGATCGAAGCGCGGAAGACACCTTAAAATCGATACGATTTGGTCGGACGGGGCCTGCACTGTATAATTTAATTTAATTTTTAATTTATTTAGTTCAACAAAATATCCGAACGCAACGAAAGTTTTGAGTTACGGCTACAACTGACAATGGACAGAAGGACATAATACGTCAAGTTGTCTCGAAAGACATTGAATCTTCCAGACCACCGCCTCGAGTTAATTTGTTTTTTTTTTTTTTTTTAATAACTCGCAGCTGTGTTTTGAGAATATGGCAAAATTATATTTAAAATTATTTCGATAACTAAAACATTACGATATTGTTAAAGTTGTCCCAACAGATGGTACAAAATGAAATCGAATCAAAATAAATACTATCAAGAAAAAACAACGGCGAAAAAACAGTTTTAGTTTTTATCGAAAAACAAATAAATAAAATTATTACTATAGAGGTTATTATTAGTTTAAAAAACCCCAACGTTTTAATACCATTTTTCCCATACTATAATATCTATTTTTATTTTACTTATTAAATTTGAAGTGTTATTTTATTTAAATATTCCGTTTTTGAAAACGTTTTAGCGAAAAGTATTCATAAAAAATTTAACGTTATTAACATTATGTTGTAAAAAACACGATGTGCTCGAGAAAACAATAGTAACGAAAATTATAAAAATGTTTTCGAATTACATCGTTTGAAAAAAAAATAGAACTTAATGTTCGTTCTACATAAGAAATGTATTCACGTTTTCAGATTAATGGAAAAAGTTCTCAAACCACTCCAATATTAGAACAGTTTGCACTTAACAAAAAAATAATAATAAACCTACCGTACCTAGGACACAAAAGCCCGAATAAATATGAAATAACGATTTTTGTTTTCTGAGTACATAAAATTAATTTAGCATCAGGTGGGCGTTGCAATTAACTTTGCTGAAAACATGTAAAACACATTAAAACTTTATCAACTTTGGTAGTGTAAAATGAACTTCTAATGATTTAATCAGTAGACGTAGGAGTATAATATTAGGTAACCTGCGTTCATTATAGTATGTTAAAAATACACCGATAAAATATAATGTATAATATTTTATATTGTAATATAACGTCCCCAAAGACGCGTTTTTGTACACAAATCGTTATTTAAATCAGGCGACAGATTGATCCGATAAACTACCACGGTGATGGTAACGGAATGAGTAGACGGTAGTAGAGGAAAAATTGTGGCAATCATAAACGATTACAACGGTACTCAAAAACTCCCACAACTGAGTGGTCTAGTCCAAGGGTATTCAACTTAAAGCCTGTCAAGCTAATCGATGTTTTAAAATATAATTACTAAAAAGCAGGTAAGTGGATTTCGCTCTGCTGTACAGTAAATTACAAGTGGTTCACTGTATAATGGATTGTACTAAATTTGAATTCAATTATCATTGTATACGAAAAACGATTCTGAGCGGAGACGGTTTGTTAGTCTGGATATTTTATATTGTTATTATTTACTATAGCCTGCAAGTTGAATTAATATTATAAATTATAACAAAATAACTAAAATGGTTATTTTTATTTTTATTCGTTTCGATGGTGATGAACAAAGCGTTAGAAATTAAAATCCGGTATTTATCGGTTTTTTGTAATTTCTCCTTGGTTTTTCCCGTGGCATTAAAGAAAATCAAAAAATGGCCTCTGTAAAGTACCGTCTTTATCAAATAACATTTTGTATACAGTAAAATAAAAATAAATAAGCATCATTTTAAAACCACTAGCTTAAATTAATTAAAATAAATAAAAATAATTATAATTTAAAATAATTCTTATAAATCTAAAATTCAGCCCGTGGCGTCAGAAGCGTTTCACACAGATTTGGTCCGCAGTGAAAAAGGGTTAGAGACCCCTGGTTGAACCCCAACATCTAGTTTGTCTAGTCCGCCGCGGAGTCTTGACGTGAAAAAGATTATCAATTTTTATATTTTATTTTATAATATCGTGTTGGAGTGTAATTGTAATCTAAGTGAACATATTGGATAGAAATATAATATTAAGTTTATATATATTATAATACACCGAAAATACACCCCAAGCTGGCTTAAAGCCGGTTCGAGCGGTTGAAATGAAGCGGCGGTACCTACTCATAATGTGTGTATAATATTATATCGAACAATATCGACCACAGCGCATTTTTGTACACAGATCATTATTTGAATGGTTCGATCTACATCATTAGGTAGTAAAGAAAAAGGCCATAAATCGTGGCAATAGTTCTCAAAAACACCGGAGTGATATCTATAAATATGATTACGCGGAGGTTAGACATGAAAACAATCAATACGAAAAATCGTGTCTGAGTGTAATTGTATTGTTTGTGCGTCTACAATAATCGAGCAGCCAAAAATATAATTTAGATCTATTATGGTGGAAACGGCGAGATAATAATGTTGATAATCGCATTATTACACTGACACGATGCCTACTAACCTAGGTACGCTTTCCGCGACCGTGAACCGGAATCGTTTTCCCTGACCCGATTCATATTATGAATTTATTGTTATAAATATTTAACACTATAAATTCGCCAAAGTGTATCTATACGACCATGTACCTATAAACGATGAGAGTCGGGTTAGGCCGATGCTCAAGGGTGTGTGAGTGCCGCGCGTGCGTTGTTCGGCGAACGTGCGCGTGAGAAACTTAAACGTCCTGCTCGGTCGAGTTCTCATTTCACGCCGGCAATAAAAATTCCTTCGTATTTTTTGAATCAGTTTTCATTTTTTAACGGTTACTCATGTAATAATATAATCATCTAAATCGAAATTCGCGTCCGACCCGGCGCACAACTGATGACGATTCGCTGATGAGATTTACACGAGGGCGAAAATAAAAGATCACACGAACGCGACCTCCGACCTAGATACGCCAATGACATCGGCGGATAATTAGATCTGAGAGACTTGGCGACGACGACTCCGACTCCGACTACTACGAAAACGGTGATGATGATGATGATGATGCTCGTGTGCGAGAGAGAATTCTCACACTCAGGTGACGATGATATAGATACCCACCTATAATACCGCATTGTTGTGACTAACCGTCGCCATTATACAAAACGCCAAACGATCTGAATCTGTGGTAACGACGAAATGTAATACACCGATCGTAATGGCGAATGTGATAATGATAACAATAATAATGACGTTAAGACATAATATAAGTATAATGGTTATAGGTTATAACCGTCTATATAGTTGTATTATGATAATGCGAGCACGAAAATCGATCGTTATTGGGGGGGGGGGGGTGCAAATTGACCCTGGGGGCTTATGAATCCGTTGTTGGAGTGCACCTTCGAGCGATCCACTACCGACTGAAGTTTCATATATTTTTCGTCGCCTATTGATAAGTACTGCTTGTAATAATATAAATAGTATACGTAAGCAAAATAAATAGTGGTAGCTCATCGGATACTTGACATTTTTTAATGTAGCTCACTTGGTGGAAATGATTGCCGACCCCTGCCTTAAGTATGACGTTACTGATGCGTCAATGCGACTGAAGGTACAAGTAGTTTTGCTAAGCTGATATTTTGTTTTCCATAACCGATTTCACATTTTATAATAATGCCTAATTACCAGCCTCATTAGCAGGAAGTAGGCAAATTTAGTATGTAACATATTTTAGAACTTTGTAAAATATCAAATCAATATACAATTTTAACCATGACTACATATTAATTATTATTAAATTAACTATTAAGTCGAATAATGACTTTTGATTTTTTATTTTTTTTTTTATTTATTTGAAAAGCATGTTTACAATCTATACAATTTGTACAATAAGTAAATTTGATAGCATGAGTAAAATTTTGACTTGAATGTCTTGTGGGGGGAAACCCGTCCATCAACAGTACCTCCTATTTATTTGATGGGTTCATATATTATGGAGACCGTTTTTTTTTCTTTTTTTTTAGGCAAGAGCGTCTCTTGGCCATTTTCTGTTTAACCTCCTTGGAGGGATGTGTATTTAAAAATAAACCATTTTATTTTATGTTTATTTTTAATATGTATTTTTTTCTGAATATTTCCAAAATAAAACATGAAATTATCTGATATTTATCTAGATAAAACTATTGGTTATCTATTCCCAACATTGATGATAACCGCGGTTATAGGGAGAAAAAAGTGACCGAAATGTATTATTATTATTATTGGTCCGGCTGCAGTTTGAGCACATCATGTTTAGATTATTCGTTGAGAATTCAGAATATTAATACAATATACACACCGACTGACTGACTGACGATTATTCAAAGTTTTCTGGGCCGAGAAGCTATCCGCGTTTCGTGCACAGAATTTTCACGGTTCCGACCGCAATCTGTGTCCATATTGTGCACGAGTCGCAACAGACTATAAACCGTATTCCCACATATAATTATTATTATTATTTGAAACACTCCCGTGAGACTCGACTCCCATACATCGATTCACCATCGATATACGCCGAAAACCGCTGTTTGTTATTCCTACAATAATATTATTATGTCCTCTAGAAAATATTAATAACGTTATGCTGTGATGAGACATGTCTCCCGCTCAAAACCGAGTAAAATCGAAATAATATTATTGTTACCGACGAGAAAACACGAGAATTGTTTTTAATCTGTTTACATGGCACGACGGTTTGACTACCTTCATAAAATATATTTTATTATAATCATAATATCGGTCGTACGGATGCATATCGTTATAATAGGTCCCACACAGCATTTGGGAAATGATAATATTTTGTGAATATTTTTATGTGCTTGAATAATGAATATTTGACTAATTATATTTTATAAATATTTTCTTCTCATCATAACAAAATATTGTACTATACGATTGCATACAAATTATGACTTAATATATTTTTATAAAGTTTCCGTAAAAATCTATTTTGAAAATATATGATTAAAATGTTTTGTAAATGTATTTTATAAAATATTTTCAAAAATACGAACTTCTTGGCCAAAGAATACAACTAAAATATTTCCTAATTATTTACGCAACATTTTAAAATAATATTTTGACAACTATATTATTATTTTTCTGAAATTATTTTTGCCATAGTTAGGAAATATTTTTATGCTGTATTACTTGTACAACAGTCTCGAGTAAAAATAATCTATTTTATTTACAAAAATTATAATTTTCGTCGTTTATTTATTCGTGCGGTACCTATATACAAGCTATGTCTGCAGACAGCTTTTGCGTTGACTTTATAAAATTATTGCACAAAGTATTATATTAATATTATTAAGTACACTTTGCTATTTTAAACAAAGCTTATTAACTAATTAGGTAACACTAAACAAATTTAAAAAAAAAACATGAACAACTAATTTCCAAAAAAAAAAAAATAATTACCCGCGTTATGGTTCTTCATAAAGAGTAATTTATACTGAAGTTATATTTTTATCTAGCAGGTGGGACGTGAAAAAGGATCACACTGCAAGCTCTTGAGCTCACATGTTTTCACAGTTTATTTAACTATATTTTACTGTATAATTCGTTTTAATATTTGTATTTTAACGCGAATTTGTACCTAAAATATAAATCATTTATGATCCAACGGTGAGTTGGTGAGTTTGGTGTTCCTACGATGGTTAAGCTTAAAATGTTCGTTCCATACGTTCAGAGATTGAAAACCTAAGACGTCATGGGACTATAACTAAATCAGCGGTAGTTTATTTTTAATAAAATTTCACAAACAGCAACAAATGAAATGGCGATCGGTGGTCGAAAACTCGACGACACCTGCGACGACGTTCTAACTCTATGCAGGGTCGAATACCCACCTGCGACGAGGTTCCTCCGTTTAATGTGGACCTGGCCAGAGAGGTAGCCGTCATCATAATTATATCGTTACTCGTCAGTCAGTCTCGTTCACCATATAGGTAGGCGCTTACAAGTCTGTGCAACGGCGTACGAAAATATACGAATAAAAACCCTAAGTGCACTCGCCAAGACCGAGCCACATCGGACGGGAGACGAGAGGTGATGAGTATTATCGACGAAGTGATCAATCTTACTATAGGTACCTCCCATTAGTATTTATCGAGCGTAACATTTTAATGAATTCGTCGCGTACGTTGTAACGATGATGACGTGTCGGTAAACGTTTAGGCGTAATTGCCATTGCAAATGACGTCGTTTTGATCGACAACGACGACGACGGGCGTTAGCTCAAATCCAAAGAAGACATATTTCGTGTCCGACGTCGGGTTTGTACGTTGTTCTTATTAGTCTTATCCGCAATAAACAGACGCACCGACGTGGACATAAATACGTGTTAATGATTTCGTTTAAGGTCTATATTATATGATATTATAAGTCCTACTAAGGAAATCACTCAAAAGTTTAACACATATGTGACGTAACCGTGGTAACGTGT
Organism: Sitobion miscanthi; assembly: GCA_008086715.1. Classification (NCBI taxonomy): domain Eukaryota; kingdom Metazoa; phylum Arthropoda; class Insecta; order Hemiptera; family Aphididae; genus Sitobion; species Sitobion miscanthi. Next base: position 26,613,854 of record CM017805.1, on the reverse strand, counting down.
GATTTCATATCAATCACCGCTACGCCATTAAGTAGGGGGTATATAATATAACATAATAGTAATTCCGCGATAATATTATATAACTTATATGCGAGACATGCGTCTCTGACGAGCCACTTAGGCACCTGACTGATTAAACGTTGAATATCGTGATTGAAAAACGTCTGGCCGCAAACTATAATTATTACTATCGTCGTTGGTATCGCAGTATCAGAGATACAATCCCAGGTAGCAATGTTTTGTTTAAAAATATAATTATAACATTATTCTAATATTATTCGTGATTATAATATTAGTACAACATTTTTAAAATAAAATTATAATATTATATTATTATTATATTATCATTAAAAAATGCTACCTGGGATTATATCTTGTATCTTGTATCATATATATTTTTTTGCCAAAAGATACAATATACTATTATTATAAACATTTATACTGAATAATAGTACCGAGAAAATTTAATTTGATTTGCAGGACACTCAAAACACAACTGTGGTAATTTTTTATGTGTGTCTATTATTAATATTGTATTGTATATAATTTCGCCGCGGATTGTATTGTTACGAAAAATTGTCCAGGCGTGATTGAGTCGAAATGAACAATAATAAAGAAAATTTACCATGTAGTGTTATAACTTGTAAGATAATTTTAAAAACATTCATTTAATTTACCAGCTATCTACAGTCATACACAGTTAAGCGCTAAACTGAAATTTTCGTTCTCATAAACTATGAATCCACTATTTAGGTCTTTCCACATAATATAAAAAAATTAATTAAAAGGAGTACAGATAAGCAATTACAGTGTACTATTCGCATTGTTGTAAACATTTTTTTCGTTCTGTCTTCTATGAGATAGTGTCAGTAATAATGTCATAATAACCATACAATTTAATAGTTGATAAAATTAATTTGGAAATACAAAAATATCATGTATCTTTGATATTTGTATCTTGTATCTTTTCTACATTAACAATGTGTCTTGTATCTTGTATACACTAAATGCGTACATCAAGGTACTTTATTTTGAGTATCTTGCTAAACCCTGGTTGTAGGTAGCAAAACTCAGCAGTATGTGTGAGATGTTGAAAATTGTCAATAAAATATAGTGAAGAAAAAAGTGCTAAACCCGTTTCTTTGCGTTCAAAAATGTAACTTTGACGAGGCGCGAGTGTTGTGGTAATTATAATTTTGAAGCTGTTATACTATGGTATAATATGATAGTTAGAATTAGAATCGTTTTTTAATTCGTTGATTCGTCCCATTAATGGGCATGATGTAAATCGATTAATCAAAAGAGATTATTATTGGACGTGCAAGTATACTACGTAACCGAACAATTAGGTATTATAGGTACACCGACATTGCCAAATTGAAATATATTTCGATGCAAAAGGACAAGGTAATAATGTGACTTACGTGAACAGGTAGGTACTTATTACAAGGTAGTAAAATATATATATATATTAATCCGTGCTTATAAGTAAACAGTAAAATGTTGAATAATTCGTTTGGAAACTGTTATGGTACGATTCGAATAGTGTTTTAATTCGTTGATTTAGCATTAATAATTATCATGATGTACACCGCGATTAATCAAAAGTGATTAATCATTATCGTAACGAGAAAAATGATAGGAACGCAAGTTATTATTATTGGACGTGTAAGTACGTGTAACTGAACAATTAGGTAGGTAACGATATTGCCAAATTCAAAAGTATTATTTCAATGTGAAAGCATGAGCTGGTGACGATGACTTACGTGAACAAGTAGCTACCTAACATTTAATAAATATAGAAACATAAATATAATTTAAATCTATGTTTATAAAATAAACAGTAAAATGATAAATAATTTAAGACTATTTGTAAATATATTTAAGTGTACCGAACGTTTTAACAAAATTAATTATTTTTTTATGGTTTAATGCAGTCATATGGACCCGGACGTATAATAAAATAATATATTAAAATTATTTAATGGCCACTTTATAATTGTAAGGGCTCTATGAGTTTAATAATATTATTATTAAGATGTGAATAATCAAATCTTAAGTATTACATTTTTCTGTTTAATGTTTTCAAACAAATCGCTGATTCGTAAACATTCATTTTTGATGAAAAACATTAACTTTTCAATTATATTTTTGCCAAACGCAAAAGCCTTAAAAATAATATCAACGTTAATAATTATGAGTATATTTTATTTTTCAAAGAATTCATCATTTCCGAAATTAATAATAATGCATTTTGATATTAAAAAAGATGTGGGCATCACGAATAAGAAATGGTTATTCATTTTCACGGCTCTCTGAAAATAATATTCGAGATAGTGCAGTTATTTTTTAGCACATCTCTGCTTTGCGACGTGAAAAATATAATGTCAATTATTAAATTGGTATACTTTGATTTACACAGTCAAAGAGAAAAATAACTAATTAAAATATGTTTTATTATTTTTAAAAAGTCCATACTAAAATGTAGTATGTAACTTCTGTGCATTTCAATTTTCTAACAAACTTACAGAGCACCTAAAAAAAATGTTTCAATTTGTTCATCAATTCGATACTTTGTGGGTATAGTGTTCTCGGAAGGAACATTATTACACTCAAGTCCCCTAGACTTGATTTCCACTACCAGCTATGCTAAAGTTGAATTACTGAAAACTCGAATCGTCAAATTCCCATAAAACAGGTACTTATTCCTTTCGTTGTGTCTACACAATATAGTGATGAGCTTCAATGAGTGGCGCGTCGGTAAAAATTCAAGCCATAAAATATTCATACGTTTCCAATAAATAACTAACATAATAATATTTCGCCAAAACGTCGCCACTACGACGATAGTCAATCGGCTATAGCTACTATCAAAACAGTTTACAAATATTTCCTAACGATGGTGAAAATATTTTCAGGAAAATAATATAGTTGTCAAAATATTTTTAAAAGTTACGTAAATAGTTAGGAAATATTTTAGTTATACCTTTTGGCCAAGAAGTTCATATTTTTGAAAACATTTTTTTATAAATCACATTTACAAAACATTTTTACGGAAACTATAAAAATATTAAGTCAACATTTTTATGGAACCATATAGTACACTGTTTTGTTATCATGAGAAGAAAATATTTATATAATATTCAATATTCAAGCACTTTAAAATATTCACGAAATATTATCATTTCTTTAATGCTGTTGTATGGGTATCGTATCACAATATAAAACAACCCTGAATACTCGCATCTACCCATGCAAAACGCAATAAATTATTTTGATGTTTTTATAGGTACCTAAGCTCCTACCTAAGGTCCTGTATTATTTTATATTTGTATTACTAATTTATTAAATAATTATTAACATAATTTTAATTTGAGTGTTTTTAAATTAACTATAGGTCCCGTAGGTCAAATACTAAATTAGTATCAAATTAATTAATAACGAATCAAACCCTTTAGTTTTATGTCAAACTAAAACATAAAACATTTTTTTGTTCGAAACGTATAACACTTATTGACTGTTCAGATTTTTTTTCCAGATTAATAATCGAATTCCGAACATTTTTTTCTGTTCAATTCGGTTTTTTTTTAAACTAAGTCTGACTTTTAAAACTTAAACAACTCTACTACTTCGAATATTATTACTATGATTGATATTGTTGTGTGCACTCACTTTTCACCAGCAGTAAGACGAAGCACAGCGAAAACGTTTTCATCTCGGCGGACATCATTTTGACAGGCGTGGAAGACCGAATCTCGTGCGTATGTGTGCTTATGTATCTGTGTGTGCGTATGTGTCTCTTGAGTGGTTATCAACCCCTGTCGACGAGATTTAGGATAATATTATTATATACCCCTCGGCGGCGATGGCGTCTGCGTGAGTGCGGTCTCGGATTGCGTTCAGTGTTGTAGTCTTCGCCTGCAAGAAGTCATCTCAACAAGCCAACTGGCGGCGAATGGAAAATCTGAAACGAAAAAAAAAACGAAAAACCGTTAAATAATAATAATTACAACGATAATATGACGTGATAATAGAATAATAGAAATAATGATGACGCGAGGACGTTAAGGTAATAATATTGTTGGAAGCCAACCACAATATCGTTTTGGATATAATTTGTTGTCGTATTATAACATTTTAATATTCGGCTTACGTCAACCAATATTTATACGATACAATGATGGTATATATCGTAGGGTTTAATTATATTTACATTGTCCTCATTAACGTGACATGATTTGCTTTTGTATTAGGCATACGGGATGTAACAGAAATACATGAAAAATAAAATAACTTTTATTCTAATTAATATTTTTTTAATTTAATTGTTTATGATTTATTGACTTGTGCGTTACACCTATTAAATAAAAAGTCTTTGATCTTATTTTTTAATACTCAAAATAAGAATGTTTAAATCGTGCTAAATTTTGTTTAAAAATTTCAAAATAGGCTATTTGAAAATCTGGTTTTTAGAATACTTTTGATTGTCAAGTGGATTTTATGAAATGTCAATATTTTTTAAGAAAAAATCATTTTTTTGAACGGTAACTACTTTTAAAAAAAAATATTTAGTTTCACAATTTCACATGCAATATTTAAAATAATATTATACTCTTTGAATTAAAAATGTTTTTACAACTTTACTTAAAAAAAAATTATAAGGTTTCCAAAAATTGCAAAAAAATCAACACGACTTAAATTAATGTCTTTACGACGCACATTTTTTTAAAAACCAGATTTACAAATTGGATTTTTCGAATTTTCATAAAAAAAAATGTATATTGCATTTCGATTTTTTTATTTTCAGTACCTACTAAAACATATAAAATAAAAAATGTTATACTAAACGTATAGTGCAAGCCAATTTAAAAATATGGATCGAAACAAAAGTAATTTAATTTGTCATGACTTCCTATTTACACTCTTCGTCTCTCGTTGGATAATCCTTCTCTTTCAAGTCTCAAACCTCGACCTATAACTTCCCAGTCTGGAGCTTAATACTTTTCTAAGGTTGCGACAATGATATTATGTACAAAGTATAATATAATAACGATGGTGTCGAACTAAGAAAAATTATTTTTCAACTTTTATTGTCATCATTCGAAAATAATAATGTGAGCTTGCTGTGCCGTGGCAATCAATTTCGCTCTGTGCCCATATCGTAATAACGCCCTTAACGTCGTGTATATAGACGATTGGCACGATAAACTATAGTATAATAATATATATATATATGTATGTATATGTATATTACACGCTACGGCAGCGTATAGAAAGGCTATATCATAAAACGCGAGACAATATAATATATAATGATATATTCAACATTTTCATATAAACGAGTTTTTCGAGCGAAAATCTAATAGGGTGTCGCTCTCCGGCCAGAGGCGTGTAGTACACATATACGGTTGTCTGTAGTTATATATATGTATACAGAGAGAAAGAGAGAGAGGCGATGTATGTACATATATATATATATAGCCGGTAAGGCTGCGAGAGGAACGGAGAAGATATTATTATTTCCTGGGAAATTCAAAAAAAAAAAGAAACACACCTATATACATATAGGTGCACGCGTACAATATATATAATAATATCGCTTCGGTATTTTTTCCGCTCTTCCGAGTAGAGTAAAGCGCTTCTTTTTTTTTCGTTATACATATCTCGCGCGTGTAATACGAACCACTACCACGTGCACGCCGTATACCACGGTCGCGGCATCAGCTACTACCACTGTATATGTACCACGTTTGACGCGGAACTTAGGTGTGCGCGCCCGAGTGTGCGTCTATATATATATATATATTATGTATTGCACTAAACTCGTTTATAAATATATATACATAATGTACGCGGGGAAAATTATCGACGTCAGACCCGAAACGGACCTGATGGAAAAACGGGACGACGGCGAAACCCTCGTGGCCGATGTACCGTGAACGCGTGCATACGTTTAACACCGTCGGATTTGATCCTCCCCCACCCATCCACCCACACATCACCCGACCCGCACCCACACGCGCGAATACAACACCGATCCGGCTCGCGTATATATATATATATAATATACGCGAAAGTAGATCCTAACAAAGGCACTTTATTAGTTTCCGGGTGCGCGGGTTTTGCGGGTGTGTGCGAACAGCGAGCGTATTTCTCTGTACGTCGCCGATCGTATTTTCCCTAAAGACATATAAGCAGGGGTCGGGGGGCGAACGCGGGTGGACCGTGGAAATACGACGTCGAGTCGACGGGGTGAAATTGGCATTTTTGTTGTTTTTTTCGCCACCCCCCCCCCCTCTCACCACGACATCGTTTCTTCCCCAGACGCGCTCTTTTTTTTCGCCCCACGAAGTACACGTCCGCTCCCTTTCAATTTGCAGTAAATCCGAGTGCGACGGACGTTATTTACACGCGCGACGCTTAAAAACGGTCGCGGGCTAACGACTCTTTCAGACGGACTAACGATTTAATCCCGGCTGGAACGTATTTATATATTATCGTTACTTTTGTAACGACGTCTCGCCGCTCCAGCGTTTCGATTCGGTGCGTTTAAAAGTCGTATTAATTCACACGATATCATAATACATATATAATACGCACGAGTGCGTGTTTAGTGTGTGCCGAGAGCGATCCACAGCCCCAAGTCCTTTGAACTCGTGGTTCTGAAATTCGGCACTGTGGTGATCCCACGGAGGATAACGTGCACTTCGGAGCCAATTTTTTTTGTTTAAATTTTGAATTTCGAAGAGAGGCTCGCGAAACATAAATATTATTTCATTCGTTCATTGGTCACGTGGAAAATCGAATAGTTGCTGTGATCGAATGTACCACAATTAGACCTGTGCTTTGTACTCGGTCAAAATTTCCCCCAAACCCACATGACATAAAAATATTTCCTAACTATAGAAAAATAATTTCAGAAAAATAATATAGTTGTCAAAATATTTTTAAATGTTACGTAAATAATTAGGAAATATTTTATAAAAAACATTTACAAAATATTTGAATAATGTATTTTCAAAAATCATTTTACGGAAACATTATAAAAAAATATTAAGTCAACATTTATATGCAATCGTATTATAGTAGAATATTTTGTTATCCTTAGAAAATAATATTTATAAAATATTATTAGGCAAATTTTCATTATTCAACCATTTTAAGACGTTCACAAAATATTACCATTTCCCAAATGCTGTGTGGGAAACTAACGCGTTAAAAACCTATGTGCGGTGAACGGTCCATTCTAGGGGCATTTAATTTGACGTAACGGGAACAGCCAGACGTGTTATAATATAAGTTTGAACCGAAAAAATATTTACAATAATATTTAAATATATACCTACCTACTCTTTATTATAGTTGTTTGTCAATTGTTTTTTTTCAACTACAAACAAGTTACCACATAGATGGCGCGCGCAATATACACGTATAAAATATTTCGCATCGAATACCGCGACAGGTTAGATGTGGGCGGCACATTCCAAATCGGTAATGGTCACGCTTACAGTCATTGCTTTGTATGGAGTTTGAGTTTATTCGCGTGACTGTTGACGGGCTTGAAGTGGTGTGGATATAACAATATAATATATTGTAATAACGCTGCTCAAATATGATTTTTTTATAAATCGTACTCACTCAACGGGTGACGACAGACGCGGACTAAACGATTTCGATTTTCAGTCGATAGGTACTTCCATAAAAAGAAGTGGTTGTGTTTTTTTTTCGTCCGACCGTCTATTTGCTGTTCGACGTTGCAGGCTGACCCGTGGTCACGTAAGACTAAAAAACGTATCGTTGATATCCGATTTAAAAACACGATAAAATGATTACGAACCAATTGAAAATAATTTGGTGAAGTCTCCATCAATAAATAGGTAGTAACGATAACATGTTAATGGAACAATTATGGTTACGCGATTATCAGGACGTACCTACTGTAATATATGGTTGGCAAAAAACACGGTTTTCTTAAAAGATTATTTTTCACGTTTTGTCTCAAGTTGACGCAAACAATCATAATATACAACGAGCGCAGAACTCAATCCACTAGTTTTACATACACTTCTTAGATAAGTCGACAATATTGGGGTATTGGTCGATATTGGTCAATATTGGTCAGTTGTATAGGAAATAAATATTTATAATTAGGTTCACCCGCGCGCAAACGTAATAATATTATTATATTTGAAAATCGATTTCTTTAAACTTTGAGACGTCCAATCCGCAGTGATTATGTCATCAATCCTAAACGAAAACCGATAAAGTTTAATTTGAAATTAATCACATTACGATCAATAATTAATTTATATTTTGAGACGACAGGAGTTTCGGAGTGCGTGACGCTCATTAAGGTATGTGTAAAGATAAACCACCTTGTAAGGTATGGTTACCTTTTATGAGTTAGGTACCACCAAGTGCGATATCCTAAAATGTCAGGCTAATGATTAGTATCCAAGCACAGTTTATTTGACGTAAAATTGTATAAACATCCGTTTAGAACGAAATAAAACGGTACAAACTAGAAAGTCGTAATATTTTAGGTTTCTAAACATAAGAACGTTTTATATCCCCGTTGTGTCTGTCCGTCCGCCCGTTAGCTACTAATACATGATCACGAATTACGATTGTTTACATTAAGATTTTATGTTTAACCATGGTTCTATTCAAAGTAAATTCATAATAGCCAGTATTGAAAACATATCGAAATATGAGTATATTTTAATAATGATTCATAGTAGCCAGAATTTATTTAAAAAAATAGGCAATAAATTAAACAAAACTACAAGGTTACCAAATAATCATTTTGAAATTCCATAATATAGAATTATAGTTTATTATGTTTAGAAATCGGGAATAACGGAATGAGCTTTCCTAACTTTTTCAATTGAACGAGTAAATATTATGTTTTTATCGCACAAGTCTGACTCGACCATACTTAAACCAACGACGAGATATAAGATTTTTAAAAACATTTCAAAGAACTTACTCGTAAGTCACGACATTACGTTTTACTCTATACTAATCTCGATTTGTTCGACGACATTAACTTTACGTACGCGCTTGTTCGTAAGCTCAAACAGTCGTTTTTATAATATCAATCCGCAATTTCCGATATTGCTTACATTCTCCGAAACGCTCTATTTCCAAATAATAATAATAATATGTACACCTAATATTCTTGTTGGAATGTCGTCCGACAAAGGTAAAGTAAAAAAAAAAAAAACTAAAAGAAACAACAACCAAATCGATCTGTGCGTTTCAATTCGAATTCCATTGTTTGCGAAAGCTTTTATTAAAAGGTACAACGATGAAAAATGTATCCAATTGATGTCTCCGGGAAAAAAAAAAAACATTGTGACTGTTGCGAAAAACCTATCTTCTGTTTACGGTTCCATTGTGAAAAATCCACGACACGTCGGCAGAAGAATGATTTTGATGAACGTTGATTTGTGAAGCTTGTCAGGAAAATGTTAATAAAATCGAAATAAAAAAAACATGCCAGCGCTTAATTGATAATGAATATTGATGAAAATGCGTTCTCAGAATCCGTTGCCACTGCCGTAGTATCGTCTCCGGGGCCGGAAGACTCTATATAATAATATACATAATATTATGTAATGTCTAACCCAAAGGTTTGTAAGCTCTGCACACCCTAATTTTGAGACTTTTTTAGGGAGCTTTTTTTTTAACGCTCCCAGTGTCACCACATTAATAATTATTATTTAACCGCGCTGTACAGCCTGCGTATATTATTGTCATACAATTTATTGAAACGACGTGACGGCTCGTATATAGATTTTTTACTATACGGACGTGGCTGTTGAGCAATAATCGATTATAACGATGGAGATTCCGAATAGAAAAAACACTAGAAACCACCATCGACCGGCGAAATTTATCACCCATGATAGGCCGTCATCGTAATATTATATTATACTGGTTCTGGTCCCGACGAGAGGAGACACACACGGTCGGTCGGTATAACTTACGTCACCTGCACAGGCCTAAGAATCCTGACAAATTGGTCAACGGTAATATTAACGACGACGACGACGACGACGAGTCGACTGGAAATCGGTAGTAATAATAATGATAATATATTATAGTAAAACTCGTGTTAACACCGGCGACAAAATCGACTCGCGGTCGTAAATTATACGCGGATTACGGCGCGTAACAGGTGGTCCACGGTCGCGGCTTACTGCGGTAATAGTTTCGATAAAATTTCCGATCTTATTAGTTTTTTAACTATATAATACAGGCACGTCACATTCGATTATAAATTACGACGATATATTATTATGTGCGAGCGAGTGTGTTTTTCTGTCGCGTTTCCTCGTCCCTCGCAAGCGCGGCTCGCTTTCACCGACCCGTCGTCATGCAACCGCGGGTGTCGTAAAATTCGTAAACTAATACGTATAAAACTATCGAAATCGCGAGTGCTAATAACAATAATAACACATAGGTATGACAATAATTTATAGATTTTATTTTCATTATCTACAACTGCTCTTTTAGTCGTTTGGCCGTAACTACAGTCTCATAGGTGGTGTAACCATATTATGCGTCGTGGACATTATATTTTTAATTAATGTTTCGGTCACACGATTTCCAATACCCGAAATCCATTAGACGAGTGAATTTATCGAAATAAAACAAAAACAAAACGCACTGCTATTATATCATTATATTATAGGAATATGTATACGCAATAACTACGCATCGACAAGTTGATAATAATATTATATTGATTTAGACGTGAAGTGGCTATTATTAGTACTTGGTGCTATTTTTTTTTGTTTTTAGTGATGAGAGAGGGTTAAATCTGAAATTCGGGTAAGAACGACTGAAATAAAAGGCATTTCAGAATTTTTGCGATTTTTCAGTATTTTTTCACACATATTGTATTTAAAGTAACAGTATTATCGTTTCAATAATATTATATGTTTTTACAAACATTGTTCGTGGAGAGTGTTTTGGATTTTTACTTTTTTTAATCAGAAACAGTGAAAATCAGAAGGTTTTGAAAAACGTCGATGCTTCAAACGCGTATCGAACGTGCAACAAAATATGCGTTTTTCTATTTATAATAAGCTCATTTTATAATATAGTATGGACAGGCAAAAGGGTAGTGCCTACTTATATCATTGTTATAACAAACCAAATAATATTAGAGGTTCCCCGCGAAATTTGTGGTTCACTTGCCACGTGTACGTACCTACACAATATGGCATTATTCAGAATAAATTATTGAACCGTTAAACTGCAAATATAACAACAGCGACATAATATTATTGTAATAACGTGTCGAACGATAATTCGCGTGGATCTACACCGCTGCAGATAAATTATTATCAAACCACGGTCGTGACGCAGTGGCAAAACACATATCATTTCTCCTATTAATTATACCCGGAGCGACCGTGGTTATTGTCACACGCTTTTCCAAAGACGACGAATACCTATAATCGCATTTATAGAGTAATAATATTGTCACTACCCATAATACGATAATGTTATTTGCGACAGAATCCTTCGGCTGTATCTGTGCCATCACGAGCATATATTATTATATCGGTGTGGGTACGATCATAAAATTGGAATCGATATCATCGTGTTCCGATGACTGCTGTTTTTCCGTTGCGACACGAGTTTGCTCATCAAAAGTATTTTATATAGCTACTACGACTACGGCACGTCTCTTGTAAATACATTGAATCCTTGATCTATGATCCAAACACCTCGCTTTTATACCCATACAAACTTTTATATCGAGACGTATTACAATATCATAATAATATAATAACACGCTCGCGCAAGAGCCGTTTTAATCGAGTCAAACGTGTCGATTACCTACTACACGAGCTCTTGTTATATTATGGCTGCAAATAGGTACCTATATTTACTATAGATAATTTATTGCTGAAATTATATGAAATCTGAGGTCTTTGTCGACGCCTGTGCCACAGTCGGTAACCGATTTTCGGCGTACGCTGCTACATATTATTTTAAACCTCTTCAATTTTAATTCGAAAACCTTTTTACTTGTGTGTACCTATTATAATATACAATCGTTATTGTCGGAGTCGCGTGTGACGCATTCTGCAGGATTTCCGATATCAGTTGGAAAAAAAGTCACCCTCCGGATTATGTTTGTTCTCAAGTAGGTGCCAAATATAACATATACGAACACTATTCGTTCAGTAGTAGTTAAGCAACGGAAAACCACACAGGCGTACGCGTTATCACACAGCATTTTGGAAATGATAATATTTTGTGAATATTTTAAATGCTTAAATAATATTTTATAAACATTTTCACGACAAAATATTGTACTATATTATGATTGCATAAAAATGTTGACTTAATATTTTTATGAAGTTTTTGTAAAACCGTTTTTTTGAAAATATATTTTTATAAAATATTTTTAAAACTATGAACTTCTTGGCCAAAGAATATAACTAAAATATTTCCTAATTATTTACGAAACTTATTAAAATAATATTTTGACAACTATATTATTTTCCTGAAAATATTTTTACCATAGTTAGAAAATATCTGTATGCTGTGTGGGACGCTTATAATTTGATTATGGTCAAAACCAATCGGACGACGATATAATATTTACGATTTGGCGGTTTGACAATATCTATGATATTATTATACACCGAAGCGGAGGTCGAACTCCGGCAATCGCCAATCAACACCCAGAGCAGTTGGACGGAATAGACTGGGAGGAGAAGAAGAAGAGCTCCGCAAGATCAATAATTATAAAATAGATACTGCTATAACAATATATATATAATATAATGCTGTGATATTATAAATTCGTTGGTGGTACACGAAATACGCGTAGCGAAGCCTAACTCAGCTAGTGTGCACAATATACGCGTCACTGTACGCGATTTCCATATTATATACATATATATATATTTATATTGTATCCGATGACGGCGTCTTTGTGCCACCGCACAATGGGCCCCGTCGCACAATCGAATGATAATAATATTATTATTGTTACGAGAGAGAATACCCATCACGTCTGTCCACGACGCCGACTGCAGCACCGGCGTGTGTTTCTCCGTTTGAATTGAGATAACATTTTCGGAAGATTCCCGCACTACCGCGGTCCGGCTCGTCGTCGTCGTCCAGACGCGATATCTCCACGAACCGATATAATAATATAATACCACGGTTACTATGGTTGCTCGCCACGACGACGGTATTTCATATTATTATTATTATTATTATTGTTGCCGCCTTCGGATCGGATGTTATATATAGCTGCGCCAAGTCCGCCGTCGGTCGGTTTCCGTCGAATCTTCGATATTATAATTTTACGCCCCCGTACAGTATACCCGGCCCGGGATCATTACGATGTTCAAATATTATTATTATTATTATTATTACAAGTGCATGAATATTATACGTTTCAATCCCTCCGAATGCGGTGAGGTCGCGAGACGGCTAAACATATTACTGTTGCACATTCTACTCAGGTTAGCCCCGCCGGCACCGGCAGACGTCCACACCGTATCGTTATTAACTTTACTCTCTCTCTAGTCTAGTGCACGAGACCGGTGCAAACATTGTACGGGCGCCTATAATTATATTTAGGGCCCAGAATTCAATGCAAAGTGCATTATATCTTGTCGGATGCTATCGGACAATTCATTCCGAGCAGGTACCTACGTAACATTTTGTCTCGTGTAACGGTGAACACTACCTGCAGATTCTAAAGTGAAACTTTTGTTTTAACATTATTTTTTTTTTACTGATTTCTAGAGTAATTTTTTTACAACTTTTAGATAGTTGTATTAATTTTTTGGTGCACATCAATGCATTGTGTCTTTGGGGAAAATCGCGAAATTCAAAATACTATATGGAAAAATATCGTTTTCATAATATTATATCTTTCGTCAATAGTTTTCAAAAATTTTTCATCCATACAAAATGTCAACCGTTCTATTATAGCTATAACGTATTATCTATATAAAGCGATTATCGGATTTAGTGTCTTACTGCACGGAGACTAAAACAAATAACAACTATTCTTGGTCAGTCGTAGTTGCATCGCAATCGCGTTTATTTCGAGTGTATGTTGTTAATTTATCGTGCACTTCCCGAGTTCAGTATTTTGTTTTTGTATTATTGTTAGTATTTAGTTGAGATAAAAAAGCGTTCCGAGTGCCGAAATGCTAACGGTCCTTTTCCTTTAGCTCGCGTGCCTGTCAAAACAATTTGGTTGGGTTATTTTTTAAGGGCGTTACTGCGTTCGAGGGGAATTTTTTGATGGTATACCAAAATTTAAATTCGGTCCCTAAATTTATATTTCAATATTATGTATTATGATCATTGCACTTGCTGTAAGACCCTGCAGTTCGTTGCATCAAATCTTATTTCTCGCCACCTGCACGTGAACGGCGACTATATCTGCGACGACTAACGCGCTATAAAGACGACGACGCTCGCGGTCATGCACGGCTACGGTATAACCGTATACCAAACAGTTACACCAGGCTATAATTAATTTAACTAATTTAAACGCCTGAAAATAATACTAATAAATATAAAAATAATCAAAGAAGACAATTATACCTAATAGAGTACACTCTCTTTTATTTTGATTTTTTTATGCCCGATGTAGCAATGTGATCAAAAATCACAATGCCATAATATTACATTATTTTTGCCTGATTAATTATACTCTAAATAGTAAAAAATATAAACAGTTTTCATTTAAAAAAAGATTTCTTTATATATTTTTTAAGCTGTTATTTTTGTTTATACTTACATTATTAATTTTCTAAAAACCGTTTTTTTATCCATTTTTCAAAAACTTCTGGTTTTTCTTTAATGTATTATTTTAAAATTGTCAAATCATTCCATATTTCTGGGGTCAGGGCGAAAACTGGTTTTTCCAAATTTTTCTGGATATTTTGATCCCTATTATAGGTACTTATAATTAAAATATTATCATCGTCTGCCTGTTGGCCATTCCCGTTTCACGTTCGTAATAATTTGACTACGGTCCAAAACAAAAAAAAATGCTAACCCATCGTGCGAACACAAACGTTTCATAATATTATAACTAACCTGCCACAGCGTCGTCGTCTAAACCCGTACGAGTATTATATCATTATCGTTGTGTGCATTTATTTCATCCTGAATTTCACGACGACGACAAAATCATAATAATATTATAGTCACGGTCCCGTGGCACGCGTCTCGAATCCTTAATCCGCGAATAGTTCGATAATGTCATAAATATAATATCTATAAAATATAACATTATATTATTTCGCGATAGTGTCGTCGGCGATGACATTCGCACACAATTTACGCGGACACTGACCTCCGGGTCGTTTCGATCGTTGACGGTCACATGCTCACATATTATTATTATAATTGTGTAATATATTATAATATTATTATCGATCCACGTAGGTTGTATAAAGATACGATTTTTTTTGGTCGCATACACTCTATGTAATACTTGACATGACTATACGTGTGCACGGTTGTCAATGACCGTCACGAAATGCTGCTGCAGCTGATCGAAACGACAGATACGTTTGCGCGTCGTTTTGGGGTGGGGGGAGGGATGTTATTCCTCGATTTTTTTCCTCAGCCCGATTACGAAAATATTATTTTGTAATTTTACTTTTTTTTTATTTGTATTATTGTTGAAGAATTATTTAGCAGCTGAATGCATTAGCTCTTCCACATTTATACAGAGTTTGTAATTAATACGACAATATTGGATCACATCGTTTTTTAATTTCTTTAATTCATACCGAGCGATTCGTTTAGGGCGAAACACATTCGTTCGTTCTTCAAAAAAGATTAATGTTTTTGAAAATATATTTTTGATGTGGTCCACAACAACTATTTCTAGTCGTTACAAAACAACGTTTTTATTTAAAAAAATTATATTTTTAAATATTTGTTGTGCTTTTATTTTTTAAGTTTTTACTTTTTTGAGTTACAAAAACATACAGTTTCTATTTCATATTTGAGAGCAGAATATTTTTTTAAGTATATCAATACATAAAAATTGAATTTAGGTTGAGTATGTTATACTTTAATTTTTGTAATATTATTAAAATACTTAGTAAAATATTCTACTTTGGAATGTGAAACTAAAACCGTGCGTTGTCGTTCAAATAAGTAAAAGCTTAAAAAAATGTGCGTGTAAAAATATTTAAATTTATTTTTAAATGTTGTTTTTGAACGATTGGAAACTATGTAAAAAAAACATTTATACTTTTTTAAACGAGCGTTCAATGATAAAAGGATAATATTGTTTCTTTATTTACTTGTCCAGTCCCTCTAATGAAATGTGATGAGATCACTCGATATAATGTCTGCAGCTGGTCCTATTGATTCGAATGAGTTTTGGGCTTATTTTGTGCTCAAGTCTTAGTGCTTCTTTACACGGTGTATATTATACACAATGTGAGTGTATAATATTAATCTTTACTGCGCGTTTTAGATTTACGATTTTAGAATTACTTCGCAGGGGCGACGCCGCCGCATTATATATATCAGCGCGTTTATACGCGACCGAAATAATCGCACCAAATTAAGCACGAAAATATTTATCGCTGCCGATACGCGGAGAAAGTTCGCAGTCGAGTTTTCGGATAATATTTCACTTGGGACTAAGTAGAAGTATAATAACAATAATAATATATCTGCAGGCTCGCGAGTGTTTCGGCGACGGTTATTTATATACAGTATTTTTTTTTTGCGTCCAAGTCGCGGAGAATAAGTCTATTGGTATGCGCACTGTTTGCGCACCACGCACTTTTCCCCAAAACTTCCATTTAATTAATAAAGTTGCGAATATCTCGTTATTTATATACTAATTATAATAGGTGGTACATTCCGTGAATATCATAAAATGTTTAATTAAAACCCACTGAAACGCACGGAAAACGCCCGTTTAACAAAATATATAATTGATTAGTGTGGATAATAATATTATATTATCGTCACTATTAATAAATTGCGCTATTCATTTGTCAAACGATTTCACGGCTTCACGGCGTACTTGGGAATTTGTTTTCGGTATTATTATGTTTTGTGTGTAAGTAAAATGAACGGTCGTAGGCTAAAATATCAAAGTTTATGCTCTCAAGCATAATATTATATAGTGTAAGGTAATACATTTTCGTCGCATTTCTCTGGGATTGAAAAAAAAAACAACGATCGAATGACGTTTAACAACGAGCGAGGCTGAAAAACCCACGAGGTTTCTGAGAAGGGTTTCCTCGGCGATCAAAATATAAAAAGCTCGAATTGAAATATTATATACATATTATACTACCTATACATAATATACGCCAAGCGTTTTCCATAACACCTGTCACGATTCACGAGTGAGAGGATATTTTGTGTACTGCGATCGCGCGTGGCTGAATGTGAATGGTTTCAAAAGACGATATAATATGACCAGCGAATTGAACACCACCACCGCCGCCGCCGCCGCCGCCAGCAAATTCAAACACAAAAGGCGTAAAGAAATGGCTCGTTGGAAAATTCTCCAGAAACGAGAGGTAGGTAGGTACTTATAAACGACTGCGCCAATACACTTTTTGTTTGATTGGTTTTATTTGCGATAGCTGATGTCAAATGTATAGCGCTCGAGTGAATTTCACATCAGAAACCCATACAAGATTAGGGAAAAAATCTCTATTTTAATGGTGCGGGGGGGGAGGGGGATAACAAATATTGTTTGACTCGACGCAGTGATTGGCAAAATGTTTGAAGTACCGTAATAATTATTATTCACGCTATAGTGACATAATATTATGATAAATTAATTTCCATTCGGCGTAGGTAACCCACGCGGTTACCACATTACTTAATTATTATGTCTTGCGACTAGTTTCCGAATTTTCAATAATTATTGTTTGTTTAACAGCGACGTTTATTAATATATTATATCCGTTTTAAATCGATGGCATATTGTACGCCCACACGTCTTGTGCACAAACCTGATTAATCTCAGATAAAACGTAGTTATGCAATTTTGAAAGAGTGTATAAGAATGAGTGACGCACTATTAAACTATTAGGTGAGCACCAGCTACCAGGTATAAGGAAAAATTAAATGAAAATGTGAGACACGTACGGCAATACGATTCACTTGCAGATAGTTTGCTTTTAATAAAATGTTATTATAGTAATATTATTATAAAATATGCGATGAATAAAAACTAGCTTGAAAAAATAATTTTGAGTTTATTCGGAGTTTATAACGAAATACGAGTATATTATCATATAAATAAAGAAAAAACGAGCTAATCACGAAGTCTAGTGACCGTAATACTACGTGATGTCATAAAACAAACGTTTCGCGAAAAAACAAAACCATTGAAACTAATGTAATTTTAGAATTTAAAGTGACTTTTAAATATTTTACGTTGTTTGAATAAACCAAAATCTACGGTTCTTGGTATGATTTAAATTGCTAACGATAATAATAACGAAATAATATTATTATCACGTCAAATCATATTATCAAACTGCTATAATATTTTAATCGCCGAATATTTAGTGTTTTCTTCTCTGTTCTACCGAGTCGAGTCTTCTTCGTTTTCACCCGCCAACGATATGAGTTCCCAAACAGCATTTTGGATAAAATAATATTTTGTGAATGTTTTAAAGTGATTGAATTATGAATATTTGACTAATAATATTTTATAAATATTTTCTTCCAATGATAACAAAATATTGTACTAATGATTGCAAAAAATGTTGATTTAATATTTTTATAAAGTTTCCGTAAAATGTTTTTCATAAAATATTTTCAAAAATATGAACTTCTTGGCCAAATAGTATAACTAAAATACTTCCTAATCATTTACGCAATTTTTTTCAAATATTTTGACAATTATTATTTTCCTAAAAATATTTTTACCATAGCTAGGAAATATTTTTATGTTGTGTGGGGTCAGGAGGGCTGGGAGACCTGGGGAACTAAATGTTCACACCTTCTCGACATTTTCTCGGATCTTGTAAACTAATAAATTGAACGTAGGTTTTTTTTTAAATTTTATAACCACCCCACTCCTCCCCCCCTAAAAAAAAAAAAAAATGTTTTACGAGTACAGCCTGGGTGTCTCTCACCTCATATTTTACTACCACACCGGCTATTTTCGTGTCAAAGTGTGAACGGAATGTGTATATAATATCATGTTATTATAATGCATGCGATATCTCTATTTGTGAACACCCCTTAACAACGGACACTTCAAAATTTACCAGATTTCACGGTTTAACTCCCCCGTGCGATGGTATTATAATAGCTGTGTTACAAAATAGTATAGCCTACTATACAGACACGATAATAATATTATATGACGACCATAATGTATCATATTTTATACGCAAAGTGTTCGACCGTTCGCGGTCACCAGAGCCCCCTGGCGATCGCATGACCATTGGCTGCTAACCGTATACCGCACGATCGTGCGACAATAAGTATTGTCTCGTGCCGCGTAAGTCGGTCGTGTGTACAGTTGCTTATAGGTAATAATAATTGTCCTCCGTTGAAAGTCCATCGCTAATAATTAACATTCGATATAGGTAATTACGGGTATAGTCGCTCCTCCTCCTCCTCCTTCTCCGACGTCTCACCGTGAGTGGGAGAGACAGTATATATTATATTTTATTCCCTTTTGCGAGACCACCGGAAATCGAGTGACGCCCGTCTCGAACGAAAAAAATAATATTTTAATGATAATAATTACAATACGCGTATGTAACATAATATTCGCTCTCTTGAAATGGAAAATTAACCGTTATCGACGGCAGTCGTGCCGTTTCGTAACGCCCGCAGCAGCAGCTCATCCTCGTCGAACAGCAGTAATAAATACGACTATAATAATAATGATAATGATTATCGTTATAATATTATAATTATTATTACAGTAACGAGTCGATCAGTGGTAAAACGTGTTTGGTCCTGGTGTGTGCGTCTTCCCAGTTCCCGGTTGGTTTTGGCACACCTCCGAATATAAAAAATATTTGTTGTCATTTATTCCTATATAATAGTGCGTACCATAGACCTAATGGACAGCGCTTAGAGAGAGAAGTCAATGGTACGATATATAAAGTGAGGGAGAAAAAAAACAAAGTAGTAAAATATTACAACGTGACTACTGCCAAATAAAAAATTGTGTTACAATAAAATCTGATAATTGTTATATTTTATTGGTAACATAATAACTGATTTGTGTTTACCAAACTTGTAGGTCTATGGTAACAACCATATTACCTTATTTATATTATGTCTTGTTATAGGTCTATGGTGCGTAACGCACGTGATTCATTGCAAAACAAATACGTACTGTCTATAATATTATGGTCGAACGAGAGAAAAACACCCTCCCCTTTCATATAAGAATCGTCCTTATTTTAAAGCCGATTTATTAAAAAATAAATTTCGATACCCTCAGACAATCATAATATTATACTGTCATAATAATAACATAGTTGTTATATTATGCGTACGGCGTTTAGACGACGAAAAGACGTGTTGACCCTCGTCGGGTACTATATAATATACGTCTTGAATTGGCAACGCTCTATTATTCACTCGGAAAAAAGGCATAACGTGGTGAATATAATGGCATAATGTACACGATAGGTCGACCGGGCGGCGGTGGTAAGGGCGCAATAATTAACGGTACACGCCGAGAAGTTCGACCGTCTAATGAATTTATGTAAGTCTGCCAGCGCAGCTCGCGCGCGTATTAATGTTTTCGGTTCGGGAATTTATGGTTTTCCGCGGCGGATAATAACAATTATTATTCCTCGTTTTTGTTGTGTTTTAAGCTTTGAATTGATGGCGTCCATTAAAACGACGACCGGGGCTATTGAATGTCTGAGTGGGCGGGAGAGAGAGAGAGAACGAGAACCGGAGAGGAGGAGAAGGAAAAACACATAGAGAGAGAGACAGAGAGAATAGCATTGCAGTAGCTTGCGTGGGGTGAAAACGGGAAAAAAAACAATCGGAAGAAAAGCGAAACCACCTCGACAATTAAAAATGACTGGGACTAATAAATTCAAGGGGGCCGAAAACAAACGTCTCTTTGGAGTGAGTTGTTGCTGGTTGTATATAAGAATCGGCGAATATTTCTTTCGTTTTTCGTACACTACCCCCATCCCCCTTTTCCCTTTTCCCGTCATCCACCGGTCTGACACCCATTTCGTTTTATTTTATTTTTTTCGTTCGCCTTCGCCTAATGAAATGAAACGTAATCGAAAAAAAAATGATAATAATAATAATAATAATTCAGACGCGTTTTATCGACCATTCCGCGGGCGAACAGATGCCTTCGGTCGCTTCGTCCATGTTTTTAAATATTTTACCTACCCCCGCAGTGAGGAATACCACCGATATATATATATATATATAAATTGGTCGAAGGGATCTATTTGAATTTACGTCCCGTTTAATGTGCTTTTTAAGTACGATATTATTTTGAGGGAAGATTTAATAACCATTTAAATTACTTTAAAAAAAAAAAAAAAAAAAACATTAATCCGCATTCGCGGTTTTTGCCCGACGAAATTACTCTCCACGCTCCATCCGAGTACAAAATGTAAATCGCGTAATCGTTTCTCACGGTGCTCAGGTACGACACATTTCGTCTAAGGCTGCAATTATTTTAAACATTATATTATTTAAATAATATTTTCTTTCGAATACTTGAGTAATCCACAGAGTGAACGACATGACAGTTTTAACTCTACTGCATGCGCACCGCCGACACTTACGATCTAGTCGTAACGACTAAAATGTAATATTAAAATAAATATGACGCGCGTTTGTATAATAAACCGAATTTGCATACAGTGTCCAAACGTGCTTGGAGAAAACGTTCGATTGTTTGTAAATAATAATATTATCATGTCCTGCATAGTAGTAGCTGTCTGTTGTAGTACCTACGCCACGCACGCAAAAGTCGTAAATCATTTTGATATTTCAATATCTCGTCGATAAATCACCGGAGAGACCGGCCCGGAGTTTTGGATTGTCTGAAATATAGGTATATCAATAATAATCATAATATGTGGGTAGGTTCACCATACGATAAAATAACATGGCAGGAGTGATGTATTTGTATTATCGACTGGAAATTTCGTAGTTACCTCAGTTGATATAATATTTTCGAGTAGAAACCATCGACTACGCTGCACGGTGGATAAGGTACGAACGATGTTTGAAAAAAATGTGTTTGCGTCAAAAGACGATAGTATGTAAATCGTAATCAGCAAATTGTATTTTGAAAACGACGGTCTGCAACACGGCTATCGATATTTTAGTTGCCCATCGATCCACGATCCCCATATTTGAAAAGTGTCTACTGAAATAAATCTCTATAATCAGTATTAAAGTTAAATTAAACAGCTGGAAATTTAGGCACTACCGCTCAAGCCTGGGAAGTTAAATGATGATTTTTAATTTAGTTAAGTTAAGTTGATAGAAAATATTTTAAAATGTTTATAGTTAAAAGTTATTCTAATTGTTTTATTAACTCAGTTAAGTTAAAAGTTATACGAAAACCTACAATTAACTCACTAACTTCAGTTGAGATATTTTTTTTTTTAATTTATAAATGGCCATTAATATAGTTCAAAATAATAAAAAGTACATTTTTACTCAACATGATGTATCATCTATAATAATTGTATTATATTTAATTATTTATAAATTATCGTAACTAAGATTTTATCAAAATTAACTCGTTATTTATTTAGTTTATATCAACAAAAATCAGTCAAGTTAAAAATTAAGTTAATAAAAATTTAAGTTAAAAAGTGAAAATTAACTAACTCTTAACTTAACTTCAACTTTTCAACTCGTGTATGGCTTAATGTCAGAGTGACTATCACGCAATTACAATTTACATTTGAAATGTAACTATATTTATAGTCATTACGACAAATAATAGCTATTACGAAAATCTCCAGCTGTTTAATACTTATTATGAAGATTGATTTCGGTAGACACTTTTCTAGATTCTTTGGGCAACCATACTATCGGTCTGCAATTAAATGTATGTCCTTCAGAAGCGATGTATTCGTAAAGCGACATGTCATCGACTTGTATCGACTGGAAATGTCATTCCTCGTCGGCAGGTTTATTTGTTTTTCGAGAAGGCATTGTCAAATTACTACACTGCACAGCGGATCGGGTACGTACGTCGTTTAAAAAATGGGTGTTTGATACATCGAAAGTCGTTTCGATTTACGGGTTTCTCACGAGTAAACTAAACGACAGTTAGTGCGAATCGTAACCGACAAATTATTCGAGAACACCGAAGGTCTACCGCGCATTTATATAACTTTTTTATAATCTAATTTGGCGTTTTTATATACGGTTGTAAACTATATGACACGAGTAATAAAAATACGCGTTTTTGTTTTTACCATGTTAATTAAACAACACGCCGTTGCGTATTATTATTAATTTATTTATCGTCTGTCCGCCGTGACCGTAATAAGGTGTGGACAAATATTAATATAAAATTCAAAACAGAAGACCCGCTCACAGAACATCGCTGCGAACGAGTCGTCATGTCTCGTAGATTTCTCATTTGTATGGAATTTATTTATTTTTAACGAAATAATATAGGGCATCGTGTTAACAAATCATAATAATAATATGTTTATAAATTAAATTTTACATTTTTGCAATAGACAGAATATCGACACAATAATAAAAGTCTAATTTTATATATAGTTAAACATTATAACAACTATATAGCAAGACGACGTCACCAGGGCGGGTGGATATAAAAAAACATAATGTCAACGTCGATGACGTCATGGGAACGCCTTTACACTGTGAAATACCTAACCGTGTGACATAACGTGAAAATAATAATATTATTATCTATTATGCCATTTATAAATAAAAAAATCGTGTACAACAATGTTACTGTAGGTAATCAAACATCGCGTAATTTCTCAACTTTACAGCGCGTTTTTGCAGTAACGGTGTGAGCGTCTTACAAAAACACGCGCATGCGTAGTAGGTGCATAATATAATAATAATATGATAATAATACATAATGTGTGATATTAGAGTCCAGGAATGGAAAAAGTTTTTAAACAAAAAAAAAAACGAAACAATTAATAAAACAAAAACGAAAACGAAAATAAATTAGTATACTATTATATCACGAAAAAAAAATATACAACTCTGCTATCGAAAATAACTAATTAATTTTATTTTCATCGATGTTTACCTTTATTTTGTACTCACTATTTATTGTTTTTGTTTCTATGCCTGAGACCAAATTTTTTATTTTGATTCTTAGATGTTTTTATATTTTTATTTTGTATACAACTGTACATGTTCAAGATTTTTTTATTATTTAGTTATTTACTCTAGAAATATTAAATAGTGTTTCACTTCTTTAATCTTTAGTCTTTACCAATGCACTTTTAAAATTTAAAAACCTTTTAGCTTGAAATTTTGAATTTTCTAATTTTCATATAAATTGTAATTTTGGTTTAAAATTTAAATATTAAGAATATTTAATTTTAATTTTTAAGTAACAAGTTATAAGAATATATAACATAAACAAAAAAAAACCCAAAACAAAATTATCCAAACGGTTATTTGGAAAAATAATGTTCATAAAATCGTTAATAAAAAACGTTCAAAAACGTTAAACAAAAACAGTATTTTTTAAATCAGCAAACAAAAATGAAAAACGTTTTTCATCCCTGTATATTATACTTGTAGTGAAAAAAAAATACCGTAGTTATTAATCAGCGGACGGAAAATACGAAATAAAATCACACGACGGCATACCACCCACCTATACACGTATATAGTATATTATTATTATACGAGTATTTCTACGAATGCTAAAAGTTTTCCGGACGATAAATTCCAAAGACGCGATAAAGGCGTTCTCGGGCCGTTATATTGTTTATAGTAAAACAAAACGACCCGAAGGGTCGACCCTTTCGGATGACTGGTCACGGCTTTTTCCACGTCCCGAACCCGATCAGGCCATGATAGTATAATGTCACGTGTCTTCGATTTAAATTAATAACAATCACAATATTCATCGTCGACGCGGCGGCGTAAGTATAGACAATTTTTTTAATTCACCGCCAAAACCGAAGGATTTGCTTCCCTTATTCCGGACGGCGTTTAGCTGCCTATGTGGTATGCGCCGGCGGAACTACGTTCGCTTTATATTTTTTAGTTTTACAGGGAACCCACGCATTATTTTTATATTTTCTAGCTATGGTAAAAATATTTTCAAGAAAATAATGCAGTAGTCAAAATATTTTTAAAAGTTGCCTAAATTAATTAGGAAATATTTAAGTTATATTTTTTGGCCAAGAAGTTCATGATTGGAAAATATTTTATAAACAAATGTACAATACATTTTAATTATATATTTTCAAAAAACATTTTAATGGAAACCTTATAAAAATATTTAACAAACATTTTTATGCAATCATATAGTACAATATTGTGTTATCGTGATAAGAAAATATTTTTACAATATCATCAGTCAAATGTTCATTATTCAAGCACATAAAAATATTCACAAAATACTATTAATTCCCAAATGCTGTGTAGAAATGAGCCCAATCAAGTGGCGGCCATTGAGGGCCAAAACGGGTTGTGCAGTGACGGAAAATCGCAAATTTTCACGAAATGAAAATTCGTTTCAACATAACATTGTATAATATTGTTGTTATCGTGTTCGTATTGTTTGACCCTCTTCTTCGCAAAACGTCCGTCGAACAAGCACTGTCAGCGTCGAACTACATTATAATATTATAATATAGTCGTCACGGTGAAATAATAATATCCGTTTTCCTTTGAATCAGCGACGCAAATGTTACATATATTTTGTAGACCGACTACGACTAGGGCGGAAGTTTCGAGTCGCAAAATGCGTAGTATAAAAACGAACTGACCCTGTTTTATATAGTGGGGGGGGGGGGTCAATTCAGTTTGGATCGCGGGCTGGTACACGCGCGCCTTTTAAATGTGATGAGGTCTTTATATATATTATATATTGTGCCCGGCCGACCCCGTTAAATCGCGTATTGGTAATTTCTGTATTCAATTCCGTTGTACGTGTGCCAAATCTAAAAACGTTTCTAGACGAGTTTTAGCGACAGCACACCCACACGCGCACAAGGCACAGAGGGGTTGTTTGAATAGAATTTAGCGCAGCGGACGAGAGAGACATCCCCTTTATTGTGATTTCGCTGAAATGACGTTCTTCTCCTCCTCCTCCTCCTCCGACCGCCGCTATATACCACACATGTACCTAGGTATATACTATGTATAGAATACGTACGCGAACGCGTTATCCAATTAGTGCGATTTGCCGGACGTAAGGGTAGTTTTGGTGGCGGGATGAGGGGGGGGGGCTATTGGGCGAGAAAGCGTCAGAAAATATATTTTGAAACCTACCCACCGTGCCCGCGACCCACACGGGTGGCGCGTGGTTCGATATTAAACATTAACTTTTCCGTTCGGCAACGTTTTCGGGCCGCTTTGTAAACTCCTCTATACCTTATACCGCGTACCTATACGCCGCCACCGAGCCGTGCCACATACGTAAGTGTGTGTGTGTGGGTATATAATACACTGTTCTGGGTATTAATGGTTGCAAATATACCTTAACTCGGTCGAGACTAATGAAGACAAATTACGACGCGGACAGTGTGTGTGTATAACGATCGTACAACTACAGAAAAGCAATACCTACAACTACAGCGGCGTGTGTGGGTGTGCGGGTGGTGGCGGGAAAAAAATATAACGAAACGACGAATTGCGTTTCGAAAACGAACTCGCGCCGGCTGCAGATAAGGAACCGATTTGTCAGACTGTACCCGCCTACGGAAAGTGAGATTCGTCTTGGAGGTGATTTTTCGTAAGTAGCCGAAGCAGTCACAGGTAGACACATAATATTCTATTACACGGGTCGTACCTCTCCTTTCCGAACGTCGTTAATAATAAATAAGGTCGGACGGCGGCGGAAAACAGGCGAGAGGCGTAAAACGTTGACGCCGCCGCCGTTATAATACATATTATACCGCTACCCAAGTATACACCGAATAGTGATTGATTGTTAAAAGTAGACGAGCGACGAGCGGACAAACCGGTCGAGCGCGATACTCGTGCCTACATAATATTATGTTATTATTTTAATGATAATAAATTGCGACCCATTCGAAACGCGGTAAATAATATGTAATAACGTTAAAAGGTTAAACGCGACGCTGTGGTGAGAGTCGTAACAGCAATATTCATTATCAGTTAAACTGGGGAGGGGGGGGTGGTTTCGCGCACAATACATATAGGTTTTACCTTCTCTACTTGTATGTTCACAGTGTGTTTAGGAATTTCAGGATAGGGGCAAAAACCTCCTCCCAGTCTCCCTCCAACCAAGTCAAAAAAAAACATTTGCTCAAAAGAATATTAATTAACGAAATACTCCTACCGTCTCCTCAAAGCGGAGACTTGCTAGAAATATCACGTCCGTATAAAATATAATGTAATAATACGTTTAGTTTTTATTAAATGGTCGAAAACTTTTAATAATTGTCTACATACTTGCAAGAGACTCTCTTGAAGGTTAGGTTAGAACTCTTTAAGAGAGCTTTACAATTTTTCAATCACATTTATATCGAGGGAGACGTATCGATCAATTAGGAGTGAGGTCGTATTTTAAGAAAATTTGTGACATCAGAAGCGTGGGAGAAATTCAATTATTTTTTTTATTTATCAACGTTTTTAAAGAAAGTCATTATTATTATTGTCTTATTGAATTATTTTTATATAAATTTCTTTATTTATAGCTCATCACTAAAATATCATGCCCCCTTCCCCCCGAATGTTGACCCTAACCACACGCAAGCTTCTGTAGATATTTTAATGATGATATCATCAAACAGTCACCTACATTCTCGACGTCCTGTCGTCGGTGGACGGATTTATGGGCACTATATACCGACGTCGGGACGAGAATATAATAACATAACAATAATCCCGGCGGGTCGTGGCTATTGTGTACTATCGCAGAGATTGTTAAGATCGATTTTTTTATTATTATATTATTCATTTTCTTATCACGCCGCCGTAGGTAATTGCGGCTAGAAGAAATTCCTCAGCGGGTCACTGCAGTTCGCGCGACCGTCGTCGTCGTCGACGTCGGTTGTGCCTGCGGAAAATAAATTGCGACAGACAGTCACGACGGATGTGCGTACAATACCGTCCCGTGAACACTGCCAGGTACAAGACACGAGGTCTCAGAGAACACGCGCTCGTGCTCGTACGCCACCGACACGGTTTAACCCGAAAAATTCTTATATATATTATCATCGTCGGCATTGTCTCTATCTCCATATCATATAATATAATAGTATTATTATAATGCATTTACGAAGTACGCAATAATACGCACACAACGGCGGCGTTTCGAAAAATCGTGTTTATTGACTTACACGCGCCGACTACGCGAAATAAAACGACGAAACGGCGCATAATATCATATTATCAAGCGAGTTAATGATCATTTTTAGTTAGGTTAAGTTAAGTCGATAAAATATATTTTAAAACGTTTATAGTTGATAGTTATCTTATTTTTTTAACACAGTTAAGTGAAAAGTTATAATTGGTAACTTACAGTTAACTTATTAACTTAAATTAAGTTATTTATTTATTTGTTTTTAATATATAAATAGCCAATAATACGGTTTAAAACAATAAAAAGTAGATGTTTACGCAACATAATGTATCATTAATAATTTTTAAGATTAAGTTTATATCAATAAAAATAATTTAAGTTCATAAAAACTTAACTTTAACTTCTTAACTCGTTTATGCCCAGGATTGCATATTATTTTATTAAAGTCACTCTGCTCGATCGAAAAACATTACCCCGACGGAGAGGGGGCGGAGTGCGAGCGTAAATCTTCGGTATAGCCGACTACTGCTATAAATTGTTGTTGTTGTCGTTATTATTATTGCGAGCCTGACTCACGGACGGACCGAGCCCTGCAAACGGGTCCGATGGGTCTGCGGGTCTGATGCGCACGCGTATATATTATACATTGTATTATTATATACACTTACGATTTCGTAAATTCCAAACCCACCCTGAGTAGGTACCTATAGACACACACACAAACACACACATATATATATATATGTTATGTACCGGTCTCTCGTAAATTTGATTCCGTTCGCCGCCGGATATATTCCGTTTGTTTCGGTATATATATACTCGGCCGACTGAGCCCACGAATATAGTACGCGGTCGTTGTCGCTAGGAGGAATTGATATTCCTTTCGGGTCTCCGGCCCGCAGATAGGGTGTGAATTTTCGCAGCGCGTTAGCAGCGCCGAATACAAACGACTTCATTAATCGCGCGGAGCCGCGGCGGTTATCGCCCTCGGTCGTCGTCCACGGATGATGGCCGGCCGGTGTCGGGCGCGGGACGGGTGGCGGTGGGCCAATGGGTGTGTATGTGAGGTGGTGGGAGGAGGAGGACCGGGCCCGGGGATGCGATGTTTCTCCTCTGCACAACCCCCCTCCCACACCATCACACACAATCTACACCAGACCCGCGTGCATGCCCACGGCTCTGGCCCAAAAAACCCCCCCGCGCGTTTGTCGGATGCGACCGAAAATTCGACCGGAACACTTTAATATTATTACGTTGTTATATAATAATAATAATAAACTGCCCGACGTGGTCTGTTTTTGTATCCGCCCGCCGCTGTTATATTATTATAGACGTGTATCGTATCTGCAGATCGCTCACTGTCGAGTCAGCGACTTTCAACCGTCGGGCGTTGAAGACGTCACGTTTTTTACGCTTCGGGAAAGCCCTCCGATTACCGTGTATACCGCGGTAAGTGTATCACTCCGTGTGTCTGTCCGATGACAAACTGCAGTCGGCGACTGCTGCGGACATGTTGATCTATTCGGTTTTCAACGCTGCAGGTATATTAATAATTATAAACCGACACCCCGACGATGATTGGTGCTTATTTTAGAGACTACAACAGACTCCTTTGTTGTACTACGGTCGCTACGATATCCACGGCATTGTTCTGCTCTGTCCTGCTGCTATAAGACGATCGATTATGACATTAATATTTTTCAAGTTCAGCCTACCCATGATTGGTGTTAAGAAACTACAACAGTATCTCTACCGATGTTACGCGATCGCTGCGATATCCAGGACTTTGTTCTGCTCTGTCCTGCTCCGATCGGTTATTATATCAATATTTCATCGATTTTGCTGACCTACCAATCCTCTGTTTTTTTCGTGTCAGCGACTTTGGCGAGCAAGTTGAAATTCGGTGTATAACACACACGTTGAAGACCCCACATAGATGATTGGCGACTACAATTATTGCAGTACCGTTGTTACGCTATAAAATACATTATACGATGTCACGGATGTCGGCTGTAATATTGATATTTTATCGATTCGGATGCTGCAGGTAGGCATTATGTAGGTGCTTTGGTTGTCCAGTTGTTGACCTCGTGTATATCAAAGTCTATTATGGATTCTCCGCCGCGAGTTACTGCAGAACGGCATCGTAAGTGCGCACACAACAATATAATAATATTATACTAATATAATAATACCGCGATTGTTCGATGAACAAACTGCAGTCGTTGAGTAACACATGACGATTCGTATTATTATAAGATATTGTGTGGAAGTCCTAATTGAGAAGAGTTCGAAAACACTTTATCATACGACTACCTACGGTCCCGGAGTAGGAGTGTCTGCAACAATATAATAATATTATATTATGGGCCTGTGCAACGGGACACGAAGTCGTAATCAGCCGCGAATTTTAACTATACGACGGCGATGTAATTATAATATAATATTATAATATCATTATTATTATTACGACGATTTAATGACGTACGTTCGGACCTTTAAACGAAAGCGACCACCACGCGATCGATCGATTGTACTAGGCAGCTGCTGTGCGTCGTGGTATATAGGTATAGGTACTGACAATTACCTAGGTATGAGGTATTAATTAACTTGATCGTTGCGTAACTCCATGTGCGCGAATATCGGTCATTAGGACCTGGGGCTATCGTATTAATATTATATAATATGTTATAAAAATTTTAACAATCAATCTACACCTGCTGCAGCACCTACCGAAGATGATGTTCACTCGCGCCTACCCGTCTGTGTAATTTTGTCTCGAGTCCACGACAGGCACCTACACGCGAAACTTCCTCGAGCACATTTGTTGACGTATATAATATCGCTGCAGTTGCAGCTGCTCTTCCTTGTCGCTCTCGACGACACCGTTATAATTTCATAATAATATTGTCATCTGACCGGTTATAATTGTCGCCGTATACCTATGACAATATCGGATTAACGTTGATAATTTATTCGATGAAACTCGCCCCTGGAGTACGATATTTTTACAACAGTCGTGGGGTCCTGTATTGTATAGTTACGATCGAATATAATATAATAACATAATGTCTGTTAAATTTCCCAAGTGACCGAATAAAACAACGCAAAACTCACCGCCGTTTCTCGTTAATAATATTATATATAATCTAGACGCATTATATTATTAATACTATCGTCGGTCCCGTGCATATTTTATCGTAGGTACTTCAGTCGTACTTCAGGGCCTGTATTATAACACAATATTGACTGTGGAGGGGGGAGAGATAAAGTATTTTCTAGCTGAAATTTAATTTATGCCGACTGAAAATTGACGACCAGTAATTTCTTAAAACAAACTATGTGGAGCATCTATAAAAATTCCTGGTGTTGCTGTACGATGGATGAGGTGCGCTAAAATAATTAGAATTTTAAAATATTAGTCGAGTAGTAAGTTTTCAGCACAATTTTGACAAACATATTATTATTTTGCGGTCTACGAGTACTGTAAAAAAACAATTATAAATAGTCGTCAAATGCGATTGATTCATGTCCGTGACTTCACATGGTATTCTGCAGGTTTCTACTCTCGCGAAAGTTGATTTTCAACAGGTCGTTCTTCAAACTCGGCTCCGTGGAATACCGCGGCGACTACGTTTTAAAAGTTCAATCGTTGGATGCGTTTAAAAAGTAATTATCACGTTCATGACGGAGGAAAAAAAACCATTAATTATTCAAATGACAGTCTAAACGTCGAATAAGACTAACAGCTGTTGTTGTACACTAAACGAATTGCGTATATGTAGGTACTCGGTTAATTAAAAAGTCGTTTTTTTTTTGCTACCCACCGAGTGAAAATTTATTTCGTATTTTTTATTTATTTATTTCAGTTTTGTTTTCCTCGATGTCTAAGATTCCGATCCGTCGCAGTGTAATATATATAATATTATTACGTATAGTTTCTCAGACCTTTGCGCGCCCGTGGGAACAAACGCGTAGTCCTCCGCATGGACTATATTATATTATACCCGACGACGAGGGAAATCGATTTGCGCAATCGTACAATATTCATACCAACATTATATAATAATATATAATTGCACAGTCCAAATCGAATCACAGTATTGTTATCGAAACACCTAACGAGCTATATATTATTATATATTGTTCGACCCGAAGAAATTTTCTGCGGCGACTCGACCGAACGCAATGAATTTACGATTTTCATATCGTTTGTTTGTCCGTTCGTTTGATTGATGCAACGTATATAATAATATTATAGTCGTCGTCGGATAACGTTTGACAGCATAATTACTCATATTTCGAGAGTAATTGGCATGAAAAAAAATAATAAAAAATATAAATATTGTTCCGCACAGAGACTTACATCATAT
This sequence comes from Sitobion miscanthi, assembly GCA_008086715.1. Classification (NCBI taxonomy): domain Eukaryota; kingdom Metazoa; phylum Arthropoda; class Insecta; order Hemiptera; family Aphididae; genus Sitobion; species Sitobion miscanthi. Next base: position 26,581,004 of record CM017805.1, on the reverse strand, counting down.
CATGATAATATTTCCACGGGTGAGAGATATCCTATTCACCGCGGTCGAGGCAACCAGTCATATATTATGATAACGCACGCCGACTGTAATTACACTCAACAGCTAGTCGGAATAATATTACCAAGTGCAGAAAAGCATTCGTAAATCGTAATAAAGACGACAGCCGGTCGAAGATGGTTACTGCGGATACGGTAGCTGGTATCTATAATATCATGATGCTCTGACTTCCTTTGATCCTGCGCCGGAGATTCGTGTGCATGTCGATGCATGTCATTTCGAAGATTTCGATGTAGTCTCTTTGTTAATAATTTGTTTCTTGATCGGTTTTTCTGCCCGAAAACTGCACTCGACGTAGGCCTACTCTTCGAATCGTGTGTTGATTGTTGTATTATTGTTATATTAAATTGTGTTACGCCATGCGATATCGTTCATGATCATCCGTATGGCGATATCAGTTTTTAAGATAACTGTTTCATCGTCTGACATTATTACCGTACATTTAAGGCTAGACGTACAATTATTTATTATATAACGAAAATAATGAATTGGCGGAAATGTATAGTAAGATCTCCAGGAGGGGGCTTACCGCCAAATGGCTTTGCTCCTAAACATAATACGCGCAATCACTTTTACATTACAATGTGTGAATATTTCATACTGTACACGTCATGCAATACCATATCAGTAATAATTATGTTTATAAACGATAGTCGATATTAATAATAATATATTATATCGAAGTCTGTGACTACTACTACTACATAAACGTCCTCATACCTACACCACCATCGGTTAAAAATCGAAGATTATAAATTATAATAGTTTTATAATCAATGCTATCACATAAGCATAATACGGTTTGGGACTTGTAGAAATTACACGATAATATTAAAATCCGTATAGGACGTATACATGACGTAGTAGCGTATAACACGAACAATATAGCAGACGGTACATGTACGTTTTTAAGTACGTTAAAGGGATTTAATTTTGCACGATATTTATTTAGGGTATTCGAAGGGTATTGTAACTATTTTCTTATAGTTGAACAACTAATAGCAACACAAAAGGATAGACGGATAAAATATAATATAACCATCGAATATTTTAGGGAGGCTATAAGCTCACATTTTTAAACTTTCGAAATTTCTTTGCCCAACACGATTTCCACTTTGGATATTATAAATACGCTCGTATAGAGGTATTTAACAATATAGTATCACGGGTCAAAATGCACGGGGGAGATGCTGCAGAGATCGTCTATAACAACGAAATGTCTTGTGTGTGGGAAGTTGAACATATTTTAACAGACGGTAAAGGTACGGCCAATTAATAAAAATATAATGATGAAGATTTTAATTTCTTTCTCCTTCCTTGTTTCCTATTCTACGCGACCAGCTCGTGATTATAATAATATATGCACAGTCATATAATAGTGACGGTCGACGATTTTCGCCACATGATTCAGTCACAAAGTCTCTACAACGATACTTAAAAAAATGTTTTAAAATTTTACAAACAACTTCGCACGGAACGTGAGGCTCGGTGAAGCTCAGGTTTTCACTCAGCTCGCGATCGTGTGGGTGTCTGAGCTTGTTATGAAATAATAATATTTAAATGTATTATATATTATCGAATGTTTCGGACGCAGTAAACAGATATGTATAATTATAGCCATCGGAAATTTTTGGACGGTCGTACTTACATAATAATATAGTTAACAAATTTGTCCTACGTGGGTAGCTGCGCGTGTTTGCGTTTCATAGCTGAAAAGGTCGTAAAACCTTATCCGACTAATGATGTGAACGACATAAAAGCGTAGACAGTAGTAAAAAATATAAAATAATTTGTTCGAAACGCGTACTTAACAACGATCTGCCGACTATATTATAGTATTGTAAAATTACGACATTATCGTTTTGTCGTGCAAACGTACCTACGACAAATTTGTGATTTGTAAAAATGTACTGTCGGAGAAAGGTCGACAAACACCGAAATGGCGTATAAAGTAAAGATATTATAATTATATATCGTAAACTCGGTTATTAATATTTACGACCGAAATTCGGATCCGTCGTTGACGTTTTTGTGCGTAGGTATCATCATTAGTCGAAAATAATATGTTCACGAAAATTTGAACAGACACGATTCCACCTATACCGCGACCGTAAAAAATATAATTTTTTTTTACTTGAAAATGAATAGTATACAAATGGGTAGGTACCTAACTACTTTACGTTTCGGAATGCCAACTGATGGCATGCAGCCGATGCTCTCCGCGATAATAGCCGTTTATGTACGTCCATGTTGTAATAATAATAATAAAAATTTACCTATGTACAGGGGATTTGTTTGTTTTATTTCGTCGGATGTACACCGCGGCGGTGTTTACTGTCGAACAAGCACCATAAAAACCCGAGAGACTCGTGTGCTCGCCGGCGCACGCGCGTGTACCTATGTCAAGGGCCGTGAATCGTTAAAGTCTATACGATAATATATGAACATGTATGGATCTACATATTCTAAGACAAAATAAAAAAGAACGACACGTCCAGCACAGGATAGTAATATTATAAGTCACGAGATTTTAATCGACATTGTTCGGTGCACGTGCACGTGTGTTTGTGTGACGTAGTCGTGTCGATAGACCGTTCTATATATAGGTAGGTAACAACAAAATACTACGTTAGATGCATCGGTGCATCGGCGCATGTTGCATCGGTGCGCGGTGCATCGATGCACCGGCGTTGTGCAAGACACGGGCGTAGTGGAAAGCACAACGAGACAATATTATAACTCGGGGCTGGCGGTCGGTCAGGACCTACAACCACTTTACTGTTCTCGGCAACAAACGGAAAACTTGTGTTTCTAGGATTAAGTGGGGGCGATTATGTAAATTAAATGCGCGAACATAATGAGAACAAAACGCACAGTATTATTATTATCCCGTAAGAAAAATGTACCCCGGATTACAATATTATTATAGTGCGGCTAATGCGCAGTAAATGTGATCATAATGTTATTATTTGATATTATTCGTCGGAACGACATTAATTTCCGCGAGGACGTATTTAATATTATAATCTACACTCCAACACACACACACACAAACAAAATAACTACTACGGGTATTATGAAACAAATTTAAACATTGCAATAACATCGTGGATTGGACGTTTAATCGCTTTTTATTCGTTATTAGCACCGCACAATCACAATAATATTATATTTTAATACGCGTTTTTAGTATTCATATAATTCGATGCGTCATTGGGGGGATACAACAGTTATATTGTTGTTTAATATATTTTTTATGATTTATCCAATTTACAATAAATTACCACTCATTTCACCCGTTGTCGTCGAGTTTTTTTTTAGTTATATTATGCACTTTGTTTTTTACCATTGGTATTGTTTTCGTTCACACGACGACTAAAAAATTGATCAGACGCAAGCGCAGTCAAACGCATTAATATAATATAATTATGTTATTCTACTCGAAACTTCCCTCGACACTGTCCAACACTCATCGCAGTTTTCGTGTCACCATAGCTGGGCCAGTGGTCAACAGTCTTATTGAGTAAAAGTATTTCTATAAAAGTGTCCAAAATATTTTCTATATAGGTACCTACTCAAATACGTGTTTACAATACTTTAGAATAAAGTAGTTGGACAAAGATTTTAATTTCTTTCCCACAGTATCTGTATTTAAAATCAAAATATATTTAATATATTTTCTATTTTAATTTCAATCACATTAAAATAAAAAAATTTAAACCGATAACAATACGTCTTTGAATTATTCCTAATCTAACGTTCAAATACTCCGACGAAAAAAAAATGTTGACATTACCAATATCTAAGAACCACAAGTACAAACACTTTAAAAAAAAATATTTGGATTTGGATTCAAATAATTTTTTTTTTGACCATTCAAATACCTACGTATTTCAAATACTTTTCAAAATAAGTATCCTTGTCTACACTTCTCATATTTTGAAAAAATATCTTTGACAAGACTGCTGGCCACAACAAGAACGATTTTCGTCGTCTGTCGGCGGCACTCGTCATCGGGATATCGGAGATTAAACGAAATCGCGCACAACACGTAGACTCGGTTTTTTTAGGAAACATCGATCGTACACGACACAGTGGGATGAAAGCTGCTGAAAGTTGAAAGCTGCGTAATTTTTTATTTTTTTTGTATTATCGAGGACCAGGGAGAGTAGCGCGATTTGCATTACAGCTCCTCCGTTATTATTTTTATTAATAAAATAACATTTTGCGCGAAGGTGCGATTGTGATCGTTGTGTAGTTTGTTTATTTATTTTTTTTACGCCCCGAAACGGTAAGCTTAGCCTCCGAGAAGTGTAAGTTCCGGTGATATACGCAATAGTATAATATTATACCTACACAGTTGATGTGCCGTATTATTATTATTACTTTTGAGTACAAGTGAAGACTTTTTGAAATAAATTATGAAAAAAAAAACGGTTGGATGTATCTCTATTCCGGGAGATAATTTAAAAATACGAAACGAAAAACTTCACGCGTGGTTGGCGATGCGCATTTCTCGTGACTCGAAAGTACAAAAATAAAATGCCAAAAATAAAATAACATCTGATAAAAAAAAAATATATAAGATAGAAAACAATCACGAAAACTTTTCGGAAGTAAAGACCGAGACTTTGTAAAGTTTTTAGACTTGTTCTTTTCTGTTTCTTATTATTGTTGTATTTATTATTCCTTCCAAATGAGATCTGTATTATTGCTATTCTTTTTAGCACACTTTATAATATACGCGTATTATCCGTAACATATTTGATATTATATTGAATTTTCCTAAGTTACTTAGAATATGCGACCTACCGAAAAACAACCCAAACAAATTCGTGGTATGTAGTATTTGCTAATAATCACACCTATTACCTATTATAGTCGTTTAAAAATGTTTGAAAAAAAAAATTATGAAAGAATACGAATCGAACGTTTTTAGTTGTAAATAAAATATAGGTACCTATTTCATGCGCTGTCAAAGTTAAATCAATCATAGAAAATCAAAACCAATTCATTTTTTTTTATATATATTATATAGCTTTAAGTAATAACTGAAGTGCCTATCTATAGTCAGGTTATATTTATGAATTAAATTAATGCCATAACATCAAAAAATGTTCAATTATGGGGAAATCTGTCGAAATACAATAATGATAACATTGTCGATTTTTGTTTATTCAATAAAATTGAAAAATGAATTTTTGAAAAAGTTAAGAATGTATTTTTTCGAGTCGGAGTGATGACGTCCCTTATAAGTCTCAGGATGGTTTATTGAAAATCCAAACTATAATATGTTAAGTCCTAACTTTTTGAAGTATTGAAAAAAAAATACTTCTATAATATATTAGCATCAGAACACTTTAGGACAGTGTAAAAAATAAATAATAAATCAATGAAAAATATGTTTATAATTTGCGGGGAAATGAGAAAATAAAATTATACAAATTCCAATAATTGCAAACGTACATCGTTTAAAATGAGCAGTTATAAAAATGTAGAAATGTACTCAAGTACGGCTAAATTTATATAAATCGGGAAAACGAAGTGGATTTTTTTTTTATTTAATTATCCATGATTTTCTTAAATGTCGGTCGGTGGTTGTTGGCCACGAATTATGCACTAAGTAAATTCCGCCCGTCACGCGAACCCACAGTAGTTGTGTGCCCTTCTCTCTCGGGGTTGCGGATTTTGTTTTGTTTTATTTATTTATTTTTTCGTATAATGTTATGTAAATGTTTGCAAGTAAGGCAATCTAATATTTTATGTCCCACTTGCAGGTTTTGGGCGTGTTTTCCCGATAAAGGTCCGACGGTGAAAAACTATTTTCGCCCCTTTTTTATTATTATTATTATTACTATCATCGTTTTTTATTTTATATTTTTAATTACAATTTTGAATGGCCTGAATCGTGGATATTTTTCGTCGAGAACCAAAATTTCCGTGTTATTTTCCAATTTATTTTATTATGGTCGTCGCTGTCGCTGTCGCTGTTGCTGTTGCTGCTGTTGTATTATTTATTCGTTCTCTCCTTTGTGTTCACTGTCAAATATATTGTTATTATACCGTGTTCCACATCGACTATAATATCATAATATACAAGTCAAACGCAACATTATCATAATCGTTTTACGTAAAAACATGGAAGTGAAAGAATATGTCAAGCATGTCAAGGTTTCCCTGGTTAATCTCGCTAAATTAAATCGCGTTTATCTGATTTAGCCCTTAACAAACGCGCGTTATCTTTTCGTATCTCAAACCGTTTAATTACAGTTTGCGTATTTGCGTAAACGAGTGGATGAGCACCATAATAATAATATTATTATCGTTATTATATCATCCGACGGACATTTTTATTAATGAATAATATGTTAGGTACCTATATGAAGATATTACGCAATTTTCGTGCTCGGGCAAGTCAAAAAAAGTCCGATTGTTGTTTAGGAGTTAGATTTAGAAACGTTTTAATTATATAATATTGTGTACCCCCAACACGACTGTTTGAGACGTATAATACTTAATACAATTATTCTAATTTTTAATGTAAACAAATGATATGTTTTATTAAACAATATGATTACCTATAAACTTATACGAATTAATTCGCGATAAAATGTTATAAAAACAAGTCGATCGTTTAATAGTTTAACGGTAAATAGGTACTTAAAATATATATAGTATCCCTGCTGAAATAACAGTAATTATTTATTCACGACTCAACAACGAATATTGTATTTGTCGCGATTGAAATAATAATAATAATAAAGTGACAACACTGCAGCAGCAGCAGCAGCAGCTGTAACCGATAACCATATTATTAATATTGTTTTATACCGAAATAATATCACGTCGTTTTAACAGGTCACCCGGGTTTGATTTGATTAAAATTTATAATCGTTCGAAATCGATCACTCGTATTAATGAATTCCCGCGGGACAGCTGGAGACGGCGTCCCGTCTGGGGGGGGGGGAGGGGCATCTCGCACACAGCCAATTTCGTATATTATAGCCGGTTGCGGTGTACAACTCTATTACAGAAGAAGATTATTATTATTACTATTAAATAGTATACGTCGCTTAGTCCCTGCGGGATCATCGTCGAGATTACGTGAAGCCCCGTGTGCCCTGTGTATAGTCTGTCGAGTCTTGAGTTTCGTGATTAAAATCTATATTATTATGCGAGCACACTTGACAACGCATCGTGGCGGTAATATACATATTGCAACGATAAGTCGGGACAAATAATATTCTATCTCCTCGACCCCTCCGAACTATATGTGGTTGGGTTACATATTATCATCGTATTATATACTCACATCGAATCCACAGACGTGCGTAAATGGCTATTATAGTAGTAGCCTATTATTTCGTGCGACGGTTGAAGAACTGCGCATGCAGCTTTATCGGTGACGAAAATGACAACAATCTCATCGGAGGGAGTGCGAAAACGTTTCCACCTCCAAAATATAAATTTTATTTTTTTTAAACGTTATTATTATTATTTTCTTTTTATATTTACACGAGTACTATATGTATTTCATCGATGCGCATTGCACATATATTTATTATAATTATCAGGGCTGTAAATTTGATGCACTAAAATGATTTGTATATATATTTATATCCTATTATTATACATTATAGTACATTACATTTTACATGCATAAAAATATGTTTATTTAAAAAAAAAAGTAATAATAAAAATTACCTACTACAATTTTTAATCAACCAACTTGATTTAGAAATTCGTGACTGATATACGATATACTATAAATAACTTATCAAGTTATCATTTATCAATTGCCTTATTTTATCAACGTATATATAGCCTGTGTACAAAAAAAAAAAATGTTTTTCAAACACGTCAATTGACGGAATTTGAATAAAAATATCGGAAAATGAACTAAAAAAGAAAAATATGACCTAAAAATGCAAAATAAATGTTACATAAATGGATTCGTAGTTACATAATATTAAAATGATGTACTTAAAAAGCTACGTTTCAAAATCATAAAAAAAATGAAATTTCCTACAAATTCGCAGCCCTAATAATTAACATTATCGGTCATTTGAAAAGTTTTAAATCGCTTTGACATTATATTATTATATACCAACAAAAATCATTTAATCCTCGACCAATATCCTCGCCACCTAAATCATTGTCATCTGTTCTGAGCGTGCAAGTTGAAAGGAGGACGTTGTACGTTCAAACAGAACGTTTTGAAAACAAATAAAAATCATAATATTAATTTGCTTTTTTGGTATTGAAAAGGTTAATTTTCCCGTCGAACGATCGGTGCAATTTTCGAAGAATAATATTATAATTATTATTTTTGAGCCCAATTTGATGGACCAAAAGCGCCGCGGAGTTGGCGAAGTAGAGTGAACAGAGTACGCCTTTGAGGGGGGGCCGATTCTGACGTGATTTAGAACCTCGGAGAAGACAGACTCGAGTCGCTGCACTGTAATATCATTACATTATTATTTATTTTATATAGCTACCAGTCGTGGTAAATTTATAAACGTATACCCGACGGGGCCCGCGGTAACCGACCACTGCTGCGGCCGCCGACGATGCTTATCGTAATGAATAATATAGAGTTTTAGTGTTTTGCACGCCACGCGTATTATTTACTATTTACACGATTTGAACCCCGAAGAGCCGCCGCGTGTTATGCAACGATGATTATCATTGTTTTTGTCGAAAGTGATATGATAATAATATTATTATGAATACCTCTTTATCTGTGTGAAAAAAAAACACTTTTCGCTGACTTTGACGTGCGATAAAAGTTCAGAGAATTTGGATCGTTTGTCTGGTCAAGTAAGTTCTATTGTAGTATAATTATAGGTACCTAAATATATATTTTATACGTATTATAATAATACTATTATATTATAGGTGACCAAGGTGAGTAAAAATAAAATCTCGGCACGCGTTTTCGATGATATTGTTTGGCACGCGATTTCGGCATTATATTTAATACCTTTAATAATATGTGCACATTATCCACCTCTTTTAATGGTTTTGCACGGCTGAACACAATTATTATTACCATTAATATTTAGCATATTATTATTTATTATATAGGTATTATATTATGGGTGAACACAAGTACAATCGGATGTAATCCGACTTGGTTGTAACGTACCTACCTATATCATTATATTATAATATTCTAACGACTAATAACGCATAGATAAGCCAATAAATCATGTTATAGAAAAATACCTGCAACTGGAAGATAGGTCGTAGCAATGGTGTCGGGTACGGTTTGTAACAATATTAGTAGTACTATCGAATTCGAATTTACGATTATGCGATAAAAAGGAAACTTACGCTGAAGAAGGGCTCACTGCAACAACCATGCAAGTCACATCTTACTAATTTTTCGGGACGAGCAAAACAACCACTATGGGCGGGAAACGATTCATTTTTAGATATCTTTGGAAATAATAAATCGATTTTTCTACTAAAATATAGTATTTCTTTTATGAAATTAATATTCCATGAGTGATTCCTCAATTTTTTTGATAAAAGTGGACTTGCTTTGTTAATCGCTTCTTCGCTCATAATATTATATTATTGAATTTGGTTGATGTTTTAGCTGTTTTTTATTAAGTCTACAAATTCGTCGTAATGAATACGCTCTCAACTCAGTCAGCACCGTAAAAAACAATAATTCCATTAAATAATCCCAATGTAATATTATTATATCTATTATTTGTTATTACTGATAAATATGAATATCTCTCAAATATACATAAAAATACGCTGAAAGAATCGTGAAAAAAAAAACGGTGTCACAGTTATGATGAAAATATGTACCTATTTTTAGAATAGATTCAATTTTACGCATTATTGACGACCAGTTTAATGGTTATTGGTTATTAGTTATTACTTATTGCGTTACTCACGAGCTGGTAACCACGATATTTTCTGTCGGTTGGCGGTGACCGTTTTTCTACTGACCACCTGCTTCCGATGATTCCTTTTAATATTCCTTAAATCGTTCGCGGTATACTCGGTAAGCGGTCCACCGCGTTTGTATCGTCGCTGGTAGAAGGTCGGTCTGAGGAAACAATATTCAATTTATATATTTTCTGCCTGTAGTTGGTGCGTAGTTTAGTGAAATAAATGAACTTTTTCAAAAAAACAATATATCATTTTTCGTTTCGCACGGACAAAATATGCGACGATGCGTAAGGTATGGACGTGGGAGGGGGGAACCTATACGACGTTTTATACCTTACCTCGCGTGCGATTTTGTAAAACTGAATAAATGTACAACGGGGGGCGGCGAACCATGATACGCGACCTGGTACCTACCTCGCGGTGACCGCACGCAGTGTCAACCGACACAATATGCGACTATTGCGTCCTTGAACTTCACTGGCCCGAGGAGCGGCGCTGGTCTTGGCAACCGGTCGCGTCGGGGAATGCCGGCTGCTGCGACCGTACGATTATTTATTGACTACCTACCTACCTAGGTATATGTTATGTTATATTGTTTTGTATTCAGCATTTTTTTTTCTTCTTCTTCTCGACGTTCTTCGCGTCGTCCCCATATGATATCGGCCGAGCGATTCCGATGATATCGCGTGTGACGTGCTCGCGAGAGACAAAAAAAAGAAAGAAATGTAAACACAAAAAACGTTTAAATTTCACTCGGTCCGGCGGCGGACGTATCGGCCATCGCGCATTCCGTCGCGTCGTCCGCCGCCCACCGACTTGCGGACAAACTATAGAGACTGCTATTATATTATTATCATTATTATTATTGTTATATACGTACATATTATGTATACGCGTTCGACGACCGTATAATGTAATACATAATGTCACGTATAGCGTGTGTGTAGTAACTGTGCAGTGTGCATAATATAATATTATTGTGGTCGCTGAAGTTATACAAACACGACAAGACACTTTGTTACTTGTTATGGAGGCTGCAGCTGGTGCAGGTATAGTCACTATAAAATACGCGATGACGTTTTTCGTTTACGTGAAAAAACAGTAGGTATTCTGAATCACAAGCGATTTTGTTGAGGATTGTGTAGAGGCTTCTTCGGTTCAGGTCTACGGGAGAGGTTAATACTGGGCCCCTGACACTGAAAATCGTTGTCGACAATAATATTCTATCATAATTTTATTATTTAACGTTACACAATATATTATTGCGTACGATAAAATGTATGAATTCTATGCGACTTTCGATGTTGTATACAAATTAGGTACCTATAATACCTAATTGGCTGTAATACGTAGGTTTAGGAACTGAGCGTAAACACACTTGAAATATTTTCGACTATTTTTTTTTTATCGTTTAGTATTGAGCGTACAAACAATATTTGTAGAAACCTTCATCGAAGACAACTTGCTCATAACGCGTCGTCGTTTACTACTTGACATACAATTAATCACGATTATCAAAAATACGAGGGAGTTAATCATTTAATTTTTTTTAATTTACATATCACATACTTCGATATAGATACAAGACACAAGCATATAACAATAGAATGGTGTTTTTATGAATAAGTACAAAACAAATAATTGACTAGATGCTTTTCTCTATGAAAGCATTTTATAATAAGTATCTATAGGTATTTAAAATAATTATTGATTTTAGTTTTTACAGCAAACATTTATTAATCTTAGTATTTTTTAGCAAACATTTCTTCACAATATAGTTCTATAAAACTATATTTTTTAAATGACTATTATTCGATTTACTATTAAATGCGTTTCTTTTTAAATACTTCAGTGCTTTGATTTGTATTACCTAGGTATATTGACGAAAGAACAGTACACCTACCTATAATACTCATCACAAATTCATAAATCAATAATTTCTTAGCTCAAGCCGTTTGTGAGTAGGTAGTTTTAAAATAAGTACCTATTTACTATTGACGTAATCAAGACAAATCGAGCACAGATAGCATACAGTCAAAAAGTTTCTATGGTATTTTTTTAAAATACTTTCCAATGTGATTTATCAGTTCTAAACTCCTCGAACCTTAAATGATATAATAAACATCATAGTAATTTATAGCATAATAGTAGCTGGGGCGTCACAATAATATTAAAAGAAATTCGAAAATATGTTATGAAAACCGTATTGAAATAATATCAGCTATGTGCATCCTACCTACCTACTTTAGAATATTAAAAATAAGTTCGTTTGCATAATAACACAGTCAATATTAGTCAATATTAGTCAATATTAGTCGTATTACATTATTAAAAGTAGGTACACGAATAATATAATAATATATAATATCGTATTTACTATAATATACTACTTCGATGAACAATATATTACGCATCGACAAATGTACACACACGTGCGAGCAGCTAATAGTACGAATATATAATAATAATAATAATAATAATGATATACCCACGTGATATAGTTCGGAAATAATAACGAGGAGGGGAAAAAAAAGTAAAAATATTATAGGCGGGCACACTATTAATACAACAAATCGATACAAGTGCGGAAGACCGGAAGTAAAGCTTTTCGTTTACCGTAGTTGCTGCAGTTATATTATACTATTATAGTCGTGTACCGTAAATACTGAATAATGATAAAACGCAGTTGGGGCCGGTTTTCCACGAGGAAATTCAACGTCAAAGTAATAATAATATTATAATTATATCACTGCACTATAAGTCGTCATACTTCATATTATATATATATTATAGTCTACACACGTTCCGAGAGCTCGGTATTAAACAAACATTAATTGTCTCGCCGGTTCGACTGTTCAATAGTAGGTAGGTACATAATACCTGCAGACGCCACCGCCCCCGCCGCGACTCTCCTCCACGAAAAAACTCCGTTTAAAAAAAAAAAACGAAATTTTCCGAACACACATACACACACACACACACACACAATCATGTCGTATAATAATATGACGGGGATGAAAAATACCATTTATATAGCTTGTCGTCACCGGAAATTGCGTCGCATCGTTTTCGATTACGAACCGTCGTGGGGCAAGTTATTCGACATTATGATGTCGCGCGGCGTTCGCACTATATATTATATTATATTATATTATTATTATTATTATATATTATTGTTAACGATTCCGACGCGTCACAGCCTACATAGACTTAATGGGATTTCTTTCTATGATCTATTACCAGCCCTTACGTAGGGGCGAAAAGGTTAGTACGACTGCGTGCTCGGCCGTGGCGGGGCAGTAGCGCAATGGGGGGGGGGGATGTTCCGCGAAAATGTCTTTCGCAGTCGTTCGAGTGTCGTCGGCGTTGCCATGACCCCTGCGCCTATTAATGATAATAATATTATAATAATAAATTATAGCAAGAAACCGGTTAGGTGGTGGTCGCATCGCACACGAGAGTTTTGAAAAATAAATAATTAAGATAAAAATACGAACGACCTGCTGGTAAACGCACCGCTTGTAGTGCCTACCTATAATATGCAAATCAACCTATATACAGAGTGATTCACCGAGCATGCTCACCTCCCATTTTTTTTCCTTTAATAACGAATTTGTTGAAATTCTGATTTTTTGAATTAACAAATATACTCGCAAAAACCATATTCTCATATTCTTGAAAATTTTTGTACTACTTAAGGAGCGTCCAGTGGCAATAAAAACATCTATATCTAAGAGTACCCTCCTTTTTTAATGCGAATTATTTAGCAGGTAATTTTCTTGAAAATGTTGATTTAACTACTAGTACTAATTTTAATTTTGATAATTCAAACATTTCAGAAAGACTAGGTATCTACTATGTAGTTGAACAGAGGTGTTCTCGTTTGAAAAACAAAAGTTTGTATCTCTGCAGAACATTACTTGAGCAGTAGAAAAAATCTCATCTCCATCAGATTTTGAATAACTGCGTCATTGAAGAAAAAATTGGTGAGCGTGCCTGGTGAATCACTCTGTATATATACATTGTTTTTCCATTTTTCAGGTTGTGGGCGATGGCGTACCCGTAAGTGCATTATAATATTATTATACGGTCAACCTAACCGGTCTGTTGCAGGACTCGCGCACAAGGAGCACCGCCATCTGCAGCAGTGTCAGACGTCAGGACCAAAAGAATCCCACACCTACGTCTCCACGTCGTCGTCGTCCTCCGATCGCGATTTTGTCTGGACCACGGTATAATATTATGTCTAAACATAATATTAAATATTACAGCAGCATACCACGACTGTGGCGGTCTGCTCGGCCGCCGATATATCGTCGCGATTTATTACGGTATTATACTATTACATATTATGTAAAACGCATTATAATTTATAGGATACACCGACCAACGCTGCGATAATATTATTCTCCTCAGCCTTTGCTCCGTTCGCCTACTGCACCACCCGCTGAATACCGATAGCTAGAGATGTCAGTGCTGTAAATTTACCAGGAAATTTTTACCGGAAAAGAATTTGCCGTTCATTTTAACAATTTTTTTTACCGGTAAATTATTTTTTACGCAAAAAAGTGTTGTGTAGGCCTTCTAATCAAATACAATCAAAAACGCCTATCCCGAATTGTAAAGAGATATCTTTTTTATCAACTGATAATAATACCAATATAATCATTATTATACTCATTATATTTTATATTTTCTCGACACTGTATATAAGTAATAGTTAAAAGTAAATAAACATAAATGTATTGATTTTTGAACATAAAAAATAAATGCTATTACGTGGTAATTTTGAGAAATTAATTTTAATTCTTTATTAATTCTATTATGAAAAATTAAATATTAAATATTCTTTATTGCTTTTATTAGAAAGAACCAAATTCGTCAAGAATATAACAATCGTATTTACTAATAAAAAATATAGCTCTCAGAAATTTTGTTATTTAACCATAGATTCTATTTTACTATTTTTACCATTTTATCGGTAAATTTAACGATATTTTTTTTTACGTAAGTTCCCCATCTCTATGGCAATAGTGATATAATTTCGCTGCGATGTACGTTTTCGGAGGCAAATAATAATTATTGACATCGAACGGCTGTTGTACAAACGGCAGAATTACAAGAGGAAAAAATAAAACGAAACTTTTCGAACCGATGATGTGTGCTCGCGTCTTCGATTTTCCGGGACCGCGGGGAAAAGTTTTCACGACGAAGCACTTTCCGGGCGCGACGGTTTTTCTGAACAAATAAAGCGATCGAAAACCGTCGTGTTATCCTTTCGTAAACGTTTTCACATTATCGCTTTGATTTCGTCGCAATAATAATAATATTATGACGATGTATACTAGTATATAATTATTATTAATTATACGGTATACAAACACACACCGACTACCCGTCACGGTGCAGTAATATGACTAATGGGTTGTACCTTATATCGTTTTCTTTGACCCCGTCGCAGCAACACTATATGGAAGAATTTCCAAACAATTTGCACCGTTTGCGATGATGTACATTAGCGTTTGCGAACTTTGAAAATAAATCAAACGTACGAGTTTATGAGCACCCACACTTATGTTGGCGATAAATTCGGTTTTAACGTGTACGATATAATATATAATATTACTATTATAAAGTCACTGTAATAGTATTATAATATTCGCATTGCATACGTCATATAGTGCGTTTTATGGTCGACGATAAAGCAATAATAAAATGCCCAAACTATAATAGAAGTGTATATTATTTTCCATTCCACGAACAATATCGCGTTACAATAAGTATTGTAAACAATAATTTATAGTATTTTTATTAGAAAAATAATCATACGTTTCCATTAAATAAGTCGTAAAAACGGTCAGCGCAACCGAAGTGCCCTAATGGAAACATTGTATGATATTATTGTATTACTGTTTTTACTACTACTACACACATACATAAATATATAATAGCTGGGGCTCGTTGTTTACTGTTGTTGTTTGGTAAAATGTAATTTCGGTTAATTGTATTATCAAACAATATAATAAAGAACTTAATGTATTATTATATACGCGAATAAAAGTAGTATTTTCCAGTACAACATTAATAATAAAAATCCTCGCATGATAATAAAAGTCCAATAATTATCGATTGATAAAGCTATTAGATTTTAAAACTTTACGGAAATAAAAAACCATCTGAAAACTTTTTGTTCGTAGTGTCCTGCACGAGGTAGGTTTATTGTGAGATTATACAATTAGTGTTTTCGAATAAAATTGATAATATTTATATCTACGTGTAGAACACGACGTTCGAATAATAATTTAATATTATGTCACAACATCAGCGCATAGTATCGGCTGCAATGTGCTTAAAGTTTTTGGAAAAATGAAAGTCAGCTACTGTATAAACACAATACTGTGCACCGGAAAAAGTATTATTGTATATTTTATAATATGTTTATGTTTATCCTCCCCTCCCGACGATCACTGATGACCACGACAATTAACCTACATTATTATTTCGGACGTCATGCGTATGATATCTTACAACTTTGATAAATTACATGTACATAAATAATTACAATATTATTGTGTAATGTTTTTTTAATGACGAAAAATCACTCGCGTATACGCATACACTCACCCGAAAACTTCCAACCCGAAACTCTGCGATACAAAGTCGGCCCCCCGAAAATATCAACCGAACTTAGCGCGGCGAATTTGCGTGGATCGCTGCCAAAAAACAAACAAACCGCGTAAGTAAATATTATACCGGATAGAAACAATAATATTTTCGATCCGTTTTCACGATTCCGATATCTCACCAACCCACACCTCCTCCCCCCTCTAAACTACACGCAGTCGGAGCGGATGTCGCGCTCATATTATTATTATTATTATCGTTAATATTATTTTAGAAAACCGTTTTTCGTGCGTTCTACCGGTAACAACCGCGAATACCATTAACGTAAAACGCCAAACTGCAGTCACGACACGACTGTTGAATGGTTGGCGAAGGGTGGGGAGGGGAGGGGGGGTGGAAGGCGTTTGCATTCGGAATCGGTCGCACGCGATCATCGTTTACACACGACTACCGATCGAGCGGTTTGTTTTGGAGCGTTTCCAAGTTTCAATTTCTCGCCGAGAACCGAGGAAGAAGTGGGCTCGCAAAACTTTCCCGACCACGAGTTTCTATATACGATAATAATAATATTATGATATTATTGATATCGTATTAAAAAATTCAACTGTGACAATATTTTCAACCACCTGGCGGGGCGATCCTCCTGGTTTTCATTGTCTGCGGCCCCAAATTTGTATGTAACGTTACACCGTTCAACAGTGGTTATCATTTCGACGTGGAAAACCCGACGACAATCGTTTCGTATCGCGACTGTCTATATTATTATATTATCTTTATTATTTACAACTGCATTATAATCGCACGGTGCTGCAGTTGTATGGAAGGATGGGCATTAACAAGTTAAAAAGTTAAAGTTAAGTTAAAAAATATATTTTATTTTAACTTTTTAACTTAACTATATAACTTAATTTAACTTAATTTTAACTTAATAGTTACTTTTGACTTTTCATTAACTCAACTGTTAACTCACTAAATTTTTTGTTTAATTAACGTGAAATTAACGAATTAATTTTTAATTTTAAGAAGTGAGTTAAGTTAATTTATTTTGTTTTTAATTTTATTATACTTCACTGTTTCAGTCAATTTCGTTTTCATGTCAAAAAATATTTCCCGTGAATTGTTTAAAGTTAAAAACGTACATCATTCGAATCTAACTCTTATGGAAATACTGTATAAATTATAAACACTATTATAGTCTAAAATTTAGTTTTGGGTTGGCAAAAAATTAAGTACACTAGCGTTGTATAAACAAATTACATTTTTTGAATTTTATAAAAAGTTACAAAAAGTGTATATTAAATTTTAATTTAACTGAGTTAACCTATAATAGTTAAATTAACTTTCAATTTTAGTTATTGGTGCATATTAACTTAACTTAACTGTGTTTGAAAACATCATTAACTTGCCCAGGCTTGGACTTACATGTATTATAATATGTATACTTAACGCGATAACTATTAACTAGGTATTGTGTGCGCGTATAATGTATTATGTAGATCTCGTGATAGTACGTTTTTTTTTTGTTTCGGTCGTTCCAACGCGATCGTGAACGTTATTATTTTATTAGTGTCGGACCGAGTTTGCTATAATAATATAATAATGGCACGTATTATTATTATTGCGTTATGCGTAAGCGCGTATATTACGAGCTTCCGATTAATTATTTTGTTATTGCGGCAGCTCGTCCACGAGGGGAAACTCGTGATTTTCCCCGAGATTTGTATCGAAGTACACAATTTTAAGCAATTTTTACCGTAACACGTATAATGTGTACTACAACAGGACTATTAACCAAGCAAGGTCACCTTCGTTTTTTCTTTACAGATTTTTAATACTATCCTTACGAGTTTATTATCCTCGAGAGTGTTTCAATAACTACTGAAAAAATTACTCGATTGAAATTTCAATTGAGCGTATCGACGTTTTCAAAAAAAAATTGTTGATTCTAGTTTGAACACTCCTCGTGTATTATACTACTACCTACAAATTAAAGATCTCAAGAATTCGAAAATATGGTCTCTAGACGTATGCGTATATTTGAAAATACCAAATCTCAAATAAATAAATTCATTACATCAGAGGATAAACGGGGGTGTAGCAGAGCTCTTGCTTGGGGAATCACCCTGTATACCATGATACGAAAATCGAGTACGGAATGTACGAAAAAACTGCCATTTCAGTGTGTGATTGCACCGAGTGAGTTGCGCATTTTTTTTATTTACAAAACGTGCGATTAATTGCACAACCATTTCAAAATGTCGACATCGTTTTGGAATTTGGCGCATATTCGTGCGTACGAGAATGGACTTGCGGCCTAAAATATAATTACTACAATACGTACCTTATAATATTATTATCTCACATCCAGTTGTAGACGTTCAACAGTAATAATAAGAATAATAATAATAATATGCTCGTTTAAAATGTAAACACGTTTCGCGTTTGACCGACAGAAAATAAAACGCTACCTATTTAAGAGTCGACGCAAACCCTTAAACCCTTATAATAATAATAATAATAATATTATATCAGTGTACCTATCGTATGACACCGACGTCGTGTTTGAGATGTGAAGTTATATTCGGCCGGCCGACTGCTGCACGTACCTGTAACACAAAAACGAAATAGAAAATTATTAGTTTATTTATCGTGTAACGTGCAGTATACCTATATATTTTATATTATATTATTATTATTTTCGACTATATATTTTATTACGTTATATTATTATAGTTTTCGTGTGTCTGTATATAATATTGCTGCGTATATTATTGTAGACGTGGAAGAAAATAACACTTTCGCCATAGACTATCGCAGCTGCAGCGGTGTATAATAATAATAAAATATAGAAATATTATAGGTAGGTAGGTAATATATTTTGCGCGCGCTCCATATAAAATTATTATATTATATACACGTCGCGGGCGTATCCCATACATATATATATAATGGTAATATAGTAAATAATAATATTATATATAATACTATTACTATTATTAGGCACGTTTTACTGCCGGCGGAGAGCTCAATCAAATAAGTGCGATACGCGTTTTGTTTTTACGGCGAAAAACCCGGAAAATTCGCACCCGCGGCGCATCCAATTCCCCACGGCGCCGCATTATAATAATACTGCGAGTGATATAATATATTATTATGTTATAGATAGGTAGATAGGTAGGTAGGTGATTCGAGTTCACGTCTTATTCGTTGGCTACATATAATCATAACTACTGTATAAGGCAGCGACCTGCCAAACGAGAGAAACGGATATTATCGAATGCCGTTGATTTATTATTATTATAATACCTCAGGTAAAAATATACATAATATTATGATACTCCGAAGCGGTTCCGATAAATTTTCACGATATAACGGTCGTCACAGCGCAATATTTTCGGAAAAACCGATTTGTTTTTTTCAAAAGCCCGCGCGTACCTATCGACAGAGAAACTGTCTCGTCTAGTCCTTAAACTATTGTACAATTTACGACAGAACCACCCTGTGGCCTGTATTATATATATCTTGGACTCGCACTCATGTAATATTATGATACTAACGATATTATCATTTTACAGGAGGCAATTCTCTAGGTGATTAACCTTTAAGTACGATAACACGCCATACAAAATTTAAAAAAAAATAATTTCAGAACATATTAATATCTATAATTGTATTTAAAAAATATTTTAACGTTTAGACGCGATTTTTATGTATAATAATATTTTACACAAAGAAACGTTGTACCTATTGACATAATAAATTGATTTATTATTGACATAATAATATATACATAGTGATTCCAAGTAATTTTCTCGGAAATATATTATATTACGGTCGAGATCGTCACAGCCCAATTTTTTTAAAAAACCAATCTATATTTCCCATAGTACGTCATATTAACCGAGAAAATTACTCTCTAAACTGATGTAAAAATCGCCCTGGGAGCTGTACCTATTACTCGCAATTTTATAATAATATTATGATACCTAATGACATGTTTTATTTTGAAGATTAACTTTTAAGTACAATAACAAACCGTTCAAAGTTTTCAAAAAAATTATTTTATTACACAACTAAAATAATATCGTATTTAAAATATTGTAAGTTTTCGACGTTTAATATAATAATATTGTGTTTACGCAGAAAGGTCGTACCTACCTACTATAGTTGACATAATATACAACAATATACGATAGGCGTACATATTGTAACCTACAGATGCAGCAGTTGTATACCACGGTCGCGGTATACACAATAATATTTACACATGTCGTTTATTCGAGCGTTCAGTCGATTCAAGTGCAAAGTGCTCGTGTAGTATACCTATGACTATTGTATACAATATTATAATATATTATTTACACTGTGTAATTGCAATAAATTCACCGTCGAGAGCTGTACACGACGCGAGCGGACCTCAACGGAGAGTACGGTTTGCTCCTCATTTGCATAATACCGCGATTACCACTACAACTATATGTAGGCATATTCGTTACAAGGATATAATATATTGTACACGATGATATTTTATTATATATTTTATAATGGAAGACGAGTCGTAAACAATGACTGCGCGCTGGGATAAAACTATGTACGAGCGGTCGTATAAGCAATAATATCATCATCTTCGTCATCGTCGTATTGTAACGATGCGAGAATGATAATATTTTATAATAATATTATGCGATTCACACGAGAGTTAAGATGCGATTGTGGCCAAGGTTCGCACGGAATGATAAATATATAATATATTACCTAGGTAGGCATTATTATTAATATCGCGAACGGCTGTAATATTATTACAAGAAAGCGGCTATGGCGATGGGTATTCGAATAAAAGAAAACCACTCGTACACGATATTTCTATGTATCAGAGCAAAGACGTGGGCGAAATTAATGAAAACCGTTTACTGAGTTGAGTGAACACAAAACTATTGTCAAATCATAAGCAGTTGATGATTAATAAATATTCAACTGGAAAAGTCTGAAGTCGATATAGATAATGATATTAATTCAATTCAGTTTGAAACAATAGGTGAGTAACCGATATAATTTGTTGATTAGTACGAGGATCACATAAATGGTATTTTGATTGAAATAATTTCATCAAAAGACACGACAGAAATAATATTATAGCAGTATTATATTATTTTTTATTTAAACTGTGTAAACGGATTTCGAATTCGGCTCGATAGATTATTTTTAAATCGACCTAAAAAATCCGAATCATCCAGTTAACAAATTTAGCCGAGTTCTCAAATCAATTAGATAATTAAGTACCTTTAGTCGAGTTTAAAACTTTTAAAAAACATATGGTCAACAGTGTATAATATTATTACATCGTATTCAATGGGAAGCTCGGTCTGTCGAACAATCCAAAGGCGAAAAAAAAAGGCGCGGACCTGGTTTCATTTCGGAAAACCAAGAGGGAAACCATCGTGTTATACGATTTCCCACACAGGATCGTTCGTGACCTCGCCGGGACGCGCATCTATTCAATTTTACATTTCCTTTTTTTTTTTCTAGTCTACCAACGAATTTAATTAGTTTGATGCATTTTTACAGTCGTTATAAATATATTCGCGTGACCTCCGCGCGAGTTCGCATAAATTCATAAGTGTACGAGTTTGAGTAATTAATTTTACGCGATTTCGAATTCGAAACGAAACAAAAAATATTGTTCGCCATCTTCTTGACCTCGGGCAATGCAATACCATAACAATTTCTAGTTTTGAAATATTATGATCCCATCTGCGGGTCGCGCTATGTACACACACACAATGATGATAATAGCAATAATAATAATAATTTACACTATACGAGTATAGTTAGCACTAGGTATGCACTTATCCACCAGTACTTTATACAGGTATAACCGTACGTGGTACTCACGTCTCTCATTATCTTTGGTATGTCAACCGCCGCGGTCCGTGGTAACCACCTGCGGCAGTTTCTCGGGGGGGGGAGGGGTGTCTGGTCGGGTCCGGAATTTTAACTAAGCCGTCTCTATCGTCTCTCTCTCGAAATGCTCGCGTGTGGCTAAGTTGCGTTCGTCTCGAGTCCTGCAGGACGGCGGGGCTTACGTCCAATTTCAGCTACCTATATGTGAGGCACGTGCCGATATCCGATACGGCCAAATCCCGATCGCGCCGCCGCATCAAGCTTCCCACGACAATTTTTCCCCGACAACATGTAATACGTATATCAAACGCTCACTTTATAAGCTCACTATATATTGTTATGACCCGCGACGAGGGACGAGGAAATCGGATTTCGGATCATTAGACTTGCCGGAGTGCGCACGAAGGCGATTGTGTTCTCGATTTGAGAAAACAAAGCTCCGATAGAACGCGTTCATATTATATATATATATATAGAGTTGATAAAAAAACTACTATATATACGCACACGGCTACCCTTCGACATGGCTTTGGTATTCTGGCAGTGTGTGGCGACGACGACATCGACGAGTGGGAAAGAAAAAGGGTCGCGCTTTATATATAGATCGAATCGGTCGAGGGCGAAGAGCGGTGAGTGAATAGGAGTGGGAGGGGGGCGAAGAAAGAAAAACGACGTGTGTGTATATAAAAAAACAAATTGTATTGTGTGTGTACCAGAGAAAATAAAAGGGGGAAAAAAACACTTTTGGACCGACAATTGGCCGGTGGTCGATTTTACGGTTGTTAGACAACCGTATTAGCCGCCTTGGTAATCTGGAAAACGCGCGCGCGTTCACATATTATTATTTTCTTCGCGAAAAGTGCCCCTCTCGATAATAATATACATTATATGAACTCGGGAGAAAAGAAAACTCTCGTTTGACGACATAACAATATGCTCCTCACATAATAATATACAGAGGTACTTGCCGCAGCGATTGTCTTATGCGACGGTATGTTAGGTTGCATATTTTTATCGCTCGCCCGT
Organism: Sitobion miscanthi; assembly: GCA_008086715.1. NCBI lineage: Eukaryota > Metazoa > Arthropoda > Insecta > Hemiptera > Aphididae > Sitobion > Sitobion miscanthi. Next base: position 26,557,484 of record CM017805.1, on the reverse strand, counting down.
TCCAAGTTCGTATCATAGACATCTGCGCACGATAAAATTATTCGTCGGACAGACTTTCTGGCTGGAATTTAGAAATATTTATCGGTTTTATTATGGTCGTCAGAGGGGCGAGCGGGAAAACAATCTAATAATACTGCAACATTTTTACAAAATAATTTTGTGTCACGTGGAGAGCAGGCGGAGGCTTGCTCCAAGAAATTTCCAAACGAACTGAGCGAAAAAATTAAGGCGAAACGGTCACTGACGAAATGTAATATGCGGCTGTGGTGATAATAAGTACGAAAAAACATAATAATATTCTGCGGCAGTGTGTATGAATGTCTCGCATAGAGTAATAATTGCGTAGATCTACCTACCTGTGAGAACGCAAAGGCCTCTATATAGTCGGTTACCCGAAATGATTTCCATAATCTGCGGGAAAGTAGTTTGCAATATTTTGCAGCGAAAGTCCTATAGTTATCTAATAATACTGCTTCAGCGTTTTTACAAAATAATTTTGTGTCGCGTATAGGCAAGCATAATACATACACAAGAACGAATGTGGTGATATCAATAATAATAATTTATTCGTTTAAACGAGTAAACTGCGAGCAAAATATTTTCCGTTTGATAATCGCTGGGGAACGGTTTTTTGTACTCAATCATGTACCCAAATATAATAACTACAAAAATGATTGTGATAAAAAGTGTTAAGTACGAAACAACATAATAATAATATTATTCTGCAGTAGTGTGTGTGTGTGTGTGTGCATCTCACGGAGTAATAACAGCATAAGTGTACCTCCCTGTGAGTACGCAAAGGCCATTAAAGCCGGTTACCCGAAGTGATTTCCACAATCTGCAAAAAAATGGTTTGAAATATTTCGCGATGAAAATCCTACCTATTACCCGTCTGGTAATACCTTCGTTTTTACAAAATAATTATGTGTCGGGACCACTAATCGTGGAGCGTTTGTCCGTTGATTGTGGGAAAATTATACGACTTACTATCCGCAGAGCAGGCGGAGACCGAGAAAATTCTAAATGAACTGAGCGAAAAAAAAATAAAGTTGAAATGGTCGACTACGTGCTGAAAACAAAGACGGAATTTAATTCGCAACGGTGGCGATAAGTGCTGAGCACACGACGATAATATTGTTCTCTGTGTGTGCCTTTCTGGTAGAGTAATTGCATAGGTGTACCTACCTACCTACCTGTAAGTATGCGCAAAAGCCACTACTCGATTACCCCACGCGATTTCCATAATCTGAGGATTTCACCCCATTGTTCGTTTAATGTCGAATTACATTATAATAATGTTATGCGGTCGCGTACACGGCACAGGAACAGAGGGTCTTAGCCCGCGATTTTAATGACCGAACGTGCGTGGGGGCAGACCTATATATATAATTATTATAATTTGTAAATAATTGCGAGTTTCATAGCGCAGACGACGACGGAGCACGTGTCATCTCCGATCAGAGGTTTAAAAATTGAATAGAATTTTAAAATAAAATCGCGACCGGACGAGTTTACGCGCGAACGGATGTTGCGATATTACTAAAATTATAATAATGATTTATCGCGTCAGCATAAGTCGCAAAGGGCGCATGTCCAAAATTACAAATTTTCCAGGAGAGGAAAAAAATGTTTAAACATTTCAACGGCCAAAGTCCATAATTTGCAAAGGTCGTATCTCCATAATTTATTACGATGCTATTATAAAATTATTAAAATCATTACATTGGAGATACGACAATTTCTAATTATCGATTTAATGGAGGATAAAATGATACAATTTCAGTTACGACTTTATCGTACGATGCGGTTTTTTTTAAATTTGAATCTCCATTAATCCCGAAATAGAGTTACGCCCTTTGAGACTTGGGCCGACGATAGGCATACTATTTATTCGTCTGAACGAGTGAACGGCGCGAAAAATATGGCTTTTGGTAATCGCTGGGGAACGATTTTTTTTGTACCCGATCGCGTGCCCGAATATAATTATTGCAAAAATGATTGTTTTGCGGACTTATCTCCGTCGTATTATTATGAAAGCGTGTGCGGCGGTTTGTCGTTTTTTAGCGGCCTTTCACAAACGAAATATTTTTTTTTCTCATTAAAAACGATAAATATCATATATTCATCACAGAAAATATATAATTACACTACACCACGGCTGGAGTCGTAATGAAATAGCGTACGTCATCCGCCAATACTTTTGTGTCGAGAAGACTTCCATTGACGTGGGTTGTAGGTACAAGTACCCATAAGACCCTTTGAAATTATTATTCAATACATAATAACTATTATAATAATACTATGCGGCGTAACATATATTATACGACCGATAAAATATTCGACTTTGTTCTGCGTACACAATACTATGCACAATATAAGTATTGTACTAAAAAAATGTCGGCGAACGTGGTTATAATATTATTGAAAAACGCTAAGTTTGCATCGATGCGAATAATGTAACCACAATGCAATAAAATATCATATAAAATATAATCTGAAACAACACAATAGAAATCAACGCGTCATACTGTTAGTTTGAAACGAAATGAAAATAATATACTCTTAAAAGGATGTCGTACCCGCTGTGTTATCTACGTACAAAAGTATACGTACATCGTTTCAAATGTTTTGTGTTGTTGTGTAGTTTTTATTTTTTAATATTATGTAAAATATAAATATTTAAAAACACTCATTGTAGTTCATTTAAAATTTAAAATATCGTAAAAAACCAACGACAGAAAACATTTTGATAGTAGGTCGATTAACTCTAATATTAATTAAACGAACAACACAAAATTGGAATTGCCGGAAGCAAGTCTTAAAACCGATATTTGATACCGAAACCGAAAACGAAATAGAAAAAAACCAATACCGGTAATCAAAACTAAAATCGAAATCGGAAAAATTCAAAACCAAAAACGAAATCAGAAAAAATAAATACCAATATCCGAAACCGAAATTGAAATCAAAAATAATATTTACGGTTTCAAGCCCTGGCTGGAAGTAAATTTTGATAAAACCCATTGTGGACCCGGCTTTATGCGTTAGTAAGACGGAGACAACACATGCGGATGTGACATCCTGTTAAGAGTCAATAGATCTGTTGTTGTAGACGTTTTGTACATAATACCACGTACAATTCAAGCATTATAATACAAACATATCGACGGACGTGATAATACATTATAATATAAACGCTAAGTATTCATCGACGCGTATCATAACCATAAGGTAATTATAATGTGTCATTTAAAATATAATCTGTAACAATAAAATAGAGATCAACATGTGACATTAAGTACGTCGAAATTTATAGCAAAGCGACGTGTTCAATCTCGAAAACTATTATTAGATATATTTAAGAATAATTATCGATTAAAACGAAATAGACAAAAATCGAATTTAAATTTAAAAATTTACTATTGACACGTCTTATCATACTTCAAAAAACTACAAAAACCAAGACCATAAAATTATATGCCGAGAGTACTGATCCAAATAATCCCCCCCTCCCCCATGTGAGCCAGGGTGATTACAAAATTCTTCTTACGGTATGTAGGTAATGTTGTACAAATGAGTCTGGCGGGGAAAATGTCTCTCTTCACCACCGACTTCCTTAAACACTGTCCTTAAAAATACGCATCCGACTTAAAACGCAGGTGTCAACCGCAGCGAGGATGACAATATATTTTTCCGCGGGCAGTTTTCCCGAGACGAGGACAAATAGGTAGGCCGTTCGGATTACCCGGACGCGACAAAACAAACGTAACAGATGGATTTTGGCGGACGCCTATTATTCATTCTATTTATTTATTTATATATATTTCTATATTTTTTTTCGGTTTTCGGTCGTATACGGTTATATCTCATGATATTATATATTGTGTTGCGCCATGTATGAGATAATATTATATATGGAAAGGAGAAAAAAATGTATGTGCGCGTTTTATATCCGTCGGGTGGCCTTGGCCGTTTTTAACACAGAGAAAAACCCATTTTCTTCCTTTTTTTTTCGTCTTATGATTTATTATTGTTTCTTGTACGGTCGTTGTCGTCGTCGGACGACGACCGTACGAAGTTGCGGACTCTCGAGAAAACACCTTTTTATAATAAAAATAATAATAACGACTCGCGACGACGACAATATATTATCGGAGTCGGCTGCAGCGAGTGAGCCGATGCACTACAGCGGAGAGCGCGGTCGTTTTGAAACGTTTTTTTTTATAAACCGACCGTTCGCTCGGTTGGTTGGATCGTACCTGCGATATATTTTTATATTATTTCTGTGGTTTTTGTTTGTATAATAATATAATATAATATTTTTGTCAAAAACCAGAGAGACAGCAAACGTTTCCATTAACATATTATTATGCCTTTCGGCCGTCGTGTTATACACGGACCGTATCCCCTAAAGATGCAATCGAATCCGACGCGTTTCCATTAGGGTTTTTTTAAAAAAAATTAATACATTTCAATTTCATATCGAGTATCCATATCTGGGCAAGTTAATGATGATTTTTAATTTAGTTAAGTTTTTATAGAAAACATTTGAAAAGTATAAAGTAAATAGTTATCCTAATATTTTTTTTTTTTTAACTCAGTTAAGTTAAAAGTTATATGGAAACTTATAATCAACTAAATAACTTAAGTTATTTTTTTTTAATAAATAAATATCCATTAATGTGGTTTAAAATAATAAAAAGTAAATGTTTAATATTATGTATCATCAAAAATAATTTTATTAATTTTATTATTTAATTATTTATAAATTAACTTAACTTGGATTTGATAAAAAATAACTCGTTATTTATTAAGTTTATAGTATTAAAAATCAGTGAAGTTAAAAATAAAGTTAATGAATATTAAATGGTAAAAAAGTTAAGTAAAAAAGTTAAAGTTAACTTAGCTTTAACTTTTCAACTAGTTTATACCCAGGCTTTTCGCGATACCCAACTAAATAGTTAAAATAAATCGAGTAGCAACCACTAAGCAAAAGACCACGATCGTTTCGCCATCATGCAAAACAAGTTCGTAACTGAAAATCCACCACCACACGATAGGTACTCGCGTTTATTTATTATTCGTATAATATCGATCGACGATCGAAAAAACACGTATCTATCTAACACGACCATTATATTATTACGCGTTTATCACGAAATATTTTCCGAGTACTCACCCGGGCTTAACGTGTATACCTGCGATACGACCGTGTCGTTTTCACATAAGCACAACGAGCGGAAGACCGTCGAAAACTCGGTTTATCGCGCTGTTTTCAAAACCATAAATAACGTAACCTCGCTCACAACAATAATAATATATGCGTTATATTGCATAGGTAGGTAAGTACGTCTGTCGGTTTTGTTCGCCGAACCCGCGTGTACACCTATAACGGGAATATATTATTATTGTCAGTCGTCCGCATACCGACGACGACGTAACGTATGCGTTTTTTATTCAAATCATTGTTGTTGATGTATTATTTTTTAATTCGAGTTTTCTCCTCACGAGTCCCGCGCGATTGCCGACCACGTTGTATACACCGATAACGACTGCCGCATAGCGACTTTTAATCCCACGCGACATGTCGCATACATAATATTATTACGATACCGACGTGTTTCTATATTCAGCGAAGGTCACCACCGCACGAGAATCCTCGTGATGTGACGAAGTGTGCCGAGAAACAAAATTTTCTCATTGGTACCTACTCGTATCATGGTAGTGAGGTATGGTGACAACTCGTCAGTAATCGCTAATATAGATTTATTAGAAAATAATTAAACATAGGTACGAGCTGAAAGAACGAAGGCTGAAATAAAACAGTCACCCCAATCGCACGACCTCGGTCGACCTTGTGCTCTCCGATTGCTTCTACCTTTATCGTCTTCACGCGCTATTATCAGAGTGGGTCAGAGCGTCGCGTCTGTTCACGACGATAATAATAATATTATATTACAATCACTGAAAACTGTGCGCTAAAAACGGAACCGGAAACGACGGCGTTCCGGAGATGCGTGGCAGATAAGAGCTCAGTCTCGGAAACTCTAAGAATAACAACAGCTCCGATTGTCCCCCGGGCCAGCGACTGTACCTCCGATGACGGTGTATATTACAATATTGTCGCCCCTTTAATAATATAACGATATTATAATATATCGTCTTATATATTTTATCCGTCGCATCAATGAGAGTGGAGAACAACAAAGAAAGAATATACGACAATAAAGTGCCGTACGCTCGCGACGGTCGATTTATCGCGCAAGCCCCCCCCCCCCCTCCCACACCATCCCGACACCCCTAAGCCCAGAAGATATACGAAAATTCTGATGCTCCGCGTATAATATATAAAATATAAGTATCGTGATCGTAAAAGTTTTTAAGAAACGAATATGTACCCGGAGGAGTTAATATTGCGGGCGCCAGATGTGTCCCGAACCCTCGTCCCGCAACCCACCACAAACCCACACCCACACCCACACACCTCTCCATCCCTCTCGCTCACTGGCGCGATTTTAAACGCCAAAGTCCACCGCCGTTCTCAGACCACGCTACCACGCCCCGGGTATCTGGAGTCCACGGTGGCACCGCGACTGCCGTTTGAGACGACAACGCGTTCTCCCCGTACGGTGACAGACCGAGCTCGACACCTACTGCGCATGCTCAATACATTATTATTATTATTGCCACATCTATTATGTCCATCGTCGCGACGACACCGAAAAATCTGTGTTATGAGGTAATAATTTTTCTTGATAAAATTTACATCTAACCGTCAACATCACACACCACACAACATTTGGGAAATGATAATATTTTGAGAATATTTTAAAGTGCTTGAATAATGAACATTTGACTAATAATATTTTATAAATATTTTATTTTCATTATAACAAAATATTGTTCATAATATTGCATAAAAGTGTTGAATATTTTAATAAAGTTTCCAAAAAAATGTATCATGAAAATATATGATTAAAATTTTTTGTAAAAGTTTTTTATAAAATATTTTTAAAAATATGAACTTCTTGTCCAAAGATTATGATTACAACATTTTAACTATTTAAACAACTTTTTAAAATAATTTGACAACTATATTATTTGCTTGGAAATATTTTTACCATAGTTAGGAAATATGTTATACCGTGTGTGACCAAGTCTTCGATAATCACCACTATAATAGTCAATCGACTCGACCCGCTCTCCTCTTAGAGGTTTTTTTAAGACCAACTTCAGCCGACGATCTACTAAACATCATGCGACAAGCTGTACGACACGCATTGTGGTATAAAAAACGCAATCCTGTGTTCTAATAAGTATTATTGCGTCAAATCAACAATATATACGAACATTTTTTTTCCTTGGTATTTTGAATCATTGCAGTCGCCTAATTGTTTACGATCTGATAACATTTTAATAATTATGACGTAATAGACAAACAAATGATAACACAAACACCTGAGTTTGATTAGATGTTAATTTCTATTGATACAATTTACATCTAACCGTCAATATTATGATATCGTTCAATGTCTTTGATAAACACCACCATATCAACCATCCTCTGTAGTAAATCGGTTCAACCCGCTAAAAAGTATTACACAGCAATAGAATAATAGATAATTTTTTATGTAGTCTGATGGTTATAGGAGCGGTCTCGTATTGTGATCGCGTCGTTTATTGACATGTGCGGTCAATGTCGATGTTTCAGAACAAATCGAAAGGAAATCGGATTATTGATATGGACACAACGCAGCCACCACAGTCGTTAAATTAATGTTATACGTTGTACAGCTGTCAACGTCAGTGTCGTACGATAAGTATTGTTATGGGTCGTTAGAAGTCAAGACCCGTCGAGTGTAGTGAAGTGGGTATAGACTTACTCTTGACCCGCGCAGTAAACCTTAAAATATTATGCCAAATTTTCAAGGCTCGGTGTCAGTTATATATTATTATTATTATTCAGGCACCTACCTACCTACGCGCGTGTCAGCGGGTATCGCGTATTAATCAACAAGTGGCGATTGCGTTTCTGCGCGAAGAATTTGATTTAGTGTTGCGCCAAAATAACGTCCTCTAATCAATCATAAAACGCACATACGATGATATTAATAATACAAAAAAAAACGTTTAAGCAGTATAATAGATGTCATCTTATATTATGCAAAAACAATTTCGACTTAAGGACGTTTGAAATAATAATAATAATATTATTAATGGTAATTCTCGTATTTCAATAACACTAAAAAATTCGAGATCTCACGCGTAATATTCCTTTTTACGCGGGTGATTTCATGGATTAATATATTACTACTATTATTATTATTATATAAGTCTATATTATTAATTTATCATTTTTTTCCCGGCCAAAGTCAGGTTATACGCAGCTATGTCAAGAACTGCTGGATAGCACATATTGTATCTAATCCCGCTGTAGGTTGGATTGAGTGTAAACGACAAACTTGGTATAACTTTGGAACTTTGGAGATAGAAATAATTATACAATTACAATATGGTGGATGCAGCAGAACTTGCTTGGTGAATCACCCTGTATATCACGATATGAAAATCGAGTTCGGAATCGAGAATGTACGTAGAAACTGCCATTTCAGTGCATGATTGCACCGAGTGAGTTGCGCATTTTTAAATTTATTTTAACGAAACGTGTGATTAATTTCACAACGATTTCAAAACGTCGACATCGTTTTGGAATTTCACGAATATTCGTGTAGACGAGAAGCGACTCGCGGCCTAAAATATATTAACTACAAATATTGTATAATTATATAATACGTACCTGGGCTTGAAACCGTACCTAAATATTTATTCCGATATTGATTTTGGTTTCGGATATAAGTATTTATTTTTCCGACTTTGATTTTGGTTTTGATTAGAGGTATTAATTTTTTTCGGTTTTGGTATTGATTTCGGTTTTTAACGATTTTAACCAGTATTCAAAGTCGGTATAAAATATGGATTTCAAGCCCTGAATTACGTACAGGTATCTGGTTGCGGTCGTTTAATAGTTATAATAATAATATTATGTCCGTTTAAAATGTAAACTCGATTCGCGTTTGGCCGACGGAAGAATATTCGACGGAATATAAAACGCTACCTATTTAAGAGTCGACGCAAACCGTACAATAATAATAATATTATATCAGTGTACCTAAAATATGACACCAACTTCGTGTTTGAGATGTGATGTTTTATTCAGTTGACTGCTGCACATACCTGTAACACAAGAACGAAATAGAAAATTATTAGTTTATTTATCGTATATCGTATGTTGGTATATACTGCGTTAATTATTGTAAATGTGGAAGAAAATAATACTTTCGCCATAGACTCGCAGCTGCAGCGGTGCATAATAATAATAAAATATAGAAATATAGGTAGTTATATAGGCTTGGGTTTTCTTATAACTGATAACATTTTATTGCTCTCTTATCACGAGCTAGTCTCACGAGAAACGCCAGGCGAGATTGTTAAAATAATATAATATGTATAATCGAACGTGTCCTGACTCACTGACTGATCAACTAAACAGTAATGGCTTGAGGCTTGCAATTTTCACGGTACTTTCGCACCAAGGCTGGGCAAGTTAATGATTTTTACTCAGATGAGTTCAGTTAATATGCATCATCAATAGCAAAAAGTTAAAAAATAATTTGATTTTTGGTTACCTCGGTTATAATAATTTAATACACACTTTTTTATTGAACTTTTTATATATAAAACTAAATTATAGACTATATAATAAAATGTTTATACTTTATATGGTATTCCCTATGTATCTAATAAGTTTTATAATGAGGTATCTAATTAATTTGACATGAAAACGAACTAGACTGATACAGCACGAACATTGAATGACGCATTGAACAAAGTTCGAATCACAAAGAGTTGGCATTTTTAACTCTACACTAGATCAGCTATTAATAATAAAACAAATCGTAAAAAACACCGTTTGGAGCAGTATATTATTAATAATTGTAGATGTCATCTCGTATTATGCGAAACTAATTTCAAACTGAGGACATTTGAAAAATAATAATGTTTAATGGCTGTATTATTCTCGTATTTCAATAACACTGAAAAATTCAAAATCTCGCGTGTACGAAATAAATTATATTATTCCTCTTTACGCGGCCAGTTTGATGGATTTATATGTTATTATAAATCGTTATGTTAATAATATTTTCGTCAAATCGTCTCGCTCGAGTCTCTTATGTCACCCGGAACAGGTCGTCACGGAATATTTATTACTCTCGACGATATTATTATTATTATCATTATTGTACACCGTTTCTAAGTCGTATTCGAGTCAAACTTAGTTTCACTACGACTTCATAAATATTATGCATAATATTAAACAGGAGTGGTTTTATCAAAATGGTCTTTACAGTCGTTTCACGTATTTATTTATTCATACGAAGAGACACAACAACAACTACAACAACTACTATATAATAATATGAATCTATGAATAATTAGAAAAGTTGTGTTTGTTATGAAACACTTTTACGACGATATGATAAGACGGCCATAATATTATAGTAGGTACATAATATATTATTACTATATTATACGGTACGCGCATTATTATTATAATAATATTGCAGTGTCTCGTAAAAAGAAAAAGGCGAGAGATACAAAAAAAGAGACCTAGACGAATTCTGACCTCCTAAGACCGGACACTCTTCGTCTCCGACGTTTTTAGGTGTCCGTCGGGAGAGTCTTTTTGCGCGAATAGTTTTTTTCGTTATAGTGCATAAAAATCCTCCGAAATACCTCTGATAAAAAGCGGTTCTTTGAAATTATTATTATTATTATTGCCACGACCCATGTTTCACGATAATATAATAATAATTGATAATTAACGTACAAAATATTTTCTTATCCTCATAACGTTGTCTACGCACAACTATGTAGTTCGGGTCGTACCGGATTCTTCAAGACAATAATATTATTGTTATATTATCAAGATTTTTCGAATACTCTGAAGTCGACCGAAATTCTACCGTAATTTCTAGGTATTTTCGAACATCCTTCGTCCTCCCCGATGCGAAATCGCGTGTACAGAATATTATTTCTACCCATCCGTATTTCCCGGAAGTTAAATTTTTGTGTCTGCCAAAAGTCCGTCGGGGATATTCATTAAAGTATATATAATATTATACGATATCAGTTGAAATTTAAGCACGCGATATGAATTTTATGAAATTAAACGCATAGTAACTATAACTCTAACTACCGGTTGATTCATGTTTTGACGTAAGAATACACTCTTTATTTAAAAAAGTACTAACGTTTTTGAAAATATTTTTTTGGTTACGATTGTTGTGCAAATTTCGTTACCTTAAAACGATCGACAGATGATTATTGGGCAATTGATGGTCACGTTTTATTATTTTGTTACCACAGCTACCGTAAATTGCGTCTATAATGATGTTACTCTCACACAGTACAAAACGCATAACTTATAAATATTATGTTTTGCAAGTTCTACAGTATTGTTATTTATATCGTTAAATTGGGCGTGCTGTGGGAAAAAAGAATTTAATGCGTAATAATATTTTTAATAACAGTACGGCGGTGGCTCGAAGATTCTCATTAATTAAATTAAATTAAATTAAAACGTGAACTGAAATAGCACATATAAATACAATTAATGCGTTGCGTTAGATTTGCAAACTCAAACACACGTTTATTTACTCGGACGTTTCGTAAGCTCGACGGTATACTTTTATAAGTATTGTACAATAATAGTTCGTTCGTATCGAGAAATAAACGGTCAAAACTCCGAGAAATCGGGTTTAAACCAATAATATGATCGTCGTCCTGTTATACCCAGGTATAATAACATTACGATATCGACGCACTTTATAATAATTAATATACATTTTTTTTACTATTAGTATTTAATCGAAAAGTTTTAATTTCATTTGACGGTGAACTTTATTATAATCCGTTCCGGGGCCCGTATAATAATCGATTGGAAAATCGACAGAAAAAAAAATCGGACTTATGGGTTAATAATAATTGCTTAGACCTCCCTGCAGCCGGGGATAATCTAATCGCGAGAAACTCATAAACTATTTTGCGAGTTATGCGTAAACGATAAATTTATCCTTTTAAAATAATTATTATGATCTAGAGGCGTTACACTCAAAAATAATATTTTTATCAAATCTCACGGCCTTCTCCCCGCGAATCCCGCTTTTGTTGTTTTAACGTTTACACTTTATTTATTAATTAATTACAAATTATCACATTGTACTGGATTTAGTCATGTCTGTGTGTGAGACAAAACCACTTGAGAAAGTATAGGGAAAGAAAATAATTATCGTATACGATATTCTAAAAAGTAGGTTAGATTGTCAGGTTATAAACAAACTGAAATAAATTTGGAATTAATACCATTTCAGAGTGTTACAGAATTAGTTACGAAAGGATATTACTTATACTGAAATCGCGCGTTTGACTCGACAATATTTAAAACGACTAAGTCCATCGAAAGTATCAACAGGTGTACGTCGGAAAAGTCGGTAAATGATAAGTTTCGTGTCAACTAGTCGAATTCGAAGAATTGTCACGAAAGCGATGTGGATCAATTTTTAATTCGAACGAACTAGAGGTTATAGGTACTATATACGAACTATATAGGTACTTAATCATGTGCCGATGAACAGTCAAATAAATTATTTATGATGTAATGATGAAATACTTTATAACTGATAAAAATCTTACATTTTATAGGTTAAGTTACACTCAGTAATTAGTTGTACTCACTGTGTAAAATATGTTGTATATATGTTATTGTTATAACTAAAACAAAAACTATAATTAATTACAACGATATAATATTATATTATCCCACTGGTGCCTAATTCGTTTTTGTGTTTTGTAATTATAACTACCTGGTGTCCATTAAAATGGTCAAAATCTTTACACCCCAATGATGACCCTTCAGCCTTTTTATAACTTTGTAATTGTATCTGCCCGATGTCCATTCAATGGACTTTTGTTTCGAGTTTATGTTTTTTTTTTATTATTATTATTGTTCAATTTTTTTTGTATCTGCCTAATTAACTATTGTACCAGTAAATAGTTTTAAACATTTTGTTTGAAATACATTAATTCTATTGTTTTTATTAAACGTACCTACCAATTATATATTATTTATTTATCTCGTCTATATGTGTAACAATTATTTTGAGCCTTTTCTAAGATAAATAATATCATACGATCGTGGAAATTTAAATTGGTTTTGAATAAAAATTAAAAATATTATCATAACCGTCAAACCGATTGATATTGATTTATGTTATAATATTTCTGCAGCAACGATTAGGATTTGTTTTTGTTACAATAATTATCACTACATATGGCATAAGAATAATGATAAGCGATGACCTTCATATTTAACGAATTTGTAAGAATATTAATTTGTCGATTTCTTCTAGTTTTTAGTAAAATACACATATCCATTATGTTTTCGTCGACCCGTTTCTATCCCGACACATAATTAGGTTGTGTGAAATAATAATGTATAATATTACCTAACGCGTTTGATGTATAATTATGTTTGTATGTGCGTAAACCAGTTGACGGCGGAAACGGCAGTGGTGGCCTAAGTATATATTTTAATAACTGCAATTAAATCGGAAACATACACACTTAAGTGAAATACAACGTAAGAAATAAACAAAATTTTTGAAAGTAAAAGCGACGCGTGTGAGCAAGACAAAGTGCAGGTAATATTTATTGTTTAAAAATGTCATGGGTTCTTTTTTAAATTTACTGCCGATATTATGTTTTATAATATATTAATATTAATACTCTATAATACTTGATTATTAAACTCGACGGCGGCGCACTGAAATTTTGATTAAATTCACACTAATGGATAATAATATCTCGCCTGTACGTATTATAACGATAACAATAATAATAATAATGATGATAATATTATAACTTTGAAGCGGCAATAGTACTATCATAGTAGAAGCAGTATAGTAATAACAATAATAATAATCATAATAATAATGAGTTGGGGCCAGACTTTAATTACGCAGGCCTTGGGGTTTTCCGGTCGGCCAGCGAACTTAATTGACTATCCGGAAAACGGTTTCGGCGACGATGACGACGACGGAGGCAGTCGGCGAATAATGAAATTGGACTACTTGAACGGACGACTTAGCCGAGAGGAGCCTTCGAAAACCTCATCCGACCATCGTCATATTTGTATACTCTCACCTAGGGTTATGAAATATTTCAATAGAACATTGAAAAATATTATTTTTCTAAGCTTTGTTTTTTGGTACGTTTTATAAAATCATCACTAGATACTGATTGCATACCTGATTAGTTCTTAATTAACGCCGGATCATAATATAAAAAAGATATTATATGATATATAAGATAGATATTTATTATGTTATTTGTATAATTTACTATGTAAAATATATTTCTAAAATATTTTTCATTGACACTGAACTAAGTAGAAGTGTATAATATAGTAATAATAGTAATAATCTACTATAATTTTAAATTAAGATTTGGTTTTTTTTATCTTTCATTAACATTAAATATTTTATGAAAGTCTCATGAACTATCTCATAAAATATTTCAAGAAAATAAATTTTTTGAAATTTGAGAACCTGTGCGTGAATAACGCTCATTACACGCACACCGTAAACATTTACCTAGTATGCGGTTACAGTAACACCGTCGTAAATATTCGTTGCCACTGTGAGCCTCGTGCCCCGTGAGATATTATGGTCATAATCTTTGCGTAGGGGGGGGGGAATATCTGCAGACGGACATCGATAATCGGACGGGAAAAACGACCTTCGATTTCCGGAAAAAGTGGGCAAAAAGTGTGTTACGACTGCGTGCGGCACATTCGGATTTCGTCGAGCGGCGGCGAATCGCCCTCCCAGAGACGTTTACAGGAGTGCATGGCAAACTCACAGAGGAGGTGGTGGGTGATGGGTGGGAGGGGGAAAATTGTGGATACTATTGCTACTCTCGACTTCCGAACGGTCATCCATCGCTCGAGTTTATGTGCGTGTGCGCGCGTGCGGATAAAACGTTTCTCAGAACTCGTTCAAGAGGAATGGGTAAAGATAAGGTATATAACGGCCAAATACGTATGAACGGACGTCGGGAGATGTTTTGTTCTGATCGTAAAAATTCAAGTCGTGGGGGAGGGGATGTACTTTTTGCCGGGGACGATTAAATTAATGTATACCGTTATATTAAATCGTCGTTGTTTGTTCGAAAATGAAATTTTCAAACACCATTGAACTGAAAACGTCAATAAAATATTATCGTCGAAGAACACATTAAACGGGAGCACGCTGTTGCAGGTTTTTTCAATTTTTCAGCTACCACGTAACTGGTGAATACAGTACCTACCTACTAATAGCGGCAACAGTATTATTTACTACGGTAGATACTCACGAGAGTCAGAAACATTCCTGAACACTAGAAATATTGGATTAGAACATTTAATACTATAGTCTTAAACATTATCAGACCCGTTTTTTTCAACTAGGAGAGAGCTCCTAAAAAATTCGGATAAAATATTATATTGACTCGGCCTACGTCGAATCTCTCTGCTCAAATTTTGATTTGACTCTTACCGATAAAGAATGGGTCATAGAAAAATTGCAAGAGACGAAAATTTAAATCCACATTGAATTTACAGTCTTGTGTCAATATTATAAATATACAAACCGATTCAATACTAAAATTTTTAAAACTAAAGAAAAAATCAATTTTGTGGGAATATGAGAACTATAATTTGATGATGCTAGGTGATTTTCAAAAATAAAAATAGTATAAATAAAAGCCTAGTTCCAGTTAATTTGTTAAAAAAAAATTTTCGAAAACTACTCTTGGATGACTTTTCAACTGTTGAGGTGTTTCAGTCGCAGTGAGGAGTCGACCATCGAAACTTCAAACTTAATTTTTGTCTACGTATCACTATACTACACACATCACGATACTCGTGATGCATTCGTGAAGGCTGCAGACACTGAATTCGGACGACGGAGTGCTCTCATAATCATTCGCAGATAATAATAATAACTTATGTAGGCATCATGACAGTACTCAAGAATTTGTCACGGTACCTATGATAATGTATATTCGTAATAGGCATAACGTTATTGCGGCGTGGGAGGGAACAGATTCGCATTGCGCCTCATTAAACCCATCCCTGCTAATATAACGGCTGACGTGTGCGGTTTGGATTTAATCAAAAATGCGCATTACGAGACTTCGGCGGCGGCGGCTCGAACTGTTTACGAATTCACGACTTACGATCGTAATAATAGTAATAATAATATCGAGATATAGCATGAATTATTCGTGGCATATCATTGTGTCACGTGCACACGAAATATTGTGCTGTACATATTATAATATTATGCGAGAGAGTCTGTAGTTCTTGTACTACAATGGCCCTACAACGCATCAGTGCATTAATATTGCATACACAGTGCGCCGTGCATTAGTTAGACGGGGTGGCCCGAGAAGAAAATCAGAGTTTCCACAAAGAATATGTAACAACCGTACTATAATATTATTATACACCGTACTCGACATGTTTTTTTCAAACTTTTCTTTTGCACAAACACACACTTCCTCGTTTTGACGAGAGGCTCCCGGTCGGCACGTCCGAGACTTCATTTCCGACGAGACATATTAATAATATTATTATGCTCGTTGCAGTGCCGAGAAACTTTCCCCCAGTTATTATTTTTGTCATCGTTGTTGTTGTTGTTGTTGTTTTTGTTGTTTGTCGTCGTTGTGCTGGTAAGCCACGACCTTTGAGAGTATTATCGTGACACGACCGTCGCGTCGAGCCAAGCAAACGTTTTTTCGATTGCGAGTTTGAATAAAAATTGTTAACAACTACTCTTACCGAGGGTAAAAAGCATTCCGTCGAGATAGGTATTTTAAACGCTGATTTAGTCATTTAAACGCGATGGTCATCGGATAATATAATAATAATATTATGATATACGACGGCATAGGACGCAGCAGAATAATATAATGTGGGAGAAAGGAAACGTCTTGATCCTCCCCCCGCTCAGACGTGATGTTTTTGCTGCAGCCTGTCATGATATTTTATATCAGGTTATGACGTTGTTACGGCGTTAAATCGCATCGACGAGGGCTGCAGCAGCTGACTGGTGTATCGGACGTGATCCGTTTCGACCGGTGGCGGTGTCGCGAGTGCCTCCGTCGCCGTTGGCTTAGTGCATATTTGTATACGACGACGGTAGTGTGGTCGACTGTGTAAATACGGCACGACGAGGGGTTAAAGTGCTGTGAATAACTATCCCCGGTCGTAACCACCCCCCAACCGTGGTTGCCAACCCCCCGATCGAGGCTCCCGGTCAGAGAAACAGCTCCTCTGCAATCGATCACCACGCGGTCACGTGAGCAAAAACGCCGCCAACGTCGTCTGCCCGTTATTATTATAAAGTTCGCGTCGGTACCGCTCTATACCGATATTATAATGATATCATACCACAGTATTCGCGTCAGAAATAAAGGTTTGATTCACGTGTATGTGGTAATAATGTATATAGGGTAGTGATATATAATAATATATATATAATATAATATTATTATAGACCAAAAGGGGTTTATCGGTCGCCTGCACATGGATGCGCATGAGCATTATTGTAATATATATTATTATGTTATCCGGTATATTATATAATATTGTTTTATAGATTATAATATACCTATTACCATCGTTATAATATGTATAATTATTATTATCATAAATTTAATAATAGCCTCGCGCAGTCAGTCAGTCAGTCGCGTGATGTTCGTGTGGCCTGATGAGACGGCCCTTGGTAGACGACACGACATGCCTCTCTCCATCCACCCTCCTACCCCTTTACCGTCCACCCGCCAGCCACCGCCGACTCCACACCAACCACCCCCCAATTACAAGAACGCGAAGGACTTGTCGGTCGGTAAACGAATATGCGATAATATTACTATAATTTATAAATAAATGTTTGCAATACGTTCTCACGTCGTCGTCATCGTCATCGTTGCCAGCTGCTGCTCTTTCTGGCGTGTTATTATAATATTAACGCGGATCGCTTTTCATTGTTATATAGTTTTTGCGTTTTATATTTTTAATTCCGTTCGGTTCGTGTCGCAATAATAAGTCATATTATTATTATATTTCGTGATAAAATATTTAAAAACGATAAACCGAACGAACTTTAGCGACGTGTTATAATATTGTGTCGAGTTTTTAATTTGGAAATCCTTTGGCGGTTGTAGAAGAGACGATCCGAAAATAATAATAAAAAAAAAACAAATGCAACAGAGATATTGTGCAGGTACGGTAACGCCAGTTAATCTAGGCGTTACAGCTGTGCGTGGTAATTACCGTATATAATAATATATACGTTTTTGGTAACGCGCACAGGTACCCATATATAACATTATTACCATCGAGTCTATAAATAATTATAAACGAGCGTGTACACTACGGCAGTGCATATATCATTATTAACACTGTCGATGTGGTTCGAACCGAGAACCGTGTTACGATTAACCCAAATTCGCTACAGCCGAACGAACGAAAAAAAAAACAGAGCACGAGGTGGCGTTAAAATTCACTGTTTGTATATAATTGTATGTTATCGTGATAATGAAAATAATAATAATAAACAGCTACAGCCACAGCAGTTGGGGGGAGTAGTAAAGTCGGGGGAGGGGTTGTCTCGTGCAGCGGTCGGCGACATTGAAAGAAAATTGTAACAGTCGCGGTTCGAATTATATTATTATTGTTATATAGGTACCTACCTACCTACCAACCTATATCGTATTGTAATAAATTTATATTATATTATGTTATCGTGTTGGCGCCCATGCGTGACGCGTTTAATGTGAAATTAATTCTCACGTGCTATATTTCGCAACGCAGTGAAAATTTCCTGAAAATTTACATGCACACTGAGTTTAAAAAAAGAATCAATCGATTATAGGGCGTCTGCCATCAACGCCAAAATAATATGATTCTGGATTATTTAAAGACGTTGTAAAATAATAAAAATTCGGACTCAAACATATTATTGTAAAGACAATTAATATTAAAGTTTATAAGAAAATCGAGTCAGCTAAGGTGGGTGCGAGGTTAGTAGCTCCTATGCTACGAGATCGGAAAATCTACAACACATGCAGACGACACGTCGCGTCGTCATATTAGTTATTATCGTCATCGTCATCCTCCGTATAGTACGTGGCCAGGCGGCAGCTGCCGTCAAGCGCGCGCGCGCGAAATCCTACAAAGAAAAAAACCAATAGCGCAGAAACCTACATTGGGTCGACGAACTCCATGGTCGTAATCTCAACCGTAATATCACACACATTTTTTTCACCCGTTCCGATTGCGCGGATTCGGCGGTATATTATTATGACGTAAGTGACGCAACCGCGTTTGCGGTTACTCCAATATGTACTGGCGAAAACCTTAAGCCACGACGGCGTTACAGTTTGTGTGTGTGTGTGGTGTGTGTGTTGTGTGTGTGTGTGTGTGTGTGTGTGTGTGTATTAGCATCAATTCGGAGCCATGCCGAGTGAATTGACGACCGCTTTTGTCGTAATATTTGGTTGCAATATGTAATATCAAGAACGAAAGAAGTCCGAATTATTCACAATATAATAATTTATAAGCCTCGAAAGTACAGTTGCGGTACCGCGTTATGGTTACCGTCCAAGGTAAGACTTGTGACGATATTATCATAACTTTCCCTAATACGGTGAAGCTATACAAATATTTGAGAAAAATAGAGTGTTGTGGAAGTTATACGTTTGATATCAAATATTAGCGAAAACCTTAAGCCACGGTGATGTTATAGTTGTTATGTTATAGTGTGTAAGTATCGATTCAGAGCCACGCCGAGTGAATTTACGGTCACTGTTGGTGCAATATTTAATTGCAATATCGAGAACAAAAAAACCATAGCACGCTATTCGATATTTTTCCTCCACAAGGAAAATCTATGAATCGTAAATGTTTTTTTGTCAATAATTAACCATGACAACGAAAACGTTTATTTTGCAAAGTCTGTTTGAAAAATAAAATATCTGTTAACGACCCAAAAACATAAATATGTTAAAAACTTAGAATGCATAATATAATATTTTTAAGCCTCGGACGGAGTTAACCAACTCGACGCTGAGATAAAACGTTGTTCTCGAACAAAGGCTAAAAACAGTCTGTAGTTTTTAGAAAAATGTAAAGTCTATAATATTGACCCAAGTACAATCAACGAGTGTAATATTCAATAATTTGGAAGTGATTCCACAAAACAACCGTCAAATGTCCGTAAAATAATATCATGAATCGTAATAAAACGATAATAAGAGATTAGAGTCGTATTATAACTATACATAGTCTTGCGACGATATTATTGTAATCATAATAATAATATAGTAAAGCTATACAGCGAAATATAACAATGTTTACGAACAATCGAGTGTCGTGTGGAATAATGGAAACGAAAATTCCGTAAACAATAACGAATATAATATATTATGATATTAAACAGCAAACGTTTTAAACTGTCCAACGACGTCGCCATATTATTATTTTCGAACACACAAATCATGTGGACTTGCCGTTGACCTTTGTACAACATATTACATTATTATGTGCGTGCGTGCAGTGACTGAACACGAAAGATTTTCTCGGACGGTCGTGCGATCGATTTTCATATATATAATATACATTTTTTTTAATAACCAAACTTCGACCTCATCGTGTCACCGTCGTATCGTCATTTGGCTGCAATTCAATAACGGCGACGACAACCACGCACAGTCGATGACGTCAACCGCACGGCTATAGGGCATGACCAACATCTTTGACGACTACCATGGACTGCGCGTTACGATATATTTATAATCAAAACTTAAAATTAATGCAGAGCGGATTTTGTAATATCATATCGAGGGAGGTCGTCACGTGGCGAACGATGAGACAATAATTTTATACAAAATATTAAATAACGATATACCGGGCGATTCATTATTGGCGTGAGACACTTATCGTTTCGAAAGTTATCAACCTCTTGGAAAATATTTTTCTTACACGGTTTCAAGTCGTAAGAAAACGACGTTTTTTTTAGGTATTTTTATGCTTATAATTTTTTACTTTTTTCAACGACGACATTATACAGTTTTAGATTGAGTATTTCGATGGAAAAATTCGAATTTAGGACGAATAGTTAATGAGTATTATTTAAAGTTTAGATGAGCGGAGTGGAGTATTACGCGGTTACCCCAAACAATGTTTATAGTTGAAAGTAAAAACTTGAAAAATGATTAGGACAAAAAATATTAATTTTAAATGATGTTTCTTATTGACCAGAAGTCATGAAACATTTTTTATTTTTAAAAAAACTAATACTTTTTAATATTTCAATGAGAGGTCCGCGTGATGTACATCGATGGCCAGATAAAAAAAAATGATAAAAAACGATCACCGGTGCCAAACACGCTGGATTATTGTAATAATTAGCATTAATCATTTAATAACATAATCAACAGTCGAAACTCTGTCGTGTTAATAACATATTATTAGATAATATAATGGTGCAAAATGTGTACGAAGTCCGTTTTTTTTTCTTCATGTTCGATTATCAGTGAACGGGGAAACAGCCTCATAGTATTATATTATTATTAATAATGCGTCGTCTCGTTGTCCGGACCGAAACTCGTGCAGTGACTCCAAAACGAAACGATATTGTTATTATTTCTCAAACAATAACAGTATAATAATAAACAATACAGACGGTTATAACGAAATATATATTGTACGTTCACAATATTAATAAATAGTACCCAAAACGACAGTCGTGGGGCGAGTGATGCGCATATTTAAATTAAAATCCGCCCCCTTCGAATAAACTTTAACGGTGCTTATTTTATTTATTTTTGTTGTTTTATTTCAGGAAAGTGTGCCGGAATCGTTTTTAATGCGCGCGCGGGACAAAAATGCAAATTTCGCCGTTTTTAAAGTCGAACTTTTCGCAGTGAACCAGATGCTTTTTTGTACACACGCGGAACTCGACTCGAGTGAATATATTTACTATGATATTATATTATTAATTCACCACCATCGCCCGTGTGAGGACCACAAACACGGTTGCGGTCGAACGCGGTCACAACGACTATAATAAATTATTACGTCGATAATTATAACGAAACGATATGTACACGTTTTCTCTCCGCGATTCGTTTTTAATTTCCGTTTCTGTCACCTACAGTCAATACTGCACCCTCCCACACGACGGATATCGTTCAGCGTCACTAATCGCGTGAAATTCGACGGTGTTCGCTGTTTGAGTGCAGTTATCAACAAATAAGAATATTATTACAATAATATATTAACATATCGACGGCAATCGCGATTAAGTAAATGCAACGACGACGACGAAATCGATATCATATCCCCTACAAAATACAAATATTTCCTAATTACGGTAAAAATAGTTATATTCTTTGGCCAAGAATTTCATATTTTTGAAAATATTTTTAAAAAAAACATTTACAAAACATTTTAATCAAATATTTTCAAAAAACATTTTTACGGAAACTTTATAAAAATTCTAAGTCAACATTTTTATGCAATCATAATAATATTACAGTACAATATTTTGTTATAATGAGAAGAAAATATTTATAAAATATTATTAGTCAAATATTCATTATTCAAGCATTTTAAAATATTCGCAAAATATTATTTAGACGCTGGTTTTATAATATTATAGTTAAAGCGTGTCTGGATGCGTCGTTGATTTCGCGGAATGACAGAGAGGACTGGGTGACTTTTTCCACCCTCTACATCTGCTCGAAACCACTCAAAAACCGCTTCTGCGTGTCCAATACACTGCGCGGGGTAAGGTATAATATGCAGAAAGGGATTTCGCGCGAATTTCACGCATACAAACGATGTTTGCCAATTACGCAGCTATTTTCACATTTGCCAGAACCTCGAGATAATATCTCATACGTATAGGTAGTCGCGCTTATTATACCGTATACCTGGTATAATATACTTTAACGTAACAATATAAACAGTCCTCGACATTATTAAATCGTACGCGTTCGTCGTTTTTTTCCCCTTATATTTCTTGTGATATTCCGAGTGAGTAACGGGTGTAAAGGTGGGGGGAAGGGATTCTGGTAAATAATATTTTATGCATATCGTTAAATAGGTACTAGACTGTATACGGTGTCTCGGCAGGTGAATTGCGCATATTATAATATTGTATACGTCGGCGGCGGCGGCGTTATTATTTTTGAATAAAACCATTTTCCCCCCTTTCCTTTTCGAGTATTTACACATGACGACAACGATGACGAAGATGCTACACGATGAAGAAGAAACCTTCGAGGTCGGGTGCATTATAATAATATTATGATGACGATGTTTTATTCTTTTCAGTCGTCTGTCGCGAAAAATGTACAGCAATAATAATAACAATATTATATTACTTGCATACTGTTATTATTATTATTATTGTATTTTACAATATTGTTGTTATTATTATTATTCGCTCGTTTTGCCATTTTTTTTTTCAACTCGAGCCAATTATTCGAAACGCATCACGGACAATAAAACACGATATTTCATAACGATATTGTTATGTCATATTATTATTCCATTTCTAAGTACCTGCAGTTGTAGGTATACAATATGGGCAGGTATAGCGTATGGTTATGACGTATCGGTTTTTGGAACGAACGCGTTCGCGCTTCCGCTCGAAATAATAATTAAAAGCAGAACGACGACCGAGAACCACGTAGTAATATTAAAATGATACTCGTATTATCGTAATGAAATAATAATAATTATAAATATTAAATATTTTGTAACCGTCGTCGTCGGCGCGCGCTTTTATCGGTTCGGGTCGGATTGGTTTTGACACGACTCGTCTGCGACCGCATACCAAATACCTATAATAACGGGTGCCGGGCACCTGCGCTAGAGATGCGCTTTTGTGCTGTTATTATTATAATATTGTTTTGATTGTATTGTTATTACGAACTATTGCGCAACGGAAATAATACGCGTACTTATTGCTACACGTCGTGCGATTGTTACGGATGTTGTAAACTCATTTCGCGCTGAGCTTGGAAACGCGAGCGCGCACATGATTCGATTGTTGTTCGTGATCAATAATAGTAATAATAATAATAATATAATGCAGGTACAATGCGCCGCGTAAACAATTAATTTAATAATAATAATCGGTATACTTACAAAATATATATATATATAGGTACCGCAGTTGGTGGTTTATACCGTGGTAATGAGTCGGCTGTCGCTCAATTTTTAATATTTTCACTTTATTAAGTAATATAACATAATAATAATAACATTATAATACATTGTGCTCTGCGGTCGGGTACATAATAATAGTAATAATAATAATAATATCATATATTAGGTACACAATACGTCAAAGACAACAATGTGGTTCACCGGTACGCGATAATACGAAAACAATGATAATAATATGATATTCCGCCGTCGTAATTAAACGACATATGATGTGAATGTAAATATCACTTTTAAAGGTACGACTTTTGAGGTACAACTTTTAAAGTACACTTTACAATTATACTATAAATTATACTGTTGTTGTTGTTTGATAAATGTTATTATTATTAAACACGGTTGGTGGACGGCTATGCTGAGTGACTCGGTTTTTTTATTTCCGAGTGAATGTCGAGTTGAACAAATATTTCGAATAATTGGCTAAACATTTACCGTTTTCGCAAGTACCGAGTTAAAAAGGACGTTTCTTCCGATGTCCTAGTGAAATTGTTTCAACGAAGACATGCTCGATCACTTTGACCCGTTACCGCACTTGTGTTTCGACTTCAATAGTAATTATATTATTACGTTTTTACGTGCTACCGATTTATTATTACCATCCATAATAATGTACTATTTAGATCATCGTGAAATACTCTTCGAAAATCAAATTATTATTATTATTTTTAATCCGATAATTTATGTGGTAAAATCCATTGACTTATTCTATTAATAGCAGTCGTAGTTCACATCGCTTTCGGGCGCCAGACTGTGAGTTTGTACAATTATTGCTTGTAATTTTACATAATATTTTGTAATTATTAACTTTATATAATTGTCAATTTAAATAAATAAATAATATTATATCGTGTGTGTGTTTGTGCATCATTAAGGGACCAAAGACGAATATTAATACTATTATAATAGCCACACAATTGCAAATACCACCCCTAAACGCTCGAAAAACTCACGGTGCGCGGTCGCCTAACTCCAAAAACACACAAATTTAAACTAATCCTATTACTGCCGAGAATGTGTTTACCAGTGACTCGATGCGGTATGAAAGTTTAGAATCCAATTAAGAAACGTTCGTTTCCGAATCGCTCCAATTACGCGTCGTCATTTTGAATTCATCGCGGTTTATTACAATTCTGCCACGGTGAGGAAGAGACTCTTGAAGTGAATTTTTTTAAAGACATTTTTTACCTACTACATCAGTTTATGGTTCGGTCTGGGGAGTCAATTGTCTACCGACCGGACAATGTTATAATAATATTATTATGTTTATACGGACATACGCCCACGCAGCATTTGGGAAATTATAATATTTTGTGAATATTTTAAAGTGCTTGAATAATGAATATTTGACGAATAATATTTTATAAATATTTTCTTCTCATGATAACGAAATATTGTACTATATGATTGTAATATGTTTATACGGACTGTACATAGGACGATTCGCCGAAGACGCTCTCCTCGAGCAGTTTTTACGAAAAATCTAAATTATTTGAAAATATGACCTGCTAGAAATACCCTAAAAAATCATATTTCGAAAATATAAGAGGGCGCAGAGGATAATATAGCTTGGTGAATCACCCTGACCCAGGTGGCACGTCTGGCACACGCACCGAGTAGTAAATATTTCAAGACTCGCGATTTTTTAGGTTTTTAACTCCGTCGGCGCCGCCGCGGTTCTTATATATAATATATTATTATTATTATTATATAGATACGTGCGCACTCTGTTCGCCGGATAATGTAATAACGCGTCTCGCTCACTCCATTTTTTTTCTTGTTTCTTTTTGTGAATTTTTTTTTTATTATTCCGTTTTGTCTACGCAAACAATACAAATCATCCGGAGCGAAGGAAATTACCGCGCGTAAACGGTTTGCAGCGGCTATACTATAGTGCAAAGCCCCATGAATATTATTATATTATCTAACTACATCGTTCAGCGTACAACTGCTATTATATAGGTATAATGTAAATACACAATTACCTACTTTTTTTTCTCTCCTTTTTATTACTATTATCATTCGCGTACACTTCTACGTGTCAATCTGACCACTCGCACAACAAACGGTTTCTATACTGCAGTGTTTTGCAACGCGTATCTGTTACACATACACACACAAGTGACGACCCAAGCCCGCAGTAATAATGACGTATATTTAGAGTTGTCGTTATGGTATACTTCTGGTATTGCAGCAGCAGCAGGACTTGGCTCGTTTATCCGCGATGACAGCTGCAGCCGTGTCGTACCCACATCGTACTCGACCTCCGACCATAATATGACATGATAATATTATTATTATTATTATCGTTATAATTATTTATAAAGTTCCTGAACTAGATCACGCGCAGCACTAAATAATAATATATTACACGACACGTCACATCGTGTGTCCGTATGATTGTAGTACCTATATGTTATTGTATGCAAAACGACATATAGGAAACATGTCGGCGCGCGTGTTTGTGCGATTTCATGGTCTACATATTATATTATTATTATGATAATAAAAAAACGACGGGTCGCGTGAAAAACGTGTAATAATTATATAGACATTATATTATAGGTAATAGGTACATCTAATGAGAAAAACGTCTGTCACGTCGTCCGACTGTAACCCGAGACCCTGGAGAAAATACGACTTTGCGGAAACCCTAAGTGGTCGTCGGAGAGACGGAGAGACGGACAAAAGCCGAGCGCATATTATTATACGACCGATCGTTTCAATGCCGACGAGTTTTAGTCGTGTCGTGAATATTCAACTCATCTCGAAAAAAGAAAATCGGACGACACGCTCAAGGTTTAAGCCGCGATCTCGACAGCGTGCGGAGTCCTCGTGAGAATTTATTGTGCTCGGGGCTTTCCTACGATCTATATATAAAATTATACTAGTCGTCGTTGTACGTCTCGTGTGCGCGAAGACGTTTCGTTTGACGTTATACCTAGGTAACCTTACACGGCTTATGCAAAACACTCGCGGTTTTTTATAATGTTCTTTACGCGGATACGTCGTGTACTCGTGTCGTCCGAGGGCGAGGTGACTATACATCATAACGATGGCGACCGCGGTAACCATATAGGTATCGTTGAGGTTAGTACCGACATTACCACGCCCATACCGCGGTATAAAAATATTATATTATTGACGCGGCCGACGCGTGTGTTTCTAAAGGAATGTTTATTTTTTTTCAAACAAACCGTATTATTCGGCTACAATAAACGTTCGGCGGCCGAACGGGCAAAACGAATTTTTAATGACAATATATCATTATACCTACACTAGGTATATGTTATTATTATTATTATTATTATTCTGATGTGCGTGTCGTTTATCACGACAAACGAGTTACATAATTACGGCGAAACAACCGTAAAATCGTTTACGAGCTCGGTACCACCGTGGTACATATAGGTATATGTTTTTCGATATAATATTATATAGATAGGTATATAGTACTATGTGTTTACCGGGTGCATATTATCGTACGTGTAATACGTGTTCGGTGTATATCAGCCACAATATAAGAGTGTATTTATTATTATTATTATTGTATGTAAGACGGTAAACGAAAAAATAAAAAGGTACGTATAAAGAACGATGATCTATATTTATACAACGTACATAATATTAAAGTACCTAGGTATAATAATATGCAATGTAACCAGTGCACTGTAATAGCAGTATTATATTTTTGGCGAGCGACCGATTACCGCAACGACGGAGAGAATAATATTGTGTAAGGTAGGCGAAACTATGCGCTACCGATTCGGTGAGCGCATAATAATAATAATATTTGATACACATAAGGTACCTGCATAATATAGGTATGTGTCGGTATACCACGTTTGGTCGAAAATTATTGTATAACAATACGATAATATTATTACTATTATTATTTGTACGGGAATTCGTGAATTATTATCGTACAGCTAAATCGTGGCTAGAGATTTAAGTGCGTTGGAATGATAAATAGCCGCTGAAGTACAAAATTTTAAATTATAGTTTTATATTATTACGATTGGTTTTTTGATTTTAAAGCGTTCTTCTCGAAAACTATACCGTGGTCCGAGTTGAAACTTAAATCAGTTAAAATGAAAATTTGGATAAAATTGAAGACAGTGTGTGTGTGTGTGTCTCTCTCTCTCTATATATATATCATTATGTTTTAATAATATGTATTTATTTTGCTACTGCCATAACGGACTTATTGATTTTATTTACCACTCTATACCCATATATGGTTATTGGTTATGATTTATAAAATAATGGTCAATAATATAATATTGTGATTAGTACCACTATAACCAATGACTCTGCACGCTTGACTCATATTTTGGCAGCATAAAAATTTTCCCTATTTTGTAAGACTCATTAGTCTACGCGCTTACAAACAAAAGTCATTTTTTATCATAATGCATTCGGTCGCTGAAATTTTGAAAGCAGAATATATTTGTCTAAAAACGTAAACGTATAAATATTAAATATTGCACAAAAGAGTGTCATACTAAAAACTAGTAGGAAATAAGCGTTTTACATTTGGAGGAGAAGTAAAATGGCCAAAGGGTAACCCGAAAACGATGTGGTTCACTATATATATTATACTCTATAATGATCGTCTAAACTCAAAATGCACAGAGGATCGTAAAATTTTTATTTGACAATAATATTGATAGTTTTTACAAACATTTAATACAAAAATAATAATAGACCGTAACAGAAAATGTTTGTCGAATATGTATTTATAATTTACAGGTACAATTATATTGTCACACGCATTGATCTATTTTTCCCATTATTATTATTATTATAGGTATAACTCGTCGTATCGTTGTTGTATCATTATAGGTAATGTTTTTCTGTGAATAATCGGCGGCTCGGTTTACGCTGCGGCCGAGCCGCTTTCGCGGGCCGAGGGATTGTTGGGGATGAGGGAGATGGGGGTATTAGGGGTAGCTGGGTTGGAAGGGACGTCGGTAATGAATACTGTCCGTTAGCAGTTTTCCATCGGCGAGTATATTATTATTATTATATGCAGAGAGAATTTCCCGGACGCTAATTGCCGCCGACCCCTCCCGGCGGCGGCGGCGGTGGTCCGATTCGTCGGCCGGGGAAAAACACAACGGATTTTCGGTGCACTGCTCTGGTGGCTGCTGCTAATGAGACCGACTTTTAGCCGGCCCATAAGGGTAATCGCGTGTATAACTCGCCGCAACAGCGTATTAAAGGCACGCACCGTATATATATATATGTACTTACTGTTATATACATAATATCATGTCGGCCAAAATCGTAATTGGCATTAGAGGGCTGTATAGTTGTAGTTGCGAGGGGCAGGTGGTACTTCGGTATATATTTGGTTAATATATATAGCACTTTGCTTAGCTAGCTACATAATTTAACGTAATTATTTACATTAGGTAGATAGGTATACGAATAATTTGATTATAATTAGAGGTGGGTCAAACTCAAAAATATTATGGTCTCGAACCGAACCCTTTAATCGTATACATGTCGAATATTTCATTTGAACCGAAATTGTACCGATTTTTTGAATCGACATTTTTATGTCAGTACAAAAATGCAGATCAAAATTTAAAACATTTTTTTGTTCGAAATATTGCAATGAACAGTTCGACCCACCTCTAATAATAATATTATATCAATATTCAATATATTATCCATCGTGTTTTTTATAAGTACACATATTTGTCGCGTGTCAACCGCTATCGGGTACACTTTTATCTCCACGAGGTGAATCATCGAGAGACTAAAACTCTGTCACCGCCATCATTAAAACTGTATTGTCCTCGCCGACATTATATCATAGTTCTAGTGGAGACGAAAGTCGTACGCCGTTTTTTTTCTCCACCACACCCTTTGCACCGTACACGACCCATTGTTCGTCGACACGATGTTAGAGTCATCGTTTAATTATCGCCCCACTTTTTTTCTCCCTTAAACGTTCGCTAATAGCTGCTTGACAAATTATAAGCCGCCGAAGCACGAGTTTTCCATGAGCGACAATTTATTGTTTATTTTTTTAACGATATTTTCATCGATGCATTTAAAATCCACTTTCGATTTTTCTCGCAGTCGTCGATTTACTCTATGTGATAGGAATAACTCCTATGGAAATTGTACGAATATTTGTACAGTTAATTTTACCAAAAATATTATATCTCGATTAGAGCACGGTACAAAATATAATAACTATCAAACGATCGCAAACGAGTGGAAATTACATCTACGCGTCACTTCAGGCTTTTTTAAAAATATTTTACTTAGGGCCGACTCATTTTTCATTACATTTTTCTGTAATATATAATGAAAC
Source organism: Sitobion miscanthi (assembly GCA_008086715.1). Taxonomy (NCBI): domain Eukaryota; kingdom Metazoa; phylum Arthropoda; class Insecta; order Hemiptera; family Aphididae; genus Sitobion; species Sitobion miscanthi. The sequence continues at coordinate 26,526,756 of CM017805.1, read as the reverse complement.
ACTGCGAAAAGTAAACGACTGAAAATTTTCAAATAACCGCGAATAAGCCACCCACTGAAACTATTGCGAAGAAAGATTACAATAATAATAATATATTTCTAAAATTAATATCAATACGTCATAATATTTAGTTTTTGAAACCCGCGTATCTACTAAACTTTTCCGAAAACTTTGGCCGTCGAAAATGTCGGTACGTACAGATAATGTAGCTGGTACCTATATAGGTAGTATATTTTTACTGATGACCTATCACCCGCTTTGAAAATTGGTGCTGGGAAAATACCCGAAGACAAAGATAAGACGTACCGTTATAGTAATGCGTACGGGAAGTTGTGTAGTGAGTAATGGTGCTCAAAAAGAAACTTTGTACGGATAGAAGACAGATGTACAATAGAATTCCGGCGAAAAACCAATCGGCTAACTGTAATAATATATAAGACGAGAACTTGCCGAACTAAAGTAGTTTAAATAAATCAACTAGGTAGCATATTATATATACATATAGTTTCTACTTTCTTGGGAAACATTTCGGAGAGGATTAAAATCGCGGGTAATCTTTAAATTATCGCGAGGGGAAATCCAATTGTTGTAGTTCGCGAATTCCGAATCCGACGAGAATGTATAATATTTTGATTCTAAGCGACCACCGGTGAGGAACACGACGCAAATATCGTACTTTCGAGTATCATAATATGATATTCACAGGTTAGGTATACGTCATAACTCAATAGCATATTATATACTATGCGTTCCGTACAGAGGTAGACTTTTACAAAGAGTTCATAGAATTCGAGAATTCGTTTTATGTAGGTACCTATACCATAATATATTATACTATCGTTATTTGCCGGCTGACTTTAATATAATTTGCTCAAACCAATATGTTTTCGCTTTATTAAGTTACCAGCTACATATGCGCCTTCGTATGGTACCGCTGATGCACTGTAAAGTACAGAGTTAATTAGAAATATAAATTTGTGTTTACGCTGGGTTTATATATATATGGGTGTGTTTGAACTATATATTTTAATTAAACATCAACTGCATTAATATAATAATAATATATAATATAATGCCCTACTAGACCAATCAAAATAATCCGATTCACTAGACATAATTAAATGACATGCTTTGTATAAGAGTGGAAATACCAATAATTTATATATACAGTCATGTTCGAAGAATATTTATCATGCAGCAATAGCATCATTACCATCTTTTGATCTTTTGGTTTGAATTCAGTTACAGTGAATACAATATATCTACGCGCGGATATTATGTTGGCGTGGGCATTATAATAATATTATATATATATTATATGAGTGCTGCGCAAACGGGAAATGGCGTATATTATTCAATATTGAAATACCACCTTTGAGTAGACGGTTGCGGGAAAAACGTAAAACACTACCGCGGTCATCGTTACCCATTATGAAATGGCAGAGCCGATGATAACATAATACGTACAAAACACGCGAAATTCAAATAAAACGCCGCCGCAGTTATACAAATGTTCGCGTGCCGTGATACAGCCGACTGGCGTGGTTTTAAAATTCAACCGATCGGCACCTACTGAAGCGATGGCCAGAGACTAAAACAAAACGCGGGCACTCTCGAATACGACTTTTATTAAATCTTCTTCAATCATTGGCTTTTACGGAAATATCACGAAGCCGCTTCTCTCGGCAGTTACGGTGGAGGTCGGGGGACAGCCACGAAAAGGTGTCACTTGGCTGATAAGAACATTGTTCTTAAAGTTTTCAGCGCTACCGGTGGTTTTATTTGGCTACACAATTTGTATCTTAGTCCGTGTTAAATGCAGAGGGCGCTGTGAACTCCAGGAACACAGGCGACCCCCCGCACTTTACCTCTTGTACATATATTCGTGGCCGTGATAAGCTACTCGTTTCCAGTCCATTATATCTTAGTCCGTGATCTTAGATAATACATACTGGATAGAGCTATGCGTATATCATGCGTAGTCCGCGTTTGAAGCCTGATTTGGTCGGCTCGTTCAGCTCTGATGACTTTATTGCGCATGCGTCCGGAATGAAAAAGATAGTGTGGGACGGGGTAACACAATAACTGTGGTAATTTTTGAGCATGTTCAGTGGTGATATCAGGGTCGAATGGGCTGACCAAATCGGCTTCGAGATTTTAAATCATTATCGCTTATAATATTTGCTATTTAGTCTTGTGTGCGTAAATAGAACAATTTTTTGAAAACCTCCTATGATGAATCCGGCCCCGAGGAATTAGGTACAATAGGCACGTCACAATATCATTATCACAGTACCTATATTATTATCACGATTTCGATTCTGTTCGGTCATTTGGTCGACAGTGCTGGCGCAGAGTGGGTCACCACCCTCGTCACTACTCCCATCACTACCCTCGCAACTACCCCCGTCAACACACCGTAGTTTATATTATAATTTATACCGCACCGACATTGGCGACGATTCTCGTACCACGGATTTGACTAATGGTCCGCGTGTACAAACAATCGGAAGCTTGCTGCCGCCGCCAGTGCAGGACCAAACCGCACATTCGTCACGCCGAAACTATGTAAGTCCGACGCCAAAAATACATGAGAGAAAGACTAGAGAGACGGTGTGGCGCGCAGATGTTCACCACCGACGTAGGTGGGTTTAGGGGTGGGAGTAGTTGCGGGGAAGCTCACACAAAAACAACTCCAAACAGGGTAGTCCCGGTGCAGCAAGAACCCAGAGCCATTGTTTGCGGGTTCGCTGTGCGGTATAAACGCTTTCACAGTTTGGTAATAATACATATATAATAATATATTATAACGTCGCACAATATATCATGCGCTTTCACCTTCTCCGCGCGATGGGTTGTTCCGATGAAATTATAACGGAATCAAACATCAAACTTCCGCAAGTGTCATATAAATGTGTGCGTGTGTGTGTGCAAACAGGAAGTCACACGCCGCGGTCTTGTGAACTAGACGGACGTCTATAATATATATATAGGTATATTGTTATTACGCGTAACGATGGCACGTGGTCGGTCGTAATAACCTATCACTTCATCACATTCCCGAAATGGCGGAGAAAAATAAAACGTTCAATCGCGGAATTTTCCAATTATCGAAAACGATCGATCGGATGACGCTCTTAGAACAGGATTCGAAATCCGGATCGCATTTCAATCGTACGACAGCGTAGGTCGTCGGGTGAAAGCGAAATACGTTATTATCATTATTATTATTATTACACTATTTCGGCAGTCGAAAGAGAGAAAAATAAGTTTCCGAAACCGATCGAAAACGTGTGCAGAGGAACTTTATACCTGACGCCGCGTGGTGTACAGAAAACGGTCGCAAAACTCGTCAGATGCAACCATAAAGGTACTCTCGATTATTTTACGACTGGCACACTATAATATTATCATAATACGCAGATGTACCCGTAAGATTGTGTTACTTATACCTACGTATTCCATATTTCACCACATATTATTCTTATATTATGCTCGCGAGGTATTAACACTCACTCCGGTATTATATGTGTGGTATAGTGTGGTTAATGAGCCTGCACTCGTTGCTTTCCGCCCGCCCGAATCAGAGCGCATTATACTATCGCCGCCGCCGCTTCCTGATTACATTTTCTCTTGTTATTGAATAACTTTTATTTTTTCCTCTCCGTCGAACCGTTGGAGGAGGATTAGGTACCTACTATTACGAGCCTTGTTTATTTGTTGTTTTCATTTTTTTTCGATTCGCAGTAAATCTTTCGTTGTGACGTTACGTCTGCGGCTCATACCTATATATTGTTGTGTTGTGTGTGACGGTGTCGATGTCACGGCGAAAGTCACATCTTCGGTCCGGTCGACGAGCCGCAAAAGGCCGTGCCGGGCCCGTCTTCTCCGGCACACGTCGTAATAATAAAATAACACGATGTTATTATTACGTGCCGATATTTTATTATATTCCGAAGATGACGACGACAATCAATCAAAACCACTTTTGCAGCTCAACGACGACGATGTAATAAATAAATAAGAAGAAAAGAAAACCACCGCGGAGGTCGCGTGCGAGCAGGAAGTGTCTCTCTAAGATGACTGCGCGGCGGAGTCGTTCGACTGATTAATAATTATTATTTATTATTAATACCGTAACATTTTAATATTATAATAATATTATAGTTCATATCGATTACCTCTACTTGAAACGAAAAAAAAACGAACTTAAATATCTAACGATATAACGCGACAAAGACACGAATCCGACGTGACGGTAATTATACAGAAACCAGTTAACGTCTGCAGGAAAAAACAGACGAATTAAAAATCGAATAATTGAGGTGCTGTTAATAAACCGCGGTTTCCCCGTTCGACTAGACGAGTTCAACTCTTTATTTACAGTTTGTAAACATTGTTAATAGTATGGCATTCGAAACACAGAATAAAGTTTTTTAAAAAACTCGTGAAATCGCTACTTCTGAATGACAATTTTTTTATCCAAATAGTTTGTAGTTTGTACCTACTTCTTTTAAAATTATTGGTCAAAACGGGTTAGCGCCACGACTATAAGGCCTTAGGGTCAAATCAGTAAAATATATCGAAGTGTCAACGCAATAGTAGGTATACAATAGAAACGATCAATTCGTGACAAACACTGACCCTGACATCCTCGTATAAAAAATAATAACATATTACTATTAATTTTATAGAGTGTTAAAAATAATAAGTCTTAAAATATCGGAGGCAGCCGTCGTCATGAGACATCGCGGTGTTTTATGATATATTACTAATATATATACCATGCAGACTTACAACCGTTACCGCGGTATAGTCACATCTCACGTCACATCGTTTGAATCACACAAACGCTATTAATATCACGACGACGGATGTGCATACGATTCATACGAATTAATAATATTTTACATTATAATATGTAGGTGCCTACGGATTTACGATCGCAGATGGAAATATACATTTTCAAAACGCGCATCGTCTGTATAATTATTATTTATGTGAAAATTATGCGCCAACCGCATATATATATATTATGTTACACTACAGCTGCAGAGTATTAGAAACGTTTCGAAATATAAATCACCGAACCATCCATTGTATTATTCATCAACACTGTATTATTTTTCTTCTCTTATAATATTATCTACGTACAACAATCCTCTCTGTGCGCTAATATTATACACTGCATGCTTTATGCGGATATACTATGTATAATATAAGACGTCGACGTGCATAGTTCAACACTGTCTGCGTTTTCCGCGGAACTATAGTCCGCGATGACCAACCATTATCATGATAATAATTTACACACACGATCGGTCAGAGAGAGAATATCATAATGTTTTATAGTGTTACTATTATATTATACAGCCGAACCGCCGCCAAAAACTCACGTATATTATGTATATGTTTTGAAAGTTTGTACATCACTTGCAGACTGACGATCGGACGAAAGAGAGAGAGAGGAAACTGTACGTTATTATTATTCATATATTATATTATATAGATTGATCGCCGCTATAATATTATTATATAACGTGTACCCATACGATTACACACATATTTTGGTCATGAGCAGGACTCGAATTGACTCGCAGCGCCATACAATGCAATTTATGATGAGAGTAGTATAGGTATTATTATCATTAACGATCGGCGTGTGATATGTAAATTAAGGGTCATTACGTTTGAGTATTGTTCGCGTAACGCCATATTTATTTATATAGGTAGGTAGTACTCACAGGTACATATAATAATAATAATGTTATATCTCTACACGGGTTATGCGCTACCTATCGTCCGAAAAGAGAATAGTGAAATTCCGTAGTCCTTATTACTGCTGTTGTGGGACTCGGCTCGTTTAATAATTTCGATTTATAATTAACACGCACAACAATGAGATCGTTAAAAAACATTCGACTGCGAACGGTATCGGAGAACGACGATGATGTTTTTTATACACTCGAATCCGATGCCGCCGCTGCCGCAATAATAATAATATTATAATAACTGCTAAGCGAGCATAATAATAATAATAATAATAATAACAATAATATATTATATTATTATATAGTCGTGTTTTCCAAATCGGATTTTTGCCTCCAGCGCGTGTTTTGTCTTCGTCGTCGGCTGCTTTTGACAAATATTCGTGAGGCGTATGGATCATCCGTAATAATAATATTGATGTGTTATAGATCGACGGACGGTCGTCGTCTTTCGTGGGCATCACACGAGTTTTACCGACCCTGAGTCCTGCAGGACACGTATGCGCAGGACGAAAATATTGCAATTATTATAGATTATTACAAGTCGCGACGAGCCTAAGCCAACGACCCTAAACACGTCCCAGTCGTGGATTATATGTGTATACACACAATTAACCATAAATAGGCTTACTCTTATACCTAGGTGCATAATATAATTATACCACGATGAAAACTGGCGTAGGTATTATGTCGCGGTAGATCGTGAACTAGGCATGGATGATCCATAATAATAATATTGCTATGTTCTAGTTCAACGGACGGTCGTCGTTTTTCGTCGGCACCATACGAGTTTTCTGACCCAGAATCCTGCAGGACACGTATGCGCAGGAATATCTGCAGTACGTCAGGAGCAGGACGATAATATTGGTATTATGTTGTTTATTATTACGATCCGCGGCGGGTGTAAAATCAACGGGTCTATAGACGTCCTAATCGTAGATTATCATAGGTAGGTACACAACAATATTATGTAAGCAGGCGTATACCTAGGTACATAACGTGTTATACCTAGGTATGCATAATATATAAACCGCGATAAACACTTGCGTAGGTGTTATGTGACCGACGCGACACTGCGTGGTCAAGTGTGTTTTTTCTGCAATCGGTGAGGAAGTACAACGAAGACGATGACATATTGTCAAATAGAAAATATTATACGTATGTTCAATGTACATACTCATATTATTAAATACACACCTGCTGCCAAAATCGTATTTGTTTATTATACATTTGAATAACTGCTGCGCCTTCTAATACGCATAGACGACAACGCTTTCACTTTATTGCGACAGGAAAACAGAAGATGCTTCTCGCGACGATTTCGTAATCCGCTAAAAAAAATGTGTGTTTCCTTCGCATCTTTTCGACGCATATTATATTATTATTATATAGGTACAACGGTCCCGATGAGGTGGTGTCTCTAATCATAACGCGTCGTCGGTGATTTTTTTCCGCTCGCTCAGAGATTTTTTCTCCTTCGGCTCGCTGCAGAGTTCTACACGTCGTCTCCGCCGACTCGTGGTAAACACGAAAATAATAGCTCGAACGAGCGGGGCGTGGTCGTTATACAGACGTGTAGTCGCTAATGACTCCTACACCGCGACTCTCCGGAGAGGCGTCTGAGTTATTTACGGCCGCGACGGCGATTAAAAACGAATTACGGCGACGATATCCATCGAAGCACGATCCGTCGTCTCGCACCTGCCCGCGGGGAGAGGGTTGTTGATCGCTCGTACGACCCTCGCACGCACGCCGACGTCATAATATTTTCGCGTCTTATCGTCGGCTGCAGTGCACCGGAAAACGAAACATTTATGAAACTCGCGATTCCGATGGTCTATACACTAGCTGTATATAATAATATATCGTATACAAGCCGCATATTATGACGACGTGAAGACGATCGGCGGCGTTTCGACGTTGATAGATCGTGTTTAAATTTCTTGCGCGAGTGCCCGCACCGCACTCGAAACGCCGCCACGACTACTGCTGGCTTCACTCCACCCCCCCCCCCCCTTCCGTTTTTACCGAGTTTTCAATACCACAAGCGGCGTAGAAGGGTGGTGGCGGTGGTGGTTGGAGGGTTAACACACACGTATATACAACGCGCATATTACACCGTCCCGATGATTTATGATTTTCCAGCAACTTTTGTGTACGAAATGTTTACGCCGCCGCAGAGTATGTGTGTGGTTGTGGGTGTGTGTGTGTGTAGGGGCGTTATACATATTTAACAGCCATTTGTCTGCGTGTCTCTCGCCCCCGCACCGCCGCCGTCCGAATATTTTTGACGATTACGCGCAGTTTAGCCTCTCCTACACCCCACGGCGAGGGGGCCGAAGGTGATTGACGACGACGACGACGTATTTATATATTATTAGATAATAATAGTATATAATAAAATGGAATACACCTCAGTCAGCCAGCGCCGCCGACATTTCCGATCGACTCGACGTTTTTCGCTGATCGATTTTCGCAGTAACAATAATAACAGCCAACGTGTGCACACATTATCATACCTATAGGTACTGTAAGTTAGCACAACCGTGGTATATTCAGTAATACCAGCTGGACGAAGTGGCCGATACCTATATATTATAATCCTCGACGAGCGCGATTATTCGCAATTTAACGGGCCATTCACGCGAGTTGTCTCGGCCGCCGGAAAATAATAATTATTATCGTCATTCAGTCACACGCTTTTCAAACCCATTGAAATCAGGACACACACAATGGCCGGCTTGATTGGACTCGGCGTCGTTTGCGTGTCGCTGCACCGGTGCAGTGCAGCTTGTCCGCGCAGACGAGAAGGTGCAGCAGGACGATGGTTTTTCGCCGACGAGTCAGAATAATTTTTTTTAATTCCCGAAGTCTGTCGTGGTGGCCTGCCGTTTTGCTGTGAATTTTTTGGCGAAGAGTACCTACTTTTTTCCGGTAATACCTACCACGAAAATCCGCTCGACGAAAACAAATATTTTTCGGTTCATACATACGTAACCGCGCGCGACCAAGGTTACCCTGCGGCGCTAAAACGTTTTCGCCGTATCGATTTCCCACCCATCTCGCACTGTACCACGCAGCTCGCGTTTCTTAACGATGTTCGTTTTTATTTAATGCCTAAACCACGGTTTTCGAGAAGGCGACGTTTAATTTTCTTTTCCAGTTCTACACAACAAATAAATACACATTTCCGTCGTAATGCGCTCTGCGGGAATTTATTTCTATACCATTAATGACTGCATAATAATGAATATGTAATAATAATAATAATAATAATAATAATAATAATATAATGGAATAGTTTCCTTTTTGTGTTCAATTAGTTTTCGCTTTTGTTCGAGAATTCGAATTTAAAAACTTCCAAAGTAGTATTTATCATTCATTTTTTTCGTTTTTTAATTTATTCAAACGATTTTTACTGAACCGTATAATGTAGGTGTAATACTAGATACCTATACCTACTGTATGTACCCAAGTATGTATATCGAATCTCGAACAGCTTATTCATTAATTAAATATGTTCTACCGCGCACTTTCATCTTAATAGCTTAACCTTGACTGTAATATATTATTTATTGCTCTCGTTTATCGCCTTCAGTCCAACAACAATGAGGTATATTCAAAACACGCCGATAGTCTCCGCACAACTGGTTTGTACTTTCTTCTCATTTCTTTATTGCATATTTTATATACTGGTATAATGATATGTACACCCAACCGATACTCGTTCGATTCCCCCTTTACTTCGCCCGTCCGGACGACTCTGGCCATCATTAACTGCAACGATAGAATTCTCAATATCATATATACGATGATAGAAAAAAAACAAAAATAGTCAAGCTGTAGGTATGTTAAAATAATATTATGATAATTTATTTGAAAAATAAAGAAAGTAAACGATCTGACGTGAGCGTTTATTCCATTATCACACACGGTGTAAGTGTTGTCGATCGTTGAAACCGTGCGCATAATAATATATATTTTATAAAATTAATTAGTCTTGGGAAGAAAATTAGCGTCGGAGGTGGACTTATATCTCATCGATTTTACTGTTTGTAGAATAATACCTAGGTATATGATAGGTATAATATGGTTACAGCAGTACACGAACTGTACGAATCGAGTGGCGTGCAATGGGTAGTGTTCGGTCTTATCTAGATAATTATTTGTTCATCTTTTATCTTATCTAGATAAATAGTTATAAGGTATCTAAACGTTCATCTTGGATAATTTTTTTACTAATCTAAATAAATTCATCTGAATACATTTTTTATTGATAAAAATCGCGAACACTGGCGATGGGCCTATCCGGGTTCTATCACAGCGGCTGACAACAGTAATAATAATAATAATAATTAACTACCAAACGCAGTGTCGTCGTCGTCGCGTTGTTGTTTGACATTTGCTCGCTCGTCTCTTCTTCGCCGGGTTATGTAACCGTATTTTATGTAGCTAGGTGTATAATAGTCAACCAAAGTGCTTACAAATTTATGTGAAATCCGGGAAAGAACGAAACATATACATATAGTAGTCACCTACCGGATTATCGTACAACTTTATGTAATTCCGTTTGTACCAAACACTCGCAGAATATTATGTGCATAGGGTTTTTAAAATATATTTGTAGGTATTCTATTTCATTGTATGTGTTGTATGGTATTTGGTATATGGTATAAAACCTTGTAGTATCTGAACCGTTATCAACAATTTAATACGCTGCAGGCTGTTAAACCGATGAACAGCAATATGAAATTTCTTGATAATTTGGAGAAAATCTTCAAAATAGCAATGTCACATGAATTATTTTAGTGTGAATTAATATTTGAGGTCATCGTTCCAATCCACGTGACTAGCAATGGTTTTAGTTTAAGAGAATGTATAAGTCATACAAATCAATGTGAATCGTATTCTTAAATATTTTGAATTCATTTTTTAATAAGTAATAGGCAACTAATATATATTTTTTACCACAGTCTGTAGGTATAATAATTTGTATATATTATTATGTTTCATATTGTGTATAAGACCTATCCACTCTCTAAATATTATACCCTCACGAGGGCATAGTATTATAATATATACAGTAGGTACGTGCGGAGAGTTAAGTCGTGTGTTTCTTTTCACAGTTTCAAAGATTTCGCGTTCGAAATCGACTCACATCGCACGAACGTGTGAGGTGTGAAAAGTTTAAAGGTCGGCACTGCCGCTGCAGACACGTTCCGAAGAGCTGTTACAACAGATAATTCGGTTTGTCATTATTATATTTTTTTCCCCTCAGCCAATCGCGTACGCACATTTCCGGCGTTTTAATAGATTTTTTCCAACACTCCGCGTGTGTCGCGTGCGGTCCGACGGCGCGTGGGAGGCGAACGCCGCGGAAAACGCGTTCGTGACGGCTGGACGAATATTACTCGACGTCTGCTCAGTTTTCCGACGACGATTTTCACCTACCTATCTACCTATATATGTATAGAGAGGAGCCCAGGAAATGTCGCGTAGTCGTCGTAAAGCTCGTCACATTTCGCGTGTGGTGTTTTCATTTCCTGCCCTCCCGCAACCGCTTCGTCGACACGAAATCCATTTTATATTTTTGTCCTCGGCGTTATTTCGGAGCTTCCGTTTTCCATTATTTCACTTAACTTGGGTCGCTCCGCAATATACTCAAATATAAATTTCGATAACAGATACGAAACGTATAACATGCGCTTTCGAGTCAAAAAAGGCTTTGTTTATTTGGAAAAAAATTGGCAAATGAATTACAATTGGGAAATGAATCGCATCGGTCGCCCGAGGAAACAGTTGGTAGTGTCACTAGTGTTTGTTTACGAGTATTTTAAAATAATTTTAATGAACGATAAAACTGCGCTGCAGCCACCTTATATTGTATAGTTCCGCCGTTTCTTATTATGATTTTCCGTATAAATCAAAAGAATTTAATAACTACGATGTGATCGTTTCCCGTTGATCCGCTCCGCCCTCCGTCGGTCTAGCACAATATTTATTATTGTTTCGTCGCTGCAGGTAGATAGGTAGGTACAACAGAGGTGACGCGTGTAGATGGTATATTATATTAATATTATATTATTATTATTATGTATTATGTTATAAAGAGAGCCGTTTAATATCGCAGGGCGACGGGAATGTTGTACGCGTTTTATAATGCACGGATAAAATTCCTCGGGGCCGTTTATAACTTTAATTTAAATGGCAAAAAGCAGATAAAAACCCGGTCCCCGGGATTTATGATGACATTATTTGCTTGCTACTCTACCGCACGGCGCGCGCTGAAATGCCCACGTCTGGCTATTATTATTATGCATATTTTGGAAAACAGCCTGCCCGGCCGTTGTTGTCTGAATTATTATTATTACTATTTTTTTTCCATTATAAATTGGGCAACATGGTGGCGTTCATACTTCCCACCGCCGCCGAGCTTGTACGAGTACGCACGCACACACACAATCAACGACAACAAACGACGTATAAATCTTATTAGGACGAGTCTTTTGTTCCGGTGAAAATAAAAAAGCAATTTTATTGCTTCCATTCCACCTTCCCATGCACATTCACATTGTGTAGGTATATAATAATATGTATGCACAAACACACGATCGCTACGGTCAAACAGATTTCGACCTCTCTTCGTGACGTCCTCATCGCGTATATTGAATACCGGACATCCCTATAATACAACTGCAGCATATTATGACGACATTTTCTATACCGACTGAAACACCTCCCCGGACCGCAACCCGAGACCTGGTAAGTGGTAATCGATGAGGGTCACGTTATGTTCTGTAGCCGTGTCTCCTACGAGCAGTTTCAGTGCGACGGATTCGTCAAAAATACGCGGACAGTTCGCCTGTTGGCGTGCAACTACTATATCGAGAGATTCATTTGACGTAAGTCAATATCGACATATTTTATCGATTATTGGACCGTATATTATTATGTTCGTTCATAATAATTGCAGCTGTTAACTGTGTAATCGGAATTCATTCACAAACGTTCAGGGTTAACGCCGCCGCCGAGGAGTATATATAGAAATAATTGTTTAAATTACACATATTTTACCAGCAAAGTGTTTCCGAACGATTAACTATATTTTTTATTTACACATCTAACCTATCTAATTAATAATTAATAGTAATAATAAAAAAAAAATTAAAAACATTTCGAGTTATTACGATAGGTGTGTGTGTGTGTGTGTGTGTGTTTCTATTACGTGTTGATATAATGTACTAATTATATATATATATTATATATAGGTACTAATTATATTATATTATTATATACTACAGCGTATTTATATAGGTAATATACATTATAGGAGTATTATGAACTTGGACATATTTTTGCATTGTCATAATGGCAATCGTTTTATTGTTACACAATTTATTACTGTAGTGGCAAACGGTAATGCACTTTATAATAATATCATATTACGTGCCTACGTAATACGTTTCTAAATTAACATTTAAAAACTTTGGCTTTCTCAGAGTCATATATCTGGATATATTATTACGCACGTAATTGTTTTTTTTATTTTAAAAACAAAATACGAGGCTGTTTCGCGTTGTTATAATATAATTATTATTATTATATTGTGTTGAATGCCATTTACGTCGAAACAAATTATTTTTATACCGGACTTGGATCCCGCTTCGCACGTGCTGTACCTACATAATATTATTATAAATATATGCGGCGAAATCCGTTCAACGTATGAGACACTTATTATATTTTTGGGAAACGTAAAGTTTTTGAAAATATATTTACTTTCACACGATTTCAAAACAACATTATTGATGAACAATATTATATTTTTCACTATTTTTGTCGTTGTACTATTCGTCCAAAATGCGATTTTATCATTTTTAAAAAAACCATAACGATGGTAAAAAATTGAAAAAAATATATTTTCAAAAACCAGTCTCTAGTGGAACGCGCATTAACCGTTAGGTACCTATTGCGCGACCGGCACGCGGCGGGGAAAAGAAACGCTTTCGTTTTCCGCACGAAAAGATATTTTGCATTTCACCAGCGCCTTTGTGACGGCGATCCGTCTTGACGGGCGTCGATGGACGGCAAAAAAAAAAAGCATTCGCGTTATGACATTACAAAACAGCCGTACAAGCCATCACAGTACGATACGCGTATGATAATATGTATTATTAAAATAATAATAATAAATAATAACGATTTTACGTCGTCGGATTATTATACTCTCGTCTCGTGTGGAATTCGCCGCGTCGAAATGGAAAGTGCACAACCGGTCGTACGGCCCCCGTCGGGTTATCGACATTGACATTGCCCGGGCGAGAGTGCAATCCGCCGCCGAAACGACCTGCGCTCGCACAAAACTGCCGCCCCGGGGTCCTAACTCGCCGCCGCCGCCGCGGTGAAACCAGTTCGTCGACAGCGCCGCGACGGCGCGCGAACTCTTCGGGGTGACGTTTTGCCGACGACGGACCTGAGTTGTTATTACCGCTATTATACAGGTATCCGGTATACGGTAATAGTTATTCAGTTATTATATTATACGTCGCGCGCGCGCCATAAACGCATCGTCTTCCACGGTATTCTATTATTATTATAGACGTCACACGTCCGCGTCGTAATACCCGGTGGGCGTAATCCGGCGACGAGACAGAATATTACGAAAAAGAAAAACTTACCGTTGTTTTAGTGGAGTTTTCTTCACCCTCGCTCGCTCGACTTTTCCGTTTTCCGTTCGATAGCCTTCCGCGTAACAATATTGCGTACTAACCCGTAATAGGTAGGTATGCGATGGCGCCGCCGACGTTGTGATCTCGCGCGAGTAGATAGGTACGTTACTGTACGGCAGCTGCTGCCGACTACATAGGTACGCAGATAAAACAGATTACCGTTTTACGTGTAGGTATAAAATGTACGGTTGTGCCGTGGTTTTCCCGGTATTATTCCATTCCCGTCGTTTCCTACGCGTACCAACCTGCCCATATATATAATATATATTATATTGATATTATGATATTTCGCGTTCTCTGGACGTTCCACTAATGGCAACGCTTACGACGACGACGACGACGAGGAGCTTCCGAGAAAATTGCCAGTGAGATTGGAAACAAAGTGCAACGCAGTGTTGTCGTGATATCAGTTAATCTGTACGCCTCATAATAATAATACTGGGCGATTCGCAGAGTATGCGCACCGCCATGTTTTTTCCACGAATTTATTCGAATTCTGATTTTTGGAATTTTTAATTATGTATTCGAGGACCGACCGTATTTCAGTTATTCAGATTCTGTTCCATTCGGGAGTTTATTGCGTTTAATGAATGTCTTGAGAAGATGCAGATTCCTTTTTTTCAAACAAGAACCGAATCTTCACAGTCGGCATGTAAGTATTATCAAGCATTTTATTTTTTTAAAACGTCGATGCATCTAAATAAAATTTTGAACGATTGTAGTTTCTAAATATGTTTATTTTGTAAACAGATAATAGTATACAAAGTTAAATGACAAACACTACTGGTTAAAATTTCTATATATCTGGGCACACCGACATTTTCGAAAAAATCGTCTGATTAACAATGTACGTGAAAAAGGGCGAATGTCAATTTAAAAAATTAATGTTGTCATTACCACAGGTCATTCATGAAAAATGTGTACAAAATCTAGGTAAGTATATACTTATTTGAAATTACGGCTCTATTAAGACAGTATAATATTAAAAAGTCCCGAGCATAAAAATTTTAATAATTTCATTATCAAACGAAAAATTGAAGTAGGCTTGCTCTGAAAATCGCTCTGTATAACATCAAACGTTTTATGATCCTTCAAAGTCACCGGTGCAGTGCTTTTTTAAAGGGCTCGTTTTACTATAATATGGTTTTGGGATTATAAATTGCGGAACCTGTGCGAAAACGAATTACAGCCATTAGGTCCGACTTGACGTCGTTGCCCTTATACCGTGTCTAATTTCGAACGATTATTTATATTTTTTCCTAACGCGACACGCGACAATAAAATTATTATTGTGTATTGTGAACGTGAAGACGTCGACGGCCGTGCGAATGGCACACGTCGCGTTTAGACGATATTAATATAATGTACACCGACTACTGTATATGTAATATTATTATTATAATATCGCTTTAACCTTGGACATTGTACACTGCAGTGTCTGCCTACCTATCTATACAATATATAGTCACCTGTGAACAACGAGTTCAAATTTTGTAATAGAGTTTTGAGTTGGAAAAAAAATCCATTGCAAATGGGTCGGAGATGAGCAACAAAAAAACAACATAAAAACGACGACTCCTACATCACGGATGATTATTTATAATTGTGTTACTCCGTGAAACCTACCTATATAATAATATGATATTATGATATATAGACGACTCTGTACCTACGAATAGAATGAAGACTAAAACCGTCGTACACGTCATTGTAGCTAATAACGCCAACGTATTATTTCGAATACGTCTGCAGCTGTAGTGTATTATACATACCTACCTACCTGGGTGCAATCCAAAATTATTAAACGTTTTCATTCGACGTTTTGAAAACACGCTTATTACTTACTATGATATTCGTGTTAATAATATTAGATACTATACCCTGTGGCCAATACACATTCCGATAATACCTATAATATACTTAAACGCCGCACGGTTTCAAAACGGAAACAGATATTATAATGGCCGACGATATAGGAGGTACCTCGGAGCCGGGGTTTTGACGACCTTGAACGTTCCGGCGTCTAATCAAACGTTAGTTCTTTCGGGAAAACAAGGTCAGACCGAGAGTCTCCGACGATAGAGCCCGTTTAAGACCGAAAGTGAATTTCTAATAACCACGGTATACCGAGAGAGAAGGCGCGTATGTACCTACATATTTTATAAGCGTGCATATACCTAAATATACCCTACCGTATATGTTATTATTAAGTATATAAACGTGATAAACGTCGTCGCAGCACAATATAATATTGTGTGTACAGCCGCGGGGCGCCACGTGCGATGGATGGGCGAGTGGGTCTATGGAAATCGTTTAAATTCCGTGATGAGATACTTAAAAAAAAATTCCGAGCGAAAGCCAATACGCGCGCCTATAATATTATTGGCTCTATATCATATTATATTGTTATTATAATAATGATAACGCACGGCGGAATGATAAAAAGAAAAAAACGACAGTAACAATTGTAATAAATAATAATAATATATTCAAAACAATGTATACGACGACGACAACGACGAGTTGTACGCAAAACGTATTATTTGATAACACAATGTTTTACTTTCTTTTTCCTCTCCTCGGCGAATGCGATTTACACTTCTCCTCGTCGCCCAGCTGCACACGTCCGCGAGTGTAAAATTATTGCGCGCGTGATCTCTGTCTACTCCGACGTTTCGGCGAGATCGGATATCCGCCACGGAGTGCGACCGAGACCAGCGACACCGTTATCGAAACCAGAAGACTAAAAAAAAATTGTCGTTCCCGTGCTAACATATTACCAGCTATTATGGTATTAAAATATTATTTACAATTTTCCTGCAGGACTCAACTTGCTTAAAAATCGTAGAAATTATTGTACTAACCTATTTAATGAAATAATATAATCGTACCACACAATAGCAGCGAATGCGAACGTCGTCGTGGGTAAACAACGCGCGTTGGCCGTCCGATAGAACATTAAATTATTTCTATCTATTTAGAAAATGGGAAAATATAATAATATAGCAACGCGATAGTTGGGAAACGAATGGACTGCGCGCTTTATACTCATGACATCACGTATTGTCAACACAATAATTATTATTATTATAATAATGTGTATGTATAATATTTGTATGAAACAGTGCCATCGATTGGTATAATAGAGGTTTAGATTTAACATTAGGTGGGGGAGCACAAAAAAAATTATTTCCACGCTCTTTCCGAAGACTGTGTAAACTTACTTATATTAAATATGTTTTATTATTGTCTTTTATATTTTAAGACATTTATAATATTATTCATATACCTACTGTATATAATTGCCATTATAGTTATTAATTTTTACTAATTATGCACTAAAATAAATTAACCAAGTCCAAGACTGGTGGTGGCAATCTTCCCCCTCTCACCACACTACTCTCACTCATCAAAATCGCCACTGTCATCAAAATAATCTCGGAATATTAAATTATTATTCTATCAAGTAAAACAATAATTACTGTAAATGAACGTACGCGCCTTATGTAAAAAATAACGCTGGACGACTAAAAATGCAGAAGCCATAAAATCGAAATTAATTTTTAAAAGAAGTTTTATAATCGCGTTAAATGTTATATTAATGTTGTTGACTAGTTGCACCAATGAATAAATTCGACGAAAACAAAACAACACATTTAATCGACCATGAATTTGTATTTTAAAAACGAATTTGTCACTTCTTGGTTTTGAAAAAAAACCCATTTGTATTTGTGTTTATTCATTAATTAACCAACTGCATACGAAAAACATTGAACACAATATAATCTATTATATTATATTATATTCAAAAATGACAAAATCATATTAAAAATTAATCATAGCAATAAATATCGTTAATAGATTAAAAAAAACTACTACAATAATATTAATAGTTAAATCATGCGTACGAAATTACCATAGAATTGGTCGAAAAAAAATGTAATTTATATTTTATTCCTTTCAATTATTTATTATTATATTATAATAATATAATTGTAATATATTGATGGTAATTGTAATCGATAATATTTTTATATTTTTATTATTCAAAGAAATAACAGTCAGTAGCTTGGCCATTCAGAGTTGTTATATTTATTAAAACATTATTTCAATATTACTATTGACAGTAAAAACTTTGAAATACATTAAATATAAACGTTTTTGTTACGTGCAAGAAAATTGCTGTAAAAATATTAAACTTTATAACTATAAACGAAGTTTTAATGTGTTAGAACTTGATCACAATGATATGAGTTGTAATAAAATAAAATATGTATAAACATTAAAGAAAGTGATCATAATACGATATTGTATTATTGTCGATGAAGTAGTTAAATATTTTTTATTATTTTTTTAAAACGTGGTTTTATATTTAGAGATCCAAAACTCTAACAAAAAGACCGTAGAAAATTTAAAACAAATTTATAAAGTTGAATAAAATATTTTATAGCATAATTTTATGGTACAAAAATTAAAAAAAATTCATATAATTCTGAATTTATTTTCTTATATTTAAAAAAAATAATCACTCAAGCGTAATAAATTTATTTAAAATCATTTACAATAATTTAACTAAAACATAGGTATAATATCTAAATATAATCTTGTAAATGAACATTGTACACATTAAAAATGTACATATTTATGTAAAAGGAATTTTCAGGAAAAAATAGTAAGAAATAAAAGTTTGACAAATTATAATATCATTAACACAGAAATATTCTGTGTCCAATTATTCATCTGTTGGTAATGTTATTTATTATATTCCTGATATTAAATTATAATACGTAATTTTGTGAAAAAAAATAACTAATAATATTGCACACCAATTTCGTTATTCGCGTCATAAAGTTATATTTTTCTCGTTTGTCGGGTAGCCTAACAATTTTTAAATTTTTGATTTTTCTATTATTATTTTTTACAATGCCATTTTAATATTACAATGTCAATTACGCCTAATTAATATTAATGAATTTTTAAGCAAATTTTATTTATTTGCATGCAAAATTACGTTATGAAATATCATATAAAAAAAAAATAATACCTTCGTTACTTTGAATAATAAATATATTTTAATATTTTATGTCATGTTTCAAGAAAATCGCTGCATTTTATGGCTGTGTAATAGCGTTTTATAATGATTTATAATTATATATATATATTTTTTTTTTATTGACGACAGCATTATTGTGTACACATAATATGATAATATTATACAGAAAACCCTCGCGACGTTTCCGCAATAATGACCATCACAAACATTGTAGCCTAGCGTTCAAGTATCAGGCGTACAGCGTAATAATAATATTATACTTGCGGACCCAGACTTTAAATATTATTAAAATAGTCCTAAACAAAAATCATAAAATAAAACAAAGGTAGAAGGGCGAAAAAAAATTTTAAATCCAAAACCCGTGTTTGAATGACGTTCTCCGAAAAAGAAGACGTCTGAGAAAAAAACAGTGGAAAAAAATCCTAATAATGACTTTACCTGTATATATTCGACGACTGGCGCACTTGGGGCCCTGCAGCGGCGGATCGCGGTCGTCGTCCTCCTTCGGGGGAAAAATCGGTTCGGTCCCGATGGCGTGTGCGGGTGTGTATAAAATGTGCAGTAAGATAATATTAAATTAATAATATAATATTAATATTATATTATTTTACTACGATATTGTGGTGAATGCGATTTCGCGAAAAAAAATTTCGTTCAGACGGACGGACTTGTGTCTGTGCGAGTGTATGTGTGTGGCGAGTGTACACGCGCAGGTAATGTCTAAATGGTGACTGCACAAGAAATTAAACCTCCGCCGTCGACGTCGTTGCGATCCGTTCATTTCGCCGGGCGAACGTGTGCTCTCGCCGCCGCCGCTGTCCTTACCACCGACCGGTCGTCTCTCGCGCGGTGATAACAACGACGGCGACTCCAGCGTTAACATCGCCGGAAAAACGAACGGTTTTCGTCGTTTACCCGGTAATCGGTTAAGGTGTACAATAATCGGCGGGTTCGATCGTTCCCGATTTTCGTCCGTTTTTCACGTGTTTATATATTATTTACGTTACGTTTCGTTTCACATAGTGTATTTACCTACTGCGACGATTGCGTTATAGATCGATTTTACGAAATTATTCGCACGGGAGCACAATTCCGAGGTCGGAGATTAAACGTTGCACCTTGTGACGAGAACTCCAGATCAAACATATTACAATATTGTACATAATTGTCACTTATCCTAGAATAATATAATAAAAATGAGTTATAAACAAGCCTGCAGGGCACACACAAGTTAAGACGTTAAAGTTAAGTCAATTTTAATCTTTTTCAATTTAATTTTCATTTACTGAGTTCCTAGCTTGACTGATTTTTATTGATATATAAACTTAAAAAATAATGAGTTGCGGCTTTTAATCAAATCCAAGCTGCGTTAACTTATAAACAATTAAATAATAAATATAAAAAAATATTATTGATGATGCATAATATATTGCATAAACGTTTAATTTGTATTATTTTAAACCATATTACTGGCTATTTTATATATGTATATAAAAAAAAGAAATAAATATCTTAACTTAAGTTTTATTAATTTTTAACTTGACTCAGTTAAAGAAAAAAACTATGATAAATATTAACTTTAAATATTTTAAAATGTTTTCTATCAACTTAATTTAACTCAATTACAAATAATTATCATTAACTTGCACAGGCTTGGTTAAAAATTTAAAAATAACACATTTTGATGTGCAAAATAATAATAATAAATAACATACCAACCTACGCTTTTTCTTCAACATACAAATGTATTATAATCATAAGACCTATAACTGTTGAATATTTTCATAAACACGCCGACCAAATTTAAATAAACCATAATTCAGATGAAAATAATATCTTTTATTATGATGATGTATTAGTGTTGTATTTGCAACATGTTCAAACGCTCTAACATAATATTATTGTTGTATATAAACGAAATACTATATTATTGTTATGGGTTAATGTTTTATTTAAGTACATTTTCTTGTACAGGACCTAATAGGTACCTACTATGCAGTATTATATTATATTAAAATGAGTAAAAAAATTCAAGAATTATAATATTTGTATAATTTAAAAGTTATTACATCTCTATGGTTTGTGATACCTACTATATTTGCATACTTGAAATTTGAATAAAGAACGATAGTATGCCAAACATGTTGTCTGGAAACATAGCACGTACGAAAAAGAATTAATCAATTAAACTAAAAACATTCTAAGTGACAAATTGATAAGTACATGACGTGTCATAAATATACATGATATTATTATTTAATTGTGCTTCATATTGTTGGCAGTCGAGGTAATTATAGTATAGTAGTGATCTTCAAGCCTATTAAAATATTACACATTCTATGGCTGCCGGTAAAACGTAAGTTGTGTGCTAAGCTTATAATAGTTGGTTCTAATAATCTGCAGTAGTCTAAAACGATTGGCAGACGTAATTAAGACGGTTCTTTTTTTTATCGCATGAGAGCATTTTAGTTACTTTAAAAAATGATCGACAACGAACGTACAAAATGTATAAGCACCTACGTTTAAGTAAATTACTTAATTATATTTTTTTTTAAAATATTGAAGTGAATAGACGATTAACTCGAACATTTTCAATTGAATTTTTTGGATTTTGATACCTACAACGATTTGTCTGTGCTCCTACAGTCGGTATATTGTACGAACGTAGTCAAACGTGGCTATAATTTATACTAAGACACTCATTAGTCATAATATTCGACGTTCGCAGAGAAGATCCAATAAATCATAATTAATATTATCTTGTACTTGAGCAGGACATTTTTTATCAATTTATTAACACGACTGCACACTTGTGTTTTTCAAGGTCCGCAATATGTCAGTCGGATAACTCACCGCAATCGAAACCGTAATTTTGGCATCAAATTTATGGGAATAATTCAAACAATAGAAAAAAATAAGTAAAACGCATTAGCAATAAATAAACAGTTTAGTAAGAATACATTTTGTGGCTTCGCAATCCGCGCAGCGTTGTACATAAAAAAAAAAATAAAAAAATATATACGCCTGCATTTTTTATAACTGTTTTTACGCGTGTATATTACTAAATTTTTTAATTTAACTCGACGAACGTGAATAAGTTAACGGTTGAGTAAAGATGATTACAATTTTGATTGTGTTAAATGTTTCGAAATTAAGTTAAACGTGCGGTTTTTAACATTTATTAAATGCACTGCACGAGTCGTGCGAAATTGTCTGAGAGACGACAACGACGATGAGTTTTACTTTTAAAATATGTTTGTGTGACAAACAGATGCTGACAAGACGTGACAACTATTATAGCCCGAAAGTATTTATAATATCATTTTATTGCTTTATCTGAAACGATTGTGCAAGAAATACAAATATGCTTAAAATATTATTAAAATAACAATATGTCGAAAGATTTACGACGTCATGGAATATAAAATTATTTTTCGTTTTGTTCATAGTTTTTACGTTCACCTAATTTTTCATCAGCTGGTGCTGAAAATGTAGAGCATTACAAACTTCCTATAATTTTCATGTAAATAATAATAATAAACAATTTATTACGACAGCAGAATGTCTTTACATTATTTTACAAAATATTAGTTTAATATTGCAACGCCCTCTATAAGTTAAGCTTGTGCCGGGGGCACGGTTCTTGTCGATTAAAGTATATTTGCAATACATATAACAATATTTATTATCAATTAAATAATAAAATTGTATAATAGTTTTATACGTATGATTAACAACAGATCATCTTGTTATTCGACAATCATGCTCCCCCATCTTTTCATCAATAATGCAGTTATTTAAAATTTGATTTTTGGAATTTTTAAATATACTTCAAAATCATCTTTTAAAATTCTTGAGGTTTATTATTGTACTTCTTAAAGCGTGTCCCGTGGAGATACAAACTACTGCTTTTCAAATCAGATTTCCCTTTTTCAACTTTAAATTATTCAGTGGATAATTTTTCTGAAAAATTTTAATCAAAATTTGTACGAGTAGTTTCCAAATTATTTAATTCTGTGTTGTAAGAATAAAAGGTCCATGCGGTAATGGGTTCCGATTCAGAATAGAAGGGGGATATGGTGATTTGAAAATTGTAGTCATTAATATTATTCTATCAATATTAATGATTTTCAAAAATAGCCAAAGTATTTTAGTTCCAATATTACGTCTATTTGATATTTTTCTAAAATTTTTTTTAAGGGCTATTATCTTAAGAAAAAACATTTTTAGGGGACGTCTCACGGAAACGAGTTGACATATTATACAACGCTCAAGAGATAGCGTTGTTGGCCATATTGTCGGCATCGCGGCTAAGAAACTACTCATTCAAATTTTGAATTGGGTAATCAATAATAAAGGGGGACCTCGTTTGAAAAACATAAGTTTGTATTGCCACAGGGTACTCCTTAAATAGTACAAAAAAAAAATTCAAGGATTTGTAAAAATTGTCTTTGAATATATTTAAGGGTTCTAAAAATCAATATCCAAACAAATAAGTTATTAAAGGAAAAAATTGGGATAAGCATGTTTGTTGAATCAACATGTATATTATATGAAATGAAAATTACAAACTAGATAAATCTAAATGTTTTATGTATTATTTAAATTGTTTATATTGTTATTCGATGAACGACATAAATTTAAACCCTTATATGTATAATATCATTTTTTGACCAAATGCTTTGTTAAGATTTGGCAAGAGTATATTAATATTTTGTTTATATCTGCTCATGATCTAACAAAGGAATTAAATTGTTATGTTTATACGAATCAACTAGAACCGATAAGGTAAATAAATACACTTTAAAATATTTAATTCAATACAATTATGAACATTAAGTAATAATAAAAAGTCTTGACACAATATTTTTTGATGCTCCTCCCAAAATGATGGATACCTACCATAAGAATAAACTGATTGTAATTAGGTCCTAACGCTAGATAAATATATTATTTTAAATAACACATAGACACGTGTTTGAATGACGCATTGTTTCGGTCGAGTTGCGGTGCAAAGTGGGTAACTTAAATGTAAATATTATTAAATGTTTCGAAATACGTTATAATACGTTAAACGTGAGGGTCATTATTCATATCAGGTAAGCGTGAATCGTGTAAAAACGTCCGGTAGATAATCGCGAAATGCTTAGGTATTATAATATTATAATTATGATTTCACATGATTCGCGGTGTAATTAAAATGTCCCATTCAACTCATTCGGTTTCAGCACGACACTATAATATAATATAATATAATATAAGAAATAAAGTCGTAGATATTAAATTATATAAAAAAAAATTATTATTATTATTATTGTTGCCCAACACTGCGATAAGATTAATGTCCTAAAACTTTTTGGTATTTTATTCCAAATCTTTATCCTATTACAAAAACGATTATTTTTACAATCGAAAATATTTATAAAAAATGACATACGGGTCACGTGTAAATGAGCCAGGCTGCAATAAACTTTTTTGATTAAAAGTTGAAATATAACGGTCAATAAAAAATACGATTTATACAACTTTATTTTAATTCAAAGAGGTAAAATAATATTATCATTGTTTTAGTATAAATTCTCGTTTTAAACTATACTCTAAAGCTTTGGTAATTATTATTAAATTTACAATAATATTATACTTTAATTGTAACATATTATGACATCGGGTGCTTCTAATATATTTTTATCACGATTTGTGACGTCATTATATCGTTTCAATCATATCACAGAGAAATATTGTTATTATTCATTATTTCATTTTGTTCTATAAAAATGAATTAATTTTTTGCTACCTACTATTATAATAATAAAGGTAGTAATAATTCATTATTTAATATTGTCATTTATCTCGAGATGGATGTTAGTCGTTGTTAATTGCTACAATAACTATCGCATTATTATTACATACGCAATGTTGGTTTCCCTTTATAAACTGTAAAATAAATAGTCATTTTTATGATTTTGACTTCCCTAATACAACAATAAAATTGTCCGCTGCAAAGAAATAGACCGCAAAAACAAATTTATGCATTTTTTTTATGACCGAATTAAGACGGCATAGTACATAAAACTGCGTTGATATGATAATGTAAATGTATTTTTTTTCGCCTCAACATTAAAGTGTCATATTTAAATACGGTTTAAGTAGGTATTAACAAATACGATATTACCTATTATATATACCCACTCTCAATTTTATTTAAAACGTGTAACTATACCGATAATACCTATATATTAAATTGTATACACAGATCATATGGAACGCTTGTAAATAATGATATTAAACGGGCTTAAGGCAATACTAATAATATCATTATGATTGCAAGTCGTAAGCACGTCAATCGGAGTAAATATTAAATTACTTGATTATTATTAATAACACTAAACGCTATTAAAAAATAAATAATTGTACTATCACAAATCATTGTCTCGTTGAGTTCAGCGAGTTGTATATATTATATCATGCCCGTGCACTAATATCGACATTTAAATTATATTTATAATATACAGAGCGATTCACCAAGTATGCTAACCCCGTTTTTCATCAATAATCTAGTTATTTAAAATCTATTTTTTGTAATTTTTAAATATACTTAAATACCATATATTTTAAAATTATTGAGATATTTTGTTATACTTGAGAAGTTTTCTGTAGTGATACTGATTTTTCAAATGAGAAACCCTCTTTCAAAATGTACAATAATATGATGATTCAGGGTGATTCACCAAGCATGCTAACCCCGTTTTTCATCAATAATCTAGTTATTTAAAATCTGTTTTTTGTAATCTTTAAATATACTTAAAGACCATATATTTTAAAATTATTGAGATATTTTGTTCTACTTGAGAAGTTTGCCGTAAAGATACTGATTTTTCAAATGAGAAACCTCTTTCAAAATGTACAATATAATGATCCCATGGATGATTTTTGCGAAAAATTTGACGTATTACAATTAAAATTCGTACAAGTAGTTTTCGAGTTAGTAACTTTGTGTTTTAAGGATAAAAGGAATAAGCTTAAAGGGCTTATAAGATTGGGGGCTATGTTGATATCATAATGTTAGTCATTTATACGTCTATTTTATATTTTTGTAAAATCATTTTTTAGGACTATTATCATTAAGGATAATTAATACAAATATTTTAATATCTAAGTAAATACGAATTTGAATTTTGAATTAGGTACATAATAATTTACAGTTAAAAGGGTTCTCATTTGAAAAACAGAAATTTGTATCACCACAGGACACTCCTTAGGTAGTGCAAAAAAAAATTAAAATTAATTTAAAAATTCCAAAAATAAGAATTTGAATAAATTCATTAATGAAGACAATAATAGGAGTGAGTATGCTTGGTGAACCACCCTGTATAAAGAAAGAAATATGATATAGGTAGTTAATACTGAGTTACAGTGAACGATTTCGGTCGTGCGTGTTAATAAAAACGATAATATGAATTAATCGTTGTAATGTAAAAACAATAATAAATAAAATGCGAGATAAAATGTCATGACCAAGACTTGAAATCAAAACAAAAAATTGTGATTTTGATTTAAATTTAACTTATTGATATTTGTTTTTTTTCTAATTTGAATTTAAATATAATACATTGATATAATAGTTTTTGTTCGATATTGATTTCGTTGTATTACCTATGGGTTTAATTCAATTTTAAACATCCTTATTTTTTTTTCAAATTTCAATTTTACTACACTTTTACGATTTTAATTTTGATTTCTGATTACCTACGAGAAACTAGTCATCGTTTACGCGGTCGTGTAACTGATTTAAGAAAACGAAATATTAGTTATATATTGTCACCTACACTTGACGTACCACAACACCAAATTATAGATCTATCGGCTTTTGTTAAGTTTGAATTTAAAATGTTTTTCAAATTTTAAATCTATTTGTATAGTATTATACTATTATAATATATCATATTAATCAATTATTATGGTTGTGGTATAAATAATAGATTACAATTTTTTTCAATTTCAATATAAATTTTGAACGTCATTAAAAAATATATTTGATTTCTTAAGTATATGATTTTTAACGATTTTTTCGATATTTAAAATCGATTTCATGCACCGGTCCCAAGACAAGTGTATGATCACTGCAAATTCAAGGAGGCTGAAAATAGAGATAGGTAATGTTAATACTGAATTACAGTGAATGATATTGTTTTGTGGCGTGCGTGTTAGTAAAAATTTAAAATGTTAAATCGAATTAATCGATAATATTATGTATTGACCGTTTTCAATTGATTCGTTTATGATGTGGTAAAATTGAATCGTTTATATACTACCAGCTATGGTGTGTCGGTATTAAAGTAAAAACACAATATACTGTATAAAATGTCAAGTGTATAATCACTGCAAATGCAAGGAGGCTGAAAATAGATTATAATTATTGCCTGGCCCACAGATAATACAATGATAATTTATACACATGTCTGAATTATGTATCACCTATTGTCACGAACAAAGAAGGAGTACTCCGAGTAGGTATACCTACACCTTAATATAACTGCGCGGTTAAAACATTCCTAAACGTAATTAAAAAATAACAACAGAATACCATAACAGTATTTTATATGGCATTTATAATATATTATAATTAAATCGGTTCACTTCGTCCAAGCGCCTAATTAAACTTTATGAATACTAAAACCTATTTAAAGTAGATAATAATATAGGTAGGTAAGTATTTGAGTATTTTTGTGGAGTCGAAATAAACCAAGTACCTATAATTTTAGACTATTTTACGATTGCCTTAATAATTCGAACTACTAAACGGAATAGTGACACAAATCAAAATTATTGTCGACTTTCGGGTTTTGATTGATTCTAATACAAATTTTGGCTCTGCTCTATCTTTTAGTTAACTTGATAAAATTTATCGTCTGGTTTACTAGAACTGACCTAAAACCTTTGATGTGACGTAATTGATTATTCTTGCTGAACGTTTTTAATGTTTTTATCGCTTTTCACGTGTGAATAATGTCACAACTAAAAATTATTTTTATATTTTGAGTTGTGACACTTTTCTTGACCGACTTGACAGATCTTCATTCTTCTACAAACTACGTTTTTGTAGGATATCTAAACGCCATCTTTATGGTTGTTGTGAAGAATATAAAATTATTAAAATTATGTAAATAGCATTAAAATATTATATTATTATAATTTTGTTGAATTCCTGCTGCTTGATAATCGTAATTTTATTAAAGGCATAATATTATTATAATACTTTGGTTTATGTTTTAAACATGAAAATTAATATTATAACCATTAAGAACAGTGGTAGAAAATATACAAGTTACAATGGGTTTATTATAATAATTTTAATTGACATACCTAGGTATAATTTTATTAATTAATACTCGGTTTTATGTGTCAACTGTGTTACTATTTTTTCAGCAGGCAATACAAAAAAAATGATTATTTCAGTAACGAAAAGTGACATAAGTCAAAATGTTTTCAAACATTTATTAATAACAAATAATTCATCCATTTACAACATCTACCGAGCATATTTAAAAACAATTTAACACATTTCTATAAAAACAGCATATAAATTTAATAAAAATTTGATTTTTAGTGTATTTTTTATACCTTAAATAGCTGATTACCAACAGTTATGTTTGAGTTGTGTCAGTGTGTCACTATATTATATTCTTTTGTAGTGCGTTATAAAATAACAGACTATGAGTTAAGGAAAAACTATTAAATTGTTTCCAACTTTATTTTTTATAGTCAGTTATAATTTACAATATAGCATTGTTCTAGTGCCCAATATTTGTATTTAGTAAATGATGCAATTGTACTCTTTTTATTTTTTTTTTTTAAATATTAGTCTTACAGTATTATTATTATTATTTTTTTTATATATGTACCATAGTTATGGTGCGAATATCTCGAAATGATAATAGTCGATGGTTCGTATAGAATAATATTATCATGATTCGGCGATCAATGTTACCTATATTAAGATTTAGCCACGACGGTTAATTATAATACTAATAGGCAACAATTAAAAAACAACATTACTCGAAATATCTAATAATAATTAATCGCATTATTAACCAGTCAGGAAAATCCTTTTTCGCTGAAGTACAAGAGTGGGCTTCCGGTACATAATAATTACGATTTAGGAAACTGGATAATGCCATCACAATCAATCTGGTATTTCGAGAATTCAAGGATAGTCTGTATATATGGTATGGCGCATTAACGTCGTACCGGTTTTCTATGAACAATTAATTATTAATTATTATAATTTAGTAATATGGAAATCGTATTAATCCCTATAACACTATAGAAGACATTTGAGTCGACTCATAGATTTCGGTGCAATAATAATATTACGAAATTATTATATTATTAAATAATAGGTAACTAAAATCGTTTTCGTCTGCACACTGAAAAGTGGGTCAAACGCAAAAATATGGTTTCAAACCGAACTTTTTAATAAGATGCCTAATCGAATCCACAGGTAACATTCAACAAAGCTTTTTAATCAAATTTAGTTTTGTGTCAAACTAAAGTATAAAACATTTTTTTTTCGAAACGTATGACGTGTTCATTTTTTTTTTTTTCGGATAGATAATTATTGAATTTCGGTTCGGTTTTTTTAAACCATTTTAATAAACTCAATTAATAATAATGATAAGAATCAGAAGTGGATCGAACGTAAAAATATGGTTTCGGACCAAACCTGCATGTCCAACCGAATCCGTGCCAAACAACCGACCTTTTGAATTAAATTACGAATTAAAATTTTTTTAGTTGTGTGTCAAACCAAAATATAAAATATAAAATGTGTTAAAAACATATGGCGTGGTCCAGTTTTATAGTGGAGTTCAGATAAATAATTATTGAATACCGAACTTTTGGTTCGAGTTCGGTGCGGTTAGGTTTTTTTTAAGACTTGCTAGTCTAAGACTATCTAGATCCGACTTTTGAACTCTATAAAGTTAGGTCTATTTTTTTGAACAGCTCGACACACCTCTACATCATATTCCGGACATTGTATACAGTAGATCGGGCTGGTATCTGGTCACATATTTGGTCGCTGACATTTTCCTCGATTATGAGATATTTATGCTCTGCCCGATTGAATATATTATTCCGCATCACGAGTCTTGACTATGATACGATCGGATAAAACATATTATTATAATTAATATGACGCGATCGGACGTAAAGCTAGCGTTTTATTATTACTATTGTCGGCACTCGATGGCCAAACTAACCTAACCGATCGGCGCTCGTTCGCGTGGCGGGGAAACGTTACACAATCGAGAAAAGTGTCCATATCAAATGGACGGGAAAAATAACGAATAACGGGTTTTTGGCGAACGAAACACGCTGGCAGTTACGACTGTTATAATAATAATATTATAAGAAGTAGCTGCGCCGTTGGACTCGGCCCAAATCGCTTAATATTTGAATGAATATCAAACGCGTAAAATACCGGAGTTCGGCACCCAGTGCAACGGCGGAGAGGGGCATTATAGAAGACACGACAAAATAAAATCGAAAAACCAAAACGCAGTGTAGTAATAATAATAATATTGTAAGTACAATCGCCGACGTGACTGTGTCGTCGCATCAGATTGTTATGCTGACGGTTTGCCATCGCGTAGAAAGTCGCGAAACGTTGTTATTAGGACTCTGATTTAAATGCCCTAAAAATATCAAAAAAAATGCATTTAACATGTAAAATTGTGTTGGTGCGTTTAAAATTATGAAAAAATGAGTGAAAAAAATCGGCTAATTGGTTGGCGTTAACACATAGGTAAACATACATTTTCCAGCTTTGTCTAATTTAAAACCAGATTACTCGATGCGTTATACAGTTAAAAATTAAAAAGATTTATATTACGTAGTACTATGTTTATGTTTCAATGAAGTCATTGTCATTTATTCATTTAGTCATAGTACGAGCAACAGGTCGAAAATACCCAAAAATAATGTTGTGCTTACAACATAGAGTACTTGAAACACATTTGTAGGTTAGAAAGCCTCGCGTAAGACATTCCAAAAAAAAGATGCAAATCCGAGCTCTTGTTATTAGTTTATACGCAGTGTGCTCATATATTATAACGATATTCTAGCGTCAATATTACAATTACGATTGAAACAAAGTAGTTACAACAAATAATTGAGAAGAACAGAAACGTCTGTATACTTTAAAAGAAATAAAACAGACAACTAAACGTTGAAATGAAATAAAAAAAAATATTGACAGAAAACAAGTGGTAAAACGCGTTTAAAAATAAGGTATACCAAGATATCTGTAAAAACGTTTATCTTGTCCTCACAGCATTAATTGCATTTAATTTATATGACATTTTAAATAGACAAAGAATTTTACCATTTATTTGATAATTTTAGAATATTCATAAAATTAAATGTTTCTAGCTTATTCATTGATACCACAAACTTGAAATTATTATAATATGCAATCTATGGATCGTTTAGTTTGTTCATAAAAAAATGAATACTTGGTTGACTTAACCACACAACTACATGCCATAAATCTATATAAGCAACGTTCTTAGTTTTGACGTTCTTAATCGAATGTAATAAAAATGATTTTATATTTAATTTAAAAAATAATTGTTTGTGATATTTGGGCAGGTTACTATGTTTATATTGACCTATGAAGTGTGGGGCTATGCCTCAACACCCCCTTTCAATAATTGACTGGATAACTAAAAACGAAAACTAAGTGATTTATATTACAGAACTAATGCTATAAAAACATATACTATAGGTAAGCAAACAATAAACATATTAGATATTAATAAAATCCATAAATACTTTATTGTTAGTTTCGTCTTCCTCGAGCATTTTGAAAATTAATTTAAAACACATGCACTACCAACACTTTTTTTTGAATCTAAAATTACCTATGTCACGAAGAGAAAGATTAGTGAAACGAACTTGCAGCATAGAAGTTCTGATACGATTTTTAGCACAGCAGATCCAACTGTTAAAGTAAATGCTACTTGTGACGTTTTACAAAAATTGGGAAATATTTAATTTCAAAATATTTTTTTTATACATTTTCAATATTTTCTGGGGGACTAAGCCCCCTTTCCGATTTCTACTAACGAAAAAACGGAAGCTGCTGTAATTAAATACAATTTTCCTGAGTTCCTCCACCAATCCCTAGGACTAAACGAGGTAGCCAACAAGTGCTACAATTCGCAAAAGATATTAATACTTGTAAATAATATTTATTGTAAGAAACAATTTTACCTGTTGACAGGACCTTAACAATCAGTAATATTATAAGTATATGTTGTCTTCCAGATATGAAGAATTACTCGAGGATTATCTTTAATTGATTTGAGGCTGTTAAAGTCATAGTACATTCACACCCAAGTTGAAAGAGATGTACCCTTAAGCCTTTCATCCATTTTAAAAATATAATCATTACAAATGAAATTATTTATATTTGGTCATATTATAACCGTAATGCGCAAAATTTTTAAGCGTTAAAATTACTAATATTATTGCCTATAGAAAAAAAATTGAATATTCATAAAAAATGTTACACATGAAATGTATACTTGCATTATATTTTGTTTTAGTTAATATCGTTCGGTTTATTTATCGAGATTAGCATTTTTTTATGATATGAAACAGGTGCGGTATACTATGGAATAATGAAATAACTTTTGCGCAGATAAAATACAGAGACAATACCATAAAAGAACTTCATAATACTTAAAAAAAACAATAACACTTCTTGTTTTTAAAAACGAAATATGAATTAAACTTTACAATTCCTTTTTCATTTTCGGGCCTTGAGCAATATCGTCTAGTTTGCCTCACCCATTAATCTTAAACGATGTATACACAACCAAGCGTCCCGCGTTTTGGTTTGCCGGTTTCCATATTATTATTATTACTATTATTATGGTATAGTTTTGCCGGAAAACTTTTGAAATCGTATACACTTCAACGACGCGTGATCATAATATCATAGTACACGAGCAGATGCATGTTATTATATGCGGTCATAACCACCGATCATGGCTGGTTGACTTCTATAAAATCAAAAAACATAAGAGACCGATTAATATGATGTACGCCTGTAATATATTGTAGACCGATTCACCAAACATGCTCAACCCCATTTTTTCGTTCGACAGTAAATTTATTTAAATTCTCACTTGTATTATTGCTTATAGAGAGTGGGTATTAACTTCTTATCTAAGAAATTACCAATGTGCATATAAATATTTGGATTAAAAAATAAATTATATGAGGACGAGTTTGGAAGATAAGATTATGAGGGCTATGAAAATTTTAAAATTGTAGTAATCAATATTACTAGTATTAGTATTTGACAAGCCTGGGCAAGTTAATAATAATTTTTAATTGAATTTAGTTAAGTTTTTTTTTGTTTTTGTTGATCGAAAATAAAGAATATATATGAATTGTTATTGAAGATAATATTTTCGATTATCTATCTTCATTAAGCAAAGGTTGTGTTGGAGATAGAGAATTCTTAAATTATATAATATAATTATTAATAAAAAGAAATTAAATTAAATTAAGATTTTAAAGATACGAAGTAATTCTAAATACATATAAAACTAAATAAACAAATATTAATATTGTACATGATAGAAAACATTTGAAAAATTTTAAAGCTAATAGTTATCCTAATTTTTTTTTTAACTCAGTGAAGTTAAAAGTTATTAGGAAACTTACAATTACCTTATTAACTTAAATGAAGTTATTTATTTTTATTTAATTAAATAAATAGTCAGTAATATGGTTTAAAATAATAAAAAGTAAATGTTGATGCAATATTTATCATATATAATTCTTTAATTAAATGTATTATTTAATTATTTATAAATGTACGTAACTTGGATTTTATTAAAAGTAACTCGATATTTATTAAGTTTATATCAATTAAAATCAGTTAAGTTAAACATTTAAAATTAACTTAACTTTAACTTTTTAACTTGTTTATGCCCCGGCTTGGTATTTGTGATACAAAACAATAGTATCTAGCTTAGGGTGACCAGACGTCCCGATTAAAATGGTATTGTCCCATTTTTGACCATCGTGTCCCGTTGTCCCGACAAACTTCAAACTTCCCGTTTTAATTCTTTTTTCCATTTTATTACATATGTAAAAGATATTTAAAAAATTTTAAAAGAAATTTACACATGAAACAAATACAAAAAATTGTTTCATGACCAAAGTCAAGGTCTCCACACACCACGGCGATGACGGTAAATCATGTCCGGACTTATTTTACCGCCATTGCCACCTCCACCGAATGTATATAGACTATAGAGAGGTTTTTTTTGTGAGTTTATGAATCTCTGTAACATAATATTAACATTGTGTGCCCACGTATGTTATACGTCGACTTGGCGAATAAAATATCATATAGGCACCTGTATACCTATATACAATATAATATACAGAGTGTACGCGTGTGCAGTCTTCTTCCCGGTCGAGTTTCCACCACTGGGAATTGCAATATTAATACGAAAAACACAATGGGCATTGTCTCCGAGACTGTGCAGCGCGTTATCGCCCGGCCGACGGTGAAGAATCGCGTGCCCGCCCGTGTAAATCCGACGGAAATAATATTATTATTATATCGTTCGTACAATTGTTATTTTCGGTTTTATATTGTTGCGATATAATAACAATATATTATATACCTACCTACAACGTAGGTATGGGTACGCGCGCGCATTATAATAGCGCGACTCCTCCGTCGGCATTAAATCGAAATACGAGCGCCATCGCCGCCGAGTATTATATTATAATATTAGTGGGTACCTACACGTCGGAGAAATAATCTCACATACTATACCGTGGTACATGACGACGTGCAGTGTGTAGGTACCTACGCATCGTTAAATTCCGCGTACCCGACGATGAACGTGGTGGGGGGAGGGGGTGGTAATCGCGGGTTTTATGATTTCCGATGGGCCTTATAACAGAAATGTACAGCAAGTTGTGTGGGTAGGTGGGCACAACGATAGAATAATATTATTATCGTTGTAACAATAATAATATGACTTACCGCGTCGTGTGATCGGCTTAACGTAGTACACACTCACTACCTATTCAAAAATTATTTATGTTTTTGAAAATATTTTTTTACTCGGTTTCGA
The DNA here is from genome assembly GCA_008086715.1 of Sitobion miscanthi. Taxonomy (NCBI): domain Eukaryota; kingdom Metazoa; phylum Arthropoda; class Insecta; order Hemiptera; family Aphididae; genus Sitobion; species Sitobion miscanthi. The sequence continues at coordinate 26,491,034 of CM017805.1, read as the reverse complement.
CTCGTTGCAAGACGACGTTTTTGTTAAAAAAAGTATATTTTAAGTATATTTTATCGTTATAATTTTTTAAAATTTTTTTTTTCTCTGAACTTCGGACTTACATTGATTTTAATATTTAACCTTCGAAGAGCGGAATGGAGTCAAAATGTTGATCCCCTACTCCACTCATCTAAGCTTTAAATACTTATGACTCATGAATTAGCTATACTAAATTCGATTTGTATGTACCGAAATACATACATAGAAAAATATTCTTCAGTTTACAACACGTTACGTGTTATGAGGCGAGGATTTGTCACCAAAATCCTGGGTGGTCACCCATCCGGGAGTTAGGGACATCGATCGATGTTTGCCTTCAGAACACGTTGGTGGCTGAGGACAGCCACCGCGCCATATCAGGTCACTATCCACATTTTTTTAAATTGTAAAAATTTATGAGTAATATAACTACTGTATTAAATATTACATATTATATTTTTTTGTATAACCATTTTAAGGACTATTATCCTTAAGTGGGTACAAACATGAAACGTTTGAATAATCCAGAAACGACTCGTTCAAATTTTTATTTATACGTCAACATTTGCAAAAATATATCTACTTTATAATTCATTTAAAAGAAATAAAGAAAGATTCCCATTTAAAGAAGCAGTAGTTTTTATCGCCACTAGACACTCCTAATATGATGAAAAAAAATGTAAGGATTTAAAAAAAATTGCATTTAAGTAAGTACCTATATTTGAAAACTGCAATAACTGGAATTTAAATAAATGCATTACTTAAGTAAAATAAAAAGGTGGGCATACCTAATACCGAATCACTCTGTATATTGTTTTTACTATACAAAAGCATGTTCACCCTATCCATATTTGTTTTAATATTTAATTTATCGACATTTGGAATTTTGGAATTTTTAAGCGGTCTACCTACTAAAATACCATAATTTCAATAATGTACTTAAATTTTCAGGAGGCATTGATTAACGCATATTTTCCTGTGGCCGATGCGAGCTTTATTTATTTTCTTATATTGAGAACCACCTTTTCAACCTTAAATTATTAAGCAGTTGATTTTATTGGAAATGTTGAAGTACCTTAATTGAAGTTCTAACGAGTAGTTTCCCATTAGTTATTATCAAGTTAATGATAGCGGATAAGTCCATGATAATAGGAGCTTTGATGGTATGAACATTGTAGCAATTAATACTGATTTATTGGCAATTTATAAATTGTAAAAATTGTATAAGTAAAACAAGTACATAACATACTATGTTAAATATTACACATCATATTATATTTTTTGTAAAACCATTTTTAAGGACTATTATCCTTAAGTAAGTACAAACATTAAACATTTTAATAATTCAAAAACTACTCGTTCAAATTCATTTTAATACATACAAATATACGTTTGATACATCAACATTTACAAAAATACATCTTCTTCATAATTTACTTAAAAAAAAAAGAGAAAGATTCTCATTTAAAGAAGTAGTCGTTGAAGATGTGGTCGCCACGAGACACTCCTGAAACGATAAGAAAAAATCTGATCATTTAAAAATACGACTTTTAACTACCCATACTTAAAATTCCAAAAATCAGAATTTGAATAAATTATGCATTAAAAGGAAAAATTATATTATATTTTATTCGAGTTTGTCGGCACAGAATCCAATCGCAATTGGTCTACCAATCGATAATAGAAATGACAATGTTGATCTGAACGCGCCGAATGCCGTTTGAAACATAAAAATCGATGGAAACTTTTAATAAAAAATATTTTTCAAATATATAGACGGACTCGCAGGCGCCATTACGTAGACACGCAGTCCCACTCAGCATAAAAATAGTTCATAACTAAGGTAAAATCATTTTCAGGAAAATATTTAGTTATCAAAATATTTAAAAAAGTTGTGTAAATAATTAGGAAATATTTTAGTTATTTTCTTTGGCCAAGAAGTTCATATCTTTGAAAACATTTACAAAACATTTTTATGGAAACTTTATAAAAATATTTAATCAATATTTTTGTACAATCATTTGATACAATATTGCTAGTCAAATATTCAGTATTCAAGCTGTTCAAAATATTCAAAAAATATTATCATTTCCAAAATGCTGTGGGGGGTATGCATCACGCATCGCGACTAAATATATTATTATAAAGTGCTCACTATAAATTTCAAGACTTTCGATGGAAAAAAGCACGCCTCAATAATATATTTTTATTTTATTAAAAGTTACAAAACTCCATTCGTTTTTAATAACTCGGAGGCACGAAACTTAATTACGTTTTGCTTACACACTCACGCGTAAGTATGTTATATTAATTATAATATTATGTATTGTATGGTATTCAGGACGTATATTATAGTTCTGACGAGATATGCGGTGAAAAAAAACTACATATACGCATAATATTATGATTATTATTACACGTTTCAATAACAGATTCATAAGACAAAAACAATAATAACATTGTACACCTTATTATCATTATTAATACTAACGAAGAAAAAAAACAAAACGCTTTAAACCCAAGGTCTAACCTATGTGTATGATATTATAATATGTACCGTATCAGTGGGTAGAATCTAATTTTTGATTAATTCACATAAGCTGAGAGTTATTATCGCGCACATATTAAAATGATGTTTATGATTTATTGCGTAAAATGTCTAAATTAATATAATATCTTAAGACGCGTTGTGGTTTTCAAAAACTTGTGGGAAACGCTGAAAAACCGATTGTCGCAGTACGTCGCAGAAATATATTTTGTACTATTTACTGTGATCCGACATAGGAGTAATATTAATATCGGGTAATCGACGAACAACATAATATTGTAATTTTGTATTTATCTAATTTTTGATTAATTCCTATTGGCTCAGAATGATTATCACACACATAACAGGTACTATTAATATACTGTTTACAATTTCTTTTATAGTGTCTAATACAGTATATTAAATTTGCAGACTTTGTAGTTTTCTAACAATAAGTCACAAACGACAATAGTGGTTTGTTGAAAAACTGAAAAATTAAATAAAAGTGGACCTATCTACAGTATGTCACAGATTTATATTTCGTACTGATACGACTATGTATATTATGATACGAGACACGTTTAAAATATTCACGAGGCGAGCACGACGTATCATCGGGTAATCGACGAACATTATATTTATATTCTAATTTTGTATTCTAATTTTTTATTAATTCACGTTGCCTCAGAATGATTATCATACACATAATACTATTAATATACTGTTGAGATTTATTTAACATTATCTTAAAAAATATTCAAACACGTTACAGTTTTCTAACTGAAAGTCGGAAACACCAATAGTGGACTGTTGAAAAACCGAAAAATTGAATAAAAGTGGACCGATATCAACAATATGTCGAAGAATTATATTTTGTACTGATAACTATATGCATATCATAAAACGTTTAAAATATTAACGAGGCGAGCACGACGTATCATCGGGTAATCGACGAACATATTATATTAATATTGTAATAATAAGTCACGACCACGTTGCGAGTCTTGATGATAAAAAAAATAATAATAAAAGAATATTATTTTTAATCTATGTACAATCTAAAAAGACATAATTTTACAATAGCTATACAAGATATTATAACCAGGAGGATTTATATAATATTGGATAAATTAAATTAAATTAACAGCATTTCAGAGACAGGGGCTTGTGCGAAGTGGCCGTCTATTTATGGTCACTATTCATGAATAAAATAATATTTATATTATTACGAAAAGTTGGTTTCCGTCACTGCAAAGATTGATGACAAGTATACGAATCTTCTTCGGCAACACCCGTCGTCGTCTCCTCGCACCGGGTGTCCGTGGGCAGTGCGGCGACCGATGAAGGTGGTCTCACCAGTCTTACATAGTACAATATCACCATAACATATCATATCATTATATACCGTCGAACTGAGAATATCCATATAGAGCTAGTATCTATAAAAAATGAGTATAATAATACCAAAAAAAAAATATAATATTATATGCGACCGTCGACCGCGATGCCGCTGACTCGTATGTTAAAAGCGCGCCACTAACCGTCCGGAATTCCCCATCATAATATATTATTAATTATTATTACGCATCATACGATGACAAATGCCTTCTTTTTCTTCGCGCCATCCCAGGGTCACGTCTTAAATTTTTTAACGTCCAGTCTAGATCCAATGCCTCCCACGCGCGCAGGCATCATCATAAAATATTGCCATCGTCGATAAGGTCAGGACAGTCATCGAGAGACGCGAAACACATATCTAATATAACCGACCGATCGATGGCATAAAAAATATGGGCACTTATTGATTCTACCGACCAATTTTTAAGCCTGGACAAGTTAATGATAATTTTTAATTGATTCAAGTTAAGTTGATAGAAAACATTTTAAAAAGCTTATAGTTAATAGTTATCTTAATTTTTTTTTTAACTCAGTTAAGTTAAAAATTATATGGAAACATACAATTCACTTATTGACTTAAGTTAAGATATTTATTTAATTATTTTTAATTTATAAATAGCCAGTAATATGGTTTATAATAATAAAAAGTAAATGTTTAGCAACATGTATCATCAATAAAAATTGTATTATATTTATTATTTAATTATGTATAAACTATCACAACTTGGATTTGATTAAAATTAACTCGTTCTTTATTAAGTTTATATCAATGAAAATCAGTTAAGTTAAAAATTAAGTTAATATGAATTAAACATTAAAAAGTTAAGTTAAAAAGTTAAAATTAACTTAACTTTTAACGTGACTTTAACTTTTTAACTCGTTTACGCCCAGGCTTGCCAATTTTTACCTCGACCCGTTTCGTTCTTGACTTAATAAAAAATATATTATTTCAATTTGACTTAATTAGAAAAAAACTAATGTTCTTAGAAATGTTACGCCGTGAAGTTAAACAATGCGTATACGCAGTAATTGTTTGATAAGCTGTCCAAGGATCTTCAGCCACTGTTGTTACCACGTGTACCAGTAACAAAAATGCGTTTTCTGTTGGTATAGGCACAGAATAAATTAATTTTTGTTAAATTTATTCTGTGGTATAATATACGCGTCAATCGAGATGCGGAGACTGCCTCGCTCGATTGCTATATTATATTGGTACCGAGCCAGAAACAAATTATATTATTTTCAACTTAAGTCCAACACGCAAACATTATAAGGTACGATAAATATATTAATATAAATACGGTATTTTCGACGTGTGAGATGCATCTAAATCGCCAGCGTTATACGCTTTGGTGCGGACTTAATGCTAAATTTTGTTAACAGCGGTCAAGGTTTGGTCGAAAACATGTGCGTCATAAACGTGAACGGTTTTTTTTTCGAATAATTTTCTTCGCTACGTGCTAAAGGTTGATGAGATATGAGTGCTGTAAATTTACCGTAAATTTAAAATTTTAAAAAAAAAAAAAAAATGTAATGTGGCCCCTCCAATCAAATGCAATTTAAAACGTCTATCTTGAATCGCAAAGAGATATCTTTTTTACCAAAACAGTAATTATTAAACTTATCATATTTTCTATTTTATTGACACTGTATATAAGTAATAAATAAATAAATAAATATCAACGTTTTGACTTTTGAATATAAACAAATAAAGGAAATGATGCGGTAATTTTGATAAATTAATTTTAATTATTTATTAATTGTATTAATAAAAAATAATCATAATAAGTACTGATACAGAACAATAGATCTATTTTTGGTTATTTATTGTTATTATGAGGAAGAACCGAATTTGTCAAGAATAAAACTATAGGAATAACAATCATATTTCCTAATAAAAAAAAATGGTTCTAAGAAATTTTATTATTTAACCTTAGATTCTATATTTTACCACTTTTACTACATTGTTAAATTTACCGATTTTTTATTTTTACTTAAATTCTCCATCTCTAGCCAAAGGTATTGGCAAAATAAAAATGATCACTTTGAAGTACAATCCGTGTTCGATTTCCGATCCACCGGCTTAATGTAATATACATCCAGAGTTTTTACACTAGTTTTTTGGACCGCATTCACTGTCCTCAGACATTTGGAGAAAAAAAAATAATAATAGTTGTAAAACCAATAACAGCTGCTGCAGCAGGTCTACGGCTCGAATTTAAAAGTGAAGATTCGAATTATTTTTAGAGATGGCGGGGTGGGGAAAAGTAGTTAAAAATAGAGCAAAGGACATCAAACGCATTTTTTAAAGTCCTTTTTTTCAATTTTCGATTACGAGTAGATATAAATATATATATATAAATATGATGCTCCTTTACTTTTGTCTACATACTGTGAAATACCAAAATAATAGTTTTTTTTTTTTTCATTTTGCTGGTGAATTTCAGTGTCTATACACATTCGTAATTAAATGTCTAAATAATTGTTTTGCGAGTCTGACATAGTATCGTATAGACAACAACGATATATAAATAAAAAAAAAAAAAACAATAGTATTGTTCGGGTTTATCGTACACGACAAGATAAAAAAAATATGTAAAACGTGGGTACACAATTTGTTTTCAAAACGCATTTAATATAAAAATGTATTATAAATTTAAAATTACAGATGAAACAAAAAATGATTATTATTCTGAGTGTATGCGCGAACGATACAAATATAGTTTTTAGAACCAGAGTGTGACGGCAGGTGTAATCCAGATATGTGACTTTTTATTATACAGCGGCATAAAAGTGTATTATACCAGGTATTATACACATGGTATAAAAAATAATAATACATTTTTGTTAAAATCATTTGAAAATTAATTCGATACTTAAGAGGATGTCAGCGCACTATTTGTTATCTCTGTCTGGCCAACGCGTAAGATAGACAAAACGCATTAACGCAGAATCATCTTTTCTATGTTTTTATGTAATCTTAGAGTATTGACAAAAAAAAAAAGAGAGAATAATATTTTTGAGGGAATGACAAATTGTTTTTTATATTTTATTGTTATTTGACTTAGTACTTCGAATTTCAAAATAAACGAAAAAATGTTTTAAACTTAAATCATGTTTAAATTGTTTTGAGACAATATTTAGACAAATAGATATGTCATTCCCTCAAAAATATTGTTCTCTATTTTTTTTTTTCATGAGTTATTAAACTCCAAGATTACTAAAAAACATAGAAAAAATGATTCTGCGTAAATGCGTTTTGTCTATTTTTTACGTGGGCCAGAGAGAGAAAACAAATAGTGGGCTGTCATCTTCTTAAGAATATAATTTACTATAAATAATGAATATTGTAACAAAGGAATTGTTTTAAATTACAATATAATTGTTTCTAGTCTACACTGTGTTTTACAAGATAATATTATACAAATGTTATAAAAAAAAAAAAAAATATATATTTTAGTTAAAATCATTAGAAAACAAATTTTATACTTAAGAATATAATTTACTACGAATATTGTAACAACGGAATTATTTTAAATTACAATATAATTGTTTCTAGTCTGCACTGTTAAGTATAGTAGTATACTATTGGTATATTGGTAGCGTGACTTTAAAATATACTGATTTACTCTAAAATAATTATTCTCGTATAATAATTGTGGCACTTAAAATGTTATCTGGAATTATCAAGCCGTTTCAAAACTGGTCATAATATTATTATACAATAGTTTTATAACCTTTGTCCAATTATTTAGGTACTGTAAGGTTCCATACGGTATAATACTGGTAAAATATCCATATAATGCGTTATATTATCAACAAATAACAAATAAATAAAATAAGTATTGTATTTTAACATCTGTTGACAGTTGTTGTAAACGTGATAAAATAATTTTATTAATACTTGTTGATTGACGTGGCTGCAAGTTATTTTAATTTTACAACGCGTAAAATGTCAATAGTTTTCTACAGTTGTTGTAGTTGTTGTAGTCATTACATCAATGACTGGTCCCGAAAGACGAAAACAGTATAATATTATCCGACAACGCTGCGGCAGTTATCATTCACGCGAACTTATATAATATAAGCCAATATACTTCAATTAAACCCTTTGGATGCTAATTTAACTTAATTACCATTTAGGGCACTGTTTTAAAGTTTATGTTATATATACATAATATTAGTTTCTTCTGAAAACTTGAGCTTTCCAACTTGAGACTTTAATACCCACGAATTAATATCCTACACACAGGAGAAAAAAAAAGAGGGACGACACGCCGGAGTCTGCTTTTAACGCTCGAGTGGTGATCGCTGAAAAAGAAAAATTCGAGAGGAAATTAAGATAAATATTGACAAGACGACGGGACCAAGAAACTAAGTTCAATTAACGAACATAAAAAAACGGGGAGGAAAATGTGAAATGTCGTAAAAGATGAAAAGAATAATATCATAAGATAATACCGCTCGTGTACGAGAATCGCATAAAAATCGATATAATATGGCACGGAATATTATTATAATAGTGATGTGAGTCGTGTACTCATTTATCGTGTAAGTTTTTTTTGCCGTTTTAAAAATCGAGTGAACTCTTAATTTTTGTGTTTTAATATTTCGTTTAAATATAATAATATACAAATGGGAACTTTTATAAAATATCAATGACCGAGAAGTGAAATGAATCATTGCGATTGTTGAATACCACGTTTCGTTAACCACTGCGTTACCGCGATATGTGGATCATAATATTATTATAATTATTATATCGTTCAATAATAATATAACCGTCTACATGTTAAGAAAACATTGATTATCGATTATTGCTTTAAATTTTATTTCTTGGTTACAAAGGCCAATTTTTAATGTTTAATTCATATTTTCATATAATGCAGGTTTATACTAATATACTTTATTCCAATTGATAATAATTAAAGAGACAATTTGAATTATTATTATTATTTTATACAATACCTGTTGCTTATATTTGATACGTATTTAATATTTATATATTTATTTTTAGCCTCAACTACATATTCGACTACATAATTAATATCTGGTACGTTTTTACATTATATTATAACACTTTACATTTCAATTTTTTTAAGATAAGAAAATATGATGTCGAGGAGATTTTAAAATGGATTAATTGCTTCATTTAAATTGTCCTGAATGTTTAGGTAATTTCTGGCTTCGTCGAAGTTTGGGCAGTAGACGGAGTTGTGTGGATTGCATCTTGGGCATAAGGGCGGATCTCTCTTTGCCATTATATATATTTATCACCTATGGGTATTATAAAATACAGTTTATTCAGTAATTTATATATATCTAGTTATTTTTATTTAATTTATTGTGACAAATTTCAATGGATACAGTAAGTATATCTACAACACTTTATACTATTGCAGCAAGTGGCAACCAAATTCATCAGAAATTCGTTACACAATCATTGTACACGTGAAAACCCAGTGAATCCTTATGTTGGATAATGACGTATATTCCTTATAAGTTGAAAACTGATGTCGATGAGCTGTTAAATTGAAATGTCTCAAATACATCATCAGTACCGTGCTAACTTTCATTGTCACCCCAGTGTAATAACATTTGGCACCCCTATTTAAACAAACGTATTTAAACATTTACCGCCCTTTGAAATGGTACGACTTTTGACGCCCTAAGGCACTTGCCCTACTTCTCGGCATGGCCCTTCTGTATGTCATGGACAAACCTCTCGGAGATCTCACAACTTGTAATCGCAGAGAGTTTGAAAATAAAAGTCACTCAACCGGGCGTTAGTATACATCCTGGAGATATCCAATTTACTTCTCTGAGTCTACATTTTGAACATCGCACATCACTAAATACGTTCCATGTGATATATCCTGTACTGATTTTTTCACGTTGGGATATGGTTGGACGAGACGAAAAATTAAGTTCGATTGACGATCATAAAGAAGGAGAAAAAAATAAAAAGAATAGTATAAGATAGTTATACCTACCTATACTATAATCATATACGAGAATCACATAATCGATTTATGCGAAATTGTATCATATTGTCAAGTGGCAATAAATACATACGATAACGGAATGTTATAAAATCGTTGAAATAGTGAAACACAAGTAAATCCTATTGGTTAGACAAGACGACAAATTAAGTTCAGTTGATGAACATAAAAAGGAGAACAATTTTAAATGTCTTAAAAAAATTTAATTAATAATATGAGATAGTACTATCATCGTGTGCGAGAATCACATAATTGATTTATGCGGAATATTATCATATTATTGTCAAGTGGCAACAAAATTCATGCGATAACAGAACGTTATAAAATCATTGTAAATGCTAAACGACAATGAATCTTATACGGAATAGCCTATAAGAAAATATTAAACGGGCCATAAAATCGATTACCACAAACGTCGATTTTCGAAAATGTATATATTTTACAATGTGCATAAAAAAAAAAATCGGTTTAAGACGACATTTCTCACATCATTTTATTCCGTTATTATATGTATTTATATAAAATAAATATATCATTGTTTAATACTCGAATTGTACTCGAATTCTTGGAAAACGGCCGGTTATGTGTTGTCGATAAAAACTATTTGAACTATTTCCACTAATCATCACGATATTATAGTATATTATACCATTAGCATGACATTGGATATTTAAATAAATTCTTGACTTATGAAAATTATTAAAAGTATATAATAACGATAGGCACTTATTTGCATTGGTCGAGTGGTTTATGGTTATTGGATATTATTAAGTATATCCAATGCATGGAAATATAATAAATCTACAGTTGTTTAAAAAAATGTATTTTATATTTTAAATATCGTGCGAGGTAGATATACCAGTTAAAAAAGGTTAACTTATTAAAAAGGTACTTTGAATATTTAATAATAATAATAATAATAATAATAATAGATATTTATTAAATAAATAAATGTACAAACACCCCAAAGGGTAAGAGTACCTACAGCGAGTGAAAAACAATAATTATCGTTGAATTAACATTTAAAGAGATTAACTGAACACATATCGAATGCAAATTTATAATACATCAAATATTTAAAAAATAAATACAAATTTTTAGCTTGGAACAGGAATCGAAAAACTATGAATTCGGCAACACACTATTGATAGGTGACACACCGCCACACCGGACTATTTGTAAAGAAGTTATTTTTAGAATGAATGGTATTAACTCTGGAGTTAAACGATGAGGTACTTTGAGGGTAATTCTTCGCAACAATTTGGGACAGTCAATAGCGCTCTAATCGATATTTTACACTTAAAAATGACATTACATACTAACCGTCTATAGTTTTTAGTGAATGGTATGTTTCTATAATTTAGTATTTCGTACGGAATAACTCTAAAACTTTTATTAAATTAAACTCTAACAAATGGTGGGTTTGGAAAAATGTTTAGAAGAAAAGGTTTGAACTTGAAGTTTTTAATCCACCCAGATCAATATTAATGTATGTACACTAGTAAATTAGTTCAAAATATATCTCGACATAACCGATACTCAAGTCCTCCCGGTCGTATAATATTAAATATATACTTATTTTAATTGGTTTATCTACGATAGATTAGAACCTGGTGGGCATGTCGGTTTTTTCAAATATTGACGACCGAAAAAGTAAATAGTGTTTCAACTTTTGATGATGTTAAGCCTATAACTAGATATTTAAATAATAATAATAATACACTGCAGAAGCAATATTGTCGATTCCACGGCGTACAACTCTGTCTAAATCGTGTACGCGTTATTAATCAACTGTGGAACTACAACACTAAATAGCTGCGATGTAAACCAGTTTTTCTAAATGTATTTTATAAATAATAATAATATGATTGATAAGACTACCGGATGAGATGTTATGTAAATATTATGAATTCATTACCGTAAAGAAATACCCGTGTATTACGCAGCGATTAGGTAGAAATTCAATAATATTCCAATCATAATGATTTATAATTTGTCAGTAGACGTCACTATCAAATTTTACGCGATCGCGGAACATAACAGCAAATATATTATGTTTAATAATATTATTATAACATTAAAATAATATTATTCATGATTATATTAATATTAGTATGACGTTATTATATTAATATTATAATATTATCATTACAAAATGCTATCTGGCATCGTAATGGATTAATTTATGACGATTCCACGGTAACTGTTTGTAAGAATTAAAGATATAAAAATTTTCAACAGATGGTGCTGGTGTGACGGGCGGCGTCATGCGTTTGGGCATATTACCTTTTTACACACGTAATAAAAGTAATGTATTTGAGCGAGTATGATACAATATAAACGATGAAGGATAAAATTGTAAAGATTAAGATAAAAAATCTATAGTGAATGTTGTACAAATCTCAACATGACACATAATTTCAATTTTTAATCACATAAAAAGAAATCCACTTTCAATCATACCGTGAAATTCACGGACAGTCCCAAAATCTGTCAATAATCACTCACCCAAACACATTACGCTAAATTGCTCAAACACAGTACAGTTTTTAAAAATCCGGCCAAATGCAAACTACCCGATGAGGCGTATAGGTAAGCAAAATCGTTTCATTTTCAGTTTGAAATCAATTTGATAATAACTTAAAGCAAGGCGGGGTTGTTCTCGTTTGAAAAAAAAAAGTTTTAATCGCTTGGGTAACACACTCATCGAAAAGGTTAACAAATCCATGCGTTTGATATTATAGTGTTCAAGTGTATACGTGTCTTCGGCATATGAGTAAATCTGCGAATAACAATTTAACGTTCATATTAAATTGCGATTGGCGAATCACACAGTTTATATTATCATAGATTCGCGTACGTGCCGCCGAACCACATATATCACTCTCGAAGTAATCGGAGTTCTGGTGGATTTATCGTGTGGAGTGAGACATCGGAGGCAGACGGACAGTAATTAATATCCATATAATACAATATTATTTATATATATATATATATATAATAGCAGGGCATATAATGCGGCTCAAAGACAAAACATGATTAATGTGAGAGACTATATAATATATATGACTTCAGTGGCGCGCCACAACGGCGGCGAGAAGAGCGCAGTGGTATATATAGTGATGATAATAATAATAGAAAAAAAGAGAAACAAAGAAACGCCAAGAAAGAGAGACAGAGTGACGCACAGTGAGAGAGATGGAGAGAGAAAAAAAAGGACTATAGTATAAAACATGATATTATTACATTATATTATCCACGCGAGACGTGCGGTCTTAACGATATTATTATTACGTTATATCACATGTGAATGACGGAGCTATATTATATATTATTATTATGACAACCGGAAATGTTATTATCTGCGACTTTATTAAAAGTTAATCCCCCGTCTAGGAGTTTCGGGAGTCGTGCGTCGTGTTTTTATGCGTTTACAGCCTTTTCCACTGAAGTCCGATAAATTTACGACCGCGCTGCGCACACATACGACGTACAATATTATACATAATAATATTATTATATAGTGCGCCATTGTACGTGCGCAGAAAAGGAACAATAATAATAGGTAATAACAGTCGTGTCGGTGGACGGAACAACTACAATACGACGTCGTCTGCTGCGGTTGTGCGTACAGGAAGTGAGGTTTTCAAACAGCAGCTTGCCTGTCGTCGTCGCCTCCCCCCCCCTCATAAGATCTTACCACGCGTGTGGAGCTGACGTTCTTTACTCGAACCAGCGATTGTGCGTAGGTACTAGACACAATATCGCAAATATTTACCGACTCGAGAGATTTTCCGCCAAGTGGTATATTGGAAGCTTTTATTTTCCCGTTCGCTGGTCCCGACGGCAAAAGCCTAAACGATACAAATACAAAAGAAAATATAATACCACCGATATAGTATGAATAGGCGCAATATTTGTAAAAATTGTACCGAACGTTTTAACCTGAAATTGTTTTCACGACAAAGATTGAATATTATACAGGGTGGTTCGCCAAACACACGTCTTCCTTATTTTTCTTCAACAGTGTGTATTGTTCGAATTAAAGATATTTGTTGTACTCTACTCAAGTATAGCGTCCTATGGATATACTTATGTTTTGAGAATCCCCCTTTTCTGCTGTTAATTATTTACCGGATAAATCTTCTGAAAATTTGGACGAATCAAAAGTCACAGCAGTATTTGTTGACTTAACTTTTTTTACCTACCGAGGACAAGGTCCTTGATAATGGGTTCGGAATATATGGGGGCTTTATGGTAATTTGAAAATTTAAGATTAATATGAATCCGTCAACATTAGGTAATATATGTACCTGATTTTACAAGACACTGCAATATTGCAAATATTTACCGACTCGAGAAATTTTCCGCCCAGCAATCAACATTGATAGTATTATTTTCCCGATGCTTTTATGGACGGTAAAAGCCTAAACAGTAAAAATAGAAAATACAAAAATGTAATACCGTCGATATAATATAAGTAGGTGCAATATTTATAAAAATTGTACCGAACGGTTTAACCTGAAACTGTTTTCACGACAAAGATGGAATATTATACAGGTCAATTCGCAAAGCACGCGTCTCCCCTATTTTTCCTCATCAGTGCGTGTTATTCAAATTCTTGAGATTTGTTGTACTCTGCTCAGACATATTTCTCACTTATGTTTTGTTCAAATATGAGACCCACTTACCTTTTCTACCGTTAATTATTTACCGAATACGGTTTCTGAACATTTTGACACATCAAAATTCATAAGAGTGGTTTTAGAGTTATTTAACTTAGTGTACTAAGGAACGGATAAGTAATAGGTAATAGGTCCATGATAATGGGTTTGGAAAAATGGGGGCCGTGGTGGTTAGACATTTTAGATTAAATATTAACAAGTAGGTATACCTACCCGCTGGCACAAGTCACAGTTACAAATATTTACCGACTCGAGAGATTTTCCGCCCCGCGGTCAATATGGGTTGCTCTTATTTTTCCGATGCTTTTTTAGATTGTAAATAACTACATAAACGGTGCGCATTAAAAATGGAAAATATAATACTGCCGGATAGGTAGGTTCAATATTTTTAATAACTAAACTGGCCGTTTTAATCTGAAACCTTTTTCATTAGAAATTTACAATATAATACAGGGCGATTCGCCGAGCACATCCACCTCCATTTTTCTTCAATAATGTACTTGTTCAAAATATTATTTTCAAATTTTTAAATATAATTTTCTCAAAGACCGTATTTTTAAATCATTGAGATTTTTTGTGCTACTTAAGGAGTATCCCCTGTGGAGATACAGACTTTTGTTTTTCAATTATTGAGAATTCCATTTTCTACTGACGATTTTCCTGAGCATTATTACGTAACCTAATCAAAACTCGTGCGAGTAGTTTTTGAGTTTTCTACTTAAATTTGTGTTCTAAGAATAATAGGTCCACAATGATGGGCTTGGAAAAGACCATGGTGCTTTGAAATTTTAGATTAAATATTTATAAGTGGGTATACACGCTGGAAAAAGTGACAGTGACAATTAATATTTACTGACTTGAGAGATTTTCCGTCCCACGGTCAATAATGCAGGTATCTCTTATTTCCCCGATCGCTGTTCCCATCGGTTTTTTTTGGACGGTAAATAAACTACCTAAACAGTGCGCGTTAAAAGTAGAAAATAAAAAAATATAATACCACCAGGTATGATATAGATGGGTGCAAAATTTTGTAAAAACTAAACTGACCGTTTTAACCTGGAGCTGTTTTCACGACAAATTTACAATATTATACAGGGCCATTCGCCGAGCACGTCCACCCCCATTTTTATTCAATGGTGCTGTTACCTATTCGAATTCTTGAGATTTGTCGCACTCTGCTCATACAAATTTCTGATTTATGTTTTTTTCAAACGAGAACCCCCTTTTCCCACCGCCGTTTCCCACCGAATAAATTTTCTGAAAATCTAGACGTGACAGAATCAAAATTAGAACTAGTGGTTTTTGCGTTATTTTACTTTGTCACAAGGATAATAGGTCCTTGATAATGGGTTCGGAAAATATGGGGGCTGTTATGGTGGTTTTAAAATTTTAGATCAATATTAATCCATAAATATTAGTGAGTATCGACTTGTACGACACACGATTGCAAATATTTAGGGACTCGAGAGATTTTCCTCCCCGCGGTATGATTAGCACTTATTTTCCCGATCACTTTTGCCGATGCTTCTATAGACGGTAAATAACTTCTCTGCGAGTTGAAAATAGTGATATGAAATAAGTTACACCACTCGCAGTTGAATACCCTGTATACTTGCTACATGGTATAATAATATATGTTTTAAAAGGTTACCGTTTAAAATTACTCTATACACTACATTAACTGCGCACAAACGAAATAATACATTAAAAAGGTCACTGTTTGATATTCTCTATTATACCGTTTTCGAAAAAAAAAAAAAACAAAACGGTAACACCACGATATATAATATAAGGTGGTGTTTACATCGTACTCGTACTTAAATCGTCGTACTTACCCACACACAGTCAAAAACAAAAACGAACCCATTTAATTAAGACGTATCAACTCGCAAAACATAATATCCAAGCTGAATTTAAATAGGTAGGTAATAAACAAATAACAAAATATTGTTATACTTATGTATAATTCCGAACCGTAAAAATCAGTTTGCAAATATTATTTTGGAATTTAGTCGATTGCATAACAAAGTGAGAAATTATTATAAAAATTAGTACGTTAATATGTTCATTAAAAACGATAAATCTACTTAGATAATATATTACATAGGTATATTATTTTTTTTTAATATTCTCTAATAAACTGTTCTAAAAAAAAAAAAAAAAAAACGTTAACACAACAATATAATATTTATATTATAGTGTGGCGTTTACATCGTCGTACCAACCCGCACATGGTCAAAAATAAAAACAAACCCATTTCATTAAGACGTACCGACTCACAAAAAACAATATGGGTAAAATCCGAACTGAATTTAAATAGGTAATAAACAAATAACAAAATATTATTACGATACTAAATTATACTTGTGTATTGTTCTGAATCAAAATAATCCGCTTGCAAATATTTTGGAATTTAATCGATTGCATAACAATGTAAGAAATCATTACAGCAATAATTAGCATGTTATGTGTATTAAAAACGATATTTCTACTTAGATAATGTATTACATAGCTATATTTTTTTTTTTACATTCTTACTTATTATTTTTTATTTTTGTAACATTCTTTCCATGTTTATAAATAGTGTATGGTATTAATTAGGTAATTAAATGTAATTTAACTTTCAACAAAATTATTCACTGTTGTAGGTATGTTGTGTTTGGTAATAATACAATTACTTACATACAAAATATATTGTACTTATTTTTTAATCGCTCAAGCCATATTTTGTAATAGTAACCTACAGAAATTTTTAAAAATAGATTCCTTGTTCATAACAATCGACTGTCGCAGAATAATACAACAGGTATAACATTTAACATTGATATCGAAATTATGTAAGGAATGCGTTAACCATAATTATTATGGTAAGTGAACGAATGTAACATTAGAATTAAAACATATTAATAGTATCCAACTTGTGTAGTATATGTTTATTTGTGAGCAGGATGTAAAAATTGAACAATTAAAAAATATTTTTAGTTGGTATTTAAAACATATTTCACGCGTCAACGCCTACGCCCTTATAATAATATTGTTACCGACAAAGTTCTATAAATTTGTATTACCTAATGTTGGAACTTATTAATTTTTTACAAGACACGGAGAGAATACGATTGACCCGGAGCGAAAATAATTGTTAATCGATAAAATGTAAAAAAAAATTCATATTATTGTACCGATGTTAATTCGACGAGGGATATATTATTACATATTAATAAACTCACATTATCTCTCTCGGCAATAATTAATGTACGGCAGCGATCGTTGATTTATCGAATGCGCGTGAAAAGCGACGGAATTTCGTGTGCAGTCTGTTAACTTTTGTGAAATATCTCGGCCTTGAGTTTTATTTATTTTTTGTCCAAGCGAAGTTGTTCCAATTAAACGACCGCAGAGAATGTGTGACGGCGGCGGGAACGGATTTGACAAGTCTTCCAATCGACCTATATAGGTATACTTTGGCCAATAAGTTCATATTTTTGTAAATATTTTATAAAAAAAAAACATTTACAAAATATTTTAACCATACATTTTCAAAAAAAAATGTTTACGGAAACTTTATATAAATATTAAGTCAACATTTTTATGCAATCATAGAGTAAAATATTTTGTTATCATGAGAAGAAAATATTTATTAAATATTATTAGACAAATATTCATTATTCAAACACTTTAAAACATTTACAAAATATTATCATTTTCCAAATGCTGTGTGGGGTACGTGACGTGTGCTGCAGTAGTGGTTGTGGGTGCAATTTTTTCATTTTTTTTAACTATTCCTCCATACACCTATCATGGACATTAAAATATTCCTATTTTCTCGCCGATGCGACTGCAAAGACGATTTCGAATCCGACTGAAAAGGTCACAATGACGACCGAAGATGACCACGACACCGATTCACCTAATAAAACAACAATTATAATAATAGTATAATACCTTGAAATCTATTGTTTTCAACGCGGCGAAAACAATACATGAGAGAATAATATAAAATGCGATTTAATAACACGCGATTATAATGTATGAATAATCGTAAGACCGTGTTCGAATTCACATAAAAAAAAATTTTAAAAATAAATAAATCCGCCTTTTGAGACCTCGGGAAATATCGTACCTACGTATTATGGACAGCGTGTGGGGACTACGGTCACGTGGCTACAATCGCGGCTGTAGATTTCCTCGAGATTTCCCATAATGGTTTCGCGTTAATTTTATGGGTTTGCAGCTGATTAACACACATTTTATTCTCATTAGATATATTATTTTTAATTCAACGCGACACGTCATGATAATAATATTATTATTATACCCTCGGGCCGTGGCCTTGGACGTGCACACATAATATTATTATTATCATAAGCGTGCGCTTATGTGTGTATGAATAATATAATAACGATTTTGTACAAATGACTTTCAAGAGGAGTTCCCTGACCGCGGTAACAGTCCTAACCTGATGTATTTGCGTCATACCCGTTCGACTCATTGTTTCGACCGCTTAAACTCTAACCCCGGTTTGTTGCAGGTTACTGAAAATATTAAAACAAACGTTAATATAATAATTGGTTAATATAATTGGTCATGCGATACCTAAACATAATATTAATATTATAACTAGTTATTCGAAACATTTTGGGCTTGATAAATCATAATTATAATTTTTAGTTCATACGCTTTGCAATTTATACTCGTATACAGGGCTCACCCTCGTAATTTTTTTCCCCTGGTTGATATTTATTCAAATATTACGGTTTTTTGGAATTCTCAAATATAATAATATTGTATCTCTAATTATTTGAGACCATATCATTTTCGAATTCTTGAGATTTTTTGTACCATATTTGAGGAGGGTCTTGCGACGATGAAGACTTCAATTTCCCCGACTGTGGTGGCAGTCCTAACCCGATGTTTTTGCGTCATGCCCATGCGCGTTCGACTCATTGTTTCGACCACTTAAACTCTAACGCCAATTTATTGCAGGTCACTGAAAATATTAAAACAAACGTTAATATAATTGGTCATGCGATACCTAAACATAATATTATAAATGGTTATTCGAAACATTTTGAGCTTGATAAATCATAATATTATAATTTTTAGTTCGTACGCTTTGCAATTTATACTCGTATACAGGGCGATTCACCAAACATGTGCTCACCTCCGTAATTTTTTTCCCCAGTTGATATTTATTCAAATATTACGGTTTTTAGGAATTCTCAAATATAATAATATAGTATCTTTGATTATTTGAGACCATATCATTTTCGAATTTTTGAGATTTTTTGTACCATATTTTGAGGAGGGTTCTGCAATGATGCACATTTCAATTTCTTTTTTAAAAATTAGTTTTATTTTTTTAGATTCTGAGCGGAGCGAGAAAGCTAGTGGTTTTACATGATGTTTTTTTTTTATCCTGTACACAAAATTTCTGCCAGAAGGAGTGCTTTGATTTCAACATATTATGATAGTATCTTATCTTTTAGCAAATTGGATCAAAATTGTACTTTAGATAAGCAATTTTCCAATTTTCTCAATAGTTATTTAATGCCATGGGAAAAACCATCGACAAATTACAAAAAACCGCTAAAAATGTGATTTGAATTTCTAACGCTTTGTTTATCGCCATAGAACGAACAAAAATAAAAACTTTAGTTATTTTATTGTAATTTAATATTTATAATATTATTTCAACTTACAGGCTATAATAAATAATAGCTCAGAATCGTTTTTCGTATACAATGATATTATGTCATTGAATTTAAATTTAATACAATCTATTATACTGTGACCCATTTGTAACCTACTGTACAGCAGAGCAACATCCACTTACCCGCTTTTTTTTTTTTTTAATGTTATAGGTTTAGAAATGAATACTACAGCCTACCTACTACCTAGTAAGAAGTTGCCAGCTGTAAATATATACCTACCGTCTTAGAATGATTTCGTCGTGAGGTGAAAACGATTCCTGGAGATAACTGACCAATAACAAAGGTTTATTCTTTATTTGACAATGATCATCGTTACATATCTTTATAATATGTTGAGTTGTAAGCTTAAAAACTTTCAAATGAAATATTTTTTATCATTGAAATTTTCAGCAACATTGAAACGACCAAATTTTTTGAAGTTCTTTTGATTTTTTGATTTTTTTTCTACACCAATTAGATACACAATACACGAATACCAGTTACAGTAGTCACGATTCCAACTTCATCATAATATGTAATAAATAATAATAATATTTAAAATTGTATTTTAAGTTTTTAGTAGTGTTAATGAAAACTGAGATAATAACGATAGTGATAAATGAAAATGTCTATATTTTTTTAAATTTATAACACATACATTTAAACGGTTAGTATTTTTATTTTAGAAGTAAGTCAATAAGTGTTTTGTTAATATTGAATAATTACAAAATCCGTATAAATAAAATGTTTAAAGTTATCAAATATTTTCAACCAAAATAATTTTCATGAAAATTTACAGCTTTACTTATATGCACGACTTGCTTAGAATTCAGGGATTTAAATAAAATTCAAAAAATTCCAATCGATGGACTTTAACGAATCTACTCAACTTCCGAAGGCGTGTTTCCTAAAACGGAGAATATTGAGTTTAACTATTTGTGATTACTTAGTCAGACAAATTTAAGCGATGAGAGTGACTTAACTTACTATGGCTCACTCGTGTGACTATTTTTTCCATTTGTTTGGTGTTTCACGACGTATACTTTTTGCTTTTATCTTCCAAACAAAATACAATGTCAAATGGACGAATCGTTTTCAGCGTAAACTAATTAAATTAATATATTACTCAATACCTGTGCAAAATCGACGGAGAAATGCGTTTGTTTGTATAATTATATTGTCGTTAGCTGTTTACACACAGAAATAATATTTATTTTCTTAATTAAAACACCTATTACGTTATAGTGTACAAATACGCTATACGTCATTATACGTCGGCATATTATGTGTATTTTTTATAAGACGTCGTAAAACAAATTCCTTCCGACCACTGAAAGTTTGATGAACAAATATATTATAATATGCAGTTGAATGCGCCCTTTAATTATACGACGTCGTAATGAAAGTATTATGTCGTTGGATTTATCTAATATAATCTACTTAATAAATAACACTTGCCGCATAAATCATTAAATTTAATATCAATAAATGATTTGTGGCACAGGTAATAAATTACAAGATAATTATACGAAAGTGAGAATTTGCATGATAATAATATTGTTTTTTCAACGTCCGAGAAAATTATCTTTGAAAACGTTTATCTTTCCAGACGAAGTAAAAATAACGATGACACATATTTTATAGAAATCGTATATTGAACCACAACAACATTAATAATATGAGCATTATATTACCTGTAATTATTAATACAAACAATATAGTTGATGGATACAAAATCGAACCAAAAAAATAATCAAAATTATTGTGGCTATATACATTACACTCACGATATTAATATATTATTATGTTCTAGTAATGTAATAATCATAAAACCGATTTAGTATATTTAATAATCTTTTTTGTAGTGTTTAAAAATAACATTAGAAATAATTACACAGCATAGAAAAGCTTTTATAGGTCATTATAATATAAAATACAATTTAATTCTTTTGGATACGTTAACTGGACTATTTAAATGTTGACGTAAAATTCAAATTTATCAGACATTTTTGTACTAAATTATTCCATTATCCCTGGTTTGGTCAGCGTTTATTAATATTAAAATCAACATCTACAAAACTTTGGCGAGTTCTATACTTTGTTTCGAAATTATTTACCATATAACATTGAAAGTTTTAATTTTTTAAATATTTTTTTTTTTATTAAAACGTAATTTAATAAGAAAAATATGTTTATTAGGAATATAAAGATTTTACAAAAACAAAAATCATCGTTGATGACGTTAATCTTTCCAGACGAAGAAAAATAATGATGACAATATATATCTAAGAGAAAACATATACTGCACCACAACAATATTATAATAATAATACGAACATCATAATAATATTATCTGTAATTATTACAAACAATATAGGTAGATAGATAAAAAGTCAAACCAAAACAATAATCAAAATTATTGAGGCTATAAACATTACACTCACGATATTATTATGTTCTAGTAGGTAATGTAATAATCTTAAGACCGATTTAATATATTTAATAATCTTATTCGTAACGTTTAAAAATAATATTAGAAATAATTACACAGCATTAAACAGTTTTTTATTGGTAATTGCGATGTAAAAAATGACTAAATTATTTTGGATAAGTTGACTGGACTACTTAACATTTTTGTACTAAATTACTTTATTATCTCTGGTTTGTTCAGCGTCGTTTATTAATATTAAAATCAACGTCTACAAAACTTTGGCGAGTTCTATACTTTTGTTTCGAAATTATTTACCATATAATATTAAATTTCTCAATTTTTAAATTTTTTTATTAAAACGTCATTTAATAAGAAAAATATGTTTATTACGAATATTAAAATTTAATAAAAAGATTAAAGGTTATCTTGTGGCCTGGTGTGGCGTGGTGGTTGGATTCAGTCACAAACGTGTTCTGAAGTCAAGTATTACCCGGTGTCACTATAGTTTTCAATAGTTTTAGGATTCATTACTTATTTTTTTTAATTAAAACGTTAATTGACATGAAAAATATGTTTATTAGTAATATAAAGATTTTACAATAATTAAAATTATCTTTAAAAACGTAGAACAAAGAAGAAAAAATAATTTTGAACTGTATTATTTTATAAAAATGTTCGAGTAATCTGCACGTCAGTACATTAACATAATAATAATATTATGAGTATTACCTTTACCTACCTTCAATTATTACAGACAATATAGGTGGATTGGTAAGACATCAAATCAAAACAATAACCAAAATTATTGAGACTTTATATTACACTAACGCAGTTGTACCTATTATATAATTATAATATAATAAATAATTATTAAACTCATTTAACATACTCTAGCTCATTATATAGATAGTTTTTAAAAAAATATAATATGAAAATAATTAGACACCATTGGAAAAAGTTGTTATAATGATTATGATATAAAATATAATATTTTAATTATTTTGAAGACGTTAACGGCCACTTGTCTATTTAACTGTTGACGTGAAATTAAAATTGATCACAATTTTTCGTACGAATCGTTTGTTCAGCGGGTATTGGTCAAGGCTGGGCATTAACGAGTTTATAAATTAAAGTTAAGTTAATTTAACTTTTTAACTTAATAAGTTAATTTTTTTTATGATTATTAACTTAATTATTAACTTACGGAATGTTTGAATTAACTTTAAATTAACTTGAGTTAATTTTACATTTAAACAATTTAAGTTAATTTCAATTTTAATTATTATGGAATATGTTTTCATATTCGTATAAGATATAAATACCTATAATATTATTAAATTACGAATATTATCAATACCCGTTATTTTTTGCCATCGTCGCCAGTTATATTCCTATTATTATAAACTATTTTATATATTATTATTATATTATACTTATTATGAATTAATAATTGTATAGAAGGTAGCGTGGACAGTCTACGGTTCTTAGTAATACCACGTTTATTTTTGGATAATTTATTATTAATTCGACGTTTTCGCCGATAACCAGCATTCCGATTTCCGGCGGCGTGGACGCGCAAATTAATGGTACACATTTTAAAAGTATGCTAATAAATGTGTGGACTGTTACCTAATGGTTTTGGAAAATAAAATAATAATAGTTTTTTGATCTAATAATATGAACAATTTTAGGTACCGATTGTTTTAATTTTACCTAGATGAAAACAAGAAATTTTTTTTTAAGTAATTTAACTTGAGTTAAAAAGTTAATATTAAATTTTGGTTAACTTTTAACTTAGTTCAATTGATAAAACATTTTGAATTAACTTTTAACTATTAACTTGATTTAGATTTTAGTTTAACCTAACTTAACTCAGTTAAAAAATATCATTAACTGGCCCAGCCTTGGTATTAGTAACATCTACAAAATTTAGACGAGTTCTATATAATATTTATTTCGGTATTATTTACAATTTAATAGTAAAATTCTCAATTTTTGATTTGTTCAATATTATGTTGTTGTATCGTTTTAGCTAGCTAACAATATTTTTTTTTTTAAATTAAAACATTAATTAATAAGAAATATATAAATTTAAATAACATTATGTTTGTTACAAATATTAAAATTTAATAAAAATAAAAATAATCTTTGAAAAGGTTAATCTTTTCAAACGAAGAAAAAATAATGATGAAACGTATTTAATAGAAATTGTATAAGTACCTAATACAATAATGATAATGACGTGATCAAGGCTTGAAATTAAAAATAATATAGGTACCTAGTTAAAACTTCAAATCAAAAGAATAATCAAAATTATTGAGGCTACACATTACACTCACAATATTAATATATTATTATGTTTTAGTAATATAACAATTATTAAACCAATGTAATATAATATTTTAATAACCTAACTCGTAGTGTTTAAAAATAGTATTAGAAATAATAAGACAGCATTAAAAAGTTTATATAATTTTATTATGTAAAATAGAATTTAATTATTTTGAACACCTTAATTGGTCAGTGGTTGCCACTGGACTACTTAGCTGTTGTCGAGAAATTTATCAGACGTTTTTGTGCTGGACTATTCTAATCATTATCTTTGGTTTGTTCAGCTTTTATTAGAAACATCTACAAGGCGAGTTCTACACAATTATTTCGTTTTTATTTACAATTTAATAATAAAATTCTCAATTTTTTATTTGTTCAATATTTGTTTAGCTTACGTGCTATCGATAATTCGTTTTAACGTCAAAACAAATATGTTTATCAGGAATATAAAAATGTAATAAAAATGCGAACGGTAAATATATTATTTGATCTAAAGCTGAACAATTTGTACACAGTAACCGTTTGCAGTAGCTGTCGTTAATTGATATTATTTTTTACCTCCGTAAAAAAAACACTCACAAAAAACTCTGTACAAATAGGTATTTTTTTCAATATTTAATTAAAAAATATTTTGTTCGGTTATCGAGTACCTACCTACCTTCAGTCATAGGTTCTTCATAATATTATATAACCTGCAGGACAAATCATTTAAATGTTGTTTACCGAACGTGTACAGTGTATCCACTATAGGTAATTATTATGTAAAATGTAAATGCGATTTGAATTCCTCGATTAGATTATTATTATCTTGTTATTATTTGTACAAGGTAGGTGTATCAATTTAATGAAGCAGATATGAAAGTTATCAAGCTTATAACATATTATTATCATCACTAAATTTTGTTATAGGCACACTCGAACTATTGGTATTTGTTATTTTATGGGTTTTTTTTTTACGTAAATAGTACCTACTATTACCTATGAGAAGTATTTAAACATATTTAAAATTGAAAATAACAATATTTTTATAAATAGTATAATGTCTATTATGTTATGTATTATTGTTACGCCTACAAAACAAACAATCTACCTTGGTATATAATTATAATATGTAAGATGTACACTATGACCAGTGTTGAAATGTAATTCGCTAACCAGAATAAAATATATACCTATACAGGGTGATTCACCAATAAGCGTGCTCATCTCCACGCGTTTTCCTTAAATAATTAATTTTTTTTCAAATTTTTGTATTTTTTTTATATTAAGGTCCTGTGGCCTATACAAACTTTTGTTTTTCAAACAAGAATCCCCCCCACCCCTTTTTCAGTGTAAAGTACTTAGCGGATAATTTTTTGAAAACTTTTATGTACTTCATTCGAATGACTGGTTTCTTAGTTATTGAAATGTTTGTACTAAGGAAAATATATAGTCCTTAAAAATGGTTTTACAAAAATATGAAATAGACGTAAATTTGGATCTAATATTTATTATACTAGTCAGCGATTTTTAAAAATGATTGATATCGATAGATTAATTATTATTAATGACTAAAAATAATCGTGGCACCCATATTT
Organism: Sitobion miscanthi; assembly: GCA_008086715.1. Lineage (NCBI taxonomy): Eukaryota > Metazoa > Arthropoda > Insecta > Hemiptera > Aphididae > Sitobion > Sitobion miscanthi. The sequence goes on along the minus strand of CM017805.1, from coordinate 26,464,375 downwards.
TATCCTTTGAACACAAAGTCGAATAACTCTTAAACTACTCTTACGAATTTCGATTCTGATACGTCAACGTTTTTAGAAAAATTGTCCACTGAATACTTTGCGGTTAAAGTATTGAACTCATTGAGTAGCAGAAACAATACCAAGAATTCGAGTATAATAATAATACGGTCTTAAGCGTGTTTAAGAATTCCAAAAATCAGATTTTGAACCACTGAAGAAAAAAGGGGTGACCCCCTTCGTTGGCGAATCACTCTGTATAGAACCTTATAGAGCTGTTTACGATTGGATTCGTATCAGATTTCAAAGAACATTAGCTCTGTACGTGTATTATAATATTATCATCATTATTGCCCGGGCACGAATTTTAGATAACGGCCAGTTTTATCAACATCATGTACCCGGGTAACGGTAACGATTGAATTCCGTCGACGCACGACAATTGGATTTCCGATTTCAATCGATTCTGGTCGGATTTACTCTAGATGTTCATCGATGGTCAATAATAACAGCCATTGTTAATAGGTATAATACCCAATCGCGGCGGTGTTTCGTCTTCCGTAACGTTTTACCTGTTGATTGTTACGTAACGATTATATTATTATTATTGTCTTCATCGATCTCGTGTTAGATAACATTATTACTACTATTATACTTAAAACCGCGATGATTTACGGCGATATTATAGAAGAGCGCCCACCTACGCAACAAAACGTACGAGTAATTAAGTTGTACGCGTTTATAATATTATTGTTTTCACTTGGCCGATTTCAAAATCAAGTTATACAATTATTACAATAATTTCGACGGTACATTATGAATTCATATTATCGAACCAATTACACAGAAATTAAATTTACGTTTCGTTATCGGTGTTTTATTATTTTTTTTTTTATATTCGTGTATCGGTAAAAACTATGGTGTACCGTACGTCATGCGTGTTTAGGTAGGTACCACAGATTTATATCTACATAAATAAAAAGCAAACAAAAAAAAACCCACAACCACTACAATAATAATGACGTAACAATATTCATAATCAATATTTCATATTCGCAGAGATGAATATCGTCGTTACTGCGCGTCTTATAGGAACGTTTCGTTCCCGTCAATTGTGAATAATTGTCTGTGCATTATAAAATACTCACAGCTCGCTTAAAAATTCAAATGTAAAAAAAAAAAGCAGGTAAGTGGATAGCGCTCTGCTGTACGGTAGGTCACTAGTGGGACAATTTATAACGGATCAGATCTGAAATGAGACCGTTTATCAGTCTGGATATTTTATATTATCATTATTTATTATAGCCTGTATGACGTAGAGTTACAATTATAATATTATTATTTTTTTATTCGTTTCTGTGGTCGAAGCGTTACAGATTAAAATCCCGTTTTTAACGGATTTTCGTAATTTGTCGGTGGTTTTTCCCGTGGCATTAAACGACTATTGAGAAAATAGAAAAATAACCTCTCTAAAGTACCATCTTCATCCAATTTGCTGAAAGATAATATATTATATGTTGAAATAAAAGCCTTCTAACCTTCTGGTAGACATTTTGTACACAGGATAAAAAAAAATAAAAAAATAAACACTATTGTAAAACACTACCTTCATCACTCCGCTCAGAATCTAAAATAAACATCATTGTATAACCACTAACTACCTAAGCTCGCTCTGCCCAGAATCTAAAAAAACCCTACAAGGTTCACTGCCTAGATAATATTCTATTACTTCTGATTAAATTCACTCTAATCTGATTATATAAATGATATTGACCGTCTATAATAATTATTATGTAAATATTTTTTTTAAGGACGAAGAGTTTTGATATTAGAGTGAAACTGACCTATCATAAAACTTTTAGGTAAGGACATTGTCAGTAGCGTCGGCTTTCATTCGATGTTTTAATTTTCAAAGAGATATGAGCGTTTTTAGTTTGTGAGATTTCACATACCCATTTATCGCTTGAAAGTTAAGATATCAATAAATTCGACGACGCTTAAGCACACACAATGCGCTCGCCTTTAAGTCTAATGATAGGTCGATTCACCCTAACATCAAAACCCAGCCTGGGCAAGTTAATGATAATTGTTAATTGAGATAAGTTGAGTTGATAGAAAACATTTTAAGAAGCTTAAAGTTATTAGTTATCCTATTTCTTTTAATAAGTAAATAGCCAGCAATATGGTTTGAAATAATAAAAATAAAAAGTAAATGTTTATGCATTATGTATCATCAATAATATAATATTCATTATATTTATTAATTCATTATTTATAAATTAATGTAACTTGGATTTGATTAAAAGTAACTCGTTATTTATTGAGTTTATATCAATAAAAATCAGTTAAGTTAATGAATATCACACTTTAAAAAGTTAAGTTAAAAAGTTAAAATAAATTTAACTTTTAACCCAACTTTAACTTTTTAACTCGTTTATACCCAGTCTTGATCAAAACTAACAGCACACTATAATTTATTGAAACTAGTGAAAGACGATTTGCCATGTCGTAACGTTTATACAAAACGGAGCTGACGACAGACGCACGCCGTGTAGCATCCTCTCGACACACCCACTCGATCTCTCATTATTGGTTTTGCCGTACATTTTAAGCACCTGTGACGACGAATTTAATCGTTCGTTTATATACCTAGGTACTCGAAGTAAACGTTATTCCAGTGATGGTTATAACAACCTGTTGCATATAATATCCGAGATCGGAGGTTTCCTTGAAAACGCTTTTCAATATGCGTTTTTTTTCCAATTCCGTTTGCGCGGCGGAAACGATGACTTGGGTGCTGTCGTTTCACCTTGTGTCGTGTACATAATAGTCAGATGTGTCGCGTGACTCCATTACAGTTACACGCCAAAACCGGTAGGTAGGTATATATTATATTATATCGGCTGGGAAAATATAAAAAGGAAAGTCGAGAAAAATATGATAAAACACGAGCGATAAGTCCTTAATGCGTCCGTGAGACGAAGCCGTTTTTAGGCTCATTGATCATCTCCCCCCCTCGTCGACGCGTCCGGGTGAGGTCATTATATAGGTCGGCGGCCGCGGTGGCGGAGGAGTAGACGACGATCGGACTCCGGTCGGTCGGGTCATTACGACGACGGAACCTTGGCCGGAAATCGTCGGGTGATGATCATATTATTATTATTACTATCAATCGCGTATGACGTACGCTTAGGCGCCTCTGTTATAGGACTCGCGCGATGACATCGCCGCCGCCGTTTCCGCAGAAGGTCGACCGCCGTCTAATTAAACGGCGCTGGCGCATCGCCGTCGCCAAAGAGCGACGTCGTTCCGTCCGACTGGAGATAAAATATAGGAGCAAAAGCAAAAAAAAAAAAAAGGAGAGAAGGAAAATTACATAAAAACCTAACGTGGATAGGTAGGTATACGTATTATGGCGGTACGTCGAGTGTATTATGCAGATGCGTTACGCCGATACGATATAATAAAATATCATCACTATATATTATAAGCTCCGGTCGGGGCTGCATGATAATGATATAGGTCTTCGATTAAATCTGAGCGAGTTGTAATGCTTTCGACGTTATTAGAGCAAAAAATAATAATAATAACAACATAATGGCATAAAAGCGCGCGAAATCCATCGACGACGACGCGTTGGCCTCTATATAACGATAATATCATATACTTATACCTACCACGCGTATCATTATAGAATTGTAATAAATGTACATATTGTTTACGTATATTATATACATATATAGGTACATGCTCGACATACATTTTCCGGACCTTGGCGAATCGTAGGCAGTAAGTATTGTAATATCATGTTTGTAGCATGTTAATATTATGGAGACCTGTTGAATTGCGAACGAAATAAGCGAGTATACCTAAATCATAAAAATAATGGTAATAACCAGTGAGAAATTATTAGCCACGTGATTTGAATAAACGGTTTTACCTTAAAAACAAGTCCAAAAATTACATTTACAAATTGGCTATCGGTATTGAAAAAAAAAAAAATTGTTAATTAGAACAAAATGTATTTTATTCGTCAGGTCTTTCTGTTTACACTCTGTATTTATGTATACACGTTTGGCATACATTTTCCGGACCTTGGCAAATCGTAGGCAGTAAGTATTGTAATGTGTTTGTCGGGCTCAGATTTTTAGCATGTAAATCCATGGTAATATTATGGAGACCTGTTGAATTGCGAAAGCAATAAGCGAGTATACCTAAATCACAAAAATAATGATAAGAAACAGTGAGAAATTTTCAACCACGTGACTTAAATAAACGGTTTACCTTAAAAACAAATCCAAAAATTACATTTACCAATTGGCTATTGGTATTGAAAAAAAAAGGAGATGAAAAAAGTTAATCAGAACAAAAGTTATTTTATTCGTCAGGTCTTTCTGTTTACACTCTTTATTTATGTATACACGCTTGACATACATTTTCCGGACCTTGGAAAATCGTAGGCAGTAAGTAGTATAATATGTTTGTCAAGACTCGGATTGGTAGTATGTAAATCAAAATCTAGGAAAAAAAAATCGTCAAAGCTATACTGCCTATACCTAACTGTTGGATAGCAGTCAAAAATAATAATTAATAATAATAACAAAATATAAAATTTGAACGATAATTTATTATATTATTATTATAATATTGATAAATAGGTATAAGACGTATATTGTATTCTATGACATTGCTATATAAATATTTTCAAATTTTTTATTTTATAAACGAGTAGCTACCTTTTGGTAATACATAACAATAAAGTAAGTAGAATCTCAATTTTACAAATATAACAGTGAAATTAAATAATTTAATGTTTTAAGTGGGTTAATATTTTTAAAAATAATCGTATTCCTGTTTATAAATCCTAACATCTTAAATGGTTTTTTAACTTAAGTATTAATGTGTAATATACTTCAATTATCAATTTTATAATTATAAGTTATGACATCATTTAGACGATAAAAAGTGATGACACTACTATTTATATTAATTAGTGGGAAGTAATTTTTGACGACTCCAAGTAACAAAATATTTGTCTAGATTTTACTGTAAAATTAAAATATCAGTTAAATACTTTTAATAGTCAAACATATTTCTTACAATAAAATGTTGATGTCTGATCGGAAACAGTATAACTAATCGTATACGAAATCGATCTATTCATGAAAATTTGTTCATTTCATGAAGTGGACACGGTAAATAATACACTGCGTGTCCACAAAAACACTTACACAGTTATATAATATAACATATATTTAAGTCATTTTAAATATAAAAAAAATTAAAAATTTTACGCTCAGCAGATTACGTTAGTTTAAAAATTAGAGTGAATTATATATTTAAAGGTAAGATTATTATCTGGGCAATAGAATATGATTTTTATTATATTTTAACTTTAAATTTAGTTATGAGTATTTTAATACGTGGAATATTATATTATATAAGTATTTATTGTTTTGTGGATTTTTTTTCCGATTACAATAAATCCATAATAATATCATGAGGACGTGTTGAATACGCAGTTCCGAATAGATTGCGAATAAAATAAGTGAGTACCTCCATCATAGAAATACTGGTATTTAAAATAAACCGTCAAACTACTCGACAGAAATAAACGTTTTTACCATAATTTTGAACAGCGGTATTACAAACTAGTATAATATTACGAAATATATCCATATTAAAATGTGTTGGAATATAATATTTTCCTGAAAAGGGTTTAAATACAAAATATGCAAATACGCGAGCATCTATACATCGAAAAAATATTTTTAAAAAAAACTTACTTTATTTATCTAGAGGACTACAATATATAGGACTCTTCGGGGCAGGAATAAATATAGTTTTACGTAAGGTTTTTTCTTGTAAATATTAAATATCTTTTAAATTGAATGGAGACTAAATAAACAGACGACAAATCCCCGTACGAGTACCTATAATACGCTCGGGGAATTTTTTTTTTTTAATATTTTGTATTTTATACTTCACATAGTCACAAAATAAATATGCGACTAAGCTTTATATTGCAAGTTTTATTTTTTCCATATTTTTCCACACTGCGAAAATCTCACGGGAAAAACGGACAAATAGTTAAACTATCGATACATATGTGGATCGTCGGACCGGATATCAATGTCGACACTGCCATTAAATTTCGATTTTAAATCATATGGCAACTGAAACCCGCGTACACGCAGAAGTCAGTTATGATGTTGTACAACCACAGTAACCTAACCTACTGAGTGTATAACACATGTTATAAAAAGGGTGAATTTTTAAGCACGCTCGCCATATTTTTACGCTCGAATTATGCAAATTCTTCAAATTCTGATTTTTGAAATTGAGACTAAAATATTTTCGAATCCTTGAGAATTTTCATACCACTTCCCACACAGCATTTTAATATTTCCCAACTATGGTAAAAATATTTAATAGCTATAATATAGTTGTCAAAATATTTTAAAAAGTTACGTAAATAAGAAGGAAGTATTTTATTTATATTTTTTGGCCATGAAGTTTACATTTGAAAATTATTTTGTAAAAAACATTAACAAAATGTAATTTTAATCATATTTTTTCAAAAAACATGTTCATGGAAATATTATAAAAATATATAGTCAACATTTATGTGCAATCATATAGTCCAATATTTTGTTATCATGAGAATAAAATATTTATACAATATAATTAATCAAATATTCATTATTCAAGCACTCCAAAATATTCACAAAATATTATCATTTCCCAAATGCTGTGTGGGTTAAGGGTGATCCGTTGACAATACAAACTTTTGTTTTTCAAATAGAACCCAAATTATTTTTCGGGAATTCCAAGCCATAATAGTAAGTCTTAAAACATATTTTATCATTCAAATCGTTTTCATATTTTTTTTAACACGTTTTCCTTGAATCAATTATTATTCATTTTTCATTTGTCAGCCGCTCCTGTCGCACTCTGTATAATATATTTCGTATAGAGATACTCTTCGATTGCATCCGTAACTACTATGTATTATTATTATTATTGGCGTGTGTATGTGTGTTTGTTGAGTGTTTTCCCTTTTATTATATTATTATTATTATTTTTTTTTTAATAACCAACATATTATTATTTACTTTCTTCGATCACCGACGGCGACCGAGCCAGTAAAAAACTGGTTTGTTCTTCCCCGTTAATTGTATACATATCAAGTGTAATTAATATATGGGTACCTGCAGTAGGTAGATATATAATAATAAGTTTATGTAATAAATAATAATAATATTCTATCAGCGCTCGTATTATATTATTATTATTATTATTAACACGCACGCGATTCGTGTCCGTCGGCGAGTGAAAATGAGACGATGCTCATCTGCATCCGAGGTGATCCTCACACCCCTTGAATTGGTCCAGAGTTTTGATTGAAAAACCAAAACTCTCGTCTAGACTCGTGGTATTTCGGTGGTAAGCAAGTGCAAAAACGGTTACCCATAATACACCTATACAGTTAAAATCAATGATAAGACGATAATAATGGACCATTTTGATATTAAACATGTCTTAATAGGTCATATCACACCACCTAATTGCTCCAGAGTTTTGATCAAAAATCCAAATACCTTAACCAGACTTGTGGTATTTCAAAAGTAAACAAGTGCGACCACGGTTACCTATATATACCTATAATTTAATAACAAATCAATGACAAGTAATGGACTATTTTAATTTTAAATATGTCTTGGTAGGCCATATCGCAAGAGGTGGACAAGTTGATGAAAATAATATATTGCCTTCAGTTGAGTTAAAAGTAAACAAAAAAAAAAAATTTATCTAGATAACTTTAAAGTTAAGATAGAAAATAAACCGAACTTAACTCAGTTAAAAAAGTTGATTTTTTTTTAAGTTACAATATTTTTAAGTGATATGATAAACTATCCTGGTATTTTGATTTACACAAACATTTATCAAGTCGTTTAACACTGTGTAAAAAATTAGATTATCATAATATTAGGTACTTATATAATTAGAAAAAAAATTACCAAAATCGAAAAACAGTCATCAAATCAGTATTGTATAGTTGGTTCCGCATGACCCGAAAAGAAAATTAACTTAACTGCACGACAATGATAATTGACTATAAAAAGTTAAGTTACCACAGTAAAAATGTTAACTGTATAAGTTAATGAGTTAAAAACAAAAACAATTAACTAGTTAAGTTGAAAAATTAAAAAAAATAACTTTATAACTTAGCTTTAACTTTTTAACAAGTTACGCACTCCCTGAAACCGTCCAGAGTTTTGGTCAAAAATCCAAATTCTTGAAGGGACACCCGTTATTTCAAAGCTAAAAAATTTCAACCACGGTCAACTGTAAATGAACAATAAAAATTAATAATACTGCAAACGGCGTCTTCGTCGTGCGTTATACTTTACCGCCAACGGATGTTAAGAGGATTTCCGAATTCAATTACCCCATACATCATGTTAAAATCGGATTGTCCCTTTTACAAAGTTGCATACCATTGTTGTGTCGAAAAAATTCCAATGAATCTTGCAGGTCTCATCATCATCAAGTTGTAAGTTTCGTCTCTTTCCCGTTTTTTATTCAAACAAAATCCAAAAAAAAAAAGATGGGTAAGTGGATGTCGCTCTGCTGTACAGTAGGTTACAAGTGGGTTACCGTAATGGATGGTGTTAAATTTGAATTCAATGATTTAATATCATTGTATAGGAAAAACGATTCTGAGCGAAAACGGTCAGTTAGCCTATGATATTATTGTGAATAAAGTAATTTATATATAATCTATTGAGTGGAGCTTTGTTTTAAATTTTCAATCCTTAGCTATAGAAGTTGAAAATTTTATAAATTTTTAACTACAAAATAATTATTAAATTTTAAATTTGATAAATTTTGTCAAAATTTGAACTTTAAATGCTTACAAAAAAAAATTCTGCCTATGTATTTTTAATATTTTTCAACTGCTATTAGAACGAAATATCAGGATCCCTTTATTACATTTTCACGTTTTTTTACCCAACAAATACAATTTTATTGATATTTACAGAAAAAATAACTAAAAAATTGAAAACTTACAAAGTCCGTAAGCAGCTCAAAAAGAGTCAACATTTTCAAAATTGTATCGTGTATAGAAAATGCTAATATAAATATTCAGTGAAATTTTCAAGTATCTACGGTCATTTGAGTTGCACCAAAAACCAAAATCAATTTTCTCGAAAACAGATTTTGTGTAAAAATTCCCGTTTTTCCTTAATTTTTATTTTGTTTTTCACGGCGTTTTTGAAAACTACTGGGAAATTTTTACTTTTGACCCCCCAAAGTACCAACTAGATTCACTTTCTTATCAGAAAAGTTATTATTGAAGAAAATCCAAGTACTTTTACTGTCCTAAAAGGAGATGACAGACACAAAAAAAAAATTTAAGAAAAAACACTCATCATTGTAAAATCAATAGATTCATCGCTTCGCTCAGAATCTAAAAAAAGAAAAGTAATTTTATTTCGTCACAGTGTTGTCCAAAGTATTATAGACGGATGATGATGACGGACCAACCAAATTATGGACTATTTTAATTTTAAATCTGTCTTAGTATGCTGTTGGGATACGATCAAAAGAAACCAAATTGTACCTTTTATGTGTAATTTTCAAAAACATTTTTCTTAAAATATATAACTATTTAGACTTTTATCATCGTTATCATTCTTAGACTTTTTATAATTTCTAATTCCAGGGCAATTTTTTTGCTGTAGCGCTTCGAAGTATCAAAATCATATTTTTGGATGAGCAGTTTATGAGTTATAAGTAGGTATAGATCATCTGAGTGGAGTGGTATTGCGGGTTTTACCTTGCCGGCAAAATGTTGGTCTACTACTCTGCTCGTCCAAACTTTAAACATAGGTAACCTACTTATAACCAATAAACTAGGTGAGTACTTGTCTGAAATTCAATTTCGGCATGGATCAAACCACACCAAATAATGCTTCCGAATAGGTATGAAATAAAAAATGTACCTATATACGGTGTCACTCAAAATAGTAGACTTAAACATTTATTTATTTTTTCCAAATATTTTGTTTCGTAACCAGATTAAAGTCGTGTAAAAGAAATATTTTCAAAAAGGTTAGAGTTTAATTATTAATGAGTGTCCTTGTGCTGAACTTTAGATCACTCAATCATGTATATTGTACAGTCATATAATATATCTATTTTAACTTTATTTATGTGATTTCGTACTTGCAATGTCAATACCTATAATATTTTGTACTTAAAAATAACTGCGGACTTAAAAGAATACTGTCAAGACCGTTTTGGTCACGTGGTTAGCACGCCAACGCCACCCACTATCACCCATCATCATTTTATACGTTTGTACTTGCGCCCACTGCAATAATAGTAATATAATTATTGATAGTGCATAATACGCGTTGTAGTCGTAACTCGTGACTTCCGACAGGCAAAAATAATATTAATATTCCTCCGAACACTGTCGACAGTAATTTTCAAGCAACCAGTCTTGTAAAGTAGGTACTTGAGTAAAAGTATTCAAATGCATTTCAAGTACCTACCAAACTCGTGTCTTGAATAGGTACTTTTTAAAAAAAAGTACTACGACAAAGGATTTTAAAATACGCTTTCTCAAAGTGTCAGTATTTAAAATCAAATACTTGTTCCTTTTTCAATAATATATTATATGTTCTATTCTTATTATAATTTTTAATCACGTAAAAAAAATAAAAATTGTAAATTTATAGTAATATTTTTTTTACCGTCCATATTAGTATTATCCTCTGCCGAAAATTTGAATACTTCAAAAAAAAAAAAAAACAACTGTTTATGTCATAGTTACACTAAATAAAATGGTCTGAAAAATCAATGTATGGTTTGGTTAAGGTAAAAAACCGTTTGAACGATTTACATATTGACCTCATAGGACCAATTGGGCCTGAGAGTTACTACATACTAGTTGTGAGTTGATCGTGTGATACAAACGTAGACAACACTCTACTCGATATTTTCCACTCGGAAGAAAATGTATGAATCCTAAATATTTATTAATAAGTTACCATTAGTTGCACAATATTATAAACCTAGTGGGATTTAATTAATTAATTTTTACATTTTACGGATTACATATGTACGAAAAATCGGTTAGAAAATAAAAATATCTGTTCAAAGCCCAGAAACACGTTTCTGTTAAAAAATTATTTAAAGTATTTAATGTATTTATTGAAAGTATCTATGAATATTTTTTTAAAGTAAGTCTCGTCCATCAAAACAAGAAACTTATCCTTAGTGTTGGACGAAGCAGTTTAATCACAAATATGTATATATCTCCTGTTTCAAACAATTATTGCTGAATAAATTATTTATATTATTATTTAGATTTATTTATTTGCATTTATACTCAATTTTTTTTGTTTTGCGAGTATTCAAAATATACTTTTTAAATAAGTATCTATGTGTGTAAGTACTTGAATTCTTTTGAAAAGTATTTTTTACAAGACTGAGAACGCGGCGAACGAATAACGACCTTAATGCAATCGCAACTCTGCGGAAACGTATACCAGGTATTAGGCTGCAAGTAGGTACCTACCAACTTGCATCAAAATATTTTTATTCGAACCGTTATTTGCTTTTAATTGTTTTTTTTTCTCGAGATTTTCGCGTACCCGCGCGAGAACGATAATTAAATTAATAATTAGTGACTTTCTCCGTGGCAGACTCAAAATCGACACAATCCCGCGGTATTAATAAGCCAATTAAAAATTCGCAGACGATGCGTAAGAAAAAAAATAAACAGTAGTAGGAACATAATTTGGGTACCAGATACATTAAAATAATAATAACCTCCCCACCGCCACCGACGACTTTCGCTCCAAACCACGTGTTGCAGTCGACCGTTTGGTCGGATTGCATTCGCATAACGGTTTCAGATCGATAGGCGCAGTGAATAATGCGTTATTTTATCGTATAATCGTCTCGAGAGCAAACCCTCCTCGGACGACAGTGATAATAATTATAATTAGGTCCCGGGTGTCGATGTCCCGAAAAGCCTGTAAAAACATACCATGGAAAAAACCGATGGAAGACGCATAAATGCCAAAATGAGATAAGAAAAAAAATTGTATCTTACGAAAGTGCGAAAATCTTAGATACCTGTGTGCCACGGTTAATAGATATTAAATTTAGAACTATATAATATTATATTTAAAAATTTATAATTGACAATTTTTGATAAGATCGAAAAATTCAACCGATTTATTAAAATTATAATTGTATGCCTATAATTTATTAATTTCTATTATATTTACTGACAATTTTTTATAAGATCGACATTTTTAAATAACTACTTATACGAAATAATAATTTTGGTGCAAATTATGTGTCATTTTTTCACTTTTGGCGCTTCTGCCATATGTTAGGTATAATAGGTATACATAATATTCGATTGGTGTTTATGTCCTACAAATTTTGGCGCAAATGATATGTCATTTTTGTACCTTTGGCGCTTATAATATACAGCCGAAAAAACGCATTTAACGTGTAAAAAAATCACTATTAATATTAGATTTTAATGACCTGAATAATTCAAAAACGCTCTTAAGACTGTTGAAAAATTTATGCATTGACATTGATTATTTTAAATTCTTAAATTTGAACAGAAGTATATTGACATATTGATTTTAATAATTAGTAAGATACAATAATTATTGATTTTAAATAATTTATAATTTATATATATTTTGGTGTTTGCGGCGTGTTCGAGTTCCGTAACAGATATTATGATTTAATACTATCATAATAAAGTGGGAATAATAAATCTTACTACTATAACCTCTTCATTATCCACAAGTACAGAATATTCAACACATAATTTGTACGACCCATCATTTTATGAATTATTACGTAATTTATTTGAAAATTTAAATTACTTTTGATATAATTTAATCATATATTTTAATATATCGAGTGATTCGCCAAGTATGCTCGCACCCATTTCCCCCTTAAATAATGTAATTAATCAAATTCTGATTTTCGAAGTTTTTAAATAAGGACAACTACCCTTGGAATAAATATTCAATAACTGAGAAACTACTCGTTCAAATTTTGAACTAGGTTGGTATGCGAGTAGTAGGTACATCAAAAAAATCAAAAATTATATCCACTTAATAATTTAAAACTCGTTTAAAAAACAAGAGTTTGCACCGCCGCAGGATACTCTCCCTAAGCGGTATCAAAGAATATTAAATAAATTGATTAAACGGTCTTTGAGAAAATTTAATAGTTCTAAAAATTATACCAAAATTTGAATAATTTGGGGGAATCACAGATTTACTAACATTTAACATACAGGGTGATTCACTAATAATGTTCAACCCTTTTAATTCTTATTAATAATGCAGTCATTTGAAATCTGATTTTTAGAATTCTTAAACATACTTAAAGACCATATATTCGAATACTTGAGATTTCTCGAACCATATTTTGAGGAATGTCTTATATAGGCGACAGCAACATAATATCTATTCATTTTAAATTATTTGGTTGATATTTTTCTTTTTAATTTCGATGTATCAAAATCATTACTTGAACGTGTAGTTTCCTAATTATTACTTATACTCGTACATAAAACATAACAATAAAGTTAGATATTTACAAGGTCACACGACAGCTTTCCTTTCAAAACCATAATGTTTGTTCTTAAGGGGAGACTTATCAAACATTATTTACTAAGGAATAAGGATAATATTTAAGGTGCCTATACACAATATGACTATAATATTATGTAATATTTACTTGTTTATATTTTTTTTTAAATATTAAGCTAAGAGAGAGTCAATGTTTGCTTTTTAATCGATTTACAAATATTACAGTAGGCAATATATACAATCTATTAGCATCTAAGATGTTTTAGATGTGTAATAACTGTCTGGATAATAGAACTAATTAGGACACGATCAAACGAAATATTATATTAAATTATTATTATTGTTATTTATTAATTTATTTTCATTTAAAAATAGAATAGTATACAAACATTCAAATGTGGGACATTAACCGGTTAGTTTATTTTCTAATCAACGTATGAACTTAACTAGTTCAGTTGATTTAAAATAAAATATTCTATTAAGTTAACAACATTTTCGCTATTACGGTTTATATACGACGTTAATATTAAAATAAAAATAAAAATAAATCCAATCCTATAATAATACAAACAATATTCTGTTATTTTTCTTTATGAGATAATCGGATTAGTAAGACATACTATTATAATATGACCTTTATTTCCATTTGGTATGAAAAAAATTAATATTTGTTAAATTTTTAATTGAGATATGTACCTACCTATGTATGAAATATTTAATAATAATGTAAAGTAAAATAGGTATATTATATTTTATGATACAATGTATATTAAGGTAAAAGTTAAATTTTTTTTAGTTTAGGAAATTTATGTGACCCACATACTATTTTAAAAAAGTTGATTGACCATTGTTTAAACGAGTTGAGTTAATTTTTTTTCTTTTAACTTATTGATATGGTGTTTTCTTAACTTGACATAACTTGAGTTCGTTATTTTCATTGATTTACAGCCCCCGCCTTTGCTTACGCGTTAATTAACACAATTAATATGTGATGTACTACAAAATTACAGCATTGATACAAAAATGATTGTCTTCGGAAGCTAAGCTATTATTGTGGAGACAAAGGTTCTTATAATGTTATCTACTTAAAAAAAACAAAAAAAAATAACCATCGATGATACTTAATTTAGTGATTATAAACGTATCACACAACTATTATTTAAATCATTTTTAAATATTTTAGAATTACAGAATAAATGTAACAATCCAATTTATTGGAGTACAACTACTATGATATTGTTATCTTAGCTAATAGTTTAATTTTTTCATTTATCATTTTTTTTTTTTTTTTATAGAATTAAATATTGTAAACAAGCTGAAATCTATATTTCGTCCCATTGCCATCTTAATTCCAACATCAGTGGGGTTTATTTTTCCCAAATCAGCTCTACATAATATAGGAATTCTATAGGCACATACACTAGTTTGTTTCGCTCTCACACGATGGTTATGTTTAAATTTAAATCCTCAAATACCTATCGAGAAAAAAAATAATTGACAATATATTAAACTTTCTTTGAAATTTTGGATTTTAACATATTTTCTTTAATATGATTAAATGTTGAGGTTGTACGGTTAGTTTTAATATTATGTTAATTATTTAATTACGAACTAAACGACTTTGAATATGAATTAAAACTAAAATATATAGATACCTACCTGCATGATAATGAAACATATTTATCAATTTTATTATGAATAGTTCCGACTCATGGCGTCGTGTTAAAATCAGGTGCAATGTAATATGTAATAACTAATAACTACTCATACAAGTAGTTAGTGAAAATTGTGGAAATAACGCAATCGATAAATAATAAAAAATAGAAAAATAAATAAATGTAGGAAAACGTTTATACTCTCGACATTACACTGAAGTAAAAATAAAATTTTTTTAATAATAGATAAAAATGCTAATTTATTACCGACATAAAATTATTTGTATTTTTGATTTCCTGTATTATGTTTAACAGAGTAATATTAAAATGGGTAAATATGGTAATTGGTAATCCAACTCACAGTTTTAAACATAATTATATAGATATACTATAATTATTATAATATAATATCAAGGCATCTATTTCATAAAAATTAATATGAGAAATTATAAAATTTTCATAATTTCCAACTTTCAGAAAATGTTCGTGAATATTCACATTGAAAACATCACTAGACTCGCTCGCGCACGTAATTGTTTTAAATTTAATAAAAAGCAATCTCTGTATTATGACAATACAATGTTCATCGTCCTATAAAAATAGTGTTTTAAATTTACATCCATTTTAAATTTATGCATAACCATAGCCCGGTCTAGTATCGTGGATGAGATTATTATTCAGTCACGAGTACCATCTTTGGAAAATACAATTTAACAAATCGGAAACTACTGTTTAGAATTTTGATGTCTTAGATATCTACATCAACACATTTTTGTTCGATAAAATAGTCTGCCGAATAGTTTCCAGTAAAAGGGGGCGGATGATGGATGTTATGTGAAAAACACAAGTTTTTATCACCACAGGACACGTCATTTAGAAACGATACAAAAAAATCTCAGATATATTCTAGAATAACAATAATGTGGTCTTAAGTATACTATATTTTAAAAATTCAAAAAATCACATTCCGAGTAACGGCACATTGTTAAAGAATAAAAATGGGTCAAGCGTGCTCGGTGAATCACCCTGTGTAGTATAATAATAGTAATAATAATATATTTATTTAGCGAATCAACAAACAGAACTCACATGTATAATATTATATACAAAAATAATAAAAAGATTTGCAACTCCCCTATAACCCACACAGCAATTAAGAAATTATAATATTTTGTGAATATTTTAAAGTGCATGAATAATGAATATATGACAAATAATATTTTATAAATATTTTCTTCTCATTATAACAAAATATTGTATTAAATGGTTCCATAAAAATGTTCAATTAATATTTTTATGAAGTTTCCGTAAAAATGTTTTTTGAAAATATAACATAACATATTATGATTACAATGTTTTGTAAATGTTATTTATAAAATATTTTCAAAAACATGAACTTCTTGGCCAAAGAATATAACTAAAATATTTCCTAATTATTTACGCAATTTTTTTAAATATTTTTACAACTATATTATTTTCCTGATTTTTACCATAGTTAGGAAATATTTTTATGTTATGAGAAGCATGATAGCTTGTGTTGGGGAGTTGAAATTGACTTGTGATATATCGAAATAGATTTACATTTAATTATTAACATTATATGAGTAAAATCGTCATTATTTCTCACACAGCATATAAATATTTCCTGACTATGGTAAAAATATTTTCAAGAAAATAATATAGGTAGTTGTCAAAATATTTTTAAAAGTTGGGAAAATATTAGGAAATATTTTAGCTATATTCTTTGGTCAAGAAGTTCATATTTTTGAAAATATTTTGATCATATATTTTCAAAAAATATTTTTATGGAAACTTTATAAAAATATTAAGTCAATATTTTTATGCGATCATATAGTACAATATTTTGTTATCATAAGAAAATATTTAAAAAATATTATCATTTCCCAAATGCTGTGTGGGTTAAGAATGACTTCGGTGGAGTTGCACTGTGGAAATTATTAAAATTAATTTTTAGAATTCTACACAGTATATACCCTCTTAAATTTCTATTGATAATAATATTATTATTATTATAATATATGGGTACGTCTTGCGAACAGTATACTCGCCGAGTATATCATATTAATTATTATTTAAACTTAATTAGACGTCGTCGTCGCTTAATGTTTCGTTGCGGTGTGTCAAGCGTTATATTACGTGACCCGTTTCCGGATAATTAAAAAATGCGTTCTTGTCGTAATAATATCTAATTTCTTAGATGAATGTTTTCAATAATATACACCGAGGTCGCGGCAGCGGCTGCGGGCTTATATCATATTATTTTCCTCGTAGGTATAATTATTATTATGTTAGGGAAAATAATAATAATATGACATAAAAAAAAAACATAAAATATATAACAGCGGCGTATGCGCAAATATTTTTATAATACTATGTCACTGGATTTAAAATATAAATAAACCTACTCGTCTGGCAAATCCGTACAACGCAAATTGGAGCGGCAACATTATAATATCATGTTTAATGTGTTTAAGGGCGAACAAAATTAATATAATGTACAGAATTCCGCGAAAACGTCTTACTTCTTGTTTCCATTCTCGCTTTTATTACATTATACCAGACAACCCTCCTCTTGTAGAGTAACTGCAGGCCACGCGATCTCCTCGACATGTATACCTAGTTAAAATAACGATGATAACACTAGCCACCCTCATCATACCACCGCCGACGCCACCTGTTCGAATCTTTGAAGGAGTCACGATCCGAAACTCTTTTTCTCTCTCGCCTCAATTTCGTATACGATACTATAAAATATAATATACTGAATAATATTTATTTACTAGCCGTTCTATAATGTGATTCTTAAGCACCGCTTTTGTGTCGTTTAAATTATGCACGTGTATTTGAATTTCTGATTTTTTGTAATTGATTTACGTGTAGTCAAAGATGGTATTGTTTTTGATTACTTATGGATAATTAGATGCACAGACAACTTATGTTAATAAGCACCATATTATTAAAATTGTTCTGAATATTTGTTCGTATATTGTGATCGAAATTCAAACGAAAAGCCATTTAAGTTATTCCATTTCAAATTTTGTGGATAGTGATATTGTCTATTAAAAATTGTTAAAAAAAAATATTGGTCACTTAATAATAATAACCGAGCTAGTGTCCATTTACAAAGTATTTAATACAGAACCTTTTCGCTCAAATGTAAATTGCAATACTATATCGACATTGAAATATTGAGAAAAATAATCATCTGATTCACGACAATATTGTTCGATATGTCAATTATTTTCATTTCAAACATGTAGTTTCTCATTTTAAAAACAAAATGTTGATATCGTCACAAGATATGCTCTTCAAATGTTGTTAAAAATCAGAGCATTTGAAAATTTCGGTTTTTAATAAGAAATTACATTTAAAAATTCCAAAAATCAAAATTTGAATACAATATGCGCGTAATATATATAAACATAAGAATGGGGTGAGCACGCAAGTGATCACACTAGTTTTTTTTATTTTGAAAATAATATACTTTGTTTAACGACGTGACGTGAATAAATTGTAAAAAAAGAAAACAAAGAATTTATCGAAAACATTTTTTTTTTTTTTAATTTAAACTGCAATTGTATATTATACAATAAATTGTATAAATAAATTTCAAACAACGTCGTTGGCAACGATATTACCCTATCATAATGCATTAGCAGGTACCTAAGTATTATATAGATTGGAATTCATAATATATTCAATTGCTTAACCTAGTCCAATAAATTATGGTCAAAATAATTCAGTATATCTCGAGTTGTTATAGTATTAGGTATGTACCCATTAAGATATCATAAACCAGTATTTCCAAATGATATTAGGTCTGAATCATAAATTATTGAAATATCGAAATCTTAAAATCACAAGGTCAACTTCGCGACTTTCGTTATTTTATCGTTTTGATTTGTAAAAATTAATTGAAAATTATTATAATAACATATCGATAAGACTCAATTATACAATAAATTATGTTCCACAAATGTATTTTTTGGCACGTATCAATACTGCAGCTAACTATAATTATACTAAATCGTTATAATATTAATTATAACTATTCGTTACAATAAATATCATTTATATTTCTACTGCGGTCAGGTAGTAATTATTTACCATTAAATGTCGATCATTATATAATAGATCATAAAAATTGAAATAAAGATTTACTATCACACTAATATTGTTTAAAATGCACAACAAAATTTCAATTTTCCATACACTTAAACGAAAACTAGTTTTATTTTTAGGAAACAGGACATTATAATTACTATCGTTGGGTATCACAGGTGCAACTAGGGACATTTTTCTGGTGGAGCTAAAATTGTATCAGCAGCACAAACCCTTATACTTAGAAATTTACTCTGAAATTTCATGAAATATTTCTTACAGAGTACATTATACAAATTACATAATAATCTATATCTTATATATATATATATATATATTTGTAATTACTTCTTTATATCATGATCCGGAATTAAATATCGATCAGGTATGAAATTAGTAGGTATGACTATCTTGATGAATTTATGAAATCAATATAAAAAAACTGTTTTAAAAAAAATTAAAAAATTGAAATATTTCATACTCATAACCTTACAGATAATTAATATTTTAAATTAAAATTGGAGGGTGGCTACGGATAAAATTTGGCAGGCTTTGTCCATCACCAAATCACCTTTTAATTGCACCAATTTTGGGTATATATTAATACAAAAATAGGTTTAAAAAAAGATTGTCTAATTTAATTATCGTACTGAATCGTAGGAGGAACGCCTATGAATATAATATATATCTATTGCATTACCCAGTTAATTACCTGGAGCTGAATAATATAATAATAACTTATAATACGTATAAAAAATGTTAATTATTCACCTCAAATGTTTGTTGTTCGAAACTGATAAAATATAATTTTTTTATATAATATAAAATTCAGCAATATCTGTGATAACAATATATATATATTATGATAATAATGTGACCTAATCAAAAACATAGATGCTGAAGAGAATTAAAGCGAGACGAGATCTTCACACCAAACACGTATCAGTAGGTACCTATAACATCCTAGGTTTTCGCTCGTTTCCCAGTTGTTTTTATTTTAATGTACATTACCCAATGATTATTATCTACATCTGACTTATATAAGTTTTTAAATTAAGTATTTTCAGCCGGTAAATTACACAAGACGTGCTATTATGCATATTGTATTATTATGACGTTGTGATCCTATTAAAAAAAAAAAAAAAGAGGTTGATGATCGGCTAGGCAGGTAATTAACTGTATAGACTCGATTAGACATGACTGACAGTATAATAGGGAACTAATAATACAGTACCTAATACCTATTAACATTATGCGTTGATCAGCGATCGATAATTAACGGGAGATTGACACTCAAGCGAGTGTAGTTAGAAATATAATTCTACTGACCAAAATATTATGCAGGCAACAATTTTCAGATATTCCTGAGTGCACTCTATCGTTTATTTATAAGTTTTTAAATGTTTATGATTAATCCTAATTTAAATTTAAATTGTCTAATACCAAAGTAGGTAAGTAGTATTTTATTCAAAATATAAATATTTCTTGTATCGCACTAAACAATAAACTTTCAGTTTTTAAGTAATTATAAATAAATTATACAATAATATCGATACTTTATAATAATATTGTCGAACAACATAAGTTCATCCATTAAATATTTATTTAATTAATATAAACTTTTTGTTTGGTTGATGTATTTTGCAATATTTTGAATAAAAAAAATGGGTGTTTTATAATATCAGCTGTTTTTCTAGACTCGATAGACATGACATATATATGTAACTAATAATCAGTACCTAATACCTATTAATATTATGCGTTGATCGGCGATCGTTAATTAACGAGAGATTAACACTCAATTGAGTGTAGTTAAGATAATTCTACTGACCAAAATATTATACAGGCAATAATTTTCAGATATTCCCGAGTGCAATCTATCGATGAGATTACGTTTATTCATACGTTTTTAATCGTTGGTGATTAACCCTAATTTAAATTAATTATCTAATACCAAAGTAGGTACGTAGTATTTTATTCAGTATTTTGGTTTTTTTTTTTTAGTAAAATTTGTATACTTTTTTTATGAAGCATTTTTATTCGTTTAATATACTTATTAATATACATTTTAATTACTGTTTTTACTAATGTTAATTAAACGAATAATATCTGAGATACTCACTAAATGTAAATATTTTTTGTATCGCACTAAACAACAAACTTTTCATTTTTAAGTAATTATACAATATTGATATTTATAATAATCTTAAATATTTATTAAAAAAAATATAAATTTCTTGTGTGGTTGTGGCATTTGCAATATTTTGAATAAAAACAATGGGAGTGTCATAATATCAGCTGATTTTCTAGACTCAATAGACATGACTGACACTATAATATATGGAACTAATAATCAGTATCTAATACCTATTACCATTATGCGTTGATCAGCGATCGATAATTAACGAGAGATTAACACTCAATCGAGTGTATTTACAATAATTCTACTGACTAAGATATTATGCAGCCAATAATTTTCAGATATTCCCGAGTGCAATCTATCGATGAGATTGCGTTTATTTATACGTTTTTAACCGATGATGATTAATCCTAATTTAAATTTGTCTGATATTGAAATTTATGTAACAAAAAAGTAGTATTTAAAATATATTCAGTTATATTTTAGTATTTTAATATATTATACCTACCTAGGTAGGTACTTTTTTCATGGAACCTTTTTGGTTTTTACTCATGTAGCGTAATATTAACCCAACAATGTCTACAAGACCAAGCCAATGCAAACAGTTTAATTATCTGTATTGATTATATATTTTGCGATAAATCAATTTTTTTCAAAAAAGTCATTATTTCATTAAACAATAAAATTAAGCATCCAGATAATTTAAAATGACCAATATATGAATAAGCGATCAACGTTCCTTTTTCTTTATCGAAATTTATTAATTTAATCTATATTGTATTTTTATATAAAATAATAAATTATATCAACTAAATAATTATAAATATGTGTATGCAGTAAAATTTAATTTACAAAGTCTTAAAAAACCTAAGAACTGCATAACTATCTATTTTTTATATGGATAACTTTAAAGTTGTCTATGCACAACATTGAATGTAAATATTACTAGTATCGCACTGATACGACCATTGATTATAAATATAATATCATTATGATATTTACAATCGATATGCTACAATTAAATAATAAACTTTCTGTTATTAATTAACAATAACTCAATTATAACATAATATCGATACTTATCGTCGAACAAGATAATATTATCATCCATTAATTTTTTATTGAAAAATAATTGAAACTTTTTGTCCGGTGTCATTTGCATACTTTTATTGTAAACTTTATGCGAGATCGTGATTAATCACCGTAGCCTTCTAAAAATAAACAATTTCATTTCATGTAATTAGTACGAAAACAATTTAAATAAATTAAAAGGAATGTCGAAATGAAAGGATGGGTACACTTCGAGATTGATTATATTTTAGTATCGTATCTTATAATTATAAATAATATTGTTTTACATTGTACTCTGATAGTCAAATTATATCAATTTACATTTACTCGAAAAAAAGGTAGCCAATCAAAGAGTCGTCTTATTAATTTTTTAATTCATTCTGTGGTGCGATATCCGTGGTTAAACCGACATTTCTGATGCTCCAATTTTATCTTAGGACATTAAACCGACCGGTCATTTGTATGGTACAGTTCAATATTTATCTTTTAGTGATCTGAATCAAAACATCAGTGACCCTATTATGGTACTTTTGAGGGTATATATAAAAAAAAATGTAAATTCACGTCAGTCTAGCACACTTACCCAGATACTATCCAGTAAATAACAAACTAGGCGTTACCATATTATTACAGTTCAATGAAAAATAGGTAGATAAGAGTTCTGGGGGTGTCCCCATGACACAAATATCAATATTTACCAAATTTATAGAAATTATGGTAAAAAAAGAAAAAAATAACGTACATTTTATATCTCTACACAGAACGGTCAGTTTAATATTAATCCTTTTATATATTCTTCTAAATCAAAACATCAGCACCCCTATTATGGTGCTTTTGAGGGTATATAAAAAAAATTGTCAATTCACGTCAGTCCAGCATCACACTTTTGAGCACTAAACGATAAAATAAAAGTTTCGAGATGAGAAAACTACTGTGCATGGAATATTATATATATTTGTTATTACTATACCTTTGTTATAACATATTATTATTCACTGCACAATAATAATGGCATACGGTCGTGTGCATCTATGGGTAATTGCTTAAAGCATTACATATAGTTGAGTATGTATTGTTTTTTTTATAGAATTTATGGTAAAATACAAAAAATGAATAATCACATACATTTTACATCTCTATAGAGAACGGTGAGTTCAATATTAATCCTTTTGTGATCTGAATCAAAGCATCAGCAACCCTTATCCTTATGGTGCTTTCGAGGATATCAAAAAAAAATACCATTCACGTCCATTCAGCGCACTTTTGAGCACTGAACGATAAAATAAAAGTTTCGAGACGAGAAAACTATTGTGCACGGAACATTATAATATGTATTTATTATTAATACCTATACCTTTGTTATAATATATTATTATTCACTGCACAATAATAATGAAAAACGATCGTGTGCATCTATGGGTAATTGCTTAAAGTATTACATAAAGTTGAATATTTATTGTTTTTTTTTTATTCTTTATTGTATTGGTTTTAATGCGATTACGTATCTAGCCACACATGTTATTGATGACAATAATGTTTTATTCCAATGGTATATCGTCGAATCTCACACATTGCATTGCGTTTAATGTTTAAACATTTTAATATATTTATACGAAAGTCAAGTAGTATATTATTTAAATTGTAATCGTGTTCAAATATTATTATACATTAATTCATGTTGTCTCGTTTATTTTTTAACTAACTATAATTTAAATGAGAATCAAACAAAAATTTCTAACGCTCCGACTTTAAACTGACCGGTTGTTTGCACGGTACAAAGCTAGACATGTAAGCACATTTTAGATTCTGAGCGGAGCGAGGAAACTAGTAGTTTTACAATGGTGTTAATTAAATGATTAATTCTTTTTTATCCTGTGTACAAAATTTCTACCAGAAAGAGTTCTTTGATTTCAACATAACATAGTATCTTATCTTTTAGCAAATTGGATCAAAATGGTACTTTAGAGAAGTCATTTTTCGATTTTCTCAATAGTTATTTAACGTTACCAGGGAAACCACCGACAAACTACGAAAAACCGTTAAAAACATGATTTTAATTTCTAACGCTTTGTGTATCACCATAGAAACGAATAAAAAATAATAATATTATAATATTAAATAAAATATCATTGAATTCAAGTTTAATACAATCCATTATATATTGACCCACTTGTAACATACCGTACAGTAGAGCGACATCCACTTACCCGCTTTCTATTTTTTCTTTAAATCAATCACAGCGATGACGAGGATTAATCCGAAATTTCTCACGCTCCAACTTCATTTTCCGACATTAAACCGACCAGTTAGGTACCAGTATGGTACAGAACGGTCAGTTTAATATCAATCCTTTTATGATCTGAAACAAAGCATCAGCGACCCTTATACATTCGAGGAGAAAAAAATGTAAATTTGCGTCAGTCTTCGGAGCGGTCCGGCACACTTTCGAGCATTAAACGATGGAAATATAAAAGTTTCGATACGACTATTTCGCGTGGGACATTATAGTATTTATTATTACCATACCATCATTGTTATAATAATATATTATTATTCACCGCGCAATAATAATTCTTCCGCAGTGTATGTGTGGAATGATGTCGAACGATCGTGTGCCTCTATAATAATTGCTCAAAAGTATTACATAGCAGATGTATTGTTTTTATTTCATTCTTCTCGTATTATTAGTTTTAATGCAATTACGTAGCCACACATAGGTTGTAGATATAATAATAAAGCATAGCCTAAGGGTATTCCGATCGCCAAATCTCTCACACACAGTCTCGAGTTAAGTATTTAAAAATTTAAATATTATATAAATACTAAGTATAGTATACCGTTATTCAAGGCTGGTTATTAACAAGTTAAAATGTTAAAGTTAAGTTAAAAAGTTAATTTAATTTTAACTTTTAACTTAACTAGTTACTTTTGGTTTTTCATTAACTTAACTGTTAACTTACTAAATTTCTTTCTTAATTAACGTGAAATTAACAACTTAATTTTTCATTTTAAGAAGTAAGTTAAGTTAATTTATTTTGTTTTTAATTTTATAACATTTCACTATTTCAGTCCATTTCGTTTTTATGTCAAAAAATATGTATCGTAAATTGTTTAAAATTAAAAATGTATATCATTCGAATCTAACTTATACGGAAATACTGTATGAAGTATTAACACTTAATAAAAAGTTAACGAAAAGTGTGATTAACTTTTAACTTAACTGAGTTAACTATAGTTGAATTAACTTTTAACTTTTAACTTTTTGTTATTGGTGCATATTAGCTTAACTTAACTGAGTTAAAAAAAACCATTAATTTGCCCATCCTTGCCGTTATTATTATTATTATTTGACTTACAATCGTGTTCAAATGTTATATACCGGGTGATTCTTCTATCATTGAACACTCGTTATTTCAAAAAAGTATAAATATTTTTAAACGAATTAGATGTTAAAAATTAAACATTTTTTTCTTACCCTATAATTCAACCAAGCCGATTGTCATATTTGGTGTTGTTTTTTAATTTCGACTCGAGTACTCTATAAATGCCAAATACGAAAAAATTCGAGTACTCGACATAAATGCCAAGTATTTTAAAAGAAGGGTCGAGTACTGGGAATTGCTCGAGTATTTTAAATTTTACTATAAATAGATTTACCAAAAATTTTAAATTTTCTTTCATACAAACCTTGTCCTGACAATAACGTGAACAAGATTTAAACTATCGAATATTGCCTTCCTGGTATTCTTATCGGAAATATTAATTGTGTTCTTTCAGTTATTAATAGTTTTGACATTTATTTTTCAATAAAATACTATAAATAGTCTTGAATCGAGTACTCGATTGGAGGCGAGTACTTGATTCAAGTCGAGTAGGTACTCGTAATTACAAGTATAAAAAAATGTTTGTCGAGTCGAATCAAGTACTAAAATAGTTCCAAAGTCAAGTACTAGACCAAATTTAGTATATAACTTTTATGATATAAACTAAAAATAATAATTAATTTATAGTTAGTATTTTATTTTAAATACAATTCGAAAACGCATTTAAAACACTTCGTTTGAATATTATTTTCGAAATACGCATTCTAGTGGTTGAAAAGTATACTTGAATACTTTTACTCGAAAAATTCAGAAGTCAACTGAAACTGTGTTTTCTTCGATCTTGGTCCGAATATCGATGCTCAATATCGC
The DNA here is from genome assembly GCA_008086715.1 of Sitobion miscanthi. NCBI lineage: Eukaryota > Metazoa > Arthropoda > Insecta > Hemiptera > Aphididae > Sitobion > Sitobion miscanthi. The sequence continues at coordinate 26,437,548 of CM017805.1, read as the reverse complement.
TCAATATCGATATCGCAAAATATAACAATATAATATTATTATTATTTATCGTTACATTGTTATTACGTTCAATATACGCGATTATCGTATGCGGCATAGTATTATAATATGATAATTCGCCGTCAACTATCGAACATACCTATACGGACGCGTTAAAATAATATTAAATATTTCCTCGCCGGTCTTTTTATGGTCATGAGTCACGACGAATAATTAATTTCACGCAGAACCCAATGCAATAATTTATACGACGAGAAAATAATAATAATTGCGATATTGCTATTTATTTTTCCTCGTCCGATTGGCACGCACACGCATTCTGCGGCACTCGACACCCGCATGGTTTCAAAACGGCTGTCGTGGTACTCGTAGGTTAGGTATACAGGTACCAACGTGTAGGTAAGTGTTCGAGCAAAGCTTCAGAAACGAGACAGTACCTAATAATGTGCGCGTGTCTCCAGCAGCTGTGCGTCTCGACCTGTACCTAGGTCTAGGTATAGTGCGAAAGCGTGGTTTCCGAAGGACAAATTATCGTATCGTATACGGACGATTTTTTTCATTTCTGCAGACCGCCGCCGCAGATACCGATCTGTGAATATACAACGCCTTATAATAATATAATTTATTATTAGGTATATAAATGCTTTACTTGGACAGTGACCAGACGAACGATTTATGCATAGGTATAATTAGGGTGGTTCACATTTATATATGTTTATATGTATATAAATGTTGGACGTTTTTTTTTGAGAAATTTAAAATGAATTACATTTCCGTTTTTTTAAGCGATGAGAAAAATTCATTTCTGTGAAAATTTTGTTGTGCCATATAAGACCCATTTTACAGCTTGTCCAAAACTACAGGAAAATATACCCTTAATTTGGCTGACTATGTCTATCAAATTAGATTAAAAATGTGTTTAATATTTTAATAAATTATAAATATTTTAGAATAGTAGTAAACTAAACGTTTTCGCTACCTTTAAATAGATTATTTATTAATTTAAAAAAAAACATCTCCTTTGAGCCATAATGCAATTCTTTTTAGCACGTGAAGAGGTTGAGTTATCCAGACTAAATTTTCGCATTACTTTATTTTATCATTTAAAAAAATGGAAAGGTACTCATTTTGAATTTGATATAATAATAAGTAACTTTCATGGCGTGAGCAAAAAACGAAAAAGCCGAATCCGAGCAAGTAACCCATGGTTTGGACCACGTCCATGGTAGTACGCAGATTTAATGGTCATTTTCAGGTCATATAAGCCGATCCTAGTTGGCCCCCTCAAATTCTCCATCCTCTCGGTCAAAATTTAAAATATTGTGATAAGTATTGTTTTGACTTGTGTTTAGGCGAATCGTGTGAATGCGGCAAGGCTGGGCATTAACGAGTTAAAGTTTAAATTAAATTAAAACGTTAAGTTAATTTTAATTTAGTTAATTAACTCATTACTTTTTTTTTCAAATTAGTTTTTAACTTAATAAGTTACTTTTTTTACAATATTAACGTGTTAACTTCAAGTTAATTTTATTTCAAAAGTATCTAAATTATTAAGTTAATTTTCGTCCGAAGAATAATGCAACATTTTGAATGGGTTTTTGCTTTGATGTATCATTTTAAATTTCCCCAGTATATTTCTTGAGCGTAAAAAAAACTATCTAATAAACTATATTATGTGTCTGGAATTTTTTAATTTTTGAAAATTAGCAAATTTTAACTTTACACTAAGTTAAGTTACTTTTTTTTCAAAGTTAAGTCTTAACTTAACGAGTTAATGAAAAAAAATACGAGTAACTTTTAATTTAACTTAACTTTATTATTTTAAAATAACTTAACTTAACGAGTAAAAAAAAAAAATCGTTAACTTTTTCAGCCTTGGAATGCGGTGGATATAGACGTTTTTACGGGGTGGGGGGGGGTGGTATGGGGGATGAATCCTGTGACCTTTTTGTGTATATTATATTATATATCCCCCACCCACCCCCACAAAGAAAATACACCACTGTAAATACCTAACCACCTGACGTCTGCACCGGCCAAGGCACCATACATTTTCAACACGTTCAACGTCCAAGGCGTGAGTGAAAAACAAAAAGGCCAAATCCGAGAGTCGCCGGGTGGACCACGACACGGTAATACACCGGTGTAAGGGTCATTTGCAGGTCACATAAGCCACCCCTAGTTGGTCCTCCTCAAATTCGTCATAATTTTCTCTACTCGGTTTCTGTGATAAGTATTGTTTCGATCTGTACTTAGGCGAATAGTGTGGATTCGTGGTTGTTCTGAAGGACGCGTACGATCAATTTTTTTTTAGATACTGATTTGTGAATTTAACGCATTATATAATAATATATTGTACATAATTTATTAGTAAATAAAAATTATATTTGCACAGGGTATAAGTATGTATGTATAATGTATGTATCTATGGGCATAATATTCATGGAAGGGGGGTGTATGGGGGGGGTGGGGGTGTTGTCTCTGTCTTACAAAGCGTAACATACCAAATTTACACTCAAAAATTCAAGTTGTATGCCGTTAACTTAAAAATTAGAGTGAATCGACCTATTATGAAACTTGATGGTTACAACATTATCTGTGTTTTGTTGAAAGTTTTTTTTATGATAATTCAGTTTTTAAAGGAGTTATGAGTGTATAATAAATGTAAATTAAAAATGCTCATAACTCACTTAAAAAATGAATTACCGAATAAAAATTTTCAACAAAACACATGTTCTTACCATCAAGTTTCATAATAAGTCGATTCACTTTAATTTTTAAATTAATGGCATAAAACTTGGATTTCGGAGCGTAAATTTGGTATGTTACGCGTTTGTAAGACGGAAACAATACATGCGTGTGTGGCATCCTCTTATTATTTTAATTCCAAAAATGTTCGTTCAACGTCATCGTTTTTATGGATAATATTAATTTACTTGTTCAGCGCTCTGTAAACTTCATTTCATTTTACTCGTTAAGAGTTGTATGTATAGGTTAGGTTAATTGAAGTTTTAAGAACAAAACAAAATCACATTAACTCATACTAAACAAATACGCTTGATGAAAAACGATCAGAGAAATATAATATAAATCAATAATCAGCTCTATCGTCGTGGTAAATTATTATTTATGGAGAACATAAATTATGAATAGAACTCCTCTTTTTATTTGAATTTATATTACTGTGTAGGAGCCAGGCGGGAGGTACACATATATAATATGCAAATGTATAGTGTTATTTACTTCTTTAATATTTTTTCGATAGCCGAACGAGTTTTTTTTTACAATATTTCTACCCGAATCTCTGGTCAGATGTGAGTATATTATACATATATTTGATGGCAGTAAGAAACGCTAAAATATCCATTTCGAAAAACATCGACGTGGAAAAAGCGGTAAATCAAATTCGGGTTGATTTCCAAGCCTATATTATAAGACGCTCGTAAATTTTATCATAATACTTTTCAATCCTCTTACCGACAAAACTTCGCAATAAATTGTACGCTCCAGTAAATACTGATGACAATCCGTATCAATTTATAGTGCATTCCCTATTTAAATAAAACTTTCGTCCAATCAAAATAATTTCTAAAGGAACAACCGCAGGTTGGACTCTTTCCGATCCTTATAATATAATATTTCAGTTTTCTTAACATGGTTTTTCCGAACTGCCATTTCGAAGTCGGTGACGCTTTGTTTTCAATTTTAAGTAAAATTATAACTGCCCAACTGAATTATTCTGCACATTATTAATATGAGTCGCTGTAAATTGCGTCCTATTTTTGGTTTTTTATGTAAATTGAGGCCCGGGTATAATTTTGTATGTATGCCTACCCAGTATTTTTATTCATATGTAAATTACGTCTAAGGCTTTTTTTGCAAAATAAATATCTTCCTTCCCAATTTTCAGACTTAGGACTGGTAATATTAATAATATTAATATTGGTATGGCTTAAAATATCGGTATTGCTGTTTTTTTGTTAATAATTAAAAAATATATTATTTACAATTAGTAATAATGTGTCTGTAAAATTGTGCATGGTTAAAAAATGTTTTATTAAAAAATTGGAATTAAGAATTTTTAAAATATCAATGAAATTAAATATGTTTGGGTATGATGAATCGAATGAGCCGGCCTTTATATTAGTTATTATTGACTTATTGGCAGTGTTGTGCATTATCTAGGTAGCTTATCTAGATAAAAATACTTATCTTTTATCTTATCTAGATAAATAAACTGTTATAATATTTTTATTAATTTCACTTGATTTTTTCCGTTTTCCTAAGACTTTCAATACTTAGGTATTTGAAATTTAAAACAACGCGTCATAATATGCCACAATTACTCGTAGTTCACAAGATATCATCCGAACTGCGTAACAATTTTGAATATTAGTTAATTTTTATGTTTATATCCGTACTGCTATGTCTGTTTATGTCGTGTTCTGCAGCTGCCTTTTATAAATAATATTATATTAATACTGTCCTTTGCAATATCGGCGGCGCGCAATATTAGTCTCGACAATTTCACCCATCGCGGCATTCACATATCATATAGTACGACCTACCTACGATGTCCAGACATCGGATTTTTTTTCGAACAATGAATTCAAGTATTATTTATTACTAACAGACGGTTTTTTGCTCGACGAAATTTCAATAAAAATATTGATAATTCTCTGGGAATGAAAACTGGGCAAACAAAAATAAACGTCGACGTTATGCAGTTATATTTATATATCATATATATCATATACATGTCAAATTGAAAACATTTTAAAAACGTAGTTCGCATATTTCCATCTTTTTTTTTTTTTAATTAAACAATGATTTCCTGTATGCTATTCAAATGCGATACGGTCTACAGAATGGTTTTTTTTTCGCGCATACTGTACATCAAAAAACATCAGATAAAAATAACACTAAGTCCTGTCCACCTACGATATGTAATTTAATAATGTTATGAAATCGTACAAACTAAAATATTAATTATTTCTGTTTTAACCGATATGCATATTTTTCAAATGTAAGAAATAATATAATAAGAATTGCTGATGGTAAAATATTTTACAATTTTACAATTTATATACCTACCTCTGATAAATATTTAAACAAATTATAATTTGACCACACTAGGTAGGTACTAAATATTTTCGGTCCCTAAAAATATGTTTTTTTTTTTTTAAATAAAGTTTTAAACGTATAAGATTTATGACTGTTCATAAAGATGATAATATATAAAGCAAAATAATTTCAGATAAAAACAAAAACCAATATCCAAACCGCGCGTTTTTCTACAGCTGAGAAATAAGAAAAAAAAACTTGGGGCTTTTGTTTAAAAATCAAAATATTTTCGGGGCAACAAAAGTTATCTTTTAGATAGGTTTATTCGCATCGGTATAATATACTGATTTGGAAAACTTTTATTTTTGGCTGTAAAATATATCACTGCTGTTGTCCTGCAACGGCGTATAATAATGAACAAAACAATATACGAGTAAATAAACGAAAATAATATTATGGTATTTTTAAACATTTGAACAAAAAAAACAAAATAATCTCCAATATTAATCATTAGTGCTATCTCGTCTTCTTCTCCTCAGGTTTTTTTTTTTTATTAAAATTACATTTTACCGGAAATGTATTGGAGTCCATTACCGCAACATAAACCTGGTTCCACCCATAGACCTTATACTAATTTTATTTAAGTCGAGGCATGGGAATAGTTCCAGCGGACCGACGTGAGTGCGCTGTTCGATTATTACTCAATTACTGCGCACATGCGCAATAGAATTTCAGGTTGGGCAATAGGTCATCGCGTTTCAACAATATTATTGTACGATAATGGATTTATGAATAATACTCAAAAATGATATTGTTTCCGAATGAATAATATATACATCTATTGAATATATAATGATTTGTAATTTATCAATTATTATAGTAATTGTGCTTTTTTTAAAAGATTTGCATTTTTAGTTTTGTGTTTTAATAATAATATATTGTATAAATATGCGAATAAACATATTTTATGCTGTCAGAAATGACAACACTGTTATGATGATAGCTGTGACCGCTCCATACAACTCCGCCAACTTGCAATGCTCCGTCTATGAGTATCAATGGTGGATTTTCGGGGGGGGGGGTCAGGGGTCTGAACCCCCCAGACACTGATATATATATTTATAATTAATTAATTAATTTTAAAAAATAAAAATAATACATTTTAAATATATATTATTTTTTAGGACCCCCCCCCCCAGAAAAATTTTGAAATCCGCCACTAATGAGCAGTGTTGAGACTTATCTAGATAAATTCATCTAGATAAAAAATGACTCATCTATTATCTTATCTAGATAACTATTTTGTCATTTATTTATTGGTTATCTTAGATGATATATTTTCTTATCTAGATAAATTAATTTAAATCGTATACATTTTTCATGAATAATATTCATTTTTTTTACTAAAACCGAGGACAGAACATTATCCAATAGTACATATTATACTCATAATATTAACATATTGCCATAGCCTACTAGCAAATTATATAAAGTTATACTTTGAGACGTTATTCTCAATAATGGTTGAACTATATAAATAAGTACACTTTGTTCCAATAAATAAAATAAAACTAAGGTTAAAATATGTAATTAATTAGCTACAAAAATATTTGTTATTGTATGTGTCAGGTACCTATTAACTATAAGTTACTTTTATGTTCACACTTCACATAGGTAAAGAAGTAAGTACATTTTTTATTTGAATATTCTAAAAATTATTTTTATCTACAATATTATCTAGATAAAGGTAAGATTATCTTTATCTTATATAGATAAATGTAAAATATATTTATCTTTATCTGTATCTAGATAAATGTTTATAAAATTATCTGCATCTTATCTAGATGAAATTTTCGTTATCTATTCTCAACACTGCTGATGAGTATTACATCACAGATTATATAAAACTGGATGGCGCACTTCTGAATTTACTTATAACTAAAACCTACTTCAATGCAGTAGGATCACATATGAAAAAGTAATTATTGTACAACACCTTTACGATAATAATTATTGTATCAAATAATATGACAATGGTTAAGAATTTTGCGTAAATATCAGTGATGCGTAGTTAAAAATCAATAATTTCTCATAAAAGCTCTTTCATCTATTAGTGGTGGTACTGATTTGAGGTAGGTTTTGATTTGCTTATATTTTTGAGAACTACATGGGCCGAACAGGGAGTGCACCATCTGGTATAATGTAATCTGTGATAATATGGTCTATGCTCTATCCTATAATACTGGTCCTCCGTCTCGTGTATTCCAATTTCTACTAAAATCTTTTTCACTTTGTCCTTCCGTCTTTATTTTGGCCTGTCTAGTGGTATTTTCCCAAGGGAAAAAACTGGACCGTTTGACCTACAAACATTGCCAGCCCATGAGATTCTTCCATATTGTAATACTGATACTATGTCTGGTTCTTTATGATATGACTGTTGTGGTTCTACATAACTTCTAATTTCATATTATACTGTTGTGTGATATTAATTTATTCTTTTCGGCCTATATATTCTTTTTTCAAAGGTTGCTATTTCATTTCATCTCCTTTGGTCGTTGACCGTGTTTCACACGCATACAAAATAACTGGTCTGATGACAACCGCGTATAGTGTTATTATTTTTGATTCAATCGATACCTGTTTCAATTTAAGGGTGCTCGTTAATCCGTTATGGCATTGGTTCCCGCAGTAGTTATCATTTTAATTTCTTCACGATCATTATTTTTGTTATTTATTGTTATCACGTCTTATCAATCGCATCAAACGGTATAATGTTATTTTCGTTTAAAAATAGCGATGCCAAAATATGTTTTCATAATATTTTGTAATAAACATTGGTGCTGCACCAAAGTCCAACGTTTAGCTTGTTTCTCTTCGAAAATGTTGCATTTTCGGAGAATTAACTACCAACCTATCTAGTACCTATATACATTACACACTTTTTTGATGTTTTACTCGTTATGATTGAAAAATACGACTGGTTTTTTTTCATACCTGTTGAAATTTAATATCCAATATAATTAATATATATTCCGTGCACATGCACACAGTGAAATTTAATAAATGAATTAACATTTTGTCTTGTGCAGCAGTTACAGGTCTTTACCGTTGAATTAATATTCTTAAATATTTTTTATGGCATTCGAGTAGCTCGCCACTCAGGCGTAGCTCGCTTTAAAAAAAAAATAAGCACTTGTCCGCTTGTTGATCTCAGAGGTAAACGGAAATCCTGAGGGCAATGAGATGCTTATAATACCATTGACGGATGCATTATAATATTATTATTATTTCATGTTCGGCTGAAACGCACCCAAGTCAATGCCATAAAATGTTGTTGCATAGATCGCTGTAGTAGGCGTCTTATTACGAGTGACTGTACACGGAACATATCACAGAAATATTTGTGAGATCACTCACCGGACGTTGCATCGTCTCAACCCAACCCGATATCATGTGTAAATTAAAAAAAAAAATCCATAAATTGTTTTTTTTTAATACAATACGCATTTTTAGGATTAAAAATGAATAAAATAATAAGTTTCAGATTTAGGCATGTATCTATATTGTTGGTTCACCAACGTTCTATATTATTGGCATTTTGGAACGGTTAGAAATTATTTATAACCTAAAGTGGGTATAAATATAACACACCTAGGGCAAGGGCTGGCAATTAAATTCTGTGGTGGTCAAGACGATTTGAAAAAAAAATGTTCGAGAGCCAGAAACTTACTTAAATATTAAATAATGTTATGTGTTTATTTTAAAAAATACAGTTTAAGCTATTTAAAGCAAGTTATTTAATAAAATATAACATAAGTCAGTTTTTAAAATGTTATGCCTACTCTTGGAGAACAACTACTAATGTGCAGAGTGTTTTGAAGGTGGTGTTGAACGATATTAATTTTTAAAAACGTCGTTTTGGATAACAAAGTTTTACATATGTATGTGCAGCCAAAATACATCCAAAAACAACATAAAAATATATCAAAATATATCTATTATGTGCGAAAAACCAGCATTAAAAAAAAAATTCTTGGCGGTTCAGTTATTTCCCCTCCATGGGCCTATTTCCGACCCCTGACTTGGGGTATAAAATATCGACCCGTAGGTATATAAATAATAAACATAATTTTGTCTAAAACCATCACTATAATTGTATCTAAATTATATTATAATTAGGTTCTAATTGAAGGGCGCACAGTGAAAACCCGACCAGTCGAGTTTTTAAAACTTTTCGCTGTTATATAAAAAAAACCTTTTACGGTTTGATTTAATTATTTATTTATTTATTTTTAATTATATATGATATTCACTCATGATTTTGAATTTTTCTAATGATACGTCAGTGTTCTATATTAAAATGTGATATATTATTAGCACTTTTTATAATTTAAAGTGGGAATAAATATAAATGGAATAAAACGAAAATATTTCACTTAAAATTATGACTATATCGTATGCAAATTATATATATTTTTACCTAATTGAAGGGTTTGCGGAAAAATCCCGTCAATTCCAAATTTTGAAACTTTTCAGCTCTATTAAAAACACTTTAATGGTTTGATTTTTTATGCAATATACATATATATATGTAAATTTTGTACTTAATTACAATTTTTGATTCTATTAAAAATACTGGACATGACGCGAGGACATATTTTTGGTTCATAAATGTTCTATGTTCTTATAAATTTTACCCGAAGTGGACTTATCAAGCTTATATTCCGTGGGAAATTTCCTTTCGAAAACAAATTTTTAGAATCGTCTGATTTTACAGACACATTTTATTGTCAGTTGAAGTAATAAAGTACTAAAAAAAAAAATTTGAATTAATTTTATAACATCGGTTATGAATTATTAATTAGTTTATTTCAATCCTTTACCTAAACCTAAGTCCACATTACTCAATTTGATTTTTTTTTCTTGTATATTCATCGCATATTTTCACGATTTTGACTATTATTTGGCGTATTTTGACACTTTTTAGTGCATAGAAATCCGCACTCTATTGTGACTATTAATGGACCAGAATGGTTGTTGCAAGCACCGACTTGTAGGGATTTTTTTTCAATATTCGGTGAACAATTTCATCGCGAAAACAAATTGTACTCGTAGTCTGATTTGTCAGACACATTTTAGTAGTAAGAATCATTATATTTTAGTGTGGTATATATTTTGTCAGACGTAGTAGTGTAGCACTAAGAAATACAAATTTGAATTAATTTTCGGCTGTGGATTATTAATTAGTTTTTTTCGATCTATTATGTTTTATAAGTAAGTAACTACTTTTTATTCGCACGTGTCGTACAATATTTATTAATGATGTAACGGCATCGTGTTTACTTTCGTTTCAGCGCTTCAATCAATAACTGCAAAATATAATACTACGATCTTCGTCGTTATCGTCTGTGGAAACGAAAAGTCTTCTGTGGCGAGAAAAATCACTTAAAATATCACATGCGTTACTTTACGTCACAGGTTCTCAAAATTCTTTAATCCACCACCCACATTTAGAATCATTAGTTCTCTAAAGCCCCCCCCCCTCAAAATTATTTTAAGCTTACCATCTGTAGTGCATTTAAAAAAAAATAAATAGTATCTACTTATTGTAATATCATTATATTAAAAACGGCATGTCTGAGATCAAACTTTCGTGTTTAATGAGAAAAATACAAATATAATTAACACACTCGATCGTATTAAAATTATATTTATTAAAGTTCAAACAGTCACCACTGAACTGAATCGTATTTCAAAGTATTTTTATTAAAATTAAATTAAAACCTAAACCTAATGTGAAGGATGATCCTGATGCTCTTTAACAAGTTTGTTAATGTAAGACTTGAATTTACTTGAAAACAGCTTTAAGTGGAATTATGTGGACATATAATAGGTATTTAATTTTAATTTAAAGTACAAGAAGGACATCATTTTTCGCTTTTTTTAATCATCTATCACTCATTTAGTCCTCTCAAACTCCGCTAAAATTACTTCTGGTCTTATACCACCCCTCTGGTGGTTGCCGACTCCCCAAAAGGGGGCATTATCGCCCACTTTGAGAAAGACTGCTCTACGTGATAAATCGTGTGGGTAAACGGTTGAATTAATTTAAATGATGAGTTCATTTTTATTTTTTTTTTACTGAACGATTGCCAATTTCCGTGTAAACAGTGCACTTACATAATATTGTATAAAAATGGTAAAAAAAATAAATACGTTTACCGAACCATCGCACCAATGATACATGACCTTACAATTTGCCAAACAACTATATAGGTATACCTAACAGCTAAAGCGTATTGCTGTATAACACAATATTTTTCGACAAACAACTATTATGTAACTCACACCGTTTTAATATCCTGTTTGAAACATATTTTATTCAAGTAATCATTTGTCAAAACTCGATATAACTTAATTCATAAATACAATTATCCGTATGTTATAATGACATCGCGGTGGGTACCTACGTATTTGACATTTAATAATATATTACCTAAATAATAAATCGCAATATTATGCGTACCCACTTGGCTACTATTTATTTTTTTTATTTATTGGTTTTTACAAAATAATACAAAACGGATAGGAAGTTTAACGACGACATTTTTTTTCTCATATAAATGATTAGACAATTTAATTGATCGTCCCGAGCTCTTAGCCAAAATCCCTTTCAATCCACACTCTCAAATTTACCTTTTGTGTGTATACAACTTCCATGGTTATAAAGGTAGTCATTATTTTAAATAGAATTTTATCAAATGGCTATTCCATTAATGACTTTGACAATTTTTTTGATTCACCAAGCAAGTTGAAAAAAGTACTAAGTAATAACTCATAATATTATATTTTGTACTAATATTAAACACTTATGTATAAATGTAATTAATTTAATATGTATTTAATTTTAAGATTAATTTTTACATTCCTACTTTATACATATTATTATCATTCTTATGTTTTTGAATTAGTTGCTAGGCATTTATTTATTATTGCTTACAACTGTGATCTTTGCCCATAAAGGGTGTTATCGTTTATTGTAAATCGTATAGTTATTATTTTATCATTAAAATCAATTGTTTATAACTATAAATTATGCAGTAAACATATTTGTCCGAATTTTTAATTGAGTATTTTGATGTCTCTTGAAATAAAATTGCTTAGCATCATCAAATCTTTAAAATATAATTATTATTCATTCTATTCATAACACGCGATTCAAACTTATTACAAGACACTCTATTAAGTGTAATATTTTGAGTACTATTGACTAAAAAAAAATCGAGTTACTTTCAAATAGGTAATGTATATTACTCGTGTTTGGTTTTTGAAATTAAATTTTTACTGTGGTCAATACGAAAAATATGACGTGAAACCTCAAACCTATTTTTATTATTCCAATTATTATACCCACCTATAACAATCAACAATACATAAGAAAAAAAATTTGATAAAAATATCGATTTACAAAAAAATACATACACTGTAGGGTTTTAAAATTACTTTGTAACCACAAGGTGAAATGCATTATCCAACACGGAACACAGTCATTTGAAAAATTATCTATTGATTTTTTTTTTCAAGACTTTACGCATACAACATTTTCCTTATATTCATATAATCACTTTAAATCTTGAATTGTATCGAATCGTTTTTTTTACCAAGAAATATTAAAAAAGGTTGTCTAAAAAAATAAATAATCACATGAAATCGTACGATACTCGGAAAAATATGTCTTTACGTGATGACAATTATTATAGTTGTCAAGTAGATATTTTAAAGACAACTTTATCAATTATTAGGTAAAATATTAATAATAAGTGAATTTTTTTTTACCGAAGTTAACAAAAAATTATTGTTTTTGATTAAAAAATATATAGATTTTTAATGAACAAAATCCTAAAGTCTTATATATTGCAAATCTTTTGTTGTCTTTATGATCGTCTTTGAAATCATAATCGACAAGAATGGTTTCTATTAAGTTCCAACTCATATATATTTTATGTCAAAATCTTGACAGACTGCTTTTTTTTAAATATTGTTCAAGTTGTCGCAGAACGTCAAAAGAATAGTTTTTTTTTTTTGCTAACAATTATTACTTAAATTTCAGATGCATAAAAAAAACAGTCTGCTTCAGATTATGCAATTGAGGTCAATACAAATCTTTTGTTTTTTATTAATAAAAAGTTTTGCACCGACGATCGTGATAGTGTGACGAAAAATCACGTGCACCTATCTCAAATTTTTCAAAAATCAAGTTCAGAAAAGTACATAGTTTTCAGAATATAAAACCTAAGTGTTAAAATAATCACTCAAGCGATGGTCAGACTTGAGCTGGAATGAAAAATTAAACCAGACGGTCATAGATTACAGCTCACTCGGTTAGGTTAGGTTAACTCATATGATACAAAACAGCCAAGTCTTTGTAGTAAGTGTTTAATATACAAAATGATTCTTTTATCATAAAACACTCAATATTTCAAAAAATATTAATGTTTTTAGAAATATTTTTTACCATATTTTCATGTTGTTAAAAAAAAAACTAATATTTTTTATCCTTATATTTTTTTAAGGTTTTTACTTTTATGAATGACAATATAGAGTTTTAATTTCATATTCCAAAGCAGAATATTTTTCTAGGTTTTTTATGATACATACAAATTTAATTTAGGAGAGTAGTTTATGAGTTATAAGTATTGAAAGTTTAGACAAGCGGTGTAGTGGGCAAACATTTTGCACGGTAACCCTGTACCACTCCACTTCACCCCTCTAAACTTTAAATACTTATAACACACCCTAAATTCGATTTTAATGAATCAAAATACTTAGAAAAATATTCTACTTTAAAATATGAAATTGAAACTCCATGTTGTCATTCAAAAAAGTAAAAAACTTAAAAAATTGTAAGGATAAAAAATATTTTAAAAAATAGATTTTTTTAATAAAAAACGTTATTTTTTAACAACATGAAACTATGTAAAAAAATATTTTAAAAAATATTTATACTTTTTGAAATAATGAGTGTTCAATGATAAAATAATCACCTTGTAAAGGGCCGGTGGTATTTCAAATGTTGATACCAGTATCCGGTATTTGTTTTCTACCGTAATCTACGGTACCAGCTATTACTGATTTGAGGTAACAACGGTAATTATTATAAAAGAATCACGGTATAAAAATGGTATATACTAAAAATAATATCACCAGACGTAAACATTGTATATTAGTATGATATGTGAAATTCTAACATTTAGTGAACTTATGTTTGGCCTGAAATCTTAACGGCCTCATCTACCTCTGTTCCGTGTAATTTGTACATAATTTATTATATGTATTTTTTTATTTATTTCGTAAGACAAAAGCGATTGAGCACTACACATTGTACTCGTGAATTACGTCAACAATTAATAACATTTGGTGTAAGATTGTGCATACCTACATAATATATCTGTGTCGTAAGTCTAGGGCCCGGTTTTTGTGCAACAAATATTGTTAAATATGCACGTAAAAGTTTAAAATTATGCGAAATAAAACTCTTTATTGCTCATTAAAAACGATTATACCAACGAAACGTATGATGATAAAAGAAATAATAAAATTATGGAAATAAAAAATACGATTAAAATAATTATCAACAAACTATTACCTACCTTCAATAAATTATTGTATTACATTGTTATAAATTGTTAGCGACAGAAAACGTAATATTAATTTTGGAACGAACAGGTGCCCACACAAAATTACAAAATTTGATTTATGATTTTGAAAACTTCCGGGAAATAGTGCTCAAAATAGTTTTTAAATAGAAATCGTCGACTTCCTTTTTTATAAAATATGCAAACGTAAAGAATACCTATGCAATGTAAAAAATTTACTATAATAGAATCTACACATTACAAAACGTCGACATTTTTAATGAAAATTGTTCTATTTGAATTGTGGAAGAATAATTTGCATAAAGTTCTTGCCCCTATAGACAGAAATAATAATGGTTATTATGGCACATGCGTCTTATAAGTACCTATCTCAACATAAGAGGACGTAACACTCGCGTATCAACTGTGTAACATAGGAAATTTACGCTCCACAGATCACGTTTAGCTTCGTTACTTAAAAAATTAGAGTGAATCCATTTATTATGAGTATTATTACATTATCAGTGTTCGTCTTTGAGTTTTATGCGATAGTTCAATTTTTTAGTGCAATTTCTGTGTATATAGTGCGAATTTAAAATACTCGCTTAAAAATTACTATCATCATAAAAAAGAACCCACATACAAACATAATATTACCGATAGGTAACAATATTAAGTACTTACCATTAAGTTGCATAGTATTTGTCGATTCACTCTAAGTTTTCAACTAACGGAGCTAAACGTGAACTGCTGAACGTACATTTTCTATACGTCAGTAGTGAAAAACTATACGGCCTGCCGATAAATCGAAATGTCAAAAAAATAAAAATAAAGTTCAAATTTCGAAAAAATTTAATTGATATTTACTAAAAACGTAACGCCTGTAAAATGTAATACAAATGAATATTTTCCATTTTTTATCGTCAATAATTACGATGTTAATCAGACATGACGATTTATGTATATGATACAGTACCTAACTAGTAAGTATAAAATTATGTAAGAAGGCTATTTATATCGAGATAAAAATTCAATTATAATATAATTGTTAGCGAGCAGTTTTTCGTCAGCTTGGGCTGATCAAAAGTTTTGGCTCTTCTCTCAAAAAATGAATAAACGCCACTAGTGTTTCGCCCTGTACTCCTGTGCCGATACATACTTTTATTTTTAAAATGATAACTCCCGTTTTTTACTACAGATTATTTAGCGAATGATTTTCTTGAAAATTCTGATGTACCTGTCTAAACATTCTAAATCGAAAGTCTAACGAGCAGTAGTTTCTGTGTCATTAAAATGTCTATAGGTATTAAATATAATAATCCTTAAAAATATTTTTATCTATGAGCAATATTATTTTATGTATTATTTCGTATACTAGGATCATTTTTACAAATCATCTTTTTTAAAGCATCTAAGTCCCAATATCTCGTCTCAACTTTTAATCCATTCCCTTAGACATATTAGATACAGTATTTATTAAACTGGGACCTTTGACAGATAAAATTAGTAATTAATAACTTTTTCAAATCGTCTAAGCCCACATATTTTGGTACACAGAGTTCAATAATTAAAGGTATTCTTTTACCTCATAAATATAATATTAATTTAACTAATTTCGATAATTTTAAAAACTATAAGAAACATGTTAACACTATTTTATCTTGGTCTTACATGTCTATTACTATGTTAATTATTATTATTTAAGTACCCTAAATGTATGACATTTTCTTTATATACTCATAACACAGCGTATCCGTCTGCAAGCATACTCATGCTTATATGGACTTGCAAACCTGTTATCGACGTTCTTGTTTTTAAAATTTTATTTTGTTTGTTTTGTTTGCTAAAATATATATATTATTATTATATCCATTTGAGCCATTACCGTAGACGTATAATTCTTAGTATACAAAGTTATATAACTCATAGATTACCCGCTTGAATATTTTGATTTAGATACGTCAACATTTTCAACAAAAGTATCTGCCTAATAATTAAATATTAAAAGGAGGGTCCTATTTGAAAAACAAAAATTTGTATCTTGAGTACCACGAAAAACCTCAAGGATTTGAAAATACAATCATCAGGTGTGTTTGAAAATTCCAAAAATCATAATTTGAATGTATGCATAATTGAAGTACAAAAATAAGATGAGCGTATTATGCTTAAAAATCACCCTCTAAATTATTATCTATTCTAAAAAATTCCATTTCACTGATTGCAAAATATAAGCATTCGTAGGTGTATCGCGATTCCCGGAAACGCACTTTCGTATGAGTCCGTAACCGTCGAAATAAATATTTTGTATATTTTTCAACTACCGCGGGTAAAAATAAACGAAATTTTTCATCTACCAACTGCACTAATGAAACCGGCGGTGGGTAAGCAAAATAATTTCGCGGAAAAAATTACATATTTTTAATAACTCGAAGCGTGTTTCGAGGCGAATGCCAGTTCGTGTTTCTGGTTTGAAGCAATAACAGTGACTTAAGAGTTTAGGAAAAAAAACACCGTCGGACGGGTTGACCTGACGAGTTTGGAAATATTACCATAAAACGTTTATATAATATGTCAACCGAAGAATTTGCCGACGTAGTTCAACGTGCCAGTAAAGTTTTCTGCCATTAACGTCCGTCGTTTATGGCAGTTAAAAGGTGTTTACAAATACGGCAACGTTTGCCTATATAGATTAACGAAAGTATAAATTGTACACGCGCCATTAGTGAATTATTCGTTGTATGACGTACGGTTGGCCTTTGTGTCTCTTAAGTCACGTCACAATTATGGCACGACATGGGAATTATAGTGTACCGTATAATTGTCAGTATAGGTTTAAGCTAGTGATGGAGTGTGTGCGTAATGATATTATTATAATAATGTTTATGGAAACTTTAAAAATAATAACATAATTAATATTAAATAGTACTGAGAAGAACATAATAATAATAATAATATCGTCGTAACAAATAATAGTAAATATTGTAATAAAAATTGTAATGGCAGGCGCCAGAAGTAGGTACCTACCTACATGACGTGTAATGATGACCAATTACCATAATAATTGTTGTGTTTTTTACCTGAAAAACAGCATAAAGTCATTGTATCATTACACTGTTTCGTCTCGACAAAACAAAACTTAATGTCCAATACTTTTTATACTTTTTTGATGGCGACACAATATATGTTTCACTTATAATGTTGATGAATCAAATGTTCAACAAATTGGTTTTTCTTAGGTTTCTAAATATAAGTGTACAATATCCTTTGTCCACATAGGCTTACGTTTGGTTAATGACCCAAGCGATCTAGAATATCGATTAACAAGTATTCACTTAATTTATATTAATACTTACGAGGTTAAGTTTGAAAAACTTTGCAGGGACTAAGCAGACCAAGCTCCCCCCCCCTATACGCCAAATTTACGCTTACGTCCATATCCTCGTTTTGTCCATTTTTCCCTTAGTTAACAGTACATAGTTACGATTGTTGATAGATACGATTGCTAAATAAATATTATTTTTAATCGGTTGATAAATAATTTTAATATAAATAATAAATATGATAAAAACTGCATTGGTAGGCGCTGTCTTGAGAAGTAAGTACCTATACCTACATGTTTAACGATGACCATAATTGTTGTTTTTTACCTGGTTAACAGCGTTTTTATTACACTGTTTTGACTCAACAAAATAAAACATAATGTCAACTACTTTTTATACTTTTTGAATGACGACATATACATTTTTCAATTTACTAATAATGTTGATGAATCAAATAGGTACCTAGTCAATAAATTGTTTTTGTTAGATTTCGAAACATAAATTTAAAAGCAAAAGTCTACTTATCAATAATTATGAACTATGAATAATTTATGATATAAGCAGTAATAACAAAAATATAATTAATAAATATAATAAAATATGTAGCTTGCAAGAGTAGGTAAGTAGGTAAGTAATGATGACTATTATTTTTGTGTTTTTTTTAACAAGAACATATTAATTGTATTATTACACTGTTTCGTCCAAACAAAACAAATCATAATGTCAACCACTTTGTATACTTATTGAATGTTAGCATAATATATATTTTAGATTCTGAGTGGAGCGAGGAAGCTAGTGGTCTTACAATGGTTTTTTTTATCCTGTATACAAAATTTCTACCAGAAGGAGTGCTTTGATTTCGACATAATATAGTACCTTATCTATTACAAAATTGGATCAAAATGGTACTTAAGAGAGGTAATTTTTCGATTTTCTCAATAGTTATTTAATGCCACGTGAAAAATCACCAAAAAATTACGAAAAATCGCTAAAAATGTGATTTTAATTTCTAGCGCTTTCTCTATTACCATCGAAACGAATAAAAAATTATAATATTATAATATTAATTCAACTTACTGGCTATATACTAATATATAAAGCTGTAGAGTTTGTATGTTTGAACGCGCTAATCTCAGGAACTACTGATTCGAATTGAAAAATTATTTTTTTGTTGGATAGTCCATTCATTAAGGAAAAAATAGGCTATATAACACCACGCTACAGCAAATTAATAGAAACCAAGGGCAGTACTCAAACAAGGATTTTTAGATTTACGGTGGAAATGTGCGTTTATATAAATGGTCGCTATTGGTTATAGAAGAAATAATCAATAGATAAAGTATTTATTACAGCAGAGCGACATCCACTTACCCACTTTTTTAATTTACCAATATTAATATGACTTTTTACTACTTTTAATGTTAATGAATCAAATATTCAATAAATTGGTTTCTTTAGGTTTCTAAATGTTGGTCTAGAACAATCTCAATCCGGCATAGGCGTAAATTTGGTTGAAAATCTGCGAGGAGGGGGTCTAGATATATCAATTAACACGTACTCACAAAATGTATATTATATACTTACGAGGTTAAGTTTGCAATTACTTTGGAAGGGCTTTAGGAGCGTTTAGGGGAACTAAGCCCCCAATTTACGCTTACGCTCATCACCCCGTTATATCCGTTTGTCCCTTAGTTACCAGTTAACAGTTACAATTTAAAATCGGACCACGTCCACGTCGAAATTCTAAAAAAAAAAAAAACATACCTGTGTTGGATACAAAATCGATCATTTGAACTTCGCGCGTTGTGTCCGTAACGTACCGTGTCGCAACGTTTGCTACGCTGGAGCGCACCGCGAATTCGACCTTTGTACCTGCGTAGTGGGGACGGTCTCGCCGCAGTCGATCCTCCAGCAGTCCATCTAGCGGTACCCGCCGCCGTGTGCCCGTTTACGTCGTCGTTTTGGAGCCGTCTAAGCAATTTGTCGTGTTAAAAGTCGTCGTACAAATCCGTCATAATGTGCTTTAACCAACGCGATCCGGTGTGCCGTCGCCGTTATACCGCCATATTTTTATTTTTGTTCCGTGCATCCGAACCTCGTTGCTCACGAACCCATCGGGTACAGCCGTTTACGCGACTCGAGTTCCGGCCGTCTGCGCCGACAACACGGCTTATTTTATTGTATCCGTCGCCCGTCCGTCCTAAAGTGTTAAAATGGTGTCGTTTTGTGTCGCGTTGTACGCCGCTACAAAGGGCGCGTAAGTGCCGAACGTAATTTTGCCCACGCCGGTTGATTTTGATTTATTTCCGACGCCTCCACGCCATCGTCGAACACCGGTCGCCAGTACGCGGTGTCGTCGACCGTTTCGTCATTATCGACGGAAGTATCAGTGTCGCCGGCCCCACCAACGTCAACAGCTGTAAAACCGTCGTTCCGGGACAACGGCATCACCGCCGCATTTTTCACCTGCTATCAGCCCCGGCGTATCAGGTCGTACACACGTTCTTAACTATGTCAATATTTTATTGTTTACCTGCCGTGTTTTATTAAGTATTCGCCTTACGCGAAAAGTCGATTTTTTATTATTTTTTTTGTATTGATTTCTACATATTTATCGTTTGCCGATCGGCTACTGATCGTGCACCCTTTATTATTACTAACCCTAGATCATAAGGCGTTTTGAACTGCAGAACACTGTAGTAAATAGCTCTGCACATTATCAACCACAAAACATTGTTGTTTTATGTCGCATTAGGGTACCTCGCATCATCACCATAATATATAAGTTTCTCATTTCAATCAGCTCCTATTCATATCGTTTTAGATACAGTCCACTTTTCCCCTTCCACAGGGCTATCGACTTCGGACGTAAGTATCGTCACACAGAACGGGTTAAATGTCGGCCACCGTCCGCGAGCGCGCATACACACACACTCGTCGCCGGCTTACGTGTGCAGTATAGTTAAAATCTGCTTAATAGTTATAAATTAAAACATGGAGAAGGGGGTGTTCCTCTTTTAAAAACAGAAGTTTGAACGACCACCTTAAGTGGTAGAAAAAAATCTCAAAGATTCGAAAATATGATCTTCAAGCATGCATGCATGCATGCATGCAATCTTAAACTTATGGCGATCATCCTTAAAAATCTATCCCCGAATAGTATTATAGGACATTGCGGGCAGAACTCAGCTGGTCGTCAGTCCATCGTTTTATAATAATATAATATTATATTCGAATAACGATTTTGAAAAAGCAACATTATATCCACATACAATTATTTACACGTTTTTCGAGATGTTTTTAAAGAGTGAAAAAATATTGATCTCATAATATTATTGAAACTAATCGTGTGTTAAACCTAGCTATAAAAATAATAGTACTTGGAATAATATAAATGATAGAAAAGATAATTTTTTACCTCTTGGGTATGGGTTCAGTGTATCGATAGTTGATGTATGCCCTTTTCAAAGTGATCGAAAAAAAAAATAATTGAATAATCAAGTAGATATAAAAAAAATAATATAATATTTATTATTTAATTTTAATTTAACTCGAGAAAAGTAATATTATGATATTCGATATTCTATTATTTTTTTTTTTTTGAACAAAATGTAGAGATAAACTTTTAAATTCATTTTATGAAGTATTAAAAAAAATACAAATGGTTATCTTTCGGCATAGTATAATATTATTTATATAAAATACTGTACAGGTATTTAATTTATTTAAGAACAAAAAATGTATTTTTTTAGGATGAATTTTTAAATAAAATAAATATATGTTATATTATAAGTAGACGTTTGAAATTCTACAGCTGGCTTTTAATTTCTTTTTCTATGGTTTGGATTAACCGAAATGATATTTTTTTTAACGATAAAATAATCATCTAATTAAATATGCCCCATTGACAAATTGGTCTTATAAAATATATTTTTGTGTTATCGGCTTGATATAGCTTACATCATTACTGATTTATAAACTTCAAATTTCAATAATATAATACTATGGATTATGAAGGTACTGATATATTATTGCATTATATATTATATATTACTCATATAGGTATTATGGCATTTTTAATCAACTACAGTAAAAGAAAAATAATTAATCATTATATGATAAAATATGATAAGATATTATTATCTTTTATCTATATTTTTTAGAACCCAAGCGGAGCGATACCTATATTGGTTTTACTATATTGTGTGTTTTTAATGCTTTAGCTTTTTGTGTCTGAAGACTCTTTTGCTAGTAATAAAAATTATTTTATCGTCAAATTTGAGGGAGTGAATAGAATCTAAAGTTTTAACTTTGACGGGTCAGAAGTAGACATTTCTCAGCACTTTTTTAAAACTTTCGGGAAAAACATAAACAGAGTACGAATACCTATTAATAATTATGATTTTAATCCCTATATTAATATTATAATTCAAATAATAAATTATTTGGTAACCATAATGGGTATACTGTCTCCGTTCACTCTGTATCGCATCATACAATGATTTGTCATTGAATAAAAATTTAAAACTTCCATTACGGCGACCTACTTATAATGACGATGAGGTACACTCGATATACCTACTGTGCTTCAAAGCGGTAACTATATACTTGACGATTTTTTTTTTTATAAATAACTATGTTTGCTTTGTATTACACCAACGCATCACGATTGTTGCAGTGGGATACTCATCGCCACATTACTCAACTCCTATAAACTTTAAATAATTACTTATGAAAAAATCTATGTATTCTAATATTATATGATTTACGTTATCGGTTATTTCGATCACCAATGATTTTCCAGTAAACTATGTATAGCATAGTGGTTATACTCATTTGATGGATTTTTTTTATGTGAATAAAACCTTTGTGAGGACAGCTACTGGGTACTCCTTGCCGTTTACTCTGCTTTTCTAAATTTTACAAATAAAAAAATCTTATTTATTCTAATATTTGATTATGTAGTACCTACTTATATCGGTTATCTCGATTACCTACGATTATCCGGTGAATTCTGTGTAGCAAAACGGTTACCTACTTGACGGTTTTTTTTTATAAATAACTATGTTTGCTTTGTACTACACCAGTGGATCACAATCGTTGCAGTGGGGTACTCATCGCCACTTTACTCGACTCGTCTAAACTTTAAATAATTACCTTGATAATTACTTATGAAAAAGTCTATTTATTCCAGGATTTATTCTAATATTATATGATTGACGTTATCGGTTATCTCGATTACCTACGATTTTCCGGTAAACTCTGTATAGCGTAAATATTTAAAATATTTTTATAAATATCTATCTCATATTTATTCTTCTGCACCAGTGGATCACGATCGTTGCAGTGGGATACTCCACGCCACTTAACTCTACTCGTCTAAGCTTAAAGTCATTACTTATGAAAAAATCTATTTAATAATATTTGATTGACGTTATCGATTATCTCAATTACCAACGGTTTTCCGGCAAACTCGATTCTATAGTTATTGCGCAAGTCACAGATGTGTTCTAATATATCGCACAAAAAGTAAAATTACTATGACTTTTCTTCCTACCTAATCAAATACATTGATTAACAACAAGATAAAATTATAAAATGTCTATGCTGTATCAGGGAGAATGAAAAATAGAAAACAAAAAACCGAAACACAAAAAATATAGAATTTTAATAAATATAGCTGCTTTAAGTTTTTAATAGTTTTAAAAAATATATTAATATACATAGTAATATCGTTATTACTGCTAAAATATTATAATATTATAGTCACAATTTTCGCAAATAAATAATTTTTCAACCACATTTTTCTGGTACCTAGCTATCGTCTCGGAATAGTTTTAAAGAAGATTCTAATATATTGGATATACCAGGTCTGCGGCACAAGAACTTGTCGGAGTATTAAAATAACATACTGTACCCTGGGCATAAACGAGTTGGAACTTTAAATGGTTAAAAGTTAAGTTAATTTCAAATTTTTAACTTAACTTTTTAAAATTTAATTGATATAAACTTAATGAACAACGAGCTCATTTTAATCAAATCCAATTTACGATGATTTATAAATTATAAAATAATGCATCAATGATAAATAATACAATTATTATTGATGATATATGTTGCGTAAACATTTACTTTTTATTATTTTGAACCATATCACTGGCTATTTATAAATTAAAACATAAACAAACAACTTAACTTAAGTTAATAAGTTAGTTGTAAGTTTTCGTATAACTATACTTTAACTTGAACGAGTTAAAAAAAATCAAGACAACTAAATAAATTGACTATAACCTTTTAAAAATATTTTCTATCAACTTGACTTACCTCATTTAAAAATTATTATTAACTTCCAGGGCTTGAATCATCTATCTATTTCGCGTGTCAATAGCAACACAACCATAATAATATTATACTATTGAACTCCCTATATACTGCTCCAGTATAATATACGAATTTGGACGTTTTCGGCGACGTTCAAATGCGTTTTCGGGCAGTCGTCTGTTATTGTTATTATTATACGATCTTACCAAACAGAATCTGTGGCATTACGTTTATTTATTGTGTATGTGTATGTATTTTTTTTATTGGATTTACCATCCTAAAACGCAATATTGCAAGCGGACCGCCCTAAACATCAATGACTGGAAAGTCATAAATGCAAATACAAGTTGAGATTCTAATAAATAACTTAAGTCAATAAATTAATTGTAAATTTCCATACAATTTTTAACTTGACTAAGTTAAAAAAAAAGATGGGTAAGTGGATGCCGCTCTGCTGTACAGTAGGTTACAAGTGGGTAATTGTAATGAATGGTGTTAAATTTGAATTCAATGATATAATATCATTGTATATGAAAAACGATTTTGAGCGAAAACGGTCAGTCAGACTATGATGTTACTAAGTATATTTGATGATATTATTGTGCATAAAGTATTTTATATATAACCTATTTATGTGGAGCCTTGTTTTCAATTTTCAATCCTTAGCTATAAAAGTTGAACATTTTATAAATTTTTAACTACAAAATAATTATTAAATTATAAATTTTATAAATTGTGTCGAAATTTGAACTTTAAATGCTTATAAAAAAAAAATTGTGCCTATGTATTTTTAATATTTTTCAACTACTATTGTGAAAATATATCAGGA
This sequence comes from Sitobion miscanthi, assembly GCA_008086715.1. Lineage (NCBI taxonomy): Eukaryota > Metazoa > Arthropoda > Insecta > Hemiptera > Aphididae > Sitobion > Sitobion miscanthi. The sequence continues at coordinate 26,412,379 of CM017805.1, read as the reverse complement.
GTCTTGTATTAAATTTTCACGCTTTATTTCCCAACAAATAAAATTTTATTGATATTTATAGAAAAAAAACTAAAAAAATTGAAAAATGGCAATGTCCGTAAACAGCTCAAAATAAATCAAAATTTTTATGGTGAATAGGAGATGCAATTATAAACATTCAGTCAAAATTTCATGTCTCTACGGTCATTTGTTTTAAGGTTACAACAAAAACCAAATTCAATTTTTTGAAAAATCGATTTTGCGTAAGAATCCCGTTTTTCCTTAATTTTTCTTTTGTTTTTCTTGGTGCTTTTGAAAATTACTGGGAATTTTAAATTTTGACCTCCCAATGCACCAATGATATTCACTTTCCAATCGAAAAAGATACTGAAGTTGAAAATCGAAGCATTATTTTGACTTCTTATCATGTACACAGACACAAAAAAAAATAAAAAAAAATATAAAAACACACATCATTGTAAAATCAATACATTCATCGTTCCACTCAAAATCTAAAATTAGAATAACTAAATTAACTACTTATAACTTTTAAATATATTTTCTATCAACTTAACTTACCTCATTTAAAAATTATTATTAACTTCCAGGGCTTGAATCATCTATTTCGCGTGTCAATAGCAATTCATCCATAATAATATTATACTATTGAACTCTCTATATACTGCTCCAGTATAATATACAAATTTGGACGTCTTCGGCGACGTTCAAATGCGTTTTCAGACAGTCGTCTGTTATTTTTATTATTATACGACCTCACCAAACAGAATTTGTGTGTCGCAACGTTTATTGATACCGCGTTTATTTATTGTTTATGTGTTTGTATTTTTTTTTTATTGGATTTACCGTCTTAAAACGCAATATTGCGGGCGGACCGCTCTAAACGTCAATGACTGGAAAATCATAAATGCAAATGAAAGTCGAGATTCTAATAAATGTTTATACATATTTACATAGAATGTGTATTGACACGCGTTGCAACACAATACGCTAACGTCTTTAATGTCTCTTTGTAAATCTATATTTACGATTATGGTCCCGGCGGGCATGTAGTTCAATGTTCTTCTGCAGTAGCGTTTTTCGATCGTGATTTTCAATTTTCGAACCTAAAATGGTCGTCGGAGACACATTCGCATTTGTCGCGTCGCGACGGTATTATAATACTTTTAAAATGAATATTGTTTTAACACACTATGCTATACGCGCTGTGTGGATTTAAAATTTAAATACGAAAACCGTTTCGAAGAGCAGAAATATATTTATTATTTTTATTTTTTGATAAACGACATTTAGTTACACAAGACCTTTTTGCTTTACTCACGACTGAGAATAATAATTGAATAAATATGATAGTAGTAATAATATTAATGATACATTTTGCAAAAATGCAAATTTTACCGAACTCTAACCTTTTTCTACAAAATATAATTCGATAATAAATTAGTTTTGTCACGGCCAATATATACCTACCTATAATACTACCGTGCTAGAGGTAAAACGACTAATTTTTATTACACAAATGACATTTTAAAACTTGATATTTAAATGATAATATAGGTACCTATTTATAAACATGTAAAATGGTGTCATGATAATTTTATTTCAATTTCAATTTATTTATTTCAACATAAAATAACATATAATTACATTTCAAATAATTTATATGAAAAAAATATTTTAAAATTCAATATATATGCAAATATACAAAGTTCACGAAAAGCTTACTGTTATCAACACGGTTTAAAAATTGTAAATAATAAATTTTTTTCTTCATAAATTTGGTGTTTTATTTATTTACTTTTTAGTCTTTTAATCTGTAATATCCCATTGTTAAAGGGGTTCGTAATATTGACGCGCCATTGTAATAGTTAACAAAAAAGTTTTTTTAAACAAATATGTAGTAGAATACAATAGAAAAATAAAACATCATTTTATGATGTCACGTTTTGTTTGGTTGACGTATCAAAAGAAAAATCATTTACATTTCAAACCAGCTCCGATTCGAATACTATCACAGAAACATACAAACAATAACACAATATACTGTCATAGTGATGAAGCGACGTTTGACGAAAGTCTGCGCAAGTTTCGATTGCAATATATTATTTTAGTAAATTTTGCGGAAACTGTAGGACAGTTATCGATTCGAGATATTTTACAAAGGACACGTGATAATAATAATACTATCAATTTTATGGTTGCAAACTTGTTTGGTTCTCTGGACTTTCTATCGTAAAAGAAAATTAACTTGCCCACAAACCGTTTTCGCTATCACCCCGTCCACACTAATCACCTCTTTTGGAAACATACAAAATATGCTAATTGTAAATAAATGCCAATTATTATGAGATGTCATCAGAAATATGGGCTCCACTAAATATATAAAATAAAACACCATATCGACGATATCAGACGTTCCCTATTGAAACGTCTAGACGATTTTAAGTTATTATAACAAGACTGAAAATTGGTCACAACTCACAATGAAATATCTCACATTATCTTAATGGCCATGGAAAAACCACCAATATGCACTTCAGCCAGAGAAGTCCTACAGTCAACGTCAAACACAAAAATACTGAATATATCTCGATGTATTAAGATAAAGCTCCAATCTACCCGAATAATAGCTGATATACTACACGATCATGTTCAGTCGACATCATCCATCAAATTCATCACTACTGCTCCTCTCAAACTCCAACCCAAAATCTGAAAAATCTTTTCGATAAGTACACAATTTATAATATATGACGTATGGTTAAAATATTAAATGTAAATTCTTAAGTGTATATAATAACCGTTTATATACACCCAATGGCCCTTATTGTTTCCGAGGATCTTTTAAACCACAGGTTCTCAAACTTTTTTAATCCACCGCCCATTTTCAGAATCAATAATTACGCCATCAGTGCACTTAAAAACAGGCACGTAAAAAAATGGCCACTGGCAGCGGATTTAAACCGTTTGACCCCCCCCTCCTCCCTGCCCACCGTGAGCACGCCCATAAATATATAAAATATAATTAATATATAATTTAATTATAGAATTTGACTTCTATAATAAAGATGATTAGATATTAAAAACATGGAATGAACACACTAACATTTTATTTTCGGGACTCAATTTACCTATTACCTTTTTTTTCCGAGACCCAATTTACCGAGCTAAGGTAAATTTTACCACGGTAATCGCGAGGCAGTGATCGGTTCGAGATATTTTACGAAGCACACGCGATGATAACACTATCGGTTTTATATTATGAATTACGTGATACGACTGATCGATGGTGGAACGCGCACGGGGCCGAGCTTGCAACGTGTAGACTCAAGACTTTGGCAATATTAATACCAACAGCTGCAACATCAGTATAATAGGAATATTATATTATATTATATTGTTCTTCGGCACGGGAAAAATAATATATTAGTATTACGAATGGCATAATATTGTTTTCAACGTCAAACGTACGTGGGTTTCAAACCGAGATATACATCTGAGCGCAATCATTAAAAAAATGATAACAATCGTTTATCATAATGTAATACAATGTGTGATGTCGTATTGTTGTGTCTCCGCGACCGCCCGCCGAGTCGTTACCAGCTATTTCGCCCACTCGGTTTTTTTTTATTTGTTTAAGTGCCTATTATTATTTATTTTTCGTACATTTATTTCCCGACCGCATAATACACGCCAAGTCAAATCGTTCATTACGGCGGCTACCTATTACCTATATAGGTGAGTAATAATATTATAATAACACTTGAATACAGAGGGTCCGATGTTCTACAATAATAATAATATTATCTATGATGTGGTCGAATCGACAGGTTGCAAGGTTCTTCCGTCAATTCCGCAGTAGACGCGACGACGTGCGCAGGTGAAATAAAAAATAAATTATTTAGCCTATATTATTAGCCCGGGGTGAAAAACGATATTATAATATTATTATTATCATTACCATCCGAGGACAAACGAAAAATGAAAATTTTATCGCATATTCTGTGCAGCAATAATAATAATAATGATTTATTTCTGCAGTACCGTACACTACGGGTTATTCTTTATTATTTTATTCGTTTTATCACATTATACCACTCGCATTAGGAGGTGTACAACTCACTAAGAGGACAATGTAAAATAAAATTATAATCTAACCTCCAGCAGCATCTCGACCGGAGATTGTACGCGAATCCGTTGAAAACCTCTCGGTCGTTTTTATATGTTTCTTTATTTGACATATATACTTTAGGTAACAGTAAGTCAAGGCTTAAAATTAAAATTTTGATTTTGATTTCGATTTCACCTAGGTGAGTATCGATATGTGTTTTCTCTGATTTAAATCTACAATAATATTTTGATTTCACAGTTTAATGATTTTCATATTATCATATTGTTGCGCAATATCGATTTAATTGTATTGACATTTTTAATTCGATTTTGAACGTCATTTTTCTTTTTCTTTTTTTTATTTAAAATATTAATTTAAATTTTTTACGATTTTAATTTTGATTTCTAACTATGAGAAATCTGTCGTCGTTCGCGCGACTGTGTAACTGGCCTAAGAAATCAAAATATTAGTTATTTATTATTACCTACTTACATACCGACTACTAAGTCTATAATTATCGGATATTCTTGAATTTGAAATAATACATATTACATGATAATGTACAATACAAACTATAATTTATTAAGGATTTAAGAAATTAAAAAATTAAAATTACTCATCAAAAAATTTCAAAAAAAAATTTCTTATAGAACGAGCATCGCGTATCTTAGAAAACAATGCAAAATGCATTGAAATCGCATGCCTATAATCGTCCACCCGATTTACCCAATCGCGAGCGGCCAGACGAAAATTGTATAAATCCATCGAAAATCTCTCAGTGCAGATTTATTTTTTTTTATTATTATTAAATATTGCCAGTGAAAAGGGCTCTTTTTTTGAAACGTTTACGTAATGAAAATTTTCGTCTTACTCATCTAAACGAGAACGTTTACCTATTTTTCGTATTTTTTTTTTCATCAACCAGTATTAAACGACCCACAAGAGATCAACTTAAAAATATAATATCATAATATTATATTACTCTAACATCCAGAGTAGCAAATAGTATAGATCCGTCGAAAAGCTCTCTTGTTTGGATTCGTTTTTATTGAAAAAACAGTGCATGAGTAGTGGCGTGCTTAGACTTGAATTTTATTGGTGGTGGTGGTCAGTGGAGTATCCAGAATTTTTTTTTCGGGAGTGGTTATAATTCATTTTTGACGAATTTTATCTGAAAATAATTTATTAATGATAACGTTGTTATCACCTCTGTTAAAAACCTCTCGTAATAAATAATTCTTTTAAAAAAATTCAGAGGAGACGGTTATCCACCTAACTTAACCCCCTCCCCCACCCTTCGTTAGTACGGTACTGTCACGAGCAAAGGTCTTTTTGACGTAATACATTTTCGTGTTAGGTGTTGCGTATTTACACGGGAACGTATAACGTATAACGTATATTATTGCGATTTTATTCTAAATTTCGTAAGATTTTAACATCGACGAACCACGATTATTCAGATTCCAATATGTATTCATTAAACCGTGACTAACCGAAAGCGATTCATTTGAACGTATAAAATTCACGTTAATATTTATTTATTTTTTCCGTCTCGACAACAATAAACCAATCAATTTCATTCAAAATAAGTATGATTTATGGTTTTATAAATAATAATACCTAATAATAAATACGAAAAAAAAAACAAAATTTCTTCAGATTTTGGAGCAGATATGAATTTTATTCAATTCAATAGATTGATCTTTACACAATATACACATAAATCGTAAAGCTTTCATTAAAATAATTGTTCTGTTTAATGAATTTAGAAATATATTGTTTACATAATATAGGTACTTGTTTTTTCAAAAGCCTATTAATTTTTATAGCTAAATGCAAAACAATTAAAGCGTTTAAAAGGTTTTTTTTTATCGATATCTACCGATTTATTCATTTTAGATTCTGAGCGGAGCGAGGAAGCTAGTGGTTTTACAATGGTGTTTATTTTATTTTTTATCCTGTATACAAAATTTCTACCGGAAAGAGTGCTTTGATTTCAACAGTGCCTTATCTTTTAGAAAATTGGATCAAAATGGTACTTTAGAGAAGTAATTTTTCGATTTTTCTCAATAGTTATTTAATGTCACGGCAAAAACTACCGACATATTACGAAAAACCGCTAAAAACGGGATTTTAATTTCCAACGCTTTGTTACGCCTAACTTACAGGCTATGATAAATAATAACATTATAAAAATCTAGACTGACAAACTGTCTCCACTCAGAATCGTTTTTCTTATACAATGATATCATTGAATTCAAATTTAATACAATTCATTATACATTGACCCACTCGACATCCACTTATCCGCTTTTTTTAATCTTGACTTTTTTATAGGTATGTTATTACAAGTCGTGTACCTACGTAGGTACAAATCAAATCATTTTACACATTTATACAAAGTATACTGTCTTATACCTAGTACTCACATAATATCATTATGTAATTCTGAATTAATTATTAACTATTATGATTTATCGTAAAACTGTATCTAACAATGATAATATTCAAACAATAATATAATTATAGTTTATAATGATAATGAAAAAAAAAATGTTATGACATTGCAGTTTTCTGATAATAGCGAATAGAACTTTTTAACTATTTCGTGTTCCGTGCAATTAGACGTCTCTTATATTGTTATATTATACCCATAAATAAATCCCTAGACTTGTTCTAACAAGTTTTCGCAAAACGGATGAGACAAGGCTGACATTTGTTACGAAGTTTTCTCTGACATATTAAACTTTAACGTAATGCATCGCAATAGCCTTAACCGAGAACAATACAAGGAGTACCTCTTTTTAGATTATGACCCTAACAATATTGGTCTTACAACGGCGTGTCCTTTTTTTTGTGTCGGTCGACATTTTTTTTTGAAAATTGCTTGAACGAGTGGTAGAAAATTTCGATTTTTTTTAGTATTTTGGACGTAAAAAGTAGGGCAAAATTATTTCCTGTACGTTTTTTAATGTGACTGGTAAAAGTCTATAACTAATAAACATCAAAAAAACGGAAATATTTACGGAACACCAGTTTTTGACCGAATATTATATTAATTGTAATTCGAAAAACGGAATAATCGTAGAGACTTGAAACAACACACTTAGATGTAGTAAAGGTATAATAATAATATTATTATTAAATTTAATTTTCCAAATACTTTAACTAATTTTGTGTTATATTTATACCACGAAAACCTATTCAAACGTTGACCGGTATTGACCTAAATTAATAAAATTAATATTATGCTTACTTACCTACAGTGTACCGATATACTGTTATAATAATACAACAATAAAATAGACGTTTTTGAAAAAAATCAGTGGAACGTAGAGTCTTTATTAATATTTTACTAATAGAAAAATTAAGTGCTAATAGTAATAAAAAAAAGAAAAACAACAGCATGCTAATCGAAATTTTTCCTCTGTAAGGAAAATCTATGAATCATAAATATGGTTTTGTTCATAAAAAACTACGAAAACGAAAACGTCCATTTTACAAAATCCGTCAGAAAAATAAAATATATCCGTATATACCCAGCCAAAAACATATTTATGTTAAAAAAAATGTGTGTGTGTGTGTGAAGAACACAACGTGTACAAGTGAAACGTCTTTCTTCGGGATTTTGATAAATTTTTAAAATATTTTCCAAATATGATCTTATTGGCCAAAGAATATAACTAAAATATTTACCAATAATTTATGAATATTTTAAAATATTTCCACAACTTTCTTATTTTCTTGAAAATATTTTTATCATAGTTGGAAAATATTAAAATGCCATGTGGGGCTAATATTGTAAAATATTATCTTTAAAAATAAGAGGCTGATATACGGTCGCCGCTAGGAGTCGTTTTTCGTTCGCGACGGTTTATTGTTTTATTCAAATTTAACACATCCGTTATAGCTGCAGTGACCTACTCGATGCGACAAGACATACTGCTGGAAACCTACAACAACTATGATAGGGCAGAGTGAATTACACGGTTTGTAACTTTAATGCCGGGAAATTTAATACTACCCGCGGTTAGGTCTTATTACGTTACACCATAACTTACTATAATGCTTGTATGATATTAAAAAAAAAAAAAGTCTCATAAATCGTGATCAACGCGTTTGTGTACGGATATTTTAAATTTTATTTATTTCAATTGAATTTGGTTCAACATTTTTTTATAAATAATATCATAAATTGGGTGCACACAATTTATTTAATGATGTCATATTTTTAGAGATGCGAGTGCCGTAAATTTTACCAATTTTTTCTTCCAAATAAATTATTTTTTACCAAAAAAAATGTTATGTGGCCCCTTTGATCAATCAAATGTAATAATAAATAAATCAATATGCAATCAAAAACGCAAAGAGATATATTTTTAATCAACTGATAATAAATAGGTACTCACCAATACAATAATTGTAATGATCATATTATTTTTTATTTTCTCGACACTGCTTATTAGTAATCGTCAATTAAATATAAATGTTTTGACTTAAGAACGTACAAACAATAAGGGAAATGCCGTGGTAATTTTGATAATTTAAATTATTTATCAGTTGTATTACCTATGAAGAATATTAAAATATATTCATAATAGGTACATAATAAATACAATGGATCCATTTTTAGTTATTTTAATTAATTATTGTTATTATTTTTGGGAATAACTAAATTTGACAAGTATACGAGTATAGATTATAAAAATAACAATTGCATTTTTTAATAAATTAGATGGCTCTAATATTTTTTATTAGAGCCATCTTAGATTTTATTTTACCGTTTTTACCACTTGTATTGTGAAATTTATCGATATTTCTTCTTATCTCAAATTGTAAGTAATAAGTTAAAAATTTTAAAAATACTATGATAAAGCGAAATCCTAAGTATATAATTATATTAATAAGTAACTCTCCTATAATATCCATGCCGATGTTATGGCGAGTGTGGTACAGCGAGTTTGAAACTAGATTTGTGTAACCTGTGATTTTTTTCACCCTTTTTTTTTAATACATTTATTCTAAATTTGTTTTTATTTTCACAAATACTTGAAAAACTTTTAACTTTCAATTCCTACAAACTTTCATATTCTTATTTTTTTTATTTGAGTATGTTTTTAGTGAACACAAGAAAAAGTCGAAGACGTTAGCTTTTCATTATGACTTTGAGTACCTACGAATTTTAAACTTTTTAAAAACAGTTTTCGGAGATATTTACTCAATTAGTGGGAATAATCGTTCTTGCACGATTGTATAAATAATAAATTTTTCCAAGTCATCGCGCAGGTGATTATTGATGATTTTCAGAAGGCTAAAAGAAAAAGTTTAAAAGAATAAACATTTTTCATTAAATCAGTTTTCCATGTTCTAAACCACTATATTTCTCGAGTTAAATAGCTATATAACTAATAACTAAGTTATAAAGTGAATGTAAAATTGTAAAATCTAAGACATTCGACGTATAACATAAATATAAATTTGACTAAAAATATACCACGTCGAATTAAGCCCAATTCAAATATTGTGTTATTGTGTAATAAATAATAGACAAGTGTACATTACTCTTTGCGCGTATAACGTTATGGTATTAAAAAAATAAAACGTTTATTATACTTCATACCGTTAATGTTGGTATAAACGTATTAAATAGGTAGGTACCTATGTAACTATATTTAGGTATATTTAGTAAATATAGTTCAAACTAAAATTACTTAATGTTCTAAAGTATAATGTGTCTGTTTAAAGTACCATTATAACAGCTCCTAAGGTAGGATCGTTAATATTGTAATTGAACTTTGTTCGTTTGACCTAAATAACGTTTAAAAATTGTTGTGCACTGGTGGAGACCATGACAATTTCGGGAAAAAAGTATAACTATTATTACGACAAATCGATTATTTGAGCAGCAAATCATATAATTTAGTTTTTTTTTATTATTATCTCGACAGCCGGTGACATCGATTGCAGGCAAATAGTACATACATCTAATCCATCGTAAAATAAATACAAAATGTCACCTCCATGAAACTATTATTGTTATTATTACCATAATTTGATTTGTATTAAGCACATATAATAAAGAAATAACCGTATCAAAGCTATTATATTCATAATACAAATTTGTAATTCATGGTTGGAGGTGGAAAAAATATGTAATAAAATGGAAATCAGAGCATTTTATGATGTAAAATTAAAATTAACTAAAAAGGCATTCGGTCAAAAATTCGTGGATTATCTCGGGTTAACTTTTTTTAATTCTATGCCAATTTATATTAAGAAAATTGTGTTCTTTAACTACAGGAATTTAGGAAAATATAATTTAAGTAAAATTGTTTTAAATTGGTTAATAGATTTCTCTAGAATATAGTTTGTTTGTTTTATTTTTTAGTTGTATTGTTTTTTAAATGAAATCCATGTATCATAATTACAATTCAACAATTTATAATATTCAATTTAGTTTACTTAATGTACTATATAATATTAACTATTGTATAAACATTTTATATTTGTTATTGTATTGTTTTGTCTTATAACAACTCTCCACACTAGTTTAGCCTTAAAGTTGGTAGACAGTATTTATTGTAAATTTTTTAATTATTTATAATAAATATTTCTTTAATAAAAAAAAAAAGCTTATAGCATGGCCTAGATAATATTATATCATAATTATATATGAGCATTATAGGAGTGTAATAATATAAAATAAATAATTAAACGTACTGCAGTGGTATAGTTGCGTTGATGAATTGATGTTGTGTGATCGTTAAGCAGAAAATAGTTAGTTTTTCGTTTATTTTGTACTTTAAAAATATTTGTTTGCATGCAGATACGAGATCTAAGCTTGCAATCGGAATAATTAATTTTAATCATGAAACTATTATTATGACAAATCGTTTATTTGAGCAGCAAATCATATTATAATTTAGTTTTTTATTATCTCGACAGCTGGTGACATCGATTGAAGGCAAATAGTACATGAATCTAATCTATTGTAAAATAAATATGAAATGTCATCTCCATGAAACTATTATTATTATTATTACCATAACTTTGATTTCCCTGGAGCCCACACCTCAAAATTAAAAGAAAGGCTCTTAACACCAGACTTCATCTTTTACGGCCTATCCTCAAGTCCAAACTCTCTATTAACAACAAATTATTAATATTCAAATCAATGTTAAACCTTTCTGGGCCTATGGTACCCAAATATGGGGATGTGCCAAGCCTTCCCAAATACGGACTGTACAAGCCTTCCAGTCTATTTCCCTTCGCCAAATAATATCTGCGCTATGGTACGTCTCAAACCTCTCACTACATAAAGATCTTAAAATTGAAACAGTCTCTTAAGCAGCTAAAAATTACTATACAAATGTCCACGCCAAAACAGTTAACCACACAAATTCGTTGATTTCTAACTTAGCCAGTGAATTCACGCCAAATAACCCCCCCCACGTCGATTAAAAGACACTAGTGTCGAGATCTCCTGAATCCCAACCTGTACTAATTTAAAAAAAATTAAAACTCTCTACCCCAAGTTAGAGGGTATCCACACTAGTGGGCCTCCCTCCTCACGCCATTTCATGTTTTGTACCTTAGCTATCAAATTTACTTGTTATTTTGTATATAAATATTACAGATTGTGAATATCCTATTTTTAAAAAAAAAAAAAACTTTGATTTGTACTGAGCACATAATAAAGAAATAACCATATACGAGCTTATAGCATGGCCTAGATAATATTATATCTTAATTATATATGATCATTATAGGAGTGTAATAATATAAAATAAATAATTAAATGTACTGCAGTTGTATAGTTGCGTTGATGAATTGATGTTGTGCGATCGTTAAGCAGAAAATAGTTAATTTTTCGTTTATTTTAAACTTAAAAAAATATTTGTTCGCATGCAGGTACGAGACCTACGCGTGCAATCGGAATAATTAATTTTAATCATGAAAATGCGAAACTATGGATTCGTTGGCGCTTTACTGTGACTTTTATATAATATATAATATACGTATGTTGTACAAGACACACACTTATACTATATTTTGCGCATTAATTAATTTCAAAGAACCATTAATGAAACTTTATTCGAATTAGGTTAAAGCCTGTCACATACCCCGCTGCAGTAGTGCGCAAAACTTGTAAAATTTCAAACGAAAGTATATAATTCCTTCTAATTTAACAATACGAAGTAAGTAGGTGTGATAAGGTACGAGCTCGACATTTTTCGACTGATGAATTGCAGCTATTTGAAAAAATATTAATTTAACTGAGGAACTCGAAAATATTGTCTCATAATCGCGTTCGTACTTTGCTGCGAGTATTATCATAATCGGTCTATATAGTTGTTGCAGTTGTTCGGTGCTCGTTTCGACTGTCTGAAATTGTTTAATATAATAATAATAATATGTATTATATGCACATCGTGAAAATATAGACGTTCAGCTGCAGCAGTAAACGAACTTTATAATTATTTTCGGTTCTGCGCCACAGTGGTGTACACAGATATTTACATGGTGTGAGGGATTATATTAAAAAAAAGTAAAATGCTAAAATGCCCTAAAAACTCAAAAATTTGAACTTGAGAAATGAACGAAAAAATCTACTTAAATTAGTAAAAAAAAATAATTTAAAAATAATAATTTTTATTAAAGATACTTTTAGGTGTGATAATAGGAGTCAGAGTAATTTAAAATATGAATTGTAATATTAATAGACAATATTATAGGTACATTTAAATCTTAAGAATTATATAAAATTATTAAAATGCGTATCGCGCGTATGCGATCGGCCATCAATGTATGTGTGAAAAAGCACTTGTTTTATAAATGTATAACGATAAATCTTATCGTTTTTAGATAAGTTTAATCACAAAAAAATCCTCACATCAATAATAATAAAATAATTTTTTTGAAGATTATACAAAGTTTTTTTTAAATTTAAAACTTGAGAAATATATTCCTACGTTGTAACGTTGTAGAAAAACTACAAAAAATTACGTTAAATATGAAAATTACGTTAAAACAAAAAAAGCATCTATAGCAAAAAATGCCTAAAAACGCAAAATAAAATAAATATATTCTGAATCAAGGAAGCATGAAACAAATTTTTAACTAAGGTAGCATTGTATAGGATCAAAGAATAAAAATAAAAATGTCATCAACAACCTAATTCTAATTTAATATAATTTAATAAGTCGATAAGCAAAGTTAGGGACCTGTTGGATTTGAATATTCTTTAATTATTATGGCTATATAATAATAATGTAAGATATAAATTTGTTTAGATATATTATTTTTAAAGCCTTTGAAACAGTCTTGCCATATTATTATAACAAATCTTTTTCATTCTTCTTTATTTTCCACTTTCTCCTTCCAGTCCCGGTCTCCGTCATTTTCTTCTCTGACATTTAAGAAATAATTACATATACCATCCTTCCAATGCAACCATGGCCTATCCAACCTTCCAGTTTTGAAAATTAAATTTAAATAAAAATCACACATATTTTTATAGATTGTAATTTTTCTTTCTTAAAACAATGAATAATTTTATTAACTTAAATTTTTTTTTATGACAGAATTTTAAAGGATTTAGGACGTTACTCATTAACATATTTTTTATTTACATCATTTCACAATGTTTAGTGTTTTTCAGGGAATCCATATCCGGGCCCTAATAATAAGGTAGTAAGATAAGAGTTCAACATTGTCCAACTATAATGAATCGGGTTTTAAAAAAATGTTTACCGCAGAATTTGTAAATATTATCTAATAATCGAGATATAATATCACACTTTACACAGCGTTTATGCTCATAATCGTTCTACAAATTTTGTATTTATTCGGTGCTCATTTTGGCCGTCTAAAGTTGTGTAACAATATGATGGTACGCACAGCGTGAAGTCCAACAGAGTAAACGAAGCTTATAATAATTTTTGATATCGTGCCACTCTGTAATATTATAGTAGCCAGCTGACCTTTCGTATACAATGACAGCTGCACATTAAATAATATTATTTAATTGGGCCGAAAACGTAACAATCGTTTTAAGCTTCTCGGAGCATATTATTATAAAGACGAATCGTACGCGACGTCGAGTGGATAATAATATTATTATAATGTATTATAATGTGTACGGTCGTAAAACTGTGCCGCCGAATGTCGTTTACGCATTGTGTGCGTGCGATTGCCACAGCACGAGTACAATATATAATATAATGCAATTCGGTTAAAACGCGTACATAATATTAAATAATACATATTATAAATTATATTATTATTATTATTATATTGCGGTATGGTAGGTAGGTACACATTGCGACGAATGACGATGACTGTCAAATATAATGTTATAACAAACACAAATGGAAAACACACACACACACACACACATTAATATTATGTATTAATGTATATTATCGTGGTGTGTGCGTGCGCACGTCATCTGACCCGATTTGAGAAGCATACCTACCTATATTATAACATGTTATGATATAACACGAAACGGTATAAATCGCGAAATTAAAATGCTAAACGACAGTGACGGTTTCGGGTTGTCAACTAGAGTAGCGTCTCTCAACCTGTGGTACGTGTACCACTAGAGGTATATGCGGAAAACTCATAGGTGGTATATGCGCTAAGAAAATCTCTCCTTAAAAAAAAAATTTAAATGGATCATTATTACGATAAATATTATTTGGCTTATTTGATATTAATGATAATATAGATAACAATTGTACATAACTAACTTTCTTTTTATGCATTTTTAAAACATCATACTAAGAGGCAGAAGACACAATTTCACAGAAAAGAGTTTAGAATAATGTATCTAGGTAGTATTAGATTTTCATAAAATGTTGTAAATTTGATTGCATTTTTATATTCTATGCATACCTACAATAATAAATAATAATAATACAATGGAAATAAATAGGAATAAAGGTAACATTTGAATTACTTACAATGAAAAAATTTGTTATGCAACACCTAATACGCATCAACAAAATATTAGTTTTGCAAGTTTTTGCACAGTTGAGCATTTCAGTTTTTACTGCACAAAATCGGGTCTTTAACCATAAGTATTGAGTACTTATGAATACCTACCTATAATTACGATGCAGTTCTGATTCGATATATTAAATATACCATGAGTGGGATTGGATTCTACTCTCTGGTATATGGACATTTTTCTAAAAAACAAAATCATCTTTTACTATTTTTTATCGTTTTAGGTAATATTGTTTAAATTTTTTAAATGAAAACGTGCATTCTTAATTAATTGTTACAAAGCAAAATATTTTTTGTAGTCTTCAAAAATATACATATAAATTTAATTTTATATGAGCTGTTAATGAAAAGTATTTGTTTTACAGTTTAGATGAGCTGAGTTGAGTGGTACAGGAGGGGAAACCCACAAAATGTTGGTCTACTACTCCGCTCAACTAAACTTGAAAACTATAATAATAAGCTACTTTTAAGGTATTTGATTTTAGATCAAAATATTCTGAATAATATTCTATTTAATTACATTAAAAAATATTTTTTCACTAAAGAATTATATTTTGTTATCACTTAGAAGAAATATTTTCAAAAATATTAGTGTTTTCTGAAACAAAAACAATTGTCCTACATCAATTGGATCACTCTGTATACACACAATATATCTATTGTTATTGCAAGTACCTATTTGTGTAAACGTATAATATTTATATAAATTAATTGAGGATCACTCGCAGTGTTTATAATATTATGAAATTACAGATAAAAAAATGACTAGAACCACGTCCATAAATTAAATTTGTTAAAAAATGTGCTTGCTTGTGCAGTCGAATTATAATGACGTCATAATAATTATTAGAGTGGGTCGAACTCAAAAATATGGTCTCGAACCGAACATTTCATTCAACGTCGAACACGTCTAAAACGATTTCGCTTAAATCGCCAAAATGATTATAATATGTTAGTCAATATAGTCGGTATTACAATAATCGGTCTATAAAGTTTAAATAATCGAATAACACGCCGAGAAATAATCGCTGTATGGACACAATAATAATAGGTACTGTTAATGTTTTTAATATTATTTTTATTATAAAATTAAAAAAAAAAAAACAATAATGCCAGTAGTATATATTTAATATTATGAACATTCAACTCTGCACTTTAAAAAGTAAAAACTTCGATTTGAAGTCAGGTTCGATTTTTCCTCACCTTCGATCCCCACCTCGATATCTTATGTCGTAATGAAATATTGTAATATTATATTGTTATTATTACGATAGCAGGTGCAGTGTAGTATGGGACGATGAGGTAGGTATATAATAATAATATATTATAATGTACAAGCCGTGCTGACGACGAGTCGACGCGAATGACGGATGAGGTCGGAACTTTCGTCCCCCCCCCCTGAGTTTGCCAGCTATTTGCGTTGCACCGCCGTACGTCTAATGGAATAATTTAGACTGATGAGCGTCGAGTAATTAAAAATAAAATAAAAAAACAACAACAACAACAAAAAAGAGTAAAAAAGAGTAAAAAAGAGCGAAAAAAACATTAAAAAACGACACCGTCGGTTCTTCATCACTGTCAGATCCCCTCGTGGCGGTTTATTTTTATTTATTTTTGCGTTCATCCCACGAACACCCACACCCCCTTTCCTCACTCATCAACACCCCCGCACCGCGTCGTGGTCGAGGGCCCAAGTGTGTGCTGCTGCTGCTGCTGCGGGGTATATACCTATACTACGGTATAATATTATGAGGAAATCTGCATACGCGCACCGCCACGAAATTATTATAATAATGCGTATAATATCGCACGCCAGACCGTCTGCTCTGCGGGTCGACGACGATGACGGCGACGACGAAGATAATATTATGGCAAACAAAAACGAAAAATAATAAAAAATAAATACCTAAAAATAAAAACGGAGGGAAAAAACGAAGCAGCCCGAAAAGTGGAGTTATTAAAATTTCACGGACCGCGGCGCACACGACCGTGGTTCTGACGTAACCGCGACACCCCCTCGGCGACGACGACACGGTATAATATTATAGCGTATAGTATAGATACCTAGGTTTGGGTTCACGCGCTCCGGGTCAATTATAATTTATATTATTATTATTATCCGCGTGACGACGGAACGAAATAATCCATTATCCGAGGCGTCCGTAAAAAACGAAATAAAAAACCATCCTTTGCCGCCGAGCCATAATATATCGTAGGTACATCTCCCATTGACGAGTGTACGCGAATGCATCACCTCCGGTGCAAAATTTCGTCATACATTTTTTTCGTAATTTTTTTTTTCTAAATTCAAAATGACGCGAAAATCGCTCCCATCACGGTTCGAACGACATAATAATAATAAATATTATTATAAATTCATACGCGCGAGGTATACGATCGGCGATCTGCGGAGCGATAAAGACGTGTCGGTGCAGGAATTATGTGATACGCGATGAGCGAGATAAGAATAAAAATATTATCATAGCGATCGCGTCGTGGGCGCGTTGAGCGAGTGGGCGACGGTGAAGACGAGTCTCTTTCGATTCCGTGTCGTCGCGGCCGCGAAACTGCATTATTATTTGCCGACTGGATGGATGGACGGAATGTCACGACGATCACAATAATAATAATATTATTTTATTTTATAATAATATTAAAAAGATAGGTACCTACGACCTACCTACCTACCTATATGTACCGCGTGACAGTGAACGATATTATTATTATTATATTGTTGTGACTGTTGGCCACCCGACCTTAGCCTACCTATCTGTAATGCGTCTTGTGTAATACTTGACATAATATTATAAACGCGTTAAATATACATAGGTCCCGAAAATGCACACGATTGTTTTATTATAGTATATAATTAAAAATTGTAGCACCCACGCACGAATGAATCAAGGTAAATGTCAACAGTCTAGTACACTTAAGCCTATAATATCATATGATATATATACATGTTATATTGTAACCAGCTCGAACTAGAAAAATGCTGTAATTTAAGCACTTGGACACAAATTTCGGACCCGAAAATGCACACGGTTGTTGTACAAGTGTATAATTTTAAATTGTTACACCCACGCGTGAACGAATCAAGGTAAATGTCAACGGTCGAGTATACTTAAATCTATGTCATACCTACTACCTAGGTATACAATATGTGTACAACCTCTTTACCGTTTGCAGTACTATAATAAAGAAAATTCTATGGCGGCAAACGTTAGAAACCTTTTGATAACAGAGGAATTTGGACTATCCGTTTGCATTGCAAACGCCATGATCCACCGTTTAGTCTGTTCAGTTTCAGTAACCAATACCTACCTACTGTGGTATAATAATATCAAACGTTTTATAATTATAATTTAAATAAGTAATAACAATATAGTATGTTATCATCACAATTATATAAAATATTATAATCTATGTTATCACGGAATACCAATAATTGTATAATTATTTATGAATTATACCACGGTTAATTTACATACCACACCAAGCGCTTACGCATTTCAACCTTTTCAACCTTTCAAACGTTGGCGTTCGTCCTGCAAAACGTTTTCCGCTATAGCATTTCCTCATAGTGCGGCACGAAGGAAGTAGTTCAGTACACGCTTGACACTTGGCAGCGAAAATCAGTATTTGTCCTCGCACACATAGGTACTGTATTCGCGTCGAATAGGTGTATACCTAGGTATATAATATATTATTGTTACCAGCTCAAGTTTGAAACATTTTGTAATTTATGACCAAAATTATATAGCAGTATCGTGTGATTTCGTATTTTTATGTTTATACCAGAATGCAATACCAATGATATGAATATTTTACCCGATGATAACATAACTTTATTTTATTTTAATTATCACTTTTCTACACACAAATGTAACCACACGGTCAAAGTTGAATATATTCAACTATGCGGTATCGTTTGGTAACTGTGATTATTTTACACGTCACGGTGTAGTGTGAACCCGACTTAAGGGTTAGAAACGTTTGATAACAGAAATTCAGACTGTATGTTTGCTAAAGAATGAAATAAATGTTTGCAAACATTACGAACGCCATGACTAAACGTTTTGTCTGTTCAGTTCCAATAATTAATACCTATATTGGTATAATAATATCAAACATATGTTTCATATATTCTGTGGTATTATAATCTGTATTATCATGGGGTATCAATGCTATAACTATTCAAGACTTATACCAGGGTTAATGCACATACCGCACCAAGTGCTTCCAAATTTAAACCCTTACAACGTTTCAAACTTTGGCATTTGCAAAACGTTTTCTTCAAAAGAATTTCCTCATAGTGCTGCACAAAGACGGGGAAAGTGGGAGTGAGCATGATCGAATCACTATGTATAATGAATGCCAATACAATAATTATTATACTTATCATATTTTATATTTTTTCGACAATGCATATAAGTAATAGTTAAAAGTAAATAAATATAAATGTTTTGACTTTTGAACATAAAAATATTAAAAAAATTATGTGGTAATTTTGATATAATTAATTTTAATTATTTATTAATTGTATATAATGAAAAATTAAATATTTATAATATGACGTACCGATACAGAACAATAGATCCATTTTTAGTTCATTATTGTTATTATTAAAAAGAACCATATTTGTCAAGAATATAACAATAGTAATAACAATCGTATTTACTCATAAAAAAGATGACTCTAAGAAATTTTGTTATTTAACCTTAGATTCTATTTTACCATTTTTACCACATTATTGGTAAATTTACCGATATTTTTTTTACGTAAATTCCCCATCTCTAGTTATAAATTAACCGATACGGTGCAATAATTTAACAATGGCATTTTTCCTGCTGAATAAACAAACAAACCTCAATGACGTGTAGGACTCATGGTTATTGATACAGTTTTTGAACTAGTTTGCTATTCTATACCATCTATTATATGTAATATGTATAGAAGATGACGATTAGCGAAAACGACGATTGAATGTATGCGAATATTATACAAACACACCTTTGGCAGCAGCTATTCTTCTTCTAACGAAGACTGCGTCACCTTCGAATACGATTTACAATATTGTTATTCAATTATTCGCTGTTTGTCAAAGTGTGTCAACAGTACAATGTTATTACGAGTTGAACAGAGACCCTTAGATATAGACGATCGACTGAGAAAATACCGGTAATAACCGACTTGATATTTTGTTACACATGATCGGCCTCAAGTGCGCAGATTATTACAGATAACATACCTAATATATTATTATATTATCTTTTGCACACGTATATAATAGACGCACCGAGTTTTGCAATATAATTATTTTAATGTAATAATATATTGCATACCTACAATAGTCGTCGTAAACGGAATATCGTTTCCATAATTTGGCTAGAAAAATAACGATAAAAAATTACCTATTTTATGGTAAACGTTGAAAAACCACGCCTTTCGCGCGATTATTCCTCTACCTGCCTTATAATAATACGAACAGTGCCTATATAATAATACTCGCGGAATATCATATTATCCACCTTGTCGATTTTGCATCGGTTGTCCATTATAAATACCATACGAGTGAACCGATATAGGCGTGCACCAACACGTGTATTGTATACGTTTTATTATGTTATGACTTGCCCATTGAAATCTTTATGAACTGAAAAAATTGTGCCGAAGGTCCACAAAGCGGTCTACCACGCACCGTATATAATAAGTGTGTATCTGGAGCGTGTACATAATACTTATTATCCGTGTCACTATTAAAATATAGACTACGACATTATTATATTCGGGGGACGATCGATGGTGAAAATAAATATTTTGTTAGATTGTGAGCGGAGCGAGCATACAAATTTTCTACCAAAAAGAGTGCTTCGATTTGAACATAATGTATAGTATCCTATCTTATAATAAATTGGATCAAGATGGTTCTTTGGAGAGTTCGTTTTTCGATTTTCTCGTTAATTATTTAATGCCACAGGAGAACCACCGCGACAAATTACGAAAAAACGGGATTTTAATTTCTAACGTTTTGTTTATCACCGTAGAAACCGATAAAAAATTATTATATTATAATATCAATTCAACTTACAGGCTATGATAAATAATAACAAAATAAAATATCCAGACTGACAAACCGTCTCCGCTCAGAATCGTTTTTCTTATACAATGATAATATATCATTGAATTCAAGTTTAATACAATCCACTATACTTTGACCCACTTGTAACCTACTGTACAGCAGAGCGACATCCACTTACCCGCTTTTTTTTAGCATTTATATTAATATATTATGTTTCGTGTAGACGGTTCGGAACAATAAACTTCATCGCAAATAACGTCCTCGTGACGACGTCTTAATCAAGTCTTAATTAAATCTCTCGAATTCGTCTTTTTATTTAAATAATAATATATTATATTATACATCTGATGCTCGGTGTGTTTTTGGCGTAATACGATGAAACGAAATTAAATTCGGCTTTCCACACTAATTTCAGTAATCTGCACTCAAACACAAAATGTGTACGCCGCAGAACGTCGAGAACATTTTGAAATTGACTCTAATTATTACTTTGAATTCCTGATATTGTTTGTGCTTCTCGAGAAGTGTACTGTAGTGATACAAACTTCTGCTTTTCATGTGAGAAATTTTTTTTGAAATTTTGTTGGACCTTATTTAAAATACTTTCTTTGTTATTAAAATGTTTGTACTAAGAATAATAGTCTTTAAAAATGATTTAACAAAAACATAAAATAGATGTAATATTGGAGATCGTATCTATTATACTCAGTGTTGTTATTAGTAATTTATTAAATTAACACCAACAAAATCGCTAGATATCGATAAATATGTGCTAAAAATATGCAATAAAAATAACAAAATGTGTAAAAAAAAATTGAAATTTATTAATTAATAATTATACAAAAATAATTTTATCTATTTATATCTAGTTAAAAGTGATTTTATCTATCTATAGCTAGATAAATTCAATTTCTATATTATAATCACCTTAGCTCCCATATTTTATAAACCAATTACCGTGGACCGTTTATGCTTAGAACACAAAGTTTAAGACCTTAAAAGCAATTCGTCAAATTTTGATTCTGTTACGTCAAATTTTTCAGAAAAACTATCCACTGAATGCTTACAGTTGAAAAGGTGGTTCTCATTTGAAAAACAGAAGTTTGTATCTCTACAGGACACTCATCAAATAGTATAATAAGTCTCAAAAATTTGAAAATATGTTTTTCGAGCACATTTAAGAGTTCCAAAAATCAGATTTCGAATAACTGCATTATTGAAGAAAAAAAGGGGTGATCATGCTTATTGAACCACCCTGTATAAAATATTATATTTTTGCCATTCAGAAGTTTCGACTACACCAGATCATCTCGATGTTCTACACATTTTGAAAATATTCTTTACCATAAAGTTTATGGGATTATATTATAATAGGTTCGTTTTGTGTTTTATTGATCATCTCTCGAAGGTTGGATTTTTAACAAACATTATCTCGGCTTAATGTACTGCAAGAAATACAATTATGTGGGAGGAATTCTCGTATACGAACCTATTTATATATATTTTTTAATGTATTCGCGTTAGAAAACGAACTTGAAATTATTATTCTATTCGTCACGAATGAGGTGAGGTTTAAACGCGATATTGGGTAATTTTAAATATAGCCGCCGGTAACCTGCAAGGGTCACCCAACCGGAAAAATCAATCGGCGTTTTTATTAATAAAACGATTTTTTTTTGCACGCGGAAATTCGATCCATTAGATAGCAGGGCCCGCATTTCCTATTTGCTCGCGTATTATAAAATATTATAATAATATTATTGCACGCAATATCGATTATTAATTTATAAAATTACTAGGATAATAATGAAATAAAATATTCATATTTTTCTCCTTAAAATATCCTCGTTTTTAACGATTAGGTACTGTCGAATCGATGGTTATGAAAAATATATGAGGTCATATGATAACGATGTATTGGCAATAAAGGTTTGATACGGAAAAATCGATCAACGAAATCCTATTATAAGCATCTTGTGAGCCAGAGGTCGGAAAAACGATAGTTTTTTACTAATTATTTTTCCAACAAAAAAGTCAATATTATGATTTAGGTACTTGAAAATATACAATCTAATACAATTTTTAGATTCTGAGTGGAACGATGAATGTATTGATTTTACAATGATGTGTGTTTATATATTTTTTTTTTTAGTTTTTTTTAAAATTAATTTTTTTTTTTTTTTGTGTCTGTGTACACGATAAGTAGTCGAAATAATGCTTCATTTTCAACTTCAGTATCTTTTTCGATTGGAAAGTGTATATCGTTGGTGCATTGAGGAGGTCAAAATTTAAAATTCCCAGTAATTTTCAAAAGCGCCAAGAAAAACAAAAGAAAAATTAAGGGAAAACGGGAATTTTTATGCAAAATCGATTTATCACAAAATTGAATTAGGTTTTTGTTGTAACTTTAAAACAAATGACCGTAGATACATGGAATTTTCACTGGTTGTTTATATTTTCATTTTCTATACACCATAACATTTTCCAAATATTTAGACTTATTTTAAGCTGTTTACGGACATTGTCAGTTTCCATTTTTTTTTCTATAAATGTCAATAAAATTTTATTTGTTAAGTAAAAAAGCTTGAAAATTTAATAGACGGCTCCTAGGTTATTGTTCCAAAGTCAGATGAAAAAAATTAAAAATCCTAAGTCACAGTTTTTATGTATAAGCATTTAAAGTTCAAATCTTGACAAAATACGGAAAAATCAAAAAAATTAGCAAATTATTTTGAGTTGAGAATTCGTAAAAATTTTTTTTTTTAAATCTAAGATTTTAAAATGTAATACAAGATTCCTCATAAGATTATCAACCTTTATCAAAAAAAAAAAAATGTCTATAAGAAAGTCAAATTAAATTTTTATGAGCGTTTGAAATTCAAATTTTTACAACATTGGATATTCACTCGATTTCTCATGTAGCGATTTCCTTAGTTTGTTGTAATTCATAAACGAATGACTGTAGATACTTGAAAATTTCACCGAATGTTTATATTAGTATTTTCTATACACGATAAAATTTTGAAAATAATTTAACTCTTTTTAAGCTGTTTACGGACATTGCCAGTTTTCAATTTTTTTAGTTTTTTTTTTTTTATAAATATCAATGAAGTTTTTCCTGTTGGGCCAAAAAGTATAAAATTTAATACAAGGCTCTTGATCTATTTTTACAATAGCAGTAGAAAAATATTAAAAATACATATGTACAGTTTTTATTTATAAGCATTTAAAGTTCAAATTTCGACAAAATTTATAAAATGTATTATTTAATAATTATTTTGTAGTTAAAAATTTATAAAATGTTCAACTTTTACAGCTAAGGATTGAAAATTTAAAACAAGGCTCCGCGTAAATAGGTTATACATAAATTACTTTATGCACAATAATATCATCAAATATACTTAGTAACATCATAGTCTGACTGACCGTTTTCGTTCAGGATCGTTTTTCTTATACAATGATATTATATCATTGAATTAAAATTTAACACCATCCATTACAGTGACCCACTTGTAACCTACTGTACAGCAGAGTGACATCCATTTACCCACCTTTTTTATATTTTTTTTATATTGTATACAAAATTTCCACTAGAAGGAGAAATTGCGGACATTTACCCCCCGATTGTTTTTGACGTAGTAGGACATTTCCCCCAATAAATTTTTGATACGGACATTTCCCCTCCTCATTTTTTTTTAAATTTACTATTTATTAATATTATTTTATTTTCAATATGAAATTATTATTTTGCCTGTTGTCTAATATATTCAAATATTTTCATAAATATAATAAATTATAGATGTATATTTTTGATCAACTGAACTACTTCAATCAAATTCAAAAACAATTTTTAAATTATTTAATATCTAAATTTAATATATTTAACATAATCTAAATCAGTTCTAACAAAAAAAAAAATAATATATGTTTAGAGATAACAAAAGAATCAGTAATCATATGTTTTTTTACAAGATGCATCATTTTTTTATCGGAATCTTTAGCCATTATTATTAATTATTAATTATATTTTATTTAATACAATTTTTTTTTTAAATTTTTATTGTTTCAAGTATCTAGTTCAGTATATCAAACATAATATACATTATACATATTTTATAATCTATTATATATTTATAAAAATAAAAAAATGTTTATATATTTTATATTTTATTTAAAAAAAAAAATAATAATATTGTATTATTAAATTCAATATTATTATTGGTCAATAATTAACTTAAAAAAAATATGGGGGAAAATGTCTGCATCAAAAATATATCGGGTGGAAAATATCCTAGTAGATCGAAAACAGCCGGGGGAAATGTCCATTTCCCAGAAGGATTGCTTTGATTTCAACAAATAGTATCTAATCTTTTAGAAAATTGGATTAAGATGGTACTTTAGAGATGTCATTTTTCGATTTTCTCAGTGGTTATTTAATGCCACGGGAAAAACCACCGACAAATTATAAAAATCCGCTAAAAATTCGATTTTAGTTTTGTAATTCATAATACTAATTCAACTTACAGGCTATAGTAAAATATAATAACAATATCAAATATCCAGACTGACAAACCGTCCACGCTCAAAATCGTTTTTCATATACAATGATATGATATCATTGGATTCAAATTTAATACAATCCATTATATAGTGACCCACTTGTAACCTACTGTACAGCAGAGTGTTATCCACTTACCCTGCTTATTTTTATATTTTTATAGTTTTAAACAGATTGTTTAAAATATGTTTAAATCGAATGTTTTAAAACAAAATGTTAAAAACTGCGAACCCTTCCCGTGACCCTAAACAAAACTACCTACCTATGCGTATTACTATACTATTATAGTATAATAGGTACCTATGTGTCTGTATTAAAGGCATCGAGTCGTTTGCGAAAAAAATTGTCGATTTTGTGAAAACATTATATTTTACATCTGCGCATATATGTATACAAAAACGATAGTGTTTATAACAACGGTGCTCTGACATAACGTCCATTGAATCACATTTGTCACGGTCTAAACGAGTGAACGATTTGTTTATCATTCGCCGAGATTTTCCACTCCAGTGAGTCGCTATTACTCGCCGTATTATGTGCACAATGTAAAGTCTACATTACAAACTACATTATGTTATATTATTATGGTATTGCGATATCGATAATTGTTATCCCACGGCGATAAACCTTGTCCGGGTCGCACACATATTATTATTATAATGTATAGAATATTCTCGACGTTTTTACACCATAACGCACGACTCCCACAAGTCCTATACGTATAATACCACCGAACCACTAACACGGTTCTAAACGTCGTCGTGGATCTAACGCCGCGATAAACGCTCAGATAAAACATAGATGTCCGTCCAAATTATTAGATACCAAATATGAAATAATTTATTACCGAACGGCCCGAAACAGCCTGGTAGGTATAGTAAACACGCGCGAAAAAAATTTAAACTCAAGCACATCGTAGACTGCATTTAACTCATCACCTGGGCAATACCTATCCTTCTTAAAAAATGGATATTTTATTCAAATTTTGATTTTTGGAATTATCAGCATAATATTTATTGCAGACCATATTTTCAAATATTTTGATATTAAAGAGCGTAGTTCTGTGGAGATACAAATTTTTTTTTACAAATAGGAACAACTTCTTTTTACTGTTAATTGACGAGCACATATTTTTTTGAATATGTGTGCATTAATGTTTTAAATTTAAAATAAATTATTAAAGTACGTCTCGAAACAGCTAGGTAGGTAGTAAACACGTGGAACAAATTTTAAACTCAATTCCTGTGTAGGCTGCAAGATGATTTTCAAAGCATGCTCTTCATCCGGGGCAATATCTTTTTAATAATAGATATCTTATTTAAATGTTGATTTATGGAATTATCATTCATCCGCAAATTTTAAATTATATTTTTGGTACATAAAGTTTAATAACTAAAAACTACTTGTTAAAATTTCAATTTATACAAATTAAAATTAAAAAAAAAAACATTAAATTAATTGTTTAATTAATTAAAAAAAAAAAAAATGTTTTTATCCGAAAATTCATTAAATGTCAAAAATATCTAAGTATTTGAAAATACAATATGGTGGTCTATAAGTGGCTCTACGAAAAAGTTCTAAAAATTGGAATTTTAACAAATGCGCAATATTTAAAGAACCAAATGGGGGTGAACGGGTGAATAATGGCTTCTTCTACAAACTGCAGTTACATAATCTGTGTACAGTTTGTTTTTTACAACGATGTATCTCTTGGGCTATATCTTTTTAATAATGGATATTTCATTCAAATTTAGATTTTTGGAATCACCAACATAATATTTATTGTAGACCATATTTTCAAATATTTGGATATTTCAACCATTTAAACAGTTTAGTTTAGCACATATTAGAAAATTAGAACTCATCTACTTAGACATTCAAAAAAGTATAGTTTTCAAGTTATCAAACTTTATGCATAGGTACCTTCTAAGGATAATAAATATTCCTTTAATGTTTTACCCACAAATATGAAATATAGATGCGATTTTCATTTTATTTGGAAAATTTTCTCAAATTATAAAATTTGTATATATTAACAACAGTTACACCGTATTGATTTTATCAAAATAATTTTAAATCCAACATATATTTTAAACGAATGAAAAACCAAATTTCCAAGGAAAAACATTTAACATTATATATTTGGCACATAAAGTGTAATAACCAAAAAACTACTAGTAAAAATTTCGATTCATACACATTAAAATTTAAAAAAAAAACATTTAATTAATAATTTACATTGAAAAAATATGTGCTTAATATTGGGAAAAAAGTTTTTATCTGAAAATTCATTAAATGACAAAAAAGTCTAAGTATTTGAAAATATAATATGGGGGTCTTTAATAATTTAAGATTATTGGCTATGCGTAAAAATTCTAAAAATCGGAATTTCAACAAATGCACAATATTTAAAGAACAAAATGGGGGTTAGCTGGTGAATAACGGCTTGTTCTACAAACAGCAGTCTGTATACAGCATCTATATAAAGTTTGTTTTTACAACGATGTATTTATTGCGCATTATATAATACATGAAAAGTATACACTGCGAATACAACACGTTTTCCCGGAAAAACAATTTAAGTCAAAACCATAGCTACCTTTTTTTAACAAGTACTATATTGTAATGAGAGTTATTTCGGTTTTAATGTTTTACGGGCTTTAAATTAGCGTACATATTAATTTTTAACATTTTTTCCGGTGAATGTAATTTGACCGATTTCCGGTAACCCACCCATGCATACCCAGGTATATATAGTTTATGTTTAATCGTAATCAGTGTATCGCTAAGCTCTGCATATTTGTAAAACCTAACAATAAAAATAAAACATAATAGCAATATAGTTATTATAATAATAATATACACTTAAAACAAACAATTATTGCTCGAGCTGCAATAGTATCAACAATAGTTGTGAGTCAATCGTCTCGGTGCGGTTGATTTGGTCAAATTAATGAGGTCCAAATATGTTAGTCGTATAAAGTTAAAACCAGAATATAATATGGTATATAGTCCAATATATTTTTTGTGCAATTATCGTAGTCCAAACAATTTGGTTTGTCCAATCCACGAAGTCCAAAATACTCAACTTCAAAATGTATTGTTCAGTCAAATTTTAATTATCTTGTGTTGGAAAATAGGAATTTATTGATAGGACTTTTTCATTTTAAACTATTATTCTTAATTAATAATTATTTATTTAACAAAACGTTTTTAGCTTAAAAACCACCGCATTAAATATGACGCTAAGAATGAATTTTTATATCAACATCATTATTATGCAGTTATACAAGGTGTAACAGAAAGACGTGACAAAAAAAAAATATGGTACTGAAACGTATGACAACAGTTGTTAAAATTATATGATTTATAAATAATTTAAGAAATATACTCATGTCCGAAAATTCCCAAATAAAATATTTTGAAAAAAGTTATTACAATCCATATTCATTGAGTCAAAAAAATATTGATATTTTAAAAAATTCTAAAAATAAACTACTTGACTTAGATAAATGTTTTAACTATCAAAATTGTTCTTATAATGAGATGCACAATTGAATATTTTGAATATATCCAAAAAAATTTAAATCAAATTTTTAATTTCTTATTTTCAGTGTTAAAAAATAAAAATAATTTTAAATATAATATATGTGTAGCGCAAGTGATTATAAATTATATAAAAAAAGGTAAATGAGAAAAAGAGTTATTCCAAAAGTCAGTTCTATACTATATATACGGAATTTACTTGGCTAATTTATTTCCTCGGTGTATCCATCGACTGCTCATAAAAACAAACGAACCTATGGTAAATAATTTATCAAGAACTTAAAATTTTTGTGGGAACGAAGCTTGGAACCACTTCGTTTGAAAATAAATAAAAAAAAAATTTATCTACTTATTCTTTTTTTTTTGAGGAACGTGGACGAAAATCACAATTTCTTTAAATTAAAAAATCATATTTTAAATAGTAATATAGTTTTTTTTCCTGCGCGATAATAAGTAAGAAGGTATTTTTATTTAGTTGACGATTAGTTCATTTATCGTTGTTCTTTACCTAGCATTATAAATATAAATGTATTATTATTATTCCTAAAACCGAATTTTTTTAATTAAGTCGGTTAAAAAAGTAACGACAATTATTGGAATGAGTTTATTGATCCTTTTAAAAAGATCTTAGGTTTCCCCACACTGCTCGCCATTAACGAAATCACTGTATATCTAAGCACATTGACTTGAAACTACACAGTGACCCAAATACTTTTTGTAATGAACTAAATTTACAATAAATGTGTGGTTCTCATTCGTTTGGTTTTCTCAAGACATAGACTTGTAAAATAATGAATAAATAGCTACATTAGACTTAACAAATAATGGAGAAAATTACGCTGGGCAAAAATGTATGTATTTGACATATGACCTAACCTAACTGCTAGTTTGACTAAACATAAATTGGACCTTATGTGATATTCTTGTAACCGTCCCCATCACTCTGGGTGTACGTGAATCACGTGTTATCCCGTGACGATGACTTTATACCTTAAACAAGCTCATTTAAGTATTTTATACTTACTTTGTATAATATTCACATACGTTAAAAAATGAAATGTATTTGTTTATACTATGGGTTCTTTCATCGTGGAATTACACGCCAGCCAGCTGTTTCTTTACCTACGCGTAGTAGCACTATGCCCGCATTGAAATTTGTTATATAAGATTCGTCGAAATATAATTTTTTTGTACGAATCGATTTTTATAAAGCGTCAGCGAGGGTTGTTGAATACTAAAAAAAAAAAACACCGAATACTTTTTAGCCATATATCGGTAACGATAAAAGCTTTTATAATATATGATGTGATGGGTAATATCGTTAAGTCCCTTTCTCTGTCGGAAGAAATCTGGCAAAAAAACAATAAAATGCCCCAAGAGAAAGAGACCATTCAGGCATGCCATTTTTATGGAATTGTTGCCAAGTTCGGAAACCCAATGAATCGACACAATTGTTTGTATTCAAAGGAGGAGCAAATGTTTATCAAAAGTTTCCCGGAATCTATTTTTCTTTCACATTTTTAAACGCGCGTTCCCACCGAAATGATAAAATTCCATTGTGTTTTTATTAGCGCTATTAGCAGCGTTTCTGTGGGGTAACGCCGTCCTTATATATTATATATAATACACAATTAGTTTAATTTAAATCGCAGCTGGGCAATCTGTAACGGTTTGAACGCAATATTCGGCTGGGGGTTAGACAATATAAAATATAATAATGTGTGCACATATTTCTTCTGGTATTGATTTAATGTCCCGAGTATACGCATCTCTCTATTATTATATAGTGAAATACTGAAATATGCGCGAAACAATGCAGTCGGTTTTTAAACAAGGCGTATCTAATAGAAAATAACATCGTGCATTGTTGTACAACAAATTAATAATAACAACAATGGTAATAATAATATTGCTATTAAATTATGATTATATTATGTACAGGGTGATATACTCCCTACACGATTTCTAACTTAAACAATGAATTTATTCAAATTCTTTGACACTTTTTTGTACTACTATTAAAGAGTGTGTCAGTATCGAACTTCTGTTTTTCAAATGAGAACCCGCTCCCTACACCCTTTTATACTGTAATATTTTTAGTGAATCATTTTTTTTCTTCAAAATACTTATTTTCCTATCCAATACAAATTCGAATGAGTGGTTTCTCGGTTATTAAAATGTTTGTACTATGGATAATAGTGCTTAAAAATATAAAATGGACGTAATATTAGAAATGGTACCTATCTATTATACTTGGACCATTTGAAAATATGGTAATTTAATATATCATGTTTTAAATATTCCAAAATCCAAATTTTAAATGAAAGGGGATGAACATGCTTGGTAAATCTTTAAACGATATGCACGAGGAATATTATTTGTAATATAAAATAAATACAACTGATTGTATTTTCAACAATAAATACCCCAAAACAAACCAAGTGGATTTCTCTACCGTAAAAAGGTAAGCGATCTTGTTTATTTCAAATAATACTCGTCGTGAATAGCAATGTTTTAATAACAGTGAATTTTTTTTTTGTGAACATTTTATAATTTTTCATCAAATAAATCCCTTGATAGTTATAGTGTATTTAACCTAAATAGTTATACTTAAAACTCTGCACTAGTATTACCGTTTACCCGTTATAATATTTTTATTCTATTAAACATAATGTACAAAATGCAGAATACAAAATATGTATAAATGTTTAATATTTATCTCGGTAATAAATGTTCAATTTAATCGACCATTGAAATGTTTGCATATTTTTTACTTCAGTATAAATGCTGAGTGTATTTTCCTATACATTTATTGATTTTTCAATTTTTTGTTATTTATAGTTTGAGTTGTTTCCACAGTTTTATTCTAGATACTTTTTTATGAGTAGTATAATTAAAGTTATTAAAAACGTTATATTACATTGGACCTAGTTTTAACACAAGACCGCAAGTTACAACTATTGATAATCGATAAATATGTTTTATTTAACACGTGGGGGGTACCTATATACTTTTA
The DNA here is from genome assembly GCA_008086715.1 of Sitobion miscanthi. Lineage (NCBI taxonomy): Eukaryota > Metazoa > Arthropoda > Insecta > Hemiptera > Aphididae > Sitobion > Sitobion miscanthi. The sequence continues at coordinate 26,380,056 of CM017805.1, read as the reverse complement.
TTTTAGTTCATATCCACAATTGTTTAATTTCTTCCAATTAAATGATATACATTTAACTAACATTCCCACATATAGAAAACAATTGAAAAACATTTACAAACTTATCTATATCTCTAGTTGTGAATATCAATATTAATTAGTCGGTAACTCCCAATGATATTGTCTTTTTTTATATTAAATATACAACTGGAAAAAGTAATACCTATTAAAGAAGATCAGCTTTGAAAAAGTATAGATCAATATATTTTTAATTCATACGTATTAGGTAAATATATTAAATAAAATTCATTCCATTTTGAACGAAAAATATATTCATGATTAAACAAGTCAAATGAGAAAAACAATCAACAAACAAAGACAAGCGCCGAACAATAAAAATGTGAATGAGGCCAAAAAAAGAATAAAAATATTTCGAACATCAAGTTCACTATTCGCAATTTTTCATACATTTATAAAAATAATTTTGTGGGAATCAGCCACTTTTAATTATTAAATACGGCTTGAGGTGAATTTTAAAGTTGTATAACAATAGTAGGAAACTATAAATTATTTATAAATAAAAAAGGGTTTTTTTTTTATCTATTATTTGTCATTAAATGCAATATTTCCTTGACAAAAAAATAATAATATTTTTGTGTACAACTGTTAAAATTTGGCTGACTTTAACGGGTGTACTATAAATTCGCCACCCCTGCCTGCCAATTACCTAGGTATAAGTGCTCTACTTTAAATTTTAATTTTACCCGTTTAAGATACGTTTACACCGTATTATTATTTTAATAGTGATATTAAAACTATGTGTTTTATATTGTGCTTTGGGACTTGAGTGCAAAAATGTCGACTATAATATTAAGGTAACGTTAGTATGAGTTGGTTATTACAATAATGTTCTATTTTACCTTCGGACATTCTATGGTATTGTGTATCTACATAATGGTCGCACGGAACGACAAGCGATTTCGTTTTGCATTTTTTATAACTACCAAAATTAACAATTGTCTGCTTTTTTCCGTATCAATGTTTTTCGTTAAATAATTTTTGTTGCAGACTTAGCTCGTACTGTTGTTTACTCGTATTAATTAAGTCTGTTAAAAATTAAATAAATTAGTACCTACCTATATTTATTAGTTATTTATATTTCACGAAACAATAGGACAATTGTTATTAGGTAGCACTAAACAAAATTAAAACCGTGTTGTACACATCGTATACTTTTTTATGGTCAAACTACTAATTTTGGAAAAAATATATATTTTAATTAAAACCAAGGATGTATTATTATTTGTATATAAAATTATATGACTGTTATAAATTTAATTATTAAATTCCTTTCGAATTTCGTTATTTATTTTCAACTTGACATAGTTGTTTCAAATACATTATAACCAAATAACGAAATCTCAACTAAAAGTTTTAATATATTATATTTAAATATAGAATATATAATATATTTTTATGATACAGTATATCGGTACAATGACTTGAATTGACGATATCAAATTTGTCTTCATAAATCAAACTATTATTTGATTCCAATTTTAAAAAAAAAATTAATTTTTCAATTCAATAATATACTTAGCATTAGTGTAGTTGTCTTTTTTCTTTAACCTAATTATTGATTATTTGTTTCTCACTTAGGGTTATATTATTATGTCACATTTTGATACTTTAATCATGGCTTGAAATCGATTTCAAAATCGTATTTAAATATCGATAAAAATCGTTAAAAATCATCTAAGTACCTAATCAAATGTAATATCAAAATCAATTATTTCTTTCAAAAATATTCAAAATGTATATTGAAATCAAGAAAAATGCAAATCAATAATTTATGCCAAGGCGAAAGTCGTTTTACAATTTTTATAATATGTATACAAAACAATTTTAAATTTAAAGAAAAATAATTTAATTTTGAAATTTCACAATAGCAGATATGTCTATTATATTGTTCATATTATGTAGGTTTTAATAAATAACTAATATTTCGATTTCTTAGTCCTGCTACGCAGCTACGGAAATAACGATGGGTTTATTGTACCTAGTCTGACATCAAAATTGAAAATTGAAAATTATAATTTAAATGGAAAGAGAAAAATTAGGTCTAAAATCTAATTAGAAATTATAATATGATTAAACCGATATTGTGCAACGATAAAAATTAAATAAAACTATAAAATAAATATATTGTTTTTAATTTAAATCAGGAAAAAAACAAATATCTATAAGTGAAATTGAAATTGAAATCAAAATTTTTCCTTTTGATATCAAGCCCTGACTTTAATCAACTAAAATTATTTAACTCAATATTATTGTGTTTACACTGACTTAACAATGAAACTGTTAAATTATTATAATATGTTAGAGAGGAAATCGATTTAAAACGCAATAGATTTAGTTTAATAGTTATTATTGTTTGTGAAAACGTGCAGATTGAGCAGTGAATGTGTAATTCGCGAACGACACATTTAGAATAATACATCTCAAACGGTTCAACGATTATGACTAGGGTTATGAGTATGAAATATTTCACATGAAATTTTTGCTTTGAAATATTTCAAACTTGAAACTTTCACCCTTCTTAAAATATTGGAAAATATATTTTGATACATTTTTTTTTAAATTGTGTTTTTTGGTAGATATATCACTATATTATGGTCATACTGATTTCATACTTGATTATTGATTATTAATAATATTTAATTCCGGGTCATGATATAAAGAAGATAATATTATATATATTTAAGACAGATAATTATTATGTAATTTGTACACTGTACTATGTGTGAAATGTTTCTATAGTACTTTTAATTAACACTTCAAAAATCGGAGGTGTTTTCTACTTTACTGTACTTTCTACTTTAGTTTTTAATAAAAATTTGTTTTTTTATCAATATTTATATATTATACAAATTACATGAAATTTCAGAACCTTAGTTATACAAATAATATACGGTTTTAAGTGTGCACTCGATTTATCAGGTATTTACAAACGATGAATGCATAGCAATTGTCGATGAATTACGATCCGAATTAGTGATTTTAATAACAATCGATGACCTGAGTGTACCTTTAAAAGGAACTGCCGTTGCCGACTGGTTCTCTAGCTGCAGCTGATGTATATTATACCGACTAGAGTATAATAATAATAATATAGGTAGTTTAGCAGTGTCTAATAGGTAGAGTGGTCTATTTCGTCTGAGTACATATTCGAATCAGCCGCACGGCCATCCCGTTGGCAATAAAGTGCGCGTCGGTGGTGCAAAAAAGGATTAAATTCCATTTCGAGAAATGTTTAATAGCTAATTGGAGAAGGTCTTATCGTCGAGTGTATAAATCCTCAATGAGTGTACATAAATCCTCAACGGTTGTTGTACACAGTCGTACCTAATACATTCTATAACGGTGCAGCACGAATTCGTTCTATTTCACATGTTATATATTAGGTAGGTACATTGTTGTCAAAATATATTATTATTATTATTGATTCACTTGTCCCGAGTTAAGTAAGATTTATTGTAACGAGACGTCGTTTTTTCGATAATTACAATCTCTGTTGAATATAATAGTATGTTTCGTTGTATCGGATCAATTAATATATTATTACTACGCTCATAAATAGTAAATAGTTATTCAATAGGTACTAAATAACATTCCAGCACTTACAAATAGTTATTTTAGGTTCGGATCGAAGTGAAAAGTTATTTATATGACAATAATGCCCCTCCTCTCGCAAAAAAAAAAAATAATAAAATAATAACCTTTCTGGGAAGCATAATAAAAGCTTAAAAAATACTTTAATATCTCTCTATATACAATGTTTTTTTTTTGTACCTGTTTATTCCCATTTTTCCTTTAATAGTATATTAATTATTAAAATTCTGATTTTTTTAATATTTAAATATTCTTAAAGACCATATTTTCAAATTTTTTCTTGAATTTTTGGTAGGTACTACTTGAAAAGTATCTTGTGGCGTTACAAACTTCTCTTTTTAAAATCATCATCTTTTGAAATTCTCTTTTCATCATTGTTTTGAAAATGTTGATATTGTATCTAAATAAAAAATATTATAAGTAGTTTCGGAGTTATTAAAATGTTTATGTAATAATATCCTTAATAATGGTTTTACAAAAATATAAACTATAATTAAATGTAGAATTGTTTATACTTGTATAATATTTAAATATTTATATTGATAGATCAGCAGTAATTACTGACAGTTTCAAATCACGTAAGATCTCTTAACCAACTACCATAGACGTATAGTATTATTCTTAGTACACAATATTATATAACTTAAAACCTACTCGTTTGAATTTTGATATATATATATATATAGATCTATCAGATACATCAAAATTCTCAAAAAAAAGTATCTGCTTTATAACAATTAAAAGTGTAAAAGTGGGGTTCACATTTGAAAAACAGAAGTTCGTATTGTCACGGGATTATCCTTTCGAAAAATCTCAAGTACTCAAAAATATTATGCTCAAGTGTGTTCAAAAGTTCCGAAAATCAGAATTTGAATATACCTGTACACAATTTAAGCATAAAGATAGGGTGAGCATGCTTAAAAATGCATTTTGTATATCGATAGTTCGACAGTTGAATGCAGGTGGTCATAAGTATTTTAAATGTTCCGTTTTTCGAAATTCACAAAATTCCTTAATAAAATATTGCGAAGAATTGCAAAATAAATTACATAAAATAATATATTATAGACCACAAGTTGTTATGAATATCGATATCTCGATTATCGGGTAAACCGTCGCGTTATAGGTTAGGTGTCGTGTCGTGCCGTGTCGAGTTCAGCTCTCAAAGTCCTTTCTTTGCACGCAACGTATTTTATCATATTATTTTTGTGGTTAAAACCAAAACGTGCTATAACTATTTTTTGTTTATTTTCGGGAAGGTCATTTTAAAGTTTCGTTTGGTTAATGTATATAGTAGACAAATTTATATGTATATATACTTGAACATTTTTAAAAAATCGAATAATTTAATTTTTTAATTCTAACCAAGCTTCAGATTAATTTAATTTTATTGTATTTATCTGTCGTAATATTATGTGTATAATATTCGGTTGCATATACCTATGTACATTTTGTAAAATGATTTGTAAGTTTGGGCGTATTGTATTTTTTTCCGTCGTGGACGACAACGTTTGACGTTTATTTCAATAAAAAAAAAAATTCTTTCACGGTGAACTGTGTGCACCTTATTAACTGGTTAATTTAAAAAAAATCTGTAAAATATGATACAACGGTTATTGTATAATACATATCCAGCGGAATCAATAAAACCCACATTTTCAAAACCGTTTTAATCTATAAAATATTACAGATGCCTACAGCGGAATTCATATTTTTTTGAATTCCCCGCCATTTTATAAATATTATAATATTATATTATATAGAACTCGATTTTCAAAACAAAAAAATCATGATACCACGGTTTGGATTGTAACCACAGCGTATAGTGTAGATAACACATTATATAATACTATTATAGTAAGTTCGTGATTTTCATTCGATCGGAATATTAATCGTCGACACTTGTTGTATCTACACACCTGTCGACGACGGTATCTACCGTAATAATTATCATTAGAGTCGTAGTTTATTTATTTATTCCTGATAAGGATTTGTGGTGTGGACCTGTCCAATCGAAACCCGACGGCTATCTACAGGTGATGCCTCCTGCAGGGCTAGGGTTAAACGCGGAGCAGGTCTAGGGCGGGCGGGTGGAGCAGACACACACGATATAAATTTATTTTAAATATTAGTTTTATTATCGACATTATTTTATAGGCGTACTACTCGCACGGCGAATTGCGCAAACACTCTGTATAGACGCGAGCGAAAACAAAACAAAAAATAATAACGATGATAGCAGCGATAATACTGTAATAATTACTGCTGCGGCCAGCCACTGCGCAGAGGTTAAAAATTTAGCGAGACTAAAAAAGTCCAATATTAATATTATAACGTAGATGTGGGGAGCCCGCGAGACCCGTATACCTGCGTGAATAATAATAATTAAGGCTGAGGACTTCTAGTCGCAGAACAATGTGTATGACGTATAAATGTGTTTCATAATGCTTGTAAGTTACGCTGAAAATGTATTTTGCTTATTTTTGCATATTCTGTCAATATTGCATAGTATAAATGCATATTTGAGTATATTAGAAAAAATAAAAACATATTTTGTCAGTTTTCGATCTAATAAAGTCAGTTTGGAAAAATAAGAAAATAATTTGAAAAACTTTAAGTGTAAAATGTTATTCTTTAACAAATTAAGATATATTGTATATACATTTGGAAAATTGAATATTTAAAAATACAATAGTAGGTACAGTACTAATCGCAGCATATCGGGCGATTTTCTGGACGATAACACTACAACGTGAGTAGCAGGAAGTGTTAATTGCTAATAAGTAATTGTTCGAGTTTTTATAAAGTAAACAATCAAACTAACTTTTTATATTTTCATCATTTTCATATTAATTGTATAACAATATTATAAACTTTTTTAGAGCATATTTTGTGTGCATATTTGTTGTTTTTTTAGTGCATACATATTTTCAGGTTTATAAGTACTAAAAATCTTCAGCCCTAATAATAATTAATATCATACGTTCATGATTTTCATTCGATCGAAATATTAATCGTCGACCGTCGACACTTGTTGTATCTACCGTAATAATTATAATTAGAGTCGTATTTTATTTATTTATTCCCGATAAGGATTTGTGGCGTGGACCTGTCCAATCGAAACCCGACGGCTGACTCGGCTTCTACAACAGGTGATGCCTCCTGCAGGGCTAGGGTTAAACGCGTAGCAGGACGACGGCGGGCGAGTGGAGCAGGCACACACGATATAAATTAATTTTAAATATTAGTTTTACTATCGACATTATTACTATAGGCGTACTACTCGCACGGCGAATTGCGCAAGCACTCTGTACAGACGCGAGCGAAAATAAAACAAAAAATAATAACGATGACAGCAGCGATAATACTGTAATAATTACTGCTGCGGCCAGCCACTGCGCAGAGGTCAAAAATTTAGTGAGACTAGAAAAGTCCCATAATATTATTAATACACACGTGACACGTACCTGCGTGAATAATAATAATATTATACTCGTATGGTTTTTTTCATTTATTCTGTATCGGTGACGAAACGCCGGCGGTGTCGGACGTATTTATTTGCGCGTGTGTCTGAGTTCAATAGTTCAACGGAATACCGGATCAAGGCCTCTGCTGCACTGCAGCGATCGCCGCCGTTTACGAAACTCTATAATAATATTATAAATCGATCTAAATAATAATAATAATGATAATAGTTTCGCCCGCGCTCGCATATAGAAAGTCGACGTGTGTACCCTTTTTTTCCCCCTCGCGGTCGCCGCGGGCAAACATCCGCTCCGACACAATTATATATAGGTATATTATGTCAGTATATATAATAATAATAAGTCTGCCACTTAATACCAATAGATATGCGATACCGCGCTCACCATATATATACCTATATAGAATCCGGTTGTTACCGCACATACCGCGGCATCCAGCTCGGGGGCGGCGGGAGAGCGGGTGTTTGTTTTTTTTTATGCAATAATCGTTATACATAATATTACAATTATTATTACATATTACTATTATCGTAGGTACAACAACACACGCACGTATGGTTTTTATTTTGTGCAACGCGGTTCAAGGTCGGAAATGGGCACAATAATATACCAACACGGTTTGATATTATCGAAAGTCGTACGAGTGTGTACGCACATACCTCCTATATTGCTGTAACACTAATACACTACATATACACCGACGGAATATATTAATCGTGATTTATAAGATATTTTTTTCCATCATCTCTCTCTCTCTCTTGCGTATCACAATGTGGCTCATATGTGTGCGTTTGACAGGTTCAGAAACAATAACACACACACACTACACGTGTCGAGTGAATAATAATATTTGCGCGGGCGGCGCGCGATGACTTTAGGCTCGAACACCTTGAAACATAATATATTATGTATAGTAATTATATGTATATAGTATTATGTAGTTTAGGCTGCCGTGGCGCAGGATATTTCACGACGCTCCCGTTTTGAAATTTGGAAAGGATCGCCACCGGGCGACGTGTCCTGCAGTGGTTGCTGCTGCTGCTGCGTTAAAGTCACCTACGAGCATAATATGGTATTGTACTATTATAGATGTCAGCCCGAAAACGGCACGATGTAATAATTGTTGCTTAGAATTATAATATCATACGAGTCGCGACTGTTGTTGTACACCGAATCCCCGAGGAATCGTTCGAGGTCAGCCGGCTGCGGGCTCACATGTTTGCAAGTCGTCGGTATTTTGCGTAGGGTGCTCGCACGATTCTCCGATTATTATATATGTATAGTGATATCATGTAGTTGAAGCCATCGTGGCGCAGGACATTCCACGTAGCTTCCGTTTTGAAATTTGGAAAGGATAGCCATCAGGCGACATGTCCTGCCGGCCCGCAGTGACTGCTGCTGCTGAGTTAAAGTCACCTACGAGCATAATATTATAATACCATACTATATGGAGACCACTAGGCTAATGCTTCTTAAACCATAAATATTGTCAAATTATTGTAATCGTTTTAATGTTTTTTTGCGAGTTATTAATTTTTTTTACGTTTTAGATTGAGTTTTGTTTTATACCGCGGTCGTGGTGGGTAGGCGATTTCACTTAATTCTAGTCCCTGTGAATGCATTTGAATAATATATAGGTATAATGACAACGGCGTATTCAAAACATAATTTTCCGCTGGGAAGAGGGGATTTAAAATATTATTGAAAAAAAAACTGATGTTAAATTTCTAAATGTACTTAATCTGAGCAAAATATTTGGGGGGGAGGGGTCATCAACCCCAACCTCACAAAAGTGCGGCCTTTGGTAATCAGTTGTTGTACTATACTTGTACTCAATCTTATGGTTGGCATAACTATATTATATAATTAAAATTATTTTAACATTGATTACAACTGCTGTAACTATTCAATATTTGTACATCAACCATTTTATATGGTTAAATTTGAGTTACTATTTTATACAGTTAAAATTACTATAAAATAAGTTGGTGCTAAGCTATAACTTTTTAACTAATTAATTTTAGTACTCTCAACTAACCACATTGTTTGATACAATACTAAATAGAACGCGTTACGCTAACTGAAAATTATGCAACTATTTACTATAACCAAATTTTTTTTTTCGTGATCGACGTTAGTAATAATAATTGTTGCTAAGAATAATTTATTATAATATCATACTAGTCGCGACTATTTTCGTAGTATTATAGTAAGTTGTGCGGTGTGCTGCTTTTGTCGTACACCGAATCCCCGAGGAATCGTTCGAGGTCAGCCGGCTGCGAGCTTACCAGCTTATATATATTATCATTATATACCGCCACATAATATTATTATAACATAATATAAGTACTCGCAAGTCATCGGCATTTTGCGTAGGGTGCTCGCACGATTCTCCGATTATTATTTCGAATCCACACGTTCCTACGTAAAATAATTTATACACTGCAGGTGATAGGTGACATACGATATCGTATAGGTACACTGCAACATAATTGTGCCTATACTGTATATTATAATATCATCCCCCATAGTCCTACGTGGAGAGGTGGCGATCTGATTTTATATCACAACATTTGATTAGGTCCTACCCAGGGATGTACATAAGCTTGAACATTTTCAATTGAATATTTCTTTTTTCTTTGAAATTTTCCGAAAAATTTCCACTTTTTTGAAAATTTTGAGAATTTGATTTATGATTTGTGATTTGTAATTTTCTCGTACGAAGTAGTTAGTTTAAAATTGTGAAAATAAATCGAATAATTAATAACAAAAAATGGAAAAATCAATAAACGTAGGAAAACGTTTATACACTCAACATTTATACTGAAATGAAAATACAAATTGTTTAATAATAGATAAAAATACATATTTATAACCGAGATAAATTTATTTGGATTTTGGATTTCTTATATTGTGTTTAATAGAATAATATTAAAATGGTAGATGGTAAAACACAAGTATAGGTACACAGTTTTAAATATAATTATGTAGGTTATAATATACGTTATTTGATGTGAGAAATTATTAAACTATGTTTACAATTTTGATATTTTTTAAATGTTCATGAAAATGACACTCGTTCCCCAAAAAATATGTTTCTATGAATTATAAAAACTCATTAAATGTTGCACTCGACATTTTTTTTTTTTAATGAAATTATTATTGGAAATGTAAATGCTCAGTCCCATAATATCACAGCTGGCAGCAAGTACATCGCATCATATAAATACTATACGATATAATAATAAGTATACAACTTGATTTATATGCCATCGATTATCGACAATATTCAACGTCTGATTCGGTATATCGCCATCGTATGTTGTTGAATCTACTGCACATTCCTACATAGAATATAATTTATTCACAGGCGATAAGTGGCATAATGCCACACACTGCGACATTGTGCCAATAATGTTATTCGCCAAAGTTGAACGTGAGAAAAGTTTACATAGATGTCGATCTGATTTTAGGGGTGAAAATACCTATATATGTATATCTCATACCACTCATCCCGAAAAACATGTTGCCACGGAAATATGTCTACTTGTTACACTTGAAAGTTTTGATTTTTTAATGAAATTATTATTGGAAATGTAAATGCTCAGTCCCATAATATCACATCTAACCACAGCGGACACCCAGAAACCCACACTCGATAAAAAATTATTCGGCTCATATATGGGCTAACCCAGACATGTCAAACTCAAAGTATTAACTGGGCCAAATATATTGAATAGTTTACTAGGTAAGTCGCGCGTAAAAACAAATTCATAGATTCATTAGTCATTACAAACACAACTACAAGAACAATTTATTATTATTACGTAAATGTATTGTTATTTAGTTTTGAAATTACGAAAAACTCAAATCAAATATTTTTTTTGATACTTGTGATTTTCGACATCTCTGTTTTCCACCACTAACATTAATATTTTCGAAGAAATTTTATTGGACGGAGCCACTTTTAAGACTTTTTATACTCTAATAATATTATATAGGTAATTCTGATACGAAATTAATTTTTTTTTTTATTAATTTACTTTACAGTTGGTAGTTGTGGTTCGCGCGTCTTTGACATGGTTCAACAGGTATGAATGTAGTAACCGTATGAAAGTTATACAATTATTTTCACAGTGGTCAGCTGAAGGGCTCAATTTCGCGTCAACTTTTCAAAGGAGATAGTGCCACCCCGTGACCTTGTCGCAGAATTACGCGCAAAGACCTCTTGGCTCTCTCGTCCACGTTATTTATTACATCATAACTTAGTTAAATTTGTAAAAACAGGGTGTTGGTGGCAAGTAATAAATTGTGAAAACGCGTCATTTAAAATTGACCCGCCACTGATTATTGACTTGACTCGTCTATCGAACGTATATCACGTTCGACGTCCGATTTGGAGGTACCTATGTCGTAAACTGAGCATTATTTTCGCGTAGGCCGACCGCATTCGTCGTGATTCATTATAATAATGATGCACCTGTACCATCATATAATATTATGGTCTAGTGTATTGATACCCAAGTGTGTGGGCCGCGGTCTTGACGAAAATATTGGAATTTCGATTGATAATCACATACTTACCTCTACACTGCGATGACACTGACAGATATTTTATGATATTTACTTCGTTAGACTTTTAATAATAATTGTACACGCAATCAACGGGGCGTTTACATCGTTTGTTGATTAGCATTTACATAATATTATCCGGTATGAATCCGAGGACTTTGAACACATAAACGTGAGTATACTTACCTGGTAACAAATTAAAACAAGGATAATATTATTTTTGGATTTGTTTTAATAGAATATTATTTTTTCACGGTTTGAACAATTTATAACCGGGTTATGAGTAACAGTTGATAAATATGTTCCAACTGTGACAAAAAATTGTTTTAAACCAAAGTACGAAGTAGAATTCATTGAATCAATTTGTCTAAAAATAAAATACCCACTTAAAATAATTATAGAAATATGGCTTGAAAAAAAATTATATACAACAATTTATGACGTTACAAATACAAAGATACATCTTCTATATTGTATTGTTTTATGTATTTATAAACTATAATAATATTATGTAATATCCCTAAATTATTCTATTAGCATTTACAATTTGAAAAATTATCTTTTTACTCCACTTCAGAGTTTTGCTCGAAATTTATTATGAAAACGATGATTTATCCTTGTTTTATATAATTGTTTAAGTTTTATGCAGTAATATGTTACACTGAATTGAACAGTATGACCAACGACTGAGGGAAGTGAGATGAGCGTTTTTGTACTCAATTCTACTGAATTTGCTGTTCACAAAATTATATTTATATTGTTTTAGGATGGTCATTAAGAAATGAGTTAATTAATTGTGATCAGGCAGAATACCACTATTTAGTTCGATCGCTTAGGAAAATAATTTTCGGTTAAATTTGATACAACGATCGTTTGGGGTCACTCAAATATCACAAAAGAGTATTAGTCACTATTATATTTATTAAAAATAAAATTATCTGAACAAAAGTTCTAGTAAATCTTTAATTTTAAAATAAAATCAATAAAATAATTAACTATTCGTTTATTAAAAATAAAAAAATTGATTTTTCAACGGTTATTCGAATATATAATATCCGACGAAAGATTGAAAATATGAGTAAGTGTCTTACACATTATTTTTTTAGTTACAATTAGTACAATTTTCTTTGGATTAATGGTTTAATTGTTATAGTATTTGTTCATAGTATGAAATATTTACAATAGTCTCAGAATATTACGAGGCTGCAGCACAATAATTTCGAAACAATTAAGAATTTATATACCTAGTAAATATTGTATTGTGAATCAATTAACCAATTTAATTTTGAAAGCAGTTGCCTATTGTTATTTTGTGTATACAGTATAGATATAATAATACCTTCAAGATATTTAATTTACTGAACTTACTTAAAGGATAAAAAAAAAAGATATTGTTGTTGAAATACATAAATACTATAAAGATATAGAAAATTATTATGACCTAATTGTTTATAATAAAGGTCGATTGATATTAAAAAAATAAATATTTTAAATTAAAGCCGAAGTTTTAGTTGCAGTTAATTTTGAACTCAATAATTGTGTTAACTTACTGCAGTCATTGTAAAAAGTAATAATATATAATTTCTACACAGTATGTACAGCTAACATGACATACTTTTTATTTAACTATGAATACACAGGTTAAAAAATTACATTACCTACTTGGCCTTTTTCATAAATTGTTCAAACTACTATTTCTATATTTTATGGCTTAGTTATGGTAATATAATTATTTAAATAAACTATGAATTCGAAAAAAAAAATGTTTCAAAGTTTTTAAATAATATAATATTATTATAGATTAGGTATGATGTATATGGAAATTCTACGAATATTTTAATAATGCGTAATTTATAAAAAATTTAGAGCTACATGTTTTTACCGATTATTGTCAGGACTAATTTTTTACGAAGTATATAATTCTATAACTTTACTGCACCAAAGGGCGATGACAGACACATAAAAAAATATATATAAGAAATAATTAAATTATATGAGCAGGAGTCCTATACATTTTGTATTAATTTTTATTAAAAACTTTTATATAAACACTTTATATTAGATTACTTTATTACTTTCTCGTTCTTACAGTATTAATTATGAAAATTATTATAATGAACACTTTTTTTTTATATATATATTTTAGTTTACAGTGCCTAAAACATAAATTTAAAAAGAAAAAAACACACACATACATCATATTAAAATCAATACATTCAACTATTCGGTCTGCAGATTCAAAAAAAAAAAAAAAATGAGAAGAAATAAATTCACGTTTTTAATAATAATAATAATATGTCTAACAGAGCACGCTTAATGAAAAAATATATTTATGGTAACGATTTTATATTTTCAGTGTTTGTGTTATTATAATTTTGTACTCGGATTTAAAATTATTTTATCCGCGATTAATCAGCCTCTAAATTAATCACTAGAGCGTGTTTTGAAAATGAAAAAAAAAAATACTTAACGAGTAATCGAAGAAAAATCTAAGTAGTTTGGCGAACAAAAGGAAACTTTATATTAAAAAGGGCGTGTTATTGATTATGATTTTTTTCTTCTTTTATTAAACACAATAACTTTATCGGCGTGCACATCGGCTGATTAACTATAATTATATTTTATGGGTTCACTAATACGTATAATATAGTTTTTTTATTATTTTAGTAAAAAATAAACGTTGAAACTTTATTTTATTATAATATTATTATGTACATACATATATAGAAGCTCTTCGTAATAATATTATTATGTAAACCGCATTTTAGGCTCATAAATGTTTTTTTTTTCATTTTTATCGGTCGCTTATTTTAACTATATAATTTCAGCCTACATCCCGCCCCTTCGATAAATACTGCTAACCAAATTTATTGTTACTTTAATATTCATTGCGGGCGAAATACTTTCAAAATGCATTAAAAGCCATTAAATACATTTTTTTATGTGTTAAAGTTTTTCGGTCCACTTTATAATACATATTGATATTATTTTTCAGTCATATAATAATTATTATTTAGTTCCATCACGTCTTGTATTTCAATATAAATACAATGGTTTTAAATGTTTTTTTCAACTTGTTTTTATACTGTTTTTACACTGTCAATAAAATAATGACTACTAATAATTAGTAATTACACTTAAAATGTCATTAAAAGTTTTCATTTCTAATTTACACTTCAATAAAATTATGATATTGTACCATTTTTATACAGATGCGTGATAGTATACAATGATGAATGCACTATATAATATTTTTGATGAGTTATTTTAAATTAAACCAAAACAACTTTAAAAACATTAATTTAATTTAAACCTGCAGCGTACCACAAACACAATAATCCAACTGCTATAAACATATACTATATTTGATGGGTTTATTTTCACTCAAAATTTATTCAATTATTTAGTATATAATATGTCATTCAAATCCAATTCAATTTAATGTTTTAATTAAAATTAAAACAAAATCAAAATTCGCTGCTGATCACGTGCGCGCGGTAAATACCTATATAACAATATTACTACGATATTACGTTGACCGACATCTTCGATTTCCCGAAGCAGCTAGCCGTTGTGAACCATAATCGTATTTTTAAATTGCGTTATCCGCCGTTTCACGGGTTTACTGTTATGTTGGTATACATTCTTTAGGATCCCCGATATCGTTAGGTTTTAGGGCCTGCCCCGCCGGGTCGACCGTTAATGGAGTCGCCTGGAATTGGCAATTATGATATTATTACGTTACATACACGATATTATAGACACGTGCTCGTTTCTCGTGTCTGTCTAAATAAGTCTATAGTCGTGGATATCACGATGTTGTATAGTTTAGTGGTGAACTCATTTTTCGTCAACAAATCTCGACGAGCAAAAAAAAAAGAAAATAAACGTAGGTACATAAAATGTAAATTGTATTATATTATAAGCAACAACTTTGCGATAACAATTAAGGGACGACTGCGAGTTACTGCAAATTATCGAATTGGTTTCAGGGTCGTCTGCAGGTAACACATATTATAGGTAACCATTCCCACACAGCATTTGGGAAATAATAATATGTTATAATGTTGACTTAATATTTTTAAATAGTTTTTGTAAAAATGTTTTTTTTAAATATATGATTAAAATGTTTTGTAAATGTTTTTTATAAAACTTTCAAAAATATGAACTTCTTGGCCAAAGAATATAACTAAAATACTTCCTAATTATTCATGCAACTTTTTAAAATATTTTTACCATAGGTAGCAAATATTTTATGCTGTGTGGGTTGGTCCAGATGAGCTTTTATAATGACGATACAACCATGTTAAATTAACTTTTCAAATATATTATAACGATAATAATATTATGTTCAACCAACAACAATTTCTTTCTTTCCCGTTTCACACAGACTTATGACTGTCTCTAGAATACCAGCTAGGTATGGTTAAATAAGTGTTGCTATTCGGTCTCTAAGTACTCGTAGGTATGTTTTAAACCAAGGCATGTACTTTTCAACGCAAAATTGATTAATAATATCAATAATATTAGTCAGTTGCTTACAATAAAATATAATATTAAAAAAGTGGTTAGGTGTATGTCACTCTACTGTACAGTAAGTTACAAGTGGGTCAATGTATAATGGATTGTATTAAACTTGAATTCAATGATATAATATCATTGTATAAGTAAAACGATTCTGAGCGGATATGGTTTGTCGGTCTGGATATTTTATACTGTTATTACATTGTATTATAGCCTGTAAGTTGAATTAATAATATTATTATTATTTATTCGTTTCTATAGTGATAAATAAAGCGTTAGAAATTAAAATCCCAGTTTAGCGATTTTTCGTATTTTGTCGGTGGTTTTTCCCGTGGCAAATAACTATTGAGAAAATCGAAAAATGACCTCTCTTAAGTACCATCTTGGTCCAATTTGCTAAAAGATAAAATACGATACGTTGAAATTGAAGCACTTGTTCTGGTAGAAATTTCATATACAGGAAAAAAAAATAAACACCATTGTAAAACCACTAGCTTCCTCGCTCCGTTCAGAATTTAAAACAATGAATTAATGTGGTATGAATTTTCGACATACATTTTTGACCTTATTGTAATTATTTCAAAATTTGGCAGTCATTCAATCGTTAAATATTTTCACCGATACACTTTCCTTCTCAGCAAGCTATTAGATAATATAATATTCATTATAAACTTTCCCAGACATCTGAAAGCCCAATAAAATATCATAATAGGATTACCTACTGATTTATACATACGGCAACCGATTCGAACAGTTGTACGATGATAAGTCATTTTTTTTTTTATCGGCAACCAATTAGTACGTACACTTTAATAATAATCGACCCGGGAACCAATAATTCCGTATTATCATCCCAAATAAGGTATAATCCGTGCGGTGTACCTACCTACCGTGGTAACAATAAGCGTACGCGGTCGGAGTGTTGCTCCCGTTTTATTTCCCATGTTTATTAGATACAATAAGTATGCGGTAATATAATAATAATAATAATTCCAAAAAAACCGTGTAGGTACGTGTCCATCAATCTCTTTGTACGAGCGTAGACATTCTATACGTGCGTAACAGGTTGCAAAACGTCCGTTTGTCATCGCATGATAATAATACAATACCTCTACCAACAGATCTATAGTACGTAGGTATTACGCATTATCGTAATGTTTAACATAATATATTTTGCAAAAAATGCAAAAAATAAATAAATAAAGTTGGTATGATTTTGGAAATTATTGAACCATTGGTTGTTTTTTTATTTACATTATAAGTTACAAGTCAATTTGAAAATCTATCTCTTGACAAAATACCGTTTTTGGCTTGTGTCATTATAGTCCCTGGGATGCGATATATTGTGTTCAAATTGGTTTTTCAACGAACGGAATATAAAATGAAAGATTTTATTTATAAAAATTTGTTGATTAGAAAATATAATATGTTGATGCCAACCGTATTTTGACGACTAACATTTAATATCATAAAAATAGAATAAACTCTCATCTAATATCAAAAATCATTTACAAACATGATAATTCAATAATATATTCGAACATAGTACGAAGTCTTTTGATAAATTTGAAATCTAACGTTTATTTGGACAAGCCGTAGATTTCAAATACATTTTTAATAATTTAATATACCTACCTACCTAATACGTTGTGCAACGAAAGTTTTAAGTTTATGGCGTATTGCGGTATTGCAAATAATCGATAGTTAGACTACCATATTATACACTTACCAGGAAACTCAATAAGGTTTGTTTCAAAATGGAAATACTTAATCATTTTGGCACAATAGTACTGAAAACGAGAAGTTTTTTTAAAAAAATCACTGTTTTGAAACTTGTGAAAATACCACATATCACGCATAATCACTTCGCACACCTTAAACCGTAAAAATATAATAATTCGATGTCATTTTATTATTGTGTGTGAGTTTACGACTGATTCGTAAGATTTGCCACTAATCATTGGACTTACAAGTTCGGCAGTTGTATCGTGAAAATCTATACAATACCAATTTACAATAATATATTATTATTGTCTTCGCTGAATATATAGAACGTGCGGTTTTCCGAATTCTAAACTTTGTTTAACTCGACTAACTTTTCAAAGAACATAATTGAGTTGAGAAAATTCAAATATTTCACTGCAGCGGAGCGAGGAACAAAATTATTGTTTGACACGTACATATAGTCCATAGTTTAAAAAAACGTTCTCTGAATTCAGTAACTAATAATTACGATATATTATAAATATAATATCAATGTTATGGTTACAATAATAACATTTTAATTATTTATTTCTAATTGTCCTCGGTCGTCCTCGTCACTATTCCCAATATATTTAGTGGCCTATTCAACCGCGTGTTATATCACTTGAAGAAGTTTGAAAAGTAGGTCAGTACTTTTTAAATTCCTATCGATCGGTCTGAATATGATAGCCGTGAAAATTAAAAATTTGAGTCAATTACAAAAAAGTATTATAAAATATTATTGTCTATGAATAAAATTCAACCATACAATTATCATTTTAGATTCTTAGTGGAACGATGAATGTATTGATTTTACAATGATGTGTGTTTTTTTATTTTTGTATCTGTCATCCCCTTTTAGGACAGTAAAAATGCTTAGATTTTTTTCAACAGTATTTTTTCTGATAGGAAAGTGAATCTAGTTAGTACTTTGGGGGGGGTAAAAGTAAAAATTTTATTTTATTATTTAATTTTAATATTTTAGTTTCCAAAAGTGCCACATTTTACATGAAATTTTCACTGGTTGTTCATATTTGCATTTTTTATACACAATAAAATTTTAAAAATATTTTGATTTGTTTTGAACTGTTTAGGAATATTTTCAGTTTCCAATTTTATTAATATCTTTTTCTATGGATGTCAATAAAACTTTATTTGTTGGGTAAAAATCTTGAAAATTTAATACAAGGCTCCTACTATCAGTGGCGTATCCAGGGGTGGGGCTGAGGGGGCTACAGCCCCCCCCCCGAAATTTCAGGAAATCTTAAATTATTATTATTTATAAAATATTAAAATAATATAAAATACATAGGCGTATAGTGCAATACGGACATACGGTATAGTAGAGGTATAGAATATAGATTAAATCTATTCTGTGGCATTACATTGTTTCCATAACCAAACAATATCACAAAGACATAAAACGTGTATAACGTCATGCCTATCAGTATCGATATTATCATATTATTCACATTGTTATCATTGTTAAATAACGACTAACGCGAGAGCAACTTCATCGTGTATACACAGCTTTAGTGTACTACTCGTTTTTGTAACACCTTACGTTTTTATTTATTAAATGTTTGGTAAACGGTTTTAAAAATGAGTGAAAAAAAACGTGCACAAGGTAATTTAGATAGATTCTTTAGAAAAAAATCTAAATCGGAGTCTAAATCTGTAAGTACTATTGATAATTCAAATTATCTCATTCACAAATCACATTATGTTTATAATAAAACTCAAATTTATAGGAATTGCTGTAAACAGTTAATTCAATTTTTAAATTTAGCTAAGGTAAATTGGTCAGTAAAGGATTGAGATTTGATACAAAATGTATTTTAATAATCCATTAAAAATTTTACTATAAAACATTAAAACTTATAAAGTTATAAATAGTTTTTACTGGGTAAGTATTAAAAACAAAGATGATTTTTACATTTCACTAATCTAAAGCTTTTGCTTTTGCTTTAAGCTGCAATGCTGCATGTTATATTAAGTTATAAGCTATTCTGTAAGTGTTAAATATTTTAATGCAAATCTTATTTTAACAAATCTAAATACATTCAACTATTATTCTAATAGATGCCTACTTTGACACTTAGTACTTACTGGGAATAATAATTTATATTATTTAAAATTAATTTAAATACTGAAAAAAAAATCAAACTATAATTCTCAATAATTGTTTATTATTTTATTTTTTATTACACTATTGCTTTAGCATTAACCACTATTATTTAAGATAGTACTTTCTTATTACTGAGACTAATATAATATTATTTTTCTAACTAAATTCGTTTATTTTTAATATTTTATAAGTACCACAAATAAAGTTTTTTATTTTTTTATTTTTATTTTGCTGTACTTCTGCTATTTCAATTACTTCCCGTTTCAACTGCAACTGCAGATAGAAGTTTTTCAACATTGAGGAGGTTGAAAAATTATCTTCGAAACACAACATCTGAATCACGGCTTGTAGGACTAGCTCTATTATCCATTCATAGAGATGTAGATATTACTGATGATATTGTACTAGACAAGTTTTCGAACAGTGGAAAAGCTAGACGACTAAAATTAACAATATGATTAAAATAATAATTTATTGTTTTAAAATTTTAAATATAGTATTTTTAATCACTTATTTTAACTTATTTAACGACTTATCCAGCCCCCCCCCCCCCAAAAAAAAAAAATCCTAGATACGCCACTGCCTACTATATTGTTACAATGGTATTTGAAAAATATTAAAAAACCTTATTCACAGTTTTTATTTATAAACATTTAAAGTTCAAATCTTGACAAAATACGGAAAAATCACGAAAATTAGCAAATTATTTTGAGTCAAGAATTCATAAAAATTTTTCTTTTTAAATCTAAGATTTATTACAACATTTGATATTTACTCGATTCCTCATGTAACGATTTCCTTATTTTGTCTATGTATTTGAAAGCAATGATAAATTATTAGGCGTATTGCATTCGAAAAACGATTCTGAGAAGATCTGTTGACTGTTAGCACGAGCATGAATAATTATCGATGTCTGATTACAAACTACAAGCATTTATTTTAATTTAATTTTTGTTCGTATTTTTCTGTAGGTAAAATAGGTGGGTAAGTAGGTACCTATACTTGAATTACCTGGGTACTTCAAAGGGGAATTACCCGTTGGACTTGTAAGTTGTATCTCATAATAAAGTTATTTTTATAAGCCTATAGATTTAAAAGTTTTGTATAATAATGTGTCTCAATGAATGCTTATACTTAATATCACACAATCATACTGTTATTATTATTATTAAAGGCTGGGCAAGTTAACTATTTTTTTTAACTCGTTAAGTTAAGTTAATTTGGAAAAATTTAAGTTAAGTTTAAAGTTAAAAGTTACTTTCCTTTTCTATTTAACTTGTTAAAGTTACAAGTTAGTTGGAAAAAAAAGTAACTTAACTTAGTTAAAAATAAGTTACTTTTTTTTTCATATAAAACTTATAATTACACTATTTACACCTCATGTTAAAGATTTACAAATAACATAATATTATAAAGTAGGTCTTTATATCTTAAAAAAAGTATTTTGCTGTAGGTACCTACTTACAAATTATGAAATCCAACAAAATAATTAAATTACGTATTTGTATATACCTATTTTATTTTTTTACCTAAAAATTTTCCAAATGGATGCTAAAACTTTTAAATTTTACTTTGTTATTACCAACTAAGTATTAATGATCAAATTAATCATAAATGTATTTTGTATAGTATTAAATATTGTTCAGTTAACAGTTAATAAAATAACTACTTGTCTAAATACAAACATTTATAAAATTAATTTTAATTATTGTTATTTATTAGTAAGAATGATATATTTAATTAAAGATAAGCTATTATTTAATTTTACCATAGTTTTCGTAGACATAATCTTATGATAACAGCTGTATCAAAAATAAAATAACATGGACATTAACTAAGCTCATAATATGTATTCACACATTAAAATTCATGAAATATGGCTAAATAAACAACTGACGAGTAAGTACCTAACTCATTATATATTGTCTATTATTATACTTTATGATTTGTTTAAGAAAATTCAAAATAATAGTAAGTTGTAAATATTAAATACTGTTCACTGTTCCATGCTGACTACTAGCACACAAGCGAATTACCCTCAAATCAGAAAAATAGTGTAAAAAGAATAGTAAATTGTTGACAACACGGCACACGCTTTAGTCGACCTGCTTTTAAATTTTACAGTACCAAGTTTGTCAGGTCATTTAAATATAGACTATATATTAAGTATTATTATTATTCGTTCAAATTATTCGTTCCATACATCAGCTGATATTTAATAATAAATAATAATCCACCCGGTTATAGTAAATACAATGGGTCACTCTCTCACTTCGAACAAAATTATTCTTATCATTTCCATGAATGAATATAAATATAACAAACAACAAATTTTAATTAAAACTGACAGTTTACAAACGTATATGGGATATTAGATTTGGATAATATATGTTTTTCTTTTCTAAATAATAATTACCCACATGGCACTAATCTTTAATATTTAGACATACTATATTCTGTGAATAAGAAATAATATAAAATATTATTCTTTATTTCTCATAAGTCGTTTAGTATATTTTGACATTCATAGTTCCATTAACTATAAGCATTGCTTAAATATACAGTAACTTTAATATTATAGTACATTTAATCAATGGTAGGTCTCTACTTATATTTAAATACGTTATTTTAAAATCCAGACATAGTGCAGAACACTTCGACAGTCTATAATATTTAGAATACTCGATACCTACAAAATAATATTTAGCAGAATAATTTATATTTAACATAATAGTTATTGTTATTATCATTTTTTTTTTTTTTTTTTTACTACACAAAATGCTATAATAAATCTTTGGGATTCGTACAAAGAAAAAAAATAACTTAACGTGACTATAAAATAAATTAACGCGTTAAATTAGAAGTTACTTTAAATAAAAAGTAACTCGTTAAGATAGAAGTTACTTCTTAGGAAAAAAGTAACTCGTTAAGTAACTTAGTTAAAAGTAACTTAACTTTAACTTTTTAACTCGTTAATGCCCAGCCTTGTTATTATTGACACTTCGCGTAGACGCTATATTCATTTTATTATCATACCGTATTTATGTTATATGCGTGCTATAGAAATGTATTACATTTTCCATAATCGATAAAGGTCGAACCACCTATTTTTTAGTTATGCCTATAATATTAACATATTATTGTACAACTGTCAAAACTCACATACTGTCAAAAAGTGATTTCCTATTAAAATTTTTACAAAATATAGGTACCAAGTTTTGTTCGGATTAGGATATTACTAGTCAGTAATTATGTAGAAAATATGGTATCGGTACATGCGCGTGTACACGGGGGTTTAATGGTTCAAACTTAAACTGAAACGTTTCAAAAAATATTATTTTTCGACATGCAACTATTATATTATTATTTTACCTGTGTAAAATACAATTTTGAATTTTTTTAAATATTATTTTGTATTAACTACCTATTCGACTACATTGACGTTCGCACGTTCTACACAATATATATTACCTAAATTATTATTATTTACAATTCTTGTATGGTTAATATAACTGTCCATGTCATATCCGCCGGTGTAATGCGTTATTTTATGGTAATCAGCAGTTTTTGTCACCTTTAGTGTTTGATGTCTTAAATATTTCTTGGAACATATTATAATATCTGTGTAGCGTTTATACTGCACGTCTACTCTGTATAATTGACTAACGAGTTTTTTTTTTAAATTATATATTTTAACGATTTTTTAGTCGTTAAACCTGTAAAAATTGATTATACACTCGACAAAAATGAAACAATATTTTTTTGTTCACATCAAAATATGTTTATTAATTATAAACCAAAAATAATACGAAAATGTCTAGACAATAATATTTTCAAAAAAATCAGCACATTGGCTATAAATATAATATTTTACATAATAAATATGTTCACGATGATAAAAGGAAAAAAAAATCGAAATTTACAATTATATATGAACAATTTAACAATTTGAAATAATTTAATATTTTAAAGAAAAAAACATATACCTATGACGGACAGGAGACACAATAAACAAGGGGGGAGGATGCGAGATGGCGTATTGGTGCGAAAATGCGATGTTGCTGGCCACTGGTCACCTCTGCACGTTCTCCGACCTGTCTCGCGGGTTGATGAGTGTCACTGGCGCGTTTGCTCGGACGACCTTGCCCAGCCGGCGAGGCCAGACCGAGACGGCCACGGGAGCGACCACGGTTGACGGTGACGGACGGCGGCTAGTGCGCGATGTCGTGCGCTTTGACGGTCGACGGCGCGATGATTCGGCCGACGGACGACGAAGACCAAGACGCGGAGCGAGCGAAGTGAGATTTTGTACTGCGGAAAGGGTGGGGACGAGCGAAGAGACCGATGTGGGATTACCGCTGGGCGAAAAGGCGAGAGTCAGCGGACCACAACGCGATCCTTGACTCTCGGTAATTTTCGCACTGGCGTTGTCCCTTCGGCCGCGCCTTCGTGTCGCCGCCGCGGTGAAGTCTCACGCCGCCAGATCCTGTGAAACAGTTAAGTTCCGCGAGTCCGGCGCCGCTGACGTCCCCGTGTTCCTGCACGCAAATCTCCATACCACTCACCCCGTGCCGAAGTCTCCGCCGCTGACGTCGTACCGAGTCACCGCCGCCGTCATACCGTCGGGGCGGAATCGTTGCCCACGCCGGTACCTCTACTATAGCCGCTGTGTCATCGCCGTCTTCCGTCGCCGCCGCCCCACGTGACCGCAACTGCAGCCAGCGCCGAGTGTGGTCGGAGAACATGTGCGGGTGACTTACCGCCGCGCACCGTCCGTGCTCTTTCTCGCATCCTCTCCCCCCCCCCATTCCATCGCCGTCATCCTGTCCGTCGTTCTCATCCAAAACGTCGTCGAGCTGTCCACCCTTGGGAGTCGGAGTGGGATCGACAGGTACCGACTCCCGAGGACGGCGCGTCCCCATACGACGATGTACAACTACTGCTCGTTAGCAAAACGGAATGGTCCTCTTCTACTTCCGAAATGTTCGAATTATCGTCTCCCTGGACCGTGTTTGTTGCTGCCGAGCGGTGCTATCTCTGGGATCGGAGTAAGCTCAAACCCTGCTGCAGACGACAGCGCATCGCCGCTCGGCAGTCCGTCACTGTGCAAGCAGACGGACTCCTTGACGTTTTCGTTGAACTTTTCTCTATCTGCGCCTCCAAGAATCGGATTTCATCCTTCAGGTTCCGACTCCGGGGTCTGATCGTCGCCACTTGCAGTAGTTGCGCCCGTATCAATGGCAGACGGCAGAAGAGTAACACTAGACGCACGAGGTATTCGTCGCTTTCGTCGGCGTAAGTGCCTTCCATTTTTTTGACTACAATGTCTTCAAAGATTTCGAGCAATATTGGCGTTTACCGCGTCGCGGTCGATGTTATGATATAGGTAGTTGCCATCTCTTATTTTTTGAGTGAAGACATGTACGCATACGGCAGGATCGAATTGAGGATTGGTAACGAGCTAAATACAAATATTCCAACGCAGAGACCGATCTCTCAGACGACGACGTAGCCAGCTAGTATGTTTCTAGTCGGCCCGCAGCATTCGAAGAATTTCGAGCGCGTTTATTTTTCCTAAGACCATTATTATTAGGTAGGTATTGATACAATATTATTATACCTAATATTTAAACGAGGATAGTTTCTGGTAATAAGATTTGTATATTTATTCTGTGATTAAATTTCAACTTTTAAGTAATCTTTTATGTATGTTACGGGAAAAGTAGGCAACTGCGCATGGTCCAATTAGATTTGGGCACTGTTGGTTAAATATTGAATATATATTAAAAATCGTGTAAAACATCTTACTGAGTACTTAAGTAAACATAAAAAAAAACTTGAAATAGATGCTTCAAATATTAGTTGCCTATTGATAGTTTTTAAATCTATTATTCAATATGGTACCTCCTACTGAAGAATTAATATTTTTTTATTTAAAAGTAGTTTGACATGAATGAGAGATTTGTCGATCAGAGAAAGTCAAATTAAATTTTTATGAGCGTTTGAAATTCATATTTTTACAACATATTTTGATATTTACTCGATTTCTCATGTAACGATTTTCTTATTTTGTTCTACTTAAAAAAACGTATGACTGTAGATACTTGAAAATTTCACTAAATGTTTATATTAGCATTTTCTATACACAGTAAAATTTTGAAAATAATTTGACTCTTTTTGGGCTGTTTACGGACATTGTCGGTTTTCAATTTGTTTAGTTTTTTTTTCTATAAATATCAATAAAATTGTATTTGTTGTGTAAAAAGGCGTGAAAATTTAATGCAAGGCTCCTGATATATTTTTAAAATAGCAGTTGAAAAATATTAAAAATACATAGGCACAATTTTTTTTATAAGCATTTAAAGTTCGAATTTTGAAAAATAATTCATGGGTTGAATGTCCGTTTTCGCTCAGAATCGTTTTTTTATACAATGATATTATATCATTGAATTCAAATTTAATACCATCCATTATAATAATCCACTTTTAACCTACTGTACAGCTGAGCAACTTACCCACCTTTTTTTTTTTTTTTTTAAATTAATCATTTATTAAAAAGTATATTATATAGAAAACATTTTGTTTTTATCTACCTTCGATAATCAAGCTTGTTTTGAAAGTAGCGAGTTATTTTCTCATAATCTTTACACTAAAATACATCCATTTACATTTACAATAAATTAAATAAAGACAAAATAGAATGAAAACTAAATACATACAAATTGTTTACAATTGAGACAAATAAAAATAAAATTGTATAAAGATGTGTTATTATCAATATTACCTATTATTTACTTTAAGGTGTTTCTTTTTTTCTTTTTATTATTTAAAAATATATTTACAATCTATACTACAGCTGGTATAATGAGTAAGTGTGGTGACATAAAATTACATTTGACATAGAAACTTTAACTGTAAAGTAGGAAGGCTCCCAGCAGAGCCACCTGACAAGAAATTAGGATTTATTTTATTTAATATTTTTTTTTCTCAGTTAACCAATTTTTTTTAAGCATTGAGCAGGTCTCTTGGCTATTGCCTTTTTAATTTTCTAAGGATGATTGAGGTAGAGGATGGACTATTAATTAGTGGATTTGATTGAGCGCAAAGCTTAAAGGTGTTTCTTAAAATTAATATTTAGACAGTTGATCCTAAGGCAGTCCTATAATTTCTCATCTGTTATCAAACGTTTCCAACATTTACCGCTGTAAAATATCCTCATCTATCATAACTGTATCATTACTGATACAGTATTAGCCAATAAGTTATCACGGCTAACGGCAGGTTTGAAATCGGTAACCGGTGTCAAAATTATTTTTTGACAATTTCGATAACGGTTTCAACCCCTGGTTACTGGTGGGACAATCTTTACTACGCCACCGTGTTACGCAGAAATGTATTCTGCATTTGTTGTCAGTATAATACAAGTCTACAACGTATAAAGTATTCGAATTCGTTTTCAATTTAATGTTAACAATATTCGAGTGAATGCTGTATTATTTTGAACTGTCAAAGTTAGAATGAAAAACTTGAATAAAGCAGTAAATTACAAAAAAATAAAAATAATTTAATATTATAGCGCATCGGTAGGTTAGGTACCCATCGGGGTGGTACCCATCACAATAATATTATATCAAAGAGTTACGAATAAAATTATTAAACGTTTCCATCAGTTACTAAAACTAATTTTAACGAGTAAACTGAAACGTGAATTTACGTATAAATATATAATAGGTACATAGTATTATATGTATATTGTATAATATAATGCTTTATCATATTATACTCATTATTACTCACTCTTTATATTAATATACTCCATTGTATTATATAATAAAAATTAAAGTTTTTTAGTGACGAATTTATAATAATCGCACTTACATAAAAACACTTTACTTCGAGGACAGTTTAGCACGAATCGACTACCTATACCGCAAGCCTTACAATATATCTAACAATAATAATAATAATAATTAATACCCGGAAAAAATAGGTTAAACTATCAACATATACTCTGCAGAGTGCATTTACACCCATTAATGTGATTTATTCGCCGAGACTTTTGATTTCAGTAATTGCTAAGAAAGTTAAATTCACCCGATAGCCCTAAGTATAATATTGTGGTTTAATATTGTGGTCGTACTGTTTCTGGGCAACTTTTTTTCGCAATGCTTAAGTGTACTCGTAACACTTAAACAGTCGAAACGTTTTTGTTGAAAACCAACAATAATAAAAAATAATAATAATAAATAACAATCTATTAAAATATATGGTTAGTGTTTTTACTAATGTACCTATATATAATAATCGTGTAACCACTAATAAACATAATAATAATATGATCTATGACTTTCGAATGTACTCAAAATGTACTTTGACATAATAATATAATATAATGCTGTTCTATATTATATTAATGATTTAGGAAAGGTATAAATTACAAAATATGATAACTACGACGTCACAGTCTCGTATCTCTGCGAAATAGACCAAACTGAATAACAATAATAATATTATATTATTATTATGGTGGAACACCTAAACCGTTTATAGGACTATAAAAACACGTGTATGCGACGAACCTGCAGTATATATAGGTACTATAACTGTGCATATTATATAGGGTTTAAAAATTTCGTGAAATTTATTTTCATGAAATATTTCGTTTACGGGAAAGATAAAAATAAATTGTTTACTATAAGTAAGTATCTAAAAGTTTATAGTCATAAACTTACAGCGAGTGAACATTTTTAAAAGTTGGTATGTTGTATCGAATATAATAATTCATAAATAATCGGTAAATAATAGCCCAACAGAGGGACTCAACTGATAAGTTCACTATCGATATCTGTGTGCACTGTGTAATCAATAATTATAATTCCTAAGCGTCTAAACGTGAATAACCGAATATTTTTAAGAAAACAAATATTTTTCATAATTTCATTGAAATATTTCAAGAGTGAAATTTTCAATTTGAAAATATTTCAAATTAAGAACCCTATGCATACATTAATCATTATAACTGAGAATAACCAAAAGATGGTCGCCATCAACTCCGGGTTTTCACAAATATATCAATCAAATTAACTGTCGATTATTTTAGTATTAATTATTATTAAAATAATGTTAATGACCAAATAACATTTATCTATAGACACACAAACGATCTCAGAAAACCATATTAGACTTACGTCGTTTGACATGATAAGAAATACCACGTCCAAGTTGAAGGTCTGTAGTAGTATAATGTTATATCGTAACAACCATTGGCGTGGCGAAGTGAAATATTTCATCGAATGGTTAATATTTGAATGAATTACCACCCCTTGACTACAATAATTTAATATAATTCTTATTATGAAAGTTATTATTCTTATTAAATATAATATGTAGTCATTCGTCCAGCCTTGCCAAATACATACTTATATAGTGACAGTGCCGACCGGGATGGAAGCTGACGAGAGAGCTTTTCAAGCCACTTATCAAAGACTATCGTTAAGATAATAAATAATCCAGTTAAGACGTTATTGTGGTCCAAAGAGCAAATTCGAGTCGTGGAGATAAAGCCCCATTTTTATTGGCTGTTGTACATTGTTATTTCGCGAAAGGATATTATCCCACAATATTATATTATTGCCGCAGAATTTGGACCTAATCACCAACAAGACCGCTAAGAAATTTTCTCGAGCAAACTAATTTATGCGACTTTATTTAAAACAAAAAACAAACAACAAGCATTGTTGTTTAACATACAAAACATTTATATAAAACAAACATTAATGTAAAGAAAATAGGTAGGTACAAATTCAAAGAACACGGCCTGTGCTAACAAAATGTAAACATAATGTAACTAATGGCCTTTTCTGCCAAAATATTACATGAATCAATATAAAAAAAAATTAAAAAACTACTTAAATTGTATTATTAGTATGGGTGGGAACCTACCCAAAATGGGTTTTTGCCGTAATTCTCTGTTTTTCTGAGAAAAAGAACATAATATTTAAAAGTATTTTATACGCCAGCGGTGGTGACATTATTATAATATGTAAAAGGAGATTAAAAATCCAATAGCGAAAGACCGAAGTCTGCGTACACAAATTACAGTTTTATGATTATAATACGAGTAAAAGTTATATTTGGCGTACACCCTAAGTAACCATAAAAATGTTTTACAACTACTATAGGCTATTGTAGGTTTATTACTCTATAACAATAATTGTTTTTGTATTATGTAAGTAAAAAAAACTTAGCAAAACGCGCATCTCCCATAACAGCTAAATTGTATATTCGGCTATTGTGTTGAATACATAATTAAGAGAAATGCTTTTCAGTCGTAAAATCACACTCAATCGCTCAGTATTGATGAAAATCGTTATATCTTATAATTTATGTCAATGTTACGTGCAGTTAATTTGACCAAATATAATATTACAATATCATATTATCGTAACTCAATTATTAGAAATTTTTATTCCATCACGATTTAAATTATCTGTTGGTTCTGTTAAAATAATATACCGGCTGATTCATTCAACGCAGAACGCTTATTCTTCAGAAATTATTAATGTTTTTGAAAATATTTTTTCCACACGGTTTCAAGTCGTTAACGTTTTTATTAGAACAGTATATTTTTATGCATATTATATTTTATACTTACAGTTTTTAAGTTTTAATTTCATCTTCAAAAACGGAAAGTTTTTCTGAGTGTTTGAGTATTTCGATACACGAAAATTGAATTTAGGAAAAGTATAGTTTTTGAGTCATAAATATTTAAGGTTTATATTGGTAGAGTAGTGGACAAACGTTTTGCAGGGTAACCGATTACCGTCTACTCCGCTCATCCAAACCTTAAACACTATTATAACTCATGAACTATACTAATCAAAAATTTGATTTTTATGTATTGATACGCTTAGAAAAATATTCTGCTTTGGAATATGATATTGAAGTCATTAAAAGAAATAATAAACTTAAAACATTGTTAAAGATACTTACAAAATAAAAAAATTGATTTGGTTATTTTTTAACATTGTTGCATAGAAATACAACGTAATACAATACGTAACCATATATTGTTTTATTGATAGTTAAACGTAAGAAATCGAATGATGTACTTTGGCTTCATAAATAATTGAATTATAAAATCGACTGACCTGAACTTCTGAGCCTCGTGCAGTTAAAACGCATGTATCACACACATTTTACCTCTCTACCTACCGTCAAAATTACAGTCTTTTCGCTCCAATCAATATAGAATGCTGACAACAGCAGACACGTTAAAAAGTTTTGATTTTTTTTAATGATGACTCAACCAGCTTAAAAAGTTTAGTCAAATTTAAGTTCTGCAGATACACAATATAATATAGGTAATTATAAATTTTAGTTAATTTATCATTATAATTACTCTAATCCGTCTTTGTCTTCAATCCAATCAAAATAATGTTCTAAAAATTATATTAAACAAAAATTTTCAATTAGTTAATCAAAAATAAATTACACAACTTTAGGAGTTCTCCCGTTAAGGTTCTTATACAAAACATTTGCAATTTTATTCATCATAAAAATGTAATCAACCCATTTAACAACACAGATTTTTCACAACTAAGAGAACATATAGCCTATAATTTACCTGTAAAGTACACGAAAAAATCTTTTGGGCAATCTTTTGTAGACTATTTAGGTCCAACCTATTTTAACCAGATGCCAAGTCTATCTAAAAAAAATATTCATGGCGGCGAACTTAATGGGAATAAATATCATAGTCCATACGCGGCTATTTTCTGATTTGATTACTTCTTAAATTTAAAGTCTATATTTCGGTGAGTTTTGTTTTGATTTTTCTCAAATTTAAAAATTAAAAAGTATTGTAATTTAATTTGAACTATTTAGAAATATAATAATTTTTGGAAATGATAAATATCTTGACATTTTTTCTATTGCATATTCTTATTTATGTTTTATTAAGTTTAGTTTTTATGTATTTTCTTTGTATTATCCATCTCGTGTTATGCATGTTAATTTTTTTTTTCTTATTTATATTTAAGAAGGCTGTGTCTTTTCATAATTTTAAGTTGAAAGGTATATTCTTATAATTCCTATTTTTTTATCAACTAAGTATTATTACATATAAATTTGTCAACTCTTTACTCCGTCACAAACCCTGGATTAAAGGAGTAGATATATATTCCTTTATATAATGTAATCTATATTTAAAGGAAATAATAATAATAAAAGAAAAAAAATGTAAAAACATTTATACTTTTTCAAATAACGAGTATGGCGATAAAATAATCGCTCGGTATTATTAGTTTGTGCATATTATTATTTTTGATTGCAAAATATAATATTATTTGTTTTATTTATTGAAAGTCGTAGTGCCGTGGTGGGTACTAATAGTAGTGATACGAATAATAATAATTATAAAACAAAGTAGTCAATGGCAACGACTATATTATTATTGCACACTACTCGAGTGAACGTTGTACATAATATTACTATAGTAGGCCTGTAACAACTCGTGTGCGTGAAATATGCGTCGAAAAAAATTTCTCGATAAGTGCCAAAAATTTCCCTTGACACTGCCACGGACAATAGTTACACCGACGATCGACTCCGCAACTGTTGTGACTATGGTCTGCGAAACCAGTCGGAATATTTAAAGTCGTGTTCTGTCTCGACGTTTAGGGTGTATAGTCGTCGTCGAAAAGGTAGATTGAAAATTAATAAATAATATGATAATAATGTTATAATAAAAAATAAGTAAGCGCGGTGCCGCGTGTGGGTCACGCCGGTCAGACCTATAATTTATTTCTAATGTATTACGCGTGTCTTTAGAATCGGATCACATAAGTTCGCGTGGTATATTATAAATGTGCTCGGAATGTTTTTTTTTTTATTATCATTATGGTTTTTGGCTGACCGCCGCCGCTGTAATGAATGATGCAATCCGATAAAAAATAAAACAAAAACGAAATAGAAAGTATACAATACGCGTATGAATGCACTGCAACACACAAGACCAATTAAAGAGTACAGTTTTTATACCGAAACATATTCGTAATAATATAATTAAAGTCTTCAAATATTATTATTTTTATTCCATAATATTATGGTGAATACATTTGAAAGGTTCTTTGAGCCGCGCCGTTGCCCGCGGTTTTTCAAATTTTCAGCAATTCTTTAAAATTTGAAAATTATTTTTTATATTTTAATTGCCTATTGTAGAATTGTCGGATTTCGATAACTGTTTTTTTATTTGAAAGAATAAGATTTTTTACGGGCCGCATTGAACTCAGATATTTTATTATTTTTTTTTTAAATAATGGGAAGAGTGTTGTACCTTGGGACTCTTAACAGCTATTATTAATATTTCACGTTTAACAATATTATAGATAATATAATAAATCTATGCAAGAGTTTATTTTTCCCAAACCCTAAACCAACTGCCTTATGATATAATTTTGAAGACTTATTATAAAGTTTGAGGTTAAAATATTGGAAAAATGGAGTTCCATGTGGCTTTTAAAATATTACCCTTCATTAGTTAAAAAAAAAATTATTAAATTTGGTTGATTTTACAGAACACTAGACAGGATCATTATTCTCGTAGTCGTAGAGCGTATTTTTGAAGTGGACAAAATTACTTTGGCACCGAGTGCATTTACAAGACCGCGGCAGGTTAGGACTACCTGCGTATTCAATGACGAGGAAATGATCATTACCTATTTAATATTAGGGGGTCCTAAGATTCAAATGAAAATTGCATCTTTTTTGGGGTGATCTTAGACAATGCATTCCAAGTACATAATTTTATCAAGAAAGAGTAACGTCTAGGTGAAACTTTTACCAGGTAATTTTGTTAGTTTTAGTGCATATTTGTAAGTTAATGATTTTTTTTAACTCAGTTAAGTTAAGTTAATATGCACCAATAACAAAAAGTTAAAATTTGATTTCACTATAAGTTAACTCAGTTAAGTTGAAAGTTAATACACACTTTTTGTTAACTTTATATTAAGTTGAAAAAAAGTTATTTTGTTTATACAACGCTGGCGCGGTTAATTTTTTTCCAACCAAAAACTAAATTATAGACTATAGCGTTTATACTTTACACAGTATTTCCATATAAGTTTGATTCGAATGTTGTAAATTTTTAACTTGAACTGATTTACGGTAAATATTTTTTGACATGAAAACGAAATAGACTGAAATAGTGAAATATAATACAACTAAAAACAAAATAAATTAACTTAACTTACTTCTTAAAATAAAAAATGAATTCGTTGATTTCACGTAGTTAAAAAAGAAATTTAGTAAAATTACAGTTAAGTTAATGAAAAGTCAAAAGTAACTAGTTAAGTTTAGTTAAGTTAAAAAGTTAACTTAACTTATTGAATCGTTAATGCCTTGCATATTTGTTTATTCTTTGGTAGATTTAGAACCACATTTTATAATAAAGCTCTAAAAGATATGCGTGTCTGTAGCCAACATCACCACCGCCACATCATTATTAAAATTGTCATCAAATATTTAAAATTTCGGTTGTTTTTTTTTTAATAAATGTATAGTAAATTGTTTTAAGTTTGTTTTAAATCATAAATTAGGTAGGTGACTAAACGTTGCGTTAAAAAAATAACTTTATATATCAATTTTTAAGAGCATTATTTTGGTAAAATGCATTTTTTGTGGGCATTTTTCGATGGGTTTTTAGATCATTTAAATCCGGGCCTATTATATTATATTATTACTGTCGTGAAATCGTCACCTTTTGCTCTCACAAATCATATTATCATTATTATTTTAATATGACATTATACAGGTCACAGAGTCACTCTGACCCGGTAGTCGTTTAATATTATATGCGTTATCAGCTCCATTTCAGTTTTCTCGCGTAGCAATAGTTAACGATTTGCACCGCGGCCGAATATATCATATTAAATTTTGTATACGAACGGAGTTTTTAAAACTTTGAACGAACTCGAAACTCTGTTAAAAATCGTCAACGCGTACTATAATAATATTATAATTGATATCCAAAAGTATAAGTTTTCCCTCTCTCGCGAGTCGCGACGAAACAACAATGTTATACGATTTTAAATTAATTGTTTTCTCGTTCACACGCCAATAATATAATAATAATACTGTGTAGGTACAATTATATTATACAATAGGTATAATAAATAAGGTTAAACCAAACGCATGAATGTCGTGAATTCGCGATGTACGTAATTGTGCATCGGCGCCCCCATTAATAATAATATACACTATCGATTGTTAACAGTCGTTTATATTATTATTATTATTATTATTATCACAGGTAATGCATTATAAAATATTAAAATGCATAATATATAATGTGGTAGTCGCTGGTAATCATTTCTATATAAGAGCCATACCCGCCATACTTACCCAATACTTTCAAATACGATTTCGTAAATCGATTTTTAGCCTAATTATTTCGTCGGCCGATTTCTATACAACCAATCAATATTATAATATTTACAGGGAACCTTGAAAATGAATGGATTCATTCGTGTCTATTCGAATCGTTAGGATTTCACTACGATTCTATTCGCATAATGATTTATTGTTATTGGTTTTTATGTGCAGTTTAATATTGCGATAATAATACTCACTGTATTTAGCAGTATACATATTATTTTTTGTTACCAAAATAGCAATAGTGAAAAAAAAATTACCAAATAATACATTCACAGTGTTATATAGTCTTTTGTTGGATATTTCCAACCTTAGTTAATGTTCGATTTTTCTATGAGATCTAGCGGTAATTAAATTGCATCATAATATTATAATAATGACCTATATTATATTTACAAAACGATTTCGTTATTCCATCTATATACAATACCGGCAAATGTATTGTTTTATAATATTTAATATTATATTTTAATATTCTCGTTATCACATTATGCAAACCGCGCAAAGTTATTCCGATTGTCACGGCGCTATTATCACATATGGGCAACTTGAACAATTTACCTAAGTTTCATTGTCAATCTTATTATCTTCCTTTGTTTTCGACTAGCCACGGCGGTGTTCATTTATATTTAACAAAGTGCGTCGGACGACAAGACGAAACTTCAAATGAAACAGGCTCCACAATATATTACAATATAGATAAAAACATGCACGTTACCCTAATTAATAGTAATAGTTACGTTATAATCACATATGCATGCCCGCAATAGTATTAAACTTATGCATATTTTTATGAAACAGATGGCAAGTTCTTCAAACGAAAAACAAAATTTTCCAAAAATGGTTCAAGTCCATACACAGCGGAGAAAAATGTACCGCCACTATATTTGACGATAGAACCTCATCTTACGAATAATATTGTCTTAGCTCCAATTTTAAAAAGCCACTTCACTACGTTAAAATTATGCGACTGTCGATATAGCAATCGAATAATAATAATAAAAAAAATAAAAACGTTTCAGTTTATATTTAATTTCATTAAAAATATATTTAAAAAAACACTTTTAACTTATGCTATTATTTTTATTTGAAGAACATTTATAATATAAATTGAAATAAAAAAAAGGGAAACAAAATAAACTGTATTATTATTCAAACATTCGAAACAAAACAATAGAAAATGTAAAAATGTCTCAGTCAAATATCTATAAATGGAGTTCAAAAAATGTTTATTAGTTTCCAAATATTTATTTGGATTTGGCTGCAAAGAAAGAATTTAAAAATATAATTCTTATCATTTGGAAATTGTGCGATTAATACAATTTAATTTTAATTTCTGGCCCACTGTGAGACGTCGCGATCATCCTAGATAAATCTCGACCGTGTCAAATACAAACTTATAGTTTCTATTTTTGAAATTGTCTTTTATAATAATTTATATAAATATTGAAAGGAGGGGGACATGGTAAGAGCCTGCACGTGGCGTCCCCTGCATCGCGATATTTGACTCCATACCACGATCAAATATCGCGAACTAATCTTACCAACACCGGTGCTAGGCATTCAAAATCGAAAAGGCCCTTTTTAGGGGCACCTCCGCCAGGAATTAAAGCCTCAACACCGGAAACGATAAGAAGAAGAAAATTAAATGAAGAAAACATATTTCTGAATAAGGAATCTGCATCAACTATCAAAGAGAATAAAATACATTTTTAATTATTTAAATTCTTTATTGAAATTGCAATTATTACAGTATCACTTTTTAATTTTGTAATTATTGAAAAAATATAATTATTGTTTAGTGTAAATATTTCATTTTAATATTATATTTGTATTTCATTCTAGTTTTTTATTTGTAATTTCTTTGTTTTGAACAACTGCTCAAAAAAGGCGAAACTATTTTTCTTTGAACGTGGTCTTGATTCATCATTAAAGTCAACCGCATAAATTCCAAACTTCTTCCTATAACATAACATTGTAAATTTAAGTATTTTCCATAGTAAGTCTGTATATCTATTTAAGCCTCAATTTCTAAAGTATACTCAAACATTATTTAGTTAAATGAATTAATTACCAATAACCAAATGCGAATTCGAGAGTATCTATAAACGACCAAACACAGTATCCAAAAACATTTATGTTTTCATCCAGAGCTTCAAGTAATTTATTTAAAATACCCTGAAAAAAAAAACTAATATACAATTCTGTTGCATATCAGTTTATAAATTATAATTTAGACATTGAATAAACTATCTACGTGATGTTCATAAATGCAAATTAAAAAAAATGATTAATATTATTAATTCTGCTTATCATGAGATATTGTAAGAATATAATTTATATTAAATGTACTATAGTAGATATACAACTTACAGTATGGTAAGCTATTTTTTTTTCACTTTCATCAATGCCATCTTCTTCAGGAAATCCATTTTCTCCGATGAATATTTTTGGATTATTCATAGTTTCATTTAACCATTTTAAGCAATTTAAAAATCCTTCAAAAACCTTGAATTATATTAATTGAAAGTTTCAATGATTAATATTATTGGTTAATTAGGTATTCAAATAGAAAGAATCAAACAAATATAATTATTTTACTTCAGTTTCTGTGGTATTATGTAATTCCATGAAATATCCTCGATCTCTTCTTTTAAGATTGAGTTCATTTTCCATTTCTTCATCAGTCATTGGTCGCACTTTTACACTTTTATAATAGTTGAAAACAATAAAATCGTATGACCCTATAACAACAGTTTGGACATTTTAGTGTAATGTTCAAAACTATTTAATAAGATTTGAATCTTTGGCATAATTGAAAATTTTTTTCTCCTTAACAATTAGAGTAGGTACTACTAAAAAAATAATTTGTATTCTAGTGACTAGAATCTAATGTCAACGGTTTAACGTTTGTAGTACTTGTAGGTAGCTTTAACTGACTTATTTCTGAAATTGTTCGTTTTGTATACTATTATTATTAGGTCATTAACGCCAAGTGACAATTTAATATGAGTATACATATATATATATATGCAGGAAGAAGGATTAATCAAAATATATATAATATGATTATAAAGTAAGATAAATGAATATACAAAGAAACAGATAAAACTCATTACTAAATTGTAAATATTATGTACATACTATAAGTTAGTATAGATGTGCAAAAGAATAAATTAATATGATGCAAGTTATGGTTAGGTCATTATGAAGTCTTATGCGCAGGTTATATTTTCAGATTGGTTTCCAGAAAAATGTGAAGAGACTCTAAATGCTATGGCAATAAGGAGATTTGGAATGTCTTCGATAAGAAATCTAAATTTGCTTTATCGAGGTGAGAAATGAAGTCCGTAATGAATATTCAATGTAAGCTTAGTCTCAACCTATAACGCGTTTAAGACGTGACTGGTTCTTAGCTAAATATGGATGCCAAACTATTGATTCATATTTCAATAAAATACATAAAAGGGAAAATGAAAAGGAATATGAGCTCCTGGCTGACTTAAATAATGTTGTGTTATGAATCAAAGAATTTAAAATTCTCCATTAACCATTTTGTTGATGTAAGGACTAAAACTAAGATTTGTCGATAACTAAAAGACTGAATATTTAATGTCGGTAATACGTTCTAAATTCAAAGCCATTGAGAACATGAACATACGAAGACAGAATGGGAGTGTGCAGAAAATATTACACTTATAACTGAGCTATGTTTAGAAAGAGTCCGAAATCCGCATCCAAAATTTCTCTCAACTGTCTGTAGTAAAACAGAATTGTTGCTATACTAAGTACCTGCATGAAATATTCATACATCGTTTCGATATAATCAATTTTATGACTTAAGTAGGCCACTGGGAAATTGCGTTTACGAAAAGGGAGAAAATCGAGCATTAAGGTGACCTTGAGGTAGGTCAGAGATAGATCCAAATAATTCAGAGGAGGAGCCTAAAATAAAAAATAAAATTGTTTCCTTTCAGTGCCTACGATTTGATTCTGTATAAGAGTGGATTACCAACATTCAGGTGCTCCAGTTCGTTTATTAGTATATCGAGATTGAATTTTGGCTTTTGTAAAATCAGTATTGGTAGTGATTAAATCTATTTGAAGACCTGTTTCAAAATTATTACCAATCAATATTGTTAAAATATACATGACGGAATCCATGTTGCTCGTCGATTAGCACATGATTCAAGGACCTTAGAATATTTTTATAAGCTCTATACTCGTATTGTAACTTGTAAGTGTATTTATGTTCAGTAAAACATAATTTGGACGCATCGTACATACCTTTAATTAATTGTTGTTCTTTCTTTGTAAATTGTTCGACACGATCGATCCGTATTTTTTCTCGTTGATTGGTCTGATCAATAGTCTCTAAAAATGCTTCTGGGTATTGCCCCGTAGATAACACATGTGCTATCAAACCAAACTAAAAAATAGATTTGTTTAATTGTAAGAATATTAAAATGTCTGATGAATAATATTTTAATGAATAATTACTGTTGATATTCGTGCGCGTTCAGCAGCCTTTTGATGTTCCGGATTATTAGGATCTTCTGGGTAGAACCAAACTCCATCTATGGCTAAACTTACTTGTCCTAATATAAATTATTTAGAATTTATAATAATAATTATTGCAGTTATTTATTAAAACGAAAATTGTATAATCGTGCATTATGCGTGAATGCGTTTTTAATATTTTTTCATTATTTGGAAAAAAATGTACACAATTTATATTATTTATTTAGTAGGTAGTTATTGATTAGCTAGATAAATTATAAACAAAAAACACCATTGCTATAATATTATCATGGCTTACCTTGTTGCTTTTCCCTGAACTCTTCGTTGTATAATTTATAAGCACTTGCATTCACAATAATACAGTGGCGTAACACTTGATAATCTGAATATCCACTAA
Organism: Sitobion miscanthi; assembly: GCA_008086715.1. Taxonomy (NCBI): domain Eukaryota; kingdom Metazoa; phylum Arthropoda; class Insecta; order Hemiptera; family Aphididae; genus Sitobion; species Sitobion miscanthi. Next base: position 26,339,603 of record CM017805.1, on the reverse strand, counting down.
ATAATGTTTCTTGGTAACCAGGAGCAAAATGCTCAGAACCATATCCTTCAGCTGCCAAATGTATGTCTGCAGTTGTTGTCCAATATTTTACCTTATAGGTTATAATTTATTGGTTAGTCAAACTTATATTATACAATTTAATTTCTACCAATATAATAAGATTATAACTTGCGTACTTACTCTATCTCCAAAACTCTCAAAGCAAATTCTCGCATAATTTGTATAAAATACATAGCTAGCCGAGTTTGCTAGTCCTCCAATTTTGTTGAATTCCGCTATCATATCATAGTGGTACAACGATACCTAAATCAATATTTTAAATTTTAATGCACTGAGCAACATATAGTTTAGTATTTGTGGGTACAATATGTTAGGAAAATTATTATTTTCTTTTTTAACCTTTCATTAATAACATTATCATTATTTATTATAATCTTATTATAATACGATATTATAGAATTGTTCAAATACCATTGGTGTGATTCCATTTTCGATTAATTTGTCAATTAGATTATTATAATATGCTATTCCAACTTTTCCTGGTAAATGGTCATGAGCCTTTGGAATAATTCTAGTTGGACTTACGGAAAATCGATAAACTTGAACCTGAAATTATATGTTAATAAGTACCTACATACTAGTAGCGAGTACTATTGAAAATGAAAACTATTAAATTGTTATTGGAAACTGACACCCAGTTCCTTAAGAAGTTCGACATCTATGTCCGTTTTGTGGTACGTATCCGCGGCTACATCACCGTTGAAATTAAAATGTGTACCATCGTTAATTGCAGATGATGGAAATTCGTACACTCCCATTCCCTTATATATATCAGCTAATCTAGGTTTGACACCTTTTTCTATGTATTTTTCGATTACGGACGGTGGTAAGTCTAAAAGTATCTGAACGACTTGTTTGCTTCATTTGAATGAAAATATTGGTCCCAGATCGATTCCGCCCTATCTGAGATTAAAAATATTTCAGTGAACCTTTATAAATAATATTTATATGATACAAAATATAGAATCTATGAATTCCACTACACAAAATACAAGTGCCAAACTTGATGATAGAAGTATATAAAATATTCTTTATAGTGCGTAATATAGGTACTAAAGTCCACGCAACGAAAACTGGCCGGTGACTGGCGCGACTCGTAACTGTAGCTATCTTATACCTTTATTTTTATAAAATTACAAAAGCAATGTTTATACTGAAATAATTTACCAATATTTTAAGTGGATAGGTAGGTTCTATAAAAATTAAAAAAAAAGTTACTGTTGAAATGATGATGGTGATGAGATTCGGCGGTTTACAACTACTCAGATAGGTGGATTTATGCAAGGCTGGGCAAGTTAACGATTTTTTTACTCGTTAAGTTATTTTAAAATAATAGAGTTAAGTTAAGTTAAAAGTTACTCGTATTTTTTTCTTTACTTCGTTAAGTTAAAAGTTAACTTTTAAAAAAAGTAACTTAACTAAGTGTAAAGTGAAAATTTGGTAATTTAAAAAAAAAAATATAGACACATTATATGGCTTATTAGATAGTTTTTCTTTACGCTCAAGAAAATTACTGAGAAAATTTAAAATGACACATCAAAGTAAAAACCCATTCAAAAATTTGCATTATTCTTCGGACGAAAATTAACTTAATTTAGATACTTTTGAAATAATATTAACTTGAATTTAACACATTAATCTTGAAAAAGTAACTTATTAAGTTTAAAGTTAATTTAAAAAGAAGTAACGAGTTAATTAACTTAATTTTAACATTTAACTCATTAATGCTCAGCCTTGGATTTATGTTATTATTTTATTTTACTTTTTAATTTACTCTCTATGCATTTATTTTTAATGCTATATATTTCACTATACTTATTGTAGTATAATATTGAGTAGGTATCGATTATTCATCATCATAATTCATATTATTTAATCACGATTCATAATATAATTATCATCTTTAAATTCGATTATTAATTATTTTGTCATAATCAAAACTATACATGAGTGGAACTAGAGTTGGTAATTTAGAAACGTCCATATAATATATATCATGTAAGCGTTATTGATGAATTATTATATACATCTAATGTCAGATAACATATTTTTATTTTGAATGTTAATATAATTATTGGCAAGATAACTGAATAAAATTAATTAGGTACACACCATTATTATTAATTATTATATGTTCAGGTATTTAGGTATTTTTTTTTTATAGGTATTTATCATGATCGTGTTTACAGACATTATAAGCGTGGCTGAAATTGATATAATTTCAAACTGTATGACATATTTACGGACGTTTGATATTTTAATACGATATAAATATGATTTTATAATAATAAGTACCTAGGTATTATTTAAATAAGGTATATTATGTTGTTCACTTGATACTATTGTAAATTAACTGAATGAATAGCGTATTAAATATTGGATAAATATTTAAGTAGTATTGACTTTAAATTAATTATAGTTATTAATATATATTATAATTTTATTTTATTAATGATGTAACACAAAAAAATTGTGACGTTTAAACAGAAATTGAAGAATTATAGCCCATTGTAAATTTTTTTTTCAAATCACTGCATATTACATTGTTGAATATATCTTGTGATGGGGACATTTACATATTTTTATATTTTGGTTTTAATTACCATTGACTAGCAAAATGTATAGCAAATAGCTAGTTAGGTACTGATTTTAAATTTAAGATACGCAATCTAATCCATCAAATAGACAAGGAATTCAAATAAAAATTACCGTCTTTGATTTAAAATTGAAATACACATATTTTAAATATTATACCTATACATTTTCACTAGGTACTAAACATAATATTATTACATGGATACAAAATAAAACCTAATTTTTAAAATTTAAATTGTATATAATATATAATATACATATATTATATTTTATACCATTATCTTGAAGTTTTTTATTTAAAAAATTGAACAATCTTTCAAATACAATTCATGATTTTATTTTTTAACAAATAAAAATTGTTATGAGTTGGTACTAAAGACATTTGATATTAATTTTAGAAAATTAGCTATAGTATTCAAATTATCTATACAATTGTAGTACAACATTTTAGGAAACACATAAATCAATCCAAAAAAAAACTTACCTTCATTCCAAGCTCCTTCTACTTGACTAGCCCCAGTCGCCGTCCCAAGCAGAAAATTGTCAGGAAATTGTTTAGTTGATACGAAACTGCCAACTAAAATGTTTTTTAAACATACGTGTTAAAGGTTTTGTTTGAAAAAATAACTTACGCTTCGTTTTTATATATGCCGTTTTAGAAGAAAAGTTTAACAATAAGTTAAACTATTCTTTGGTCTTGTTTTAAATTTTATATAATAATTAGAATGCAAACAGTTAAATTATTTTGATATTCGTATGAACTAAATAAACCGTGAAATTATAGAAAAAATACGTTTTATAACTTTAAAATATATAAGACCACGCAGACAATTATTTAATGTCAAACAAAATATATCCATCCTCTTCCAATTTTTGTGGTAAGTGTGATGGTCGTGTACCTAAGTGTATTAATATAGTATTATAATAATATTTTACTATGAGATATAGTACACAATACCGTTTAAAGGGATCGCAAACGGACAGTTTTTAATACCTTTTTATTTAATTTTAATTTCGAATGATCAAAATTTTAAATTTAGTAAATTTTAAATATTCAAACAAAAACTATGGAGCTTAGGAGCAACTAAAGGACCAACTAATTAGTCTATGCATTACTATAATAGTGTTACGGAAGTAAATAAAAAAATATTAATTTCATAAAATCAACTATGAGTACTACTAAGACTTAACATTTCCCGAATCAAGGAACGATAAAAAATGATGGGTAGGTACTTACCTTCTTTAGAAGCCATCTTTTTAGATTGTAGAAAGACTTGATTTTGGTAAACTAAAACATAATAACGATTTAAAAATATTGAGAATAATATTGTATTTTACTTAATCATCATATTTACAATATTACTGTTCGGGTAATATGAACATACTATGAGATAAAAAGAGTTCATATTTTACGTTAATAATATAATGTGCTAAATAATATAATTACCAGTTTGAAAATGTAATGGTCAATTCCCACGGCTTGAAACTGTGAAGTAGTCAAACGGTTTACAATCACCTTTTATACGTTGAACAAAATTATTATTATAATTAATTATATTATAATAGATAAGTTTATCCATGATGGCGGCTATTTTTTTAGTAAATTAAATAAACTAATAATAGCTTATTAATTTATGACCATATTCAAGATTATATCCAAAAAAATAAAAGAAATGTGTATATTTAATTTATTGATCATTAGGAAAATCGTTTATTTATTATTTTGTTTTTTTAAGTCTTATTTGTGGTCAATAATTTATGTGCACATGGAAAATAGTTCAAATACTGTTCGCATAATATTATATAAGTAACATAAAAAGTTTTATGTTAGGCAAATAAATTCATCAAGTCTTGTTTCACTGCGGGAAATATGAAAGAAAAAAATGATTTAGTGCTCATACAAACAAATCTGTATCAGCAGTCTAAATAAATTTATTTTGTATCAGTCATAATTGCTACATTTAAACAGTTATAATTCACACATATTTGAGCATTATACTACACACATGCCACGAAATACGTTTCGAATCCCTACGATTTGTGATTATCCAGTTACAAAAAAATAACTAAGAGGAAAAATTCTTATCCAATTTAAAATGGTAAAATATATTTAAAAATGTATTTTGTTTTACACAGTCATCACCTAAAAGGCTAATTATATTATATTTTATTACATTAGATAATCTCTGAAATGTACATAAAGTTAAAATAACTTTTCAAGTGTACTGAAATATAGTATTTTTTTTACTATTACCACCACGCTTTAATTATTTTAACAATAATTATTCCAAGTTGCTTAGTCTATTATATATTATTATTGTTATTTCCATGATATTATCTAGAATCACGTTTTTTTTAATTCGCTACAAAAAAAAATAGCAAATTGACTATTGAGGAAAATGAACCTTAAAAATTTCAAATTTCATAAATAACATTGTATGTATGAATTATAAATTGATTTTCATATATTATACTAGAAAGTTAAAGATTCAAATTAACTTCCAAGTATGATTTGAAAAATAGGAATCATATTTATATCGTTTCAGTGTAGTATACAACACCAAAATTAAAAACAAAGTGAATGCAAAAATGGATATTATTTTAGATTCTGAGCGAAGCGATGAATGTATTGATTTTACAATGATGTGTGTTTTTTATTTTTTTTTTTTGTATCAGTCATCACCTTTTAGGACAGTAAAAGTGCTTGGATTTTCTTCAACAGTAACTTTTTTGATAGGAAAGTGAATCTACTCTAAAACAAATGACCGTAGGTACATGAAATTTTGACTGAATGTTTATACTAGCATGTCCTATACACAATAACATTTTCCAAATATTTTGACTTATTTTGAGCTGTTTACGGACATTGTCGGTTTTCATTTTTTTTAGTTTTTTTTCTATAAATATCAATAAAATTTTATCTATTGGGTAAAAAAGCTTGAAAATTTGATAGAAGGCTCCTAGGTTATTGTTTCAAAGGCAGATAAAAAAAGGTGGGTAAGTGGATGTCGCTCTGCTGTACAATAGATTATAAGTGGGTCATTGTAATGGATGGTGTTAAATTTGAATTCAATGATATAATATCATTATTTAAGAAAAACGATTCTGAGCGAAAACGGCCAGTCAGACTATGATGTTACTAAGTATATTTGATGATATTATTGTGCGTAAAGTAATTTATATATAACCTATTTACGTGGAGCCATGTTTTCAATTTTCAATCCTTAGCTATAAAAGTTGAACATTTTATAAATTTTTGACTACAATATAATTATTAAATTATAAATTTTATAAATTTTGTCGAAATTTGAACTTTAAATGCTTATAAAAAAAATTGTGCCTGCGTACTTTTAATATTTTTCAACTGTTATTGTAAAAATACATCAGAAGCCTTGTATTAAATTTTCATAAAATCCATAGTCACAGTTTTTATTTATAAGCATTTAAAGTCCAAATCTTGACAAAATACGGAAAAATCACGAAAATTAGCAACTTATTTTGAGTTAAGAATTCATAAAATTTTTTAATCTAAGATTTGAATCATTCAAAATAACATCTGAGTTTGAAGTATTAATTTCCAACGAGCTTAGAACTGTTCACATATATACCATAGGCGTTATGATTGTTGCATGAAATATAAACTTTCAATGGGGGTCGGAGTGGCCGAGCGGACTAAGGCGTCGGTTGTGACGCGCACCGTCGCCGGTTCGAACCTCGGCCACGGGCGGCACTTATCTTCGGGCAGTCACGATGTCTAGAGAGAGAGGCCGCCATCCCCGTCCCGGGCATGGTAGCTACCTACGGGTGCTCACTTGGAAATTCTGCCAAACTAAAACACACGTATTTAAAACCTACATTACCCTCCCCCACAGTTAAAAACCACCAATGGCCTAATAAGTATCCGTGGGTTAGTTAATGAAAATAAAAAAATTAACTTTTAATATTGATAATTTATAAACATTTAACAATTTATTACTGAAATGAAGTTCAACGATCTATTGACTGTATACACATATTATATACGTTTATACAAAGGTCATACGAAGTTGTATATTACATTATACTATAATATAAATAAAAAAATGTTGTAATATAGAAATAACGCTCTGTGCCTGTTTTAAGTTTCCTTCGAAACTAGTTACCCGTTTTTTGCGTTTTTTAGTTCACTAAATCCGGGAAAGTGCGTGCTTCGACTGGTGTCGTTTTTGAGTCAGTCTGATTACTATTTATTCTAAATTTTTACTTTCAATCATCTGTTAATTAACGTGTGCGCATTACTGAAAGGTAATAATTTATTATAAGTTTATACTATCACCTAATTACGGTCAAATTCTTATCGACATCGATAAGCCGGGTGCATATTATTTGGCCTATTTATTTTTTGCTAAGGCGCTTTATTTTTGTCCTTTGTTTATCCGTACGTTTTCACCAGTTAATCGAAAACACATAATGACTCAAAACAATGATCTTCTTTCTTCCGAGTTAAACAAATGGACTAAAAGCATGCTCGTTGACTATATAGTGGCGCAGACCCTGCCCACTGGTGTGAAGCTAAGTGAAGACTTGTCTAAGTTTTTAAAAGATTCTTCTTCTGATCCTGTATCGCCTTCACCTGGAAACTCAATTAATATTGCTAATATTCTCCAATCCGTGGTTGTGGAGCTCAAATCCGTGGCTCTTAGTAACGCTAAGCTACATTATAAGCTCAACCACCTCAATGCGGCACCTAATGCCCAAACTCCCAAATCAAATGCTCAACTCTTTAAAATGCCAGTTGATGTACACCCGAACTCGGTTACGGGTAATCGTTCTGCTCAACCCACAAATCAATCTGAAGCTGGCTGTCTCGCCCTTCAGAACGAGTTAGATTCCATTAGCTTATGGTTTAGCACTCTTGGCCTCCAATTTAATACTAATAAATGCAAAGCTATGTCCTTCACCAGGCGCCGGTTGGTATTCGATTATTCTTACACTATCAATGGTTCAGTGATTGATAGAGTTGCAAGCAATTGCGACTTGGGCGTTCTTTTCACTGCCGATCTGAACTTCCGCCCTCACATTGACTCCATCTGCTGCCGAGCCCTCAAATCGCTTGGCTTCGTAATGCGCACCATGAATGAGTTCAAGCAGTCTGGATCTCTCAAGACTGTCTACTGCTCTTTAGTCCGAAGCATGCTAGAGTATGCGTCTGTGCTCTGGGACCCATTTGTGGTAATTGATTCTTGCCACTTAGAGCGAGTACAAAGGCGCTTTCTGTCGTCTGCAGCTTACATGCTAAACATTGTCCATCCTCCTCATGACTATACTCCAGTATTGCGCGCACTTGGCCTTACATCTTTAGCAGATAGGCGCGTTAAAGCTAATCTGGCCTTTTTAAAAAAGTTAATCGATGGTTCCTTAAACGCCCCTTCACTGCTCGTCCAAGTAAGCTTTAAAGTTCCTCATCGGGCCACAAGGTCTCGAGTTCCTTTTGCTGTACCTCTCCACTGTACCAATTACGGTAAAAAAAAACCAATTGACCGCATGATGCGGTTGGCTAACGAGGACCCCTCCTTTCTCAATTTACCTTAATACTGTGTTATTTTTGTACATTTATTGTATGTAATTTTACTTGTGTCCTCATTATTGTTATGTACTGTACTAAATAAGGAATTTTTTATTCCGTGAATTAATTAAATAAATAAATAAATAAATATTAGCAACTTATTGACGTGTGATCTAGTCTTAACAGACAAAAATCAAATTTTGGCAATTTAATAAAATACAAATATAATATAAGTATAAATTATAGCGTGGCTATTCAAATTAAGGTACATAAGTATAGCTGCTGATTTATCAAACATTTATTATATATTTTTAATTGTATATTGTTTATCACCAGCAATATAGGTATAATCAATAAATATTATTAAATATTATCTCTGTAAATGTGAATGTTAAATTGTTTTGTTTTTATAAAATATACTATGTTATTTATAGGAACTGCAGATGAAGATCTAATGACGCCGTCTTATATCAATTTTATTTACAACAATTTCCCATTTAACATTAATTGGATCAAAATACAAACATAAACACGGGTCGACCTAACGTTATCGCAGGTTAATGCCACCTGTTATTAAGGCTGCCGGCGTATAAAAAAAAGGTTAGGTTAGGTGAGTGGCCCACAGACGCGGATAAAAATGAATCGCTTAAACCATATAACGCGCGCTGGCACGAAATATCTACCGAACAGAAAAGTTTGATGTGGGGGTACTGGGTGATTATACCAAGCAAGTTTCGCCCGACCCTGTTTACAGAATTGGAGCTATGGACAATCAACCAACAACCATTCGACCGACAGAACAATCGACTGACATCCAAAATACTGTGAAGACAATCAACCGGGTCAATCCACCAACAACCAAAATACCTACAAGACAATCGACTATTATTAGTAGTAATTTAATTTCACTTTTAATTTATATTTTTATTTTAAAAATCTACGCATAATGTTAATAATATATTTTTTTTATATATTGCATAGTAAAAATATAAAGTCAAGTATAAAAAATAAATATAAATGAAAAAAATAATTCGTAATATAATAAAAAAAAATACAGAAAATACTGAAAATACTAAAAATAATGTATACATGTATGCGACTGTAGAGTGTACATTACATGGTTACTGGTTAGGTTTTGAGCAATACCTCAAAGATACTCCAGGCATGTTTTACCTTCGCGATTGTTAAAAGCAGTCTTCAAACGCTGTTCATGTTTTTGCTGAAGATTTGTTGGGCGTTGCTTTGGAGCTCCTCGAATAATTCCTTCGATATCTGCATCAACCTTAACTTGTTCTTTCTGAAGTTCCTTAATCAGTGTAAACATATCAATATGAGCCCTCCCCACCAATTCATTCCAACACCTCTGAATGATTAGAAGTCCTAGAATTACCATTATTTATAAAATTATGATAATAGTATTCAGACAAACTTAATAAATAATTAAAAATTATTAAATACAGTATTATAATATACGTACTAATGTTTTCATAAATTGACCACAATAATGGAGGAAAAAGTGGTTGGTAGTTGGTTCCTAGTTCGGTGTTGCGCACTATATCACAGATTTTAACTAACGCATAAAAATTATTGTAAAAATAATATAAATAAAAATAATTACTTACATTTGTTATTTACCTTTTAATATAGAATTTGCAATAGAAACTGCAGCTCGACTAGATTCTGGAGCTTGATTATGAATTATGATCATTGTCAGTCCTTAACTTATGTTTTCCATCAATTAGAATAATTGTGGATGCACGTCCTTTGTATTTATAAAGAACTTTTTTCACAATTCCGATATAAGAGATCTTATTTATTTTTATCTTTAACCATTAAATTATTATTATATTAACATAGTCATTAATGTACGTTATGTACAGATTTTTAAAATAAGAAGAATATAAATTAAATGTGAAATTAAATTACTACTTATAATATTATTATCAATCGATTGTATTGTCGGTCGATTGTCCTGTCGGTTGAATGGTTGTCGATCAATTGACCGAGAACCACAAAATTGCACTCTACACCAGCGACTGGAACCTTACCGAAAATAACCAGTTTTGGAATCAGAACCCTTTGAATATTGAGAACCAAAACCATTATTTAAATTAATTTTAATACAGAAACCTTACCGAAACCGATACTTTTACTTTATAATTTTTTTTACATAAGCATAAAACCAAAACAGGTGACAATTCGTCACGGGCTACTAATTCATTTTTTTGTTAAATTTTAAATAGTTTAAAGTGCTTCCTGGAGAATTGTTTTGATTGGAAATATCTTGCTGTTGCAAGGGAAAAACGTGGGCGAGCGTGCTGAAAAAATCACCCTACAATGTACCGCAAAATCGGGAGTCGCGGCAGTCGCTTTGACGGATGCGTTGGCATTAGCCTCTAAGTCGGAATCGTGTTTTCCGAGTAACGATAAGGCGATAGTAGATACGATGAGTTTTCGACATTGAAAACTATCACAAGTCGATATTCCGTATACGGCCGTGCGTGTTGTAGTGAGGACGACGCGTAAAATTAAATGGAGAGAAAAAAAAGATGAACACCACCTCGAGCATTATTATAACATTATTAATAATATATAAATATAACATTATTTTAACGCGCGTTTAGCTCTCAAACACGATACGCGATGTATGTAAGACGCCAAGTCACCGCGGGTACTTTTTCGTTCGTGACATCGTGCAAAAATAATATAATATTATGTAGACCGAGTATACCGTGTGTATATGATGTGCGGTCGCGTATTTGTCGGCGAAAAAACGAACTCACGGTCACCGATAACTTTCCAAGCGTATATCTACTTAGAGTGTCGGAAACTGGTCCAAGTGCACACTACAACTATTATACAACAGTTGTCCGTGCGACGACGATGACGACGTTCGCATAACAAACCATTATTATAATATTATAACATTAATAACTATATTATTATCGTGCACGACGAACGTATACTTGTACCATAATATGGGTCGTATACGAGGTGATTTTTAAATATGTCCATCATATCTTACTATAATTTTTTGAAATTCTTAAACACACTAGAAGACCATACTATTTTTGAACACTTATATTTTGTACGACTTGATGATGTCTCCGGCCGTTTTCGGCAAGGCTGGGCATTAACGAGTTAAAAAGTTAAAGTTAAGTTAAAAAGTTAATTTTATTTTAATTTTTTAACTTAACTAGTTACTTTTTGCTTTTCATCAACTTAACTGTTAGCTTACTACATTTCTTTTTTCATTAACGTTAAATTAACGAATTCATTTTTCATTTTAAGAAGTAAGTTAAGTTAATTTATTTTGTTTTTAATTTTATTATATTTCACTATTTCAGTCTATTTCGTTTTCGTGTCAAAAAATATTTACTGTGATATCATTCGAATCTAACTTATATGGAAATATTGTATAAAGTATAAACACTATAGTCTATAATTAAGTTTTGGGTTGGAAAAAAATTAAGTAGCTAGCGTTGTATAAACAAATTAACTTTGTTTTAACTTAATAAAAAGTTAACAAAAAGTGTGTATTAACTTTTAACTTAACTGAATTAACCTATAGTTAAATTAGCTTTTAACTTTTAACTTTTTATTATTGATGCATATTAATTTAACTTAACTGAGTTAAAAAAAAATATTAACTTGCCCAGCCTTGGTTTTCGGCTTTTAATTATTCGGCAGATATTTTTCTTGAGATCTTTTCCGCGTCTAAATCAAAACTCGAAGGAAAAAAAATTATCCACTGTATATAATTTAAAGTAAAAAAGTGTCGGAAACTGGTCCAAGTGCACACTATAACTATTATACAACAGGTGTCCGTGCGATGACGCGACGAAGTTCGCATAACAAACCATTATTATAATATTATAACATTAATAACTATATTATTATCGTGCACGACAGACTTGTGACATAATATGGGTCGTATACAATAAACATAATATGAACAATAGTAAAATCATCATTGCCAACATACAATTTGTATTATTTTAACTAAAAATTCAACTATAATAATTTGTAAAACCAATCATTATTATAGGCAGTTTAATTATATTATTTATTTATAATGTTACTATATGTATTATTATAGTTATTGAAACAACACTAGTCTTGTTAAAATAATCAATAATACAGTAAATATAAAAAATAATATATTTAATTTAACTATAAAATAATAGTAATTTTTTTTTCGTGTATACAAGGTGATTTTTAAGCATGTCCATCATATTTTAGTGCTCACTTATTCAATTCTGGGCAAGTTAATGATGATTTTTAATTGAATTAAGTTAAGTTGATTGAAAACATTTTAATATAAGTTTAAAGTTAATAGTTATTCTAATTTTTTTCAACTCAGTTAAGTTAATAGTTATATGGAAACTTACAATTAAATTACTAACTTAAGTTAAGTTTTTTTTTATTTATAAATAGCCAGTAATATGGTTTAAAATAATAGAATAAATAATAATAAAATAAAAGTAAATGCTTATGCAATATTATGAATCATCAATAATAATTTTATTATATTTATTATTTAATTATTTAAAAATTAAAGTAACTCGGATTTGATTAAAAGTAATTCGTTTTTTAAGAAGTTTATATTAATAAGAAATTATTAAATTTTAAAAAGTTAAATTAACTTTTAACTTCACTTCAAATGTTTAACTCGTTTATGCCCAGGCTTGCACATATTATATTCCAATTTTTTAACCATAACCATAATATTTTTGAACACTTGAGATATTTTGTACGACTTAAAGGTTGTTCCCGGCTCTTTTTTGCAATTAATTATTCGGCAGATATTTTTCTTGAGAATTTCTACGCGTCTAAATCAAAACTCGAACAATTTTTGTCATATGTTTAAGTAGCATAATTTTTTTTTTCGTTAAGTCTTTCTGTTACACTTTGTATAGAGAATAATAACGTAATTTTAGTGATGAATCCATCAAGATTAATAATTTATAAAATTTGTTCAACTATAATAATCATACTATATCCAATATTAAAACTAATTACAGTTTTTGGAAAACCATTTTTAAGGCACCACAGTTTTTATCTTTGAAATAAACATCATAATAAATGAATAACTACTCGTTCAGATTTCGAATTAGTTACATCAACATTTTCAAAAAAATTATCCACTAAATAGTTCAAAGTAAACAAGGGTCGGAAACCGATATCTGTGTGACGGTTTAATTTTTAAATACACTTAAAACCCATAATTTTCGAATTATTGAGATTTTTTTTACCACTTTCCTATGACAACAACCTGTTTCTAAAATAGGACCCCCCTCCCTCTTTTTTGTACAGTAAATAATTTAGCTAATCATTTGTCTGAACATTTTGACGTAACAGAATCAAAATTCAAACGAGCAGTTTTCGAGTAGTATAACTTTGTGTACTAAGGTCTAACCTTTGTATAATATGATCAAAAGGTCAAACTGTCTAAGGATAATAATATATCTATTATTATATCTTATTGTATCTAATATTATTATCTATATGGTAATGGGTTAGGTGGATGTGGAGATTAGATAATTTGAAAACGGCTATAATATCATGTCTTACTGCACGGCCAATTATGCATTTTCCATGAGGTCCCGAACCTTGATATATAATAATAACAGTAGATCGATTTTTGATTGTACCTACGGAATAAAGAGCAAAGATACGGCCCGAAAAGTCCGTTAAAAACGAATCAATTGGGAAAAATAAATCCATTTAAATACTTATACCTATACCAACTGCTTCGTGCGTGGCCTGATGAGATGGTATATTATATTTCATGGACATCGGTTGTCGGTAAGGTAAGTGGTAGTGTGATGGTTACGGACGATAATAGTATGTACACTAATATTATTATACTACATTTTATATACCTACCTACCTAGGAAGTTAATGATTTAATAATGGTAACCGATTTTCCGCAGACGAAACGCGTCCGTGGCATTTAAACAGCGTTCGCGTGTTGAGTAGATCCGAGAAAAATAATCAAAAGTCAAAAAACGACCTCGTTTGCGGGCGACACGACACCGAATTATATGTATTATATACCTAGGTATGTTGTATTGCTATTCGGTAATATCGATCAACAGGTTGTATAGGTCCTCTGTTCATAACACGATCATTGTCAGCTCGTACACAGTATAATAATATGATGTACAGGGTGATTCAACAAGCATGCTCACCCCCATTGGAGTCTCCTGGTGGTACAAACTTGTGCTTTTAAAAATAACAACGCTCTGTTTTTAATATAAATTGTTGAGTGATTTTTTTTTTTTATATTCAAAAGTCAAAAAACGACCTTGTTTGAGGGCAACACGACAACGGATTATAATTATACTAATACTTATACTTAGGAATTTTTAAACACACTTAAAGATCATAATATTTTCAAATACTTAGGATTAGTTGACTCTAATTAAAGAGTCTCCTGCAGTGATGGTACAAACTTCTGTTTTTAAAAATAACAACTCTCCCTTTTTAATATAAATGTTGAATAAATTTTTTTTTAAATATTGAAAAGTAAAAATATGACATTATTAGTGGGTGACACGACAACGAACTCTTACATCTTATTTTATACCTAGGTATGTAGTACTGCTATTCGGTAATATCGATCCACAAGTTGTATCGGTCCTCTGTTCGTAACACGATCACTGCAGTTCTTACACAATATAATATGTATAAAGAGATTCACCAAACATGCTCACCCCCATATTTTTCATTCAATTTTGTAGTTTTTCAAAAGATGATTTTTGGAACTTTTTAATATACTTATAGACTATAATATTTTAAAATTCTTGAGATTTTTAATATTACTTACTTAATATTATGTAGTGTCTTGTTTGTTATTGGTGAATCGCGCTATATAGGTATACAAGATGGCAGGATTAAGTTTAATAAAATCGACTAGATTTCGGTTTTTTTCTTAGGTAGGTATTTTTTCGGTTGTTTATTAATCGTTTACAATAATTAATACAATTAATATTAATTATTAAAACGATAATTAAATTAGTTATATACAACTTGGGTAGGTATAAACAATCTAAAGAATTCTAAAACCAAAAAATTCCAAAAATGGAATATTTTAAATAGGTAACTGATGCATTATCGAAGAAAAAAGTGGACGAGCATGCTCGCGGGTGAATCAGTCTATATAATATTACTTGTACCTACCTACCTATCTATATTATTATATATCACACCTATTTTATAACAGTTATAACTCGCTATTCACGCGTACCTATATTATATAAATTGTATCACAACAACTTATATTATAGTTACGTACACACGTGCGGCAGTGTTGTGGCATCGCATATATTGTTCGCATATTATTCAGATTTCACATCATTACGATACATGAAATAGAGGTGCCCGTTTGGCATTATTATTGTATTATACACACGAAATATGACGACGGACGCTCGAGCATTGCGACATCGCGGGCGGACTCGGCTCGACTCTCGTGGGGTTGCATCTGCACGTGCTCTGCCGCCGCCGCCGTTTCGTTATAATATTATTATATATTGTGTATAGGTACTCAAGAAGCCCGAGTGTGTATAACATTAAAATAATACCTAGGTATACCTATAATATTCCACGCGTGTAGAAACGATCGTCATCGGACCGAATCGGAACGTTTCGCAACGGTTCGTGATGGACGTGTCCATATTGTATATCGTGTGATCGTCATAATAATATTATTCGTACGTAGGTACATAATATAATAATAATACAATATATAACGATCGGCTAAAACCTCACGACGACTTTGAATACCAGGGCGGTCGCTGTTGTCGAAAACGCTGCTCCGCCTGAACCACAAACGAAGACGTTTCCCACGACGATGAGCTTTTCCGTCGTCTTCTCCGTTTGTAGCTGTTAACAAGAGGACATTACGCGCGTCGTCGTCTCCGTATTCAACAAGTGTGTACCGTCGACGATTTTACGCTCAACACAGATCACGTTTAGCTCTGTCGGTTTTTAAAAATTACAATGATTCGACCACTTATAAAATGTAAAGTCAAGTGTATTATTATATCTTGTAAGCTTTCTATTATACTCGTATTTCAAATTTAAAGCGAGTTACGAGTGTTTTAAAATCGTAAACCGTTTGCACGTCAGATGAAATACTCATATAAAGCCATAACTATAATATAATCCGCTTTGAAATTAAAACATAATAAAAAGCCTATGAGATGCCCTAGATAAAATAATCTTAGCTTTAAACTGTATAATTCACTCTAATTTTTAAACCAACGGAGCTCTAAACGTGATCTGCTGAGCGTAAAATGTGCTATATGTTGCACACTTAATTATTGCGAGTTGAATGTTATCAAGTATTATTGTTACATCGCGATGCACGTTTTCAGGACAACCTGGGGCGATATCAGCAATCGTTTTATTAATATTATTATCTATCATATTATTGTAATAACGAGAGACGAACAAAAACAACACACAGTTACATTTTTAACCATTCAAATTGCAACACTCCTGAAACCGTTGGTCGAGTCATTCGATCAGTCGCTGCCAGCTTAGACCAAACCGACTTTAGCGGGTACCTGCCTATCGTTAAACTGCAAATTAGAGATGGAGAATTCACGTAAAAAAATATCAGTAAATGTTCTGTTAAATTTACCAATAAAGGGGTAAAAATTGTAAAATAAAGGTAAGGTTAAATAATAAAATTTCTTAGAGCCATCTTATTTATTAGTAAATACAATTGTTATTAATTATTACGATTGTTGTATTCTTGACAAATTCAGTTCTTTCTGATAAATACAATAAATAATTAAAAATGGATATAGCTCTATATCAGCACATATTATTATGAATATTTAATTATTCATAATACAATTAATAAATAATTAAAATTAATTTATCAAAATTACCACAGAGTTTCCTTTATTTTTTATGTTCAAAAGTCAAAACATTTATATTTATTTACTTTTTACTATCACTTATTTTTAACAGCGTCAAGAAAATTGAAAATATGGTAAGTATATACTATATAATAATTGTTGCATTGGCATTTATTGTCAGTTGATAAACAATATATCTCTTTGCAATTCGGAATACCTATGCGTTTTGGATTACATTTGATTAGGGCCACTCAACATTATTTTGGGTAAAAAAAAACTGGTAAAATTTACGGTAAATTTTTTTACCGACAAAAATTTACCTGGTAAATTTACAGCACTTGCAACCCTACTGCAAATCATTATTAAAATTAATATCTGTGAAACAACACTCCCTGTGCGGCCACTGCTCCTGCAAATGGTAACTTTAAATTAAATAAAAAAATGTACGTACATAAAATATTGTTATTATTATGGACTGGTATAATTTAAGAGTGGTCGTGGCTATGTCAAAAACGCACCACTTGAACCGAAAACGCCGCCACGACGACGTTTCCCACGATGATGCTCTGGCGATGAGCTTTTCCGTCGTTTCGGTTTGTTATTAATTATTACGGATTCGATGTTACCGAGTATTATTGTTGCATCGCCACGCACGTTTTCGGGTCAACCTGGGGCGATATCGGCAATCGTTTTATTATTTTTATTTATTACTTATTCTATATACAACAAAAAACGAACAAAATCAAAACACGTTTAATTTGTAATAAAAGGTACCAGACAATAAATTATTGTCCTACATAATTATTTTTATGATATTATAGAGAGGACAATAAAATATTATCAATGCTCATGGAATCGTCGACCTAGTCACTCAATCAGGACCTTTTTGCAGACTCTGTCATTGCCACCATCGAATTGGTCGTCCCTGTTAATTATTTAGACAAAACAAACTTTAGTGGGTATCTGCTATCACTATAAACTGCAGATTATTATTTAATCAACCGACGATGATTAAAAAAATATAGAACCATGGATAACAGATTCGTATTTAATTTTTAAATTTTAAATTATAGAAGAATTTAAAAATATTGTGGCATTTCAAAAACGATTGTTAATACAACACAAATTATACTATAAAATCAAATTAAAATTATAACTAGTGTTATTTTAGTGTATTTATTAAAAAACTAAAAAATAAATTACTATAATTAATACTTAGGCACTTATTAAATAATAATATATTTTATATAATTTTTAAACCATAGTAATTGTATGATGGTTGATTATAAATTGTAATAAATGATTATTTTAAATAAATAAAAAATAATCAATAGCCAAGTACCCATTATATTATACAATAATAGGTTGTAGTATTGGCTAGCGAACAAGTGATGTTGAAAGTAATAAAAATATTTCAACTTTTGTGTATTTTATATAGACAATTATGAGTTAAAAAAATGCGTTAAGTGAGTGGATTTGTTTATAACCTACCCTCTTTATTATAAAAAAATAACCACAAAAAAAGCCAAGCACATTCAAATGTAAAACCCTTTAGGTCCGCCTGAGCGAGATCATTATTTAATGACGATTGTTTCATACCTATTTTGTAGTTATGCGTAATCGATAATTTTTAAATATTTGTAAAATAACACTCCTGCTATGGTCATTGGTATAACTATTTGAAACAGTAACTGTAAACGAAATAAAAATATTTTTATGATATATAATAATATAGACTGCGATATAATTTCAATGTTTTAGTGCATAAAAGTGGTTTAAAACTTTCTCAGTGGTAAACTCTGCCAATCACAGTTTATAGAATATAAATAATACGATCGTTGCAAGCATAATATCGAAAATATAATTACCTATTTGCTATTTGACCTCACGAGGTTATCACGTGATAGTACGTCAAATGAAAAATACATATTGTATGGTATTTTTTATTTTGATTGATTGTCAGTCGATCGACTGAATTCCGGCCGGTGGCTTTAATCTCGATCGTAATGCAATAAACCCATTAATAATCGGTTGATCTATAAACGTATACCTACTACCTAGGTATAATTTTATACAAAATTCTTTGTAGGTACATTCATATTCAAATCGCACGCGATTAACTCGAGCAGAAGTGCGACACTATTTCACATAATAATATTAATATGTCCGCGAGATATTTGAAACAGCTCAATTTTATCGACTTTCGTTTCCAACACACTACACGCGGTTAGTGTCCATATTATTATAAAGCATACGGTAAGAGTGTGAAAATTTACTTTAAACGTAAATGCCTTATTTATGATACATAATAATATTATAAATTATTATCACAAACGCGAGTGTGTACGATATTATATGGCCATGAATAATAGTATAATATGTTAATGGCGTGGCGCCAAAAATAACCGTCTCGAATTCCGATCGAGAGCACGCCACCTACACACGTAATAATAATAATAATAATATGTATGGAAATTGTTCCTGTTAAAATGCATTCGGTAATATTATGATAGACGACAAGTCACGTAAATCGTTGTGGACTAGTTTTTTTCTCTATGATTGAAGATTATTTATTAGTTATTTATAATTAATATTCAATTTATTATGAATTGTATATATTAATTATTGCACTCTTACAAGTGATCAAACGAACGTTTAACATATTTTACCTCTAAGGGGTATAGTTTCCATTTTTTTTTTTTTTTTTTGTACGCATGACTGTATAATGTTAATGCAATATATATCGAGGTAGACACATAATAATAATATTAAGAGTGACTTCAACCACCGAGTTACATCGCGTCCTAATGGTCACCGTAACCGGTTGTAACGACTTTTTAAAAATTGCTTTTATACTAGTTGAAAACCAATCGGTTGGAAAAAATTACAAATAAAAAACCCTCTGAATTATCGGGTGTCCAGCCATTTGCGTCGTGCCGTTCACGAGCTGACATTATATTGGTAGTTAATAATAGGTATTAAACGTAGTAATATAATATATCACACAAATATTGTCGAAACAACAATGTGTCTAATAATCTACACTCGACATATAATTATTGCTGTACCTACGACCACTATGTTCGAGATATAGTGTTGTCCACTCCGTTTACATTTTGGCGGGTTTATTAAATATATTCCATTTATTATGATTCTCGTGTATTAATTATTGCACTATATTCGACAAGTGTTCTTTTTAAAGTATATTTACCCTTGAGGAATGATTTACTCTGATGACTGTAAAATATATTTAAAGCTGCAATATCTATCATGATTGACATAATATTTTATGAGCAAATGTAGAATTATTCTAATTGCAACCATTTATAAACAACAAAAATTATTTCTTAAATTTGCGATAAAAAAGTCAAGGGAAAACAAACTAACAATTAAGGAAGAACGAGAATTTTTACCCAAAATCGATTTTTATTTTTGGTTGTATATTGTTACAGTAATAGTTAAAAAATATTGAAAATAAAAAGCACAATATTTTTTATAAGCATTTAAAGTCCGATTTTTGCAACATTAATCTAATTAAAAATTTAAAAATGATTCTGTAGTTAAAAATTTATAAAATATTCAACTTCTATAGCTAAGGATTGAAAATTTGAAACAAGATTCCACGTAAGTAGATTACTCTGTAACCAAAAAATCTCAAAAATATAAAAGCCCAGTTTTTTATAGTTATGTTTATATTTGGACGAAATTACATAATACGAGTATTAAATATTCAAGAATAACGATTTTAGTTATTTTGTTCTAATTTTGTAATATTAATTAAACTTGCCGGCTACCGTATTAATAATATTAGTAATCCACTTACCCGCCTTTTTATATATTAATCATTGCACTCTTACAAGTGTTTTTAAAGTAAATTTACCATTGAGGAACGATTTTCATTTTTATTTTTACTCTTACGACTGTAAAATATTTAAAACTGCAACCACGCTTGACATAAAATGATAATTTATAAGCTAATTCAGAATAATTCCTCGTCGCAATAGCAACTATTTATAAACAAAAAAAAAAAATCCTTTCTTAAATTTGCAAAAAAAAAAATAATAAGGGCTATTTATTGAGATAACAACTATATCCTAGGTATCTCTCAAGTTGGATCAAGAAAGAGATATTTACAACATTTCGTTAATGTCGGTTAAGTGGTTTCGGAGATTAGCATGAGCGAATATCGCTACACGAGATTTGCATAACATAATATAAAGAAGATATTCCATTTTTTGTGATTTTTATATATTGATTATTACACTCTTACAAGTGTTTAATCGATGTTTTTTATCTATATTATTTATCCATGATTTCCATTTTTTTTTACGCATGACTGTATAATATGTTTAAAACAATATCTATCGCGGTGGTCATTTCAATATTATTATGAGAAGGTAACTGCAGAGCGATTCCACATCAATTTTCGTGCATTTAAAGTTGAAAACCGATCATTCGAATAAAAAAAAAAAACCTGTGGATTATGAGCGGACCGGTCGTGCCGTTCACGAGTCACACGAGCTGACATTGTCGGTAATTAATAATATAATAATAATAATGTATAACACGAGCATTATCGAAATAATACAATGTGTCTCGTAATCTACACTCGACGAATTGCTATACGGTCACAGGCCACACAGCTCTAGCTATATTATTATCTAATCCATTTACATTTCGGTAATTTATTGCCGTTTTATGTATATTATTGAGCCTATGCGTGCGTGTGTGAGCGTATTGTACAGGTTTTGTACAAACCTACTAGCCTGCACATTCTATATAGACACATATTACAATAATACATCAAAACCATTATTGTTATACCTATATAATATGTACGAAAGTCTCGCCGATACCACCGTGCTAGGTCACAACTGAAATCACTATTTAAGTTTATAATTCACAGTAAAATTTAAATTATGCAACTGCAAACATTAAGCACTTAATTGTTTTTTGCCTTTCGCATCTCTCACGCTCTAAAAATATATACATAAAAACTAAGTGTTTGTTTTAAAACTGGATTTTTCACTTTTTTACCCATTAACTATACTTTTGTCAAGTGTGTGCGATGGGTTTAATTTTATTCAGTGATTCTCCGAAACAGTTTTCGTCTTCACGTCGATTACATAAAACGTACGTTTTATAATTGTAATCAGACTATTGGATATCGAGCAATCGATATTTTACTCCTGACCAGACATCGATATTGTAATCAATGATATGATGTACTAAAACTTTCAACAAACACTGAACGTCGTTAATTTATATAAATTTGTCATTATTTGAAATTGTTGATGTTTTCTATTTATTATTTACGCACCATTTTAATATAATTCTTCTCTAACTCTCCTAACGGTCGCCTCTGAGAGTGGACAACGTTTCGAGAGTGTCCGGTATTTGGAGGTTTCACTGCAGGGATCTAAGAAATCAATATTTTGACTAGCCCTTGCATTTTGTCATCACAAAATGTAAAAACTTAAATATGGTACCAGACTCTTAACAAATGAGGTCAAAATCATCTCAATTTTCTCAGGAGACAACTTAAGATTGTCAATGTGTTAAGTATTTTATCTTAAGTACAGAGTATAATGTATTTCACTTATTTTCTATTACCTACTCTATAACTGAATCACAACGGATGAAAAACATAGCTCGAAAAACTGTTCTAATTTGATTTTTTTAAGAGTTTCCTTTCTCTCTTTCTCTGATTTTCTCATCACCACCCTTTCTTTTAGTTTCCATTTTAAACAACCAATATAGTGACCACACTACAATAAATCCAAAAAAAAATCGCTTTTATGAATTAAGAACGTAGCTGTACCCAAATAGTTATCAGCCTATTAACCCATCAATAATATGATATTTTATATTTTACTATTATGTATAAGTACAATATTAGGTATTGGGTAATATTAAGTAAATAATCGATGGCTAGAAGTGGATATATTAATTGATTGGTACAATAAAGTCATATCAAGTTATAAATAGGGCGTGGATTTAAATGCAATAGAAGATCAAGAAAAATGCGTTAAAAAATACGATTTAATGTACTAGATACAAAATAACAAAGCTTAATAAAATGCCCAGAAAAATTAAAAATTAATTTAAAGAAAATAAAATATAATTTAGATAGGTATAATCGTTATATTTTGTATTTCATTATTCCTTGGTCAATCAGATACTAATTAATATTTTCAATAATAAAAAACTTTGACAGTCATAATAATTTGCAACTGAAGTCATAGGAACATAAAACGTAATAAAACAGAAATATTACTAAAAAAAAATTATATTTAATTATATTTAATTTTTTTTTTTAATGTAAGCTGTTTATAAAATTATATATATTCAATAAAAAAAAATTCTTTAAAAATCAATGAAATTTAAAACAATATGCTAAATGAAAATTAATTTTTCAATTTTTTGATGTAAGAAACAAAAATTTTGCTCGGAAAACAATGTATTAGAAATTTTAGAAAAAAAATGCAATTTATACTTAAATTCACGCCCTTGTGGCGAAGGGGTCGATAATCATCCTAACTGAAATCTAAAATATTAAACCCCTAATAGGTATAAACAATTTTAAAAAATACAAAACATTTATAATTTATATTTACACCTACTGATTTTATTATAAAAATTAATTTATAAAATATTTTTAATTTAATAACAAATTATTTTTGAGCAGCGTCCACATAGGAAAGTTCTTGATATCCCTGTTTCACTGCATAGTTGGTTTTCTTCACACGTAAAATCGATTCGGACTAGAAATTCAAACTCAACTTTCTAACTAACAGTATTTTATTATTATTATTATGGACGTCTCTAAATTAATAATTTATTATGTATAAACGGTCAAAATCACGGTAAAAAAAAATAAAAATATTTTCAGTCTCGATCACCAAACATAGACACTAATTGACCGAGTGGACTTCAAAGTATACCTAGGTATATAATAATATTATGGTAAGCGAACGGTCGAATTAGTCGGATTAACGAACAATTATATTATAATATGGTTGTCTAACGCGTGTTTCGCGGTGATCAATAAATTAAAGTGACATGCAGTCGGATCGCGGTAATCGAACTTGGTATATACCAGCACTACCAGTACTATAATATATAGTATACAATTGTGTCTGCTATAAAACATTAAAAGTGTCAATTTCGGAAGGCGCCGGCGGGCTCGACGTTGCAGTAAACAAATCCCACGGAGACAATAAAAACGGTAAATACATTTTATGTTTTCCGTATGGTAAAAGGTTGGACATAGCATTTATATTGTAAACACTGGGTTTTTCCGCAGTTGATTTCGAAAATGGTGTAAAAGTAATGTTTTCAGTCGTCGCGTATTATTATTATTATTATTATACGTCGAAAAAGGGTAAATTCAATACTCAAACGCCCTCTAGCGATCTTGTACTTGCGACGTCCCGAAAATGTTTAACTTTTCTTTCTGCAAAAAAAATGTCGCTGTAATAATATTATACATATAGGCAACACATAATGTGCAGTGTAACAGGATGACCTCCTGACAAATGAAATTTCTTTTGTGTTCTAATCAACGTTTGAAATTTTTTTTTTAAATAATTTACTGACGTTCGAGCTGTAAGACAAAAGTATAGTATAACATTGTTTTAGATTCTGAGTGGAACGATGAATGTATTGAATTTACAATGATGAGTGTGTTTTTTTTTAATTTCTATTTTTTTTGTGTGTGTGTGTGTGTCTGTGTACACGATAAGTATTCGAAATAATGCTTCAGTTTCAATATCTTGTTCGATGGGAAAGTGAATATTGTTGGTGTATTCGGGTGGTAAAATTTTAAAATTCCCAATAGTTTTCAAAAGCGCCGAGAAAAACAACAAAAATTAAGGGAAAACAGGAATTTTTCCACAAAATCGATTTTGGTTTTTGGTGCAACTCAAAAACAAATGAACGTATACACATGAAATTTTCACCGGTCGTATATATTTGCATTTTCTATACATAGTAAAATTTTAAAAATATTTCGATTTGTTTTGAACTGTTTGGGAATATTTTTAGTTTCCAATTTTATTAGTATTTTTTTCTATGAATGTCAATAAAACTTGTTTTGTTGAGTAAAAATACTTGAAAATTTAATACAAGGCTTCTACTATATTGGTACAATGATATTTGAAAAACATTAAAAAACCTTACTCACAGTTTTTTTTTATAAGGATTTAAAGTTCAAAAATTAACAAAATATTGAAAAATCACAAAAATTAGCAAATTATTTTGAGTAAAGAATCCTTAAAATGTTTTCTTTTTTAAAATCTAAGATTTTAAAATATAATACAAGATTCTTTATAAGATAATCTACCTTTATCAAAAAAAAAATGTCTATAAGAAAGTCAAATTAAATTTTATGACTGTTTGAAATTCAAATTTTTACAACATTAGATATTTACTTGATTTCTCATGTAGCGATTTTCTTATTTTGTTGTAATTAAAAAATGTATGACTGTAGATACTTGAAAATTTCATTGAATGTTTCTATTACCATTTTGAAAATAATTTGACTCTTTTTGAGACATTGTCAGTTTTCAATTTTCTAAGTTTTTTTTTCTATAAATATCAATAAAATTGTATTTGTTGGGTAAAAAAGCGTGAAAATTTAATGCAAGGCTCCTGATATATTGTTACAATAGCAGTTGAAAAATATTAAAAACATATAGGCACAATTTTTTTTATAAGCATTTAAAGTTCAAATTTTGAGAACATTTTATAATTATCTTGTATAATTTATAAAATGTTCAACTTTTATAGCTAAGGATTGAAAATTTAAAACAAGGCTCCACGTAAATAGGTTATATAAAAATTATTTTATTTATAATAATATTATCAAATATATATGGTAATATCATAGGCTGACTGACCGTTTTTGCTCAGAATCGTTTTTTTATACAATGATATTATATCATTGAATTCAAATTTAACACCATCCATTACAGTGATCAACTTGTAACCTACTGTACAACAAAGTGACATCTACTTTCCCAACTTTTTTTTTTTAAAACTGAAAATTTTAAATTTTGTATTTTATTAAAAATTTTCGGGCGGGAAATTCATAATAGCCAATTTGTTAATTAAAGACACATTGTTATGGTAAAATTGTTCATTTAAGTGAAGCGTAGTTTAAATTTTACAATTTTTAAAATAGGTATCAATATTTTATTGGAGTAAGTTAATTTGAAACATTATAATTTTTTTAAAATATTTCTTTCGGGAATTTCCTAACATAAGTACATTTTTGAAATAATTTATTATACAAATATATTTCATAATTTTTGTTTTACGTTTAACTTGAATCAATTTTTTTCCCATGTCTTTCTGTTACATCTGTATATTGTTATGTTTATGTACACATGTCTAAAAATACGTTCTTAACCAAAAAGATGCCTTATTACTAAAGTGTTTTTGAAAATATAAAAATTAAAAATATTATTTATTGTACCTCCGATTTTATAATTTTATCCTCTAACAAATTGATAATTAGAAATCTTCGTGTTTTTGATGTACGATTTTAAGTCCTAGAAAAAATCGTACGTTCATATTACTATAGTAATAAAGGATGGAGATACGACCTTTCCTAATTAGGGAATTAGGACGACAAAATGGTCGAAACGTTTTTTCCTTTTCTGTAAAATTTACCACTTTGCAGGAATTACGACATTTGCGATTTAGGCCGACACTCTGTAATCGTCTTTTTTTTCCATTGTTAAGGGAAGGTTTAACTTGCTAAACATAAATTATAATATTGAATTGTCACTTTGCAGAATGCTTAAAATGAAAAAGTCCAATACCGAAAAACCCTAAAATGATGGAAACAAAAATTGATTTGGCAACTGCTAATATAATATAGAAGAATAGGTTGTCATCATAACAACCGATGGTAAATATTAACCTCACTCACTAAACCACACGTCACTTGACGTCGGATTTCATTGTTATATTATTATGAAATTAATAATAAATTGATAATTATATAATTAATAGAAAATAATAATAATAACCATGCATTGTATAAACGCCAATCATTATCACGGCGGTGCACGATCCTCTATCAACCAATTTACGTTTATAATTAATGAATTTTTAATAAAGCTCTAATGGATTTTTAAAATAATTCCGTAAGTGGATTCATGACAGCATTATTTTCGGTTGTATAGGTACCTATAATAGCGTTGTCATGAAATTCGTTCAAAATTTAATTTCTGCTTATTTTACCAATAGTTACTGTGTGTAGGTATAGTAAAATGGTCATAATTTTTGGTATTAAAATTGTTCCGTTCGTTAAACAAATAAAACTTATACGTTTTTGAATATCTTTTTATATTTTAAATCCCATTTAATATTTATGTTTGAATAACAAAAAATAAATGCTTTTTTCACTGTAAATAAAACAGAATAATAATTATATTCCTTTGATCAAACACAGATAAAGTTCACTTCATCTATCAACAAAAATAAATAAATAGTTATTCTGCAAGGCTATACGATAAATAAAACGCCGAAATGTGTTTTGACAGCTAATTTTTTGTGCAGAATAGTTTTCTTGAAATCGAAAAAAGTGTAATTATTTATGAACAACGTCATATTATATTGCGACCGTGATTACACGCTGTGGTTGTCTCGATTAATAAATAATTTCGAAAATAAAATAAAATAGTTTTAGAAACGAGTAAATTCAACAAAATCGCAACAAAATTAAAAAAGAATTGCAAAGAATTGCATTTATATACATTTTAGATTTGAATAACTATTACTTACATAAAACGCATTAAAACGTACTTGGCAATAAATCGGAACAGTTGTAAATGCGACAACATCAGTGGCCTACATATGAGTATTTATCAGGGATGGAAAACATGTTTGAAAACGTTATTAAACAAAAAAAAAACGAAAACAATTAATAAAACAAAAGACAACTGTAAAACGATAACGAAAAATCCCAAAAACAGAAAAAATGTAATAACGAAATCAAAAACGAAAACGAAAATAAATTATACCTACCACGAAAAATATATATATATATATTAATGTTATCAAAAAATTGATAAGTCTGATAACTAATATTTGTTGACGATAAATTTTATTTTTATCAGTGTTGATATTCATTTTTTACTTACAATTTATTATTTTTGTTTCAATGCGTAAGAGCAAATTTTATATTTTGATTCTTTGATGTATTTTTTATTTTTATTTTGTATAAAATTGTATGTTCAGCGGTGTTTTTATTGTTGAGTTATTTACTCTAGACATCTAAAATAGTGTTTCACTTTACTACCAATGCACTTTTAATATTCAAAAACCTTTTAACTTGAAATTTTGAATTTTCTAATTAAATTATAATTTTGATCTAAAATATATATATTAAGAATAATTAATTTTAACTTTTAAGTGCATTTCTAGATTGCGCGTTACTATTATAACTTATAACATAAAAAAAAAAAATTTATATACGTTATTTGGAAACCTTGTAGAAAAATAACGTTTTTAAAAACGTAATTATCAAAAACGTTAAAGAAAAACAATAAAAAAACATAATGTTTTTAAAAACGTTTATCAAAATCAAAATAATCAAAAACGTTTAAAATCGTTACACAAAAACGATATATTTTAAACCAATAAACAAAAATGAAAAACGTTTTCCATCTCTAGTTATCTATACACGATTTTGGTTTATTAAATATTTATTATAAATCCGAGCCCTACCCTGTCACTATAAGCAGTAACTCGATTTTTGTCAAAATCGTCTTTTTGGTAAATATAGATAAATAATTTTAGATATTCTCTATATATGGTTTTCACATCAGTAATTCATATAAACTATAAATAGAATAGAAAATAACAAAGAAGGCGTTGTGTAGGTACTTACAACATTTCATTAAGATCAAAAGCGGTACGACCAAATATTAGGACAAAAAGCAGTAAGTGATCTGTAATTACTGCTTTTATTCTCAGTGATTATTTTATTTACTGAGTCGCAGTAACTCCGACAAAATTCAAATTTTTGATTTTAACTTTGACATAAGTCCTGAAATAGAATTGATATATTTTATTTACCATGTTCCGCAGGTAACTTGATAAGGAATAATTATATTATCTCCATTTAAACAACAACAAAAAGTACATTGAATGCGTTATGACGCGTGCCCTAATATCTTCGAATAATTTTAGATAGATTAAATATTTAAATTATATATTACATGTTCATTTTAATATTGAATGAGTTTCAGTTAATCTAATATTAAAATATACTTGTAATTATAGCTTATTTTAATGCCTAAAATTTTAAATCACATAATATAAATCAATTTATTAACAAGTACGCCAATAGATATCAGAAGGAATTTGGCAGTAACTCCAAATAAAAGTGTTTTTACTGCTTTTCGTCTTCCAATTCGTATAAGCCATATTATGCAGTCTAGCACATAAAAATTTATAAAAAAAGTTTCGTTTGTGTTTCAATGGTTTCCTCGTATTAATATTTAAGAAATAATTAATTTTACATTACCCACACAGCATTTTAATATTTCCCAACTATGGTAAACATATTTTCAGGAAAACAATAAAGTTGTCAACATATTTGAAAAAGTTACGTAAATAATAAGGTAATATTTTATTTATATTTTTTGGCCAAGAAGTTTAGATTTGAAAAATATTTTGTAAAAAACATTAAAAAAACATTTTTATTTTATTTTTTCAAAAAACTTTTTCATGGAAACATTATAAAAATATTAAGTCAACATTTTTGTGAAATCCTATAGTCCAATATTTTGTTATCACGAGAATAAAATATTTATACAATATAAGTAGTCAAATATTCATTATTCAAGCACTCCAAAATATTCACAAAATATTATCATTTCCCAAATGCTGTTTGGGTAAGGATTAATTTAGTGATGAAACTTGTTTTATTATTTACTATTTCTTTATACGTTTTGGAGTTACTACTTAGTGACTTTTCACGACAATTAACTGTACATATAGTGATATTTTTATGGTATTTCAAATTACTGTCAAAGCTCGCTGGTGGCTTATTGTTTGTTTTTATTTATAACAGATTGTCTTCATCCGTCTTCGAAAATCTAAGGATACACTTAACATAATAAGAATCAAGACGAAGATCATAATTTCGCAATATGATTATACCATTTTGTGGAATCGATCAAATTATTAATATATTGAGAACAATAATATAATACCATAAAATACGTAATGTTTTGAATTTTTCAAAAGCATAAAGATAAAATAATATTAATTGCTAATTTGTTTCTACTAATTTCGCACTTTTCATTACAGATGAATGATTTCAATGCACAGTACATCTTTTTTTTTGGTTATCTTAGACCAGAGTATGCTGGCACGCGTACCTTTTGCGGCACATTTGATGTTATTGAACGGTACACTGGCATCAAAGAAAATAAAATTTAATTTATAAGTATTTCTAAAATTATGTTTTTCAATATTAAATAAATCATGTAAGTCGTAAATATTGTATTATACAACAACTATCGCATCAAAATAACATTAATAATATTATTATCGTCGTGTTAATTTTTATGGCACATTTTAATTTTTTTTTTTGTTTTGCACAACATGGACAAAGGTCACTAGTCTTAGAAAATGCTTTACAAGTATACTTGTATATACTTACATGTATACGTACTTTGTTTCAACTGTAAAATTTAGAATTTTTCAGTCATTTGATAGTTTTGATGGATACCTATTTGTTTATATTTCGGTATGTTTAGTATCAAATTGCATGATAGAGCTCTCAAATATTATATGCGTGTCTACAGTCAACATCAACGCCACCATGTCAATTGATCAAAATATATTTTTTGAATTTTGGTTTTTTTTTTTTTTAATTTATTGTAAATTATAAATTATGTAGGTACTTGGACGTTGCAAAGAAAAATAATTTTCTAAACTTTTAGGGGCATCATTGCGGCAAAATT
The DNA here is from genome assembly GCA_008086715.1 of Sitobion miscanthi. Lineage (NCBI taxonomy): Eukaryota > Metazoa > Arthropoda > Insecta > Hemiptera > Aphididae > Sitobion > Sitobion miscanthi. The sequence continues at coordinate 26,308,539 of CM017805.1, read as the reverse complement.
GTTGGCCATTTTTTAGACCGTTTTTCGACGGTTATCTTAGACCAGAACCGCGATTTTTACGATTTTTAAATATATATTTTTATAAATCCGAGCCCTGTTATGCGTGATATTACTATGGTATTCCAACTCACTGTCAAAGCTCGCGGGTGGATTTTTTTTTGTTTTCGAATCGTTTCCTACAAAGCGCCTTGACACGCATGCCGCCGCCGCGGTGGCGTGAGAAATAATAATATGTTTGCGCGCGACAGGTCGGAATTTTTTTTTCGCTCACGATCTGCGGATCGGTGGGTATGTCACGTGGTGCAGGACCCGGTGTTACCTTATCCAGAAAATTCCTATCTCGGTGTACACCCGGCAATTGATGAAGTGTATAATATTGGAAAAAAAACATTTTTTTTATTAAAAAGGCACATCAGTGACGACCTCCGGATGACGCGTTCGCCCACACGACCACCGCCGCAAACAGGCGTAATATTATGTGATAATATTTTATCGCAATAATGTGTGCGCCGTTGGATTTAATGTTATTAAAATTTAAAAGTATAATATAAGTACGTCACAGCGAAAACGACGATAACGATTATCGCGGTCGTAAATATTCTGCACACGCCGTGGTGGGGGTGGGTTGGGTGTGGCAGTTACCCCGGGGCGGCAAAATTATATTTAAGGGCTCCGAGTTAGAGTTGGGCAAAATTATTCGAATAAAAAATTATTATTTGAACGATTTTTTTACAATAATTGTATGTAAATGAATCATTTTTAGATTCTGAGCGGAGCGGGGAAGATAGTGGTTTTAAAATGGTGTCAATTTTTTTTTTTAATCCTGTATACTAAATTTCTAGCAGAAGGAGTGCTTCGATTTCAACATATAGTATCTTGTCTTTTAGCAAATTGGATCAAAATTATACTGAATTTTTGACATTTATTTATCTTAACCTCGTAATTAAGCTGGCGAGCAGACATACAAGAAATTCTTGGGACTTGGGCACGCAAAATAAATAAACAGTTTACTAAAAAAAATGCGATCTCGATGTATCTGATTAGTGATTAGTTGGTAAATGTTGCATGATTTTCGGTAAGAAAAAATGTCCAATGAAGTAGGACAGCGTTTCTCAACCCGTAGCATGCGTACCATTTGTGGTAATTGGAAAGCTCACAGGTGGTACACCAAGAAAATCTCCCTTTATGAAAAAAATGAAATGGATCATTATTCATTATATTACAAATTAAATATTATATGGTTTATTTGGTATAATAATAATAATAATAATAATTGTACACGTTTCATTTTCTTTTCGTGGATTAAATGCTTATATATTATCATAATTTGTAGTTACTAATAGAATAAAATTCCTTACATTTAAAATAACGTTTACATATTTGATAATCAAAAAAAAAAGTTTATTTTGTCAAGTGATAAGTACATGAACATTTTCAAATTGTGTAGGTGGTACGTGGATATAAAAATTTAAAAGGTTGGGAACTGCTGGTGTAGGTGGTACGAGGATATATAAATATGGGAACCATTGGTATAGGTAGAACGTTCATATATACAAAACGAATTACATTTGGGACGGATGAAAAATATTTTTGAAAAATGCAAAATATAAATATTATAATAGTTTGAACACAATAAATTATACACCTTGTTGATGTAATATTTTGAATTGCGCTAAAAGCTCACACAACATATTAATAACAGTATACTACTTTCTAAAACTTAATAAAACGACCTGAAAAAGCAAAATAAAAGTTTCACCTTTGAAGTACCGTCCCCTACGTCATGAAACGACTTTTATATGTGCTCGGAAAGCATTGTTCTAAAAACTAAAGCACTTTGCATGGAATCCTGGCCTTACTAACCAGTAATATTATATACGTATTATTATTTATTAAAATATTATATTGTTGGTATGTACGATTTAATCGTATTTATTTTATTTTGGAATCACTTTGCTCGGTCATTAGTTATTACTTATTATTAATAATATAATTTTAGAATTCAGAGTATTTTGTAGTAATTTTTACTACTAAGTTTTGATTGAGTATATTGACATTTTTGAATAAATATTTAATGTTTTTTTATAAATATTGTAATATATTTTTATTTATTTTTTGTATTTCACTATATAAAAAATCAGAGGATTGCAATAGACACATCGTTTGACGATTCTATCAGCAAAGTATACAGCGTGTAACAGATATAACTGACTTTTGGAATAACATAATTTGTTCTAATCAATATTTAAATTTTTTTTATTATATAATTTATAGTCACTGGCGCTACACTTTTATTATAAAAAATAATTTTATTTTTAACAGTGAAAATGAAAAAAAATTTAATTTAATTTAAAATTTTTTGGATGTATTCAAAACAGCTAATTTTTTGAACCTGCATGATTATAAGAACAATTTTGATACTAAAAAAATGTATCCCACACAGCATTTGGAAAATGATAATATTTTGTGAATATTTTAGAGAGCTTTAATAATGAATATTTGACTAATTATAAAGTATAAATATTTTATTCTCATGATGACAAAATATTGGACTATATGATTGCACAAAAATGTTGGCTTAATATTTTTATAATGTTTCCATGAAAATGTTTTTTTGAAAAAATATGATTAAAATGTTTTGTTAATATTTTTAAAATATGAACTTCTTGGTCAAAAAATATAAATAAATAAAATATTTCATTATTATTTTAAATTTTTTCAAATATTTTGACAACTTTTGTTTCCATGAAAATATTTTTACCATAGTTGGGAAATATTAAAATGCTGTGTGGGATATAAGGCCAGTAGTTTATTTTTTAGAATTTTTTAAAATATCAATATTTTTTTGATTAAATGAATTTGAATTCATTATTTCAAAATATTTTTTTTGAGAATTTGCTGATATGAGTATATTTCTTAAATTATTTACTAATCATATAAATTTAACTTTTTTTGTCATACGATTAAGTAGCATTTTTTTTTTCATCAAGTTTTTCTGTTACACCTTGTATACATAGGTATATTCCAATATTGTAACCTGGATGTTGTTAGAATGTACGATTTAATCGTATTTATTTTATTTTGGAATCGCTTTGCTCGGTCGTGAACCGCAGCGACTGTACAAACTATGTCAACGCATGTCGTAGATTATCACACGGCCAATATTCCGATACACATATCCTTGAAATCGATACCTGCCCAGATACTCCTTCAACAGTGCTCAATCACTCGAGATCGCTTGGTATCTCTGAAAGGCGTGTGTGTGTGTGAAAGCCAATTTCTTTTTGAAATTCTTGCCTCGTTACAGGTATTGCAAAGCGACAATATTCTAAATCATTAGCGAATGTTGATTTTCACGCCTCTTTTTACGATCTCTTCCCTTTCCCGCGGTGTTCTTATCGCTACGTCCCCTGTTGCATAATGTAAATTATAAACTGTACAATCTAGAATGACAACAATAATAACTACTATAATATGTTGAATAAATAAATAAATAAATAAATATGACGTATAATATAATATGGTATATCGATAATAGCACATAAATCATAATTAGGTATATTCTGCCGTCCTAAGTCAAAACAGAATAACTCAAGTCAATTCGATTGTTGAGAAACAGCAAATAATGTTTTTATCAGTAAATCAAGCCTTAAAAAAGCGCTTATTCAAAAAAATTATCAAAACTTATGCTGATATTTCTAATTTTATAGCTAGAATTAGTTCAACACTTTTAGTTTTAACTTTTTTAAGGAGAAAATGGACTTATCCTAAGATAAAATATATAGTAGTACTAAACGAAAAATGTATAACTCCATAATAATATGTAATGGACATACCTTATTTTAGCCTACTTTTTTACTATATGTCACGTCAATACGCTTTTTCTCCGACGTTGGTATGAACCATTATATAAGTCAAAACTCAGTAACTCCCTTATTGATCATGTAATATACCGAGTTTTTGCTTAGTATTTGGATTTACCGTGTTTTTGTTAATTAGTGTTCTGAAGGAGTAAACTTGGAGCAATTTTTAGAAGATATTTTGAGTCACTGCGGTTGCGCTAAAGGCATTATAATACATATAACACATATGATACATTTGCCTTCACCGAAGACCGAAAATCTATATTTTGCTTTTAGCCGAATACAAAACTACTACAAGGGTACCTACTAATAATACTATAAAAAAAAGCAAGTGCACTTACACGTATTGTCGTCGCGTAATCGCCGTTCGCCAGCGGTGCAAAACGTATTCGTAGTGTTTATGACAATAGTGTCGTAGTATAAGGGAACGGTTTAATCTAAGGTTTTGCACGAGCCTGAAACCACAGCCTTCCGTCTGCGGCGACTGTGGCGTTTAAAACCACTTTTCGTAACGATTACATTTTTGGTATTTATTATTTTTTTTTTTCATCGCTTTCCATCCTCTGAATAATAATAATGCACACATATACCACAAGTACCTATTTGCATAGACAAGAGTTTACTTAACCTTTGCTGCACCGTCACTTTCACAATTAATTGTTTTCACTAACTTTCCCACCTTTGCGTATTAAGTATAGCTCGTATGGGCATTTTAAATATTAAAGGTTGATTGGAACAGCTGATCTTTATTCTTAGTTCATAAAATAATATCTTTGAATTGCTAAACGACAAGTTATCATAAATTAGTGAATATAAAAACGATTTCAAACCGAAAAAAAAATTGAACGATACAAAATTATTTCAAAAACTAAATTTTGGTTTTTACTGCACTATCACTAAAAATAAATTTATCATGGGTAAGTCATGTATAAGGAAAGATGGGCATCTACTTGTTAAAAAGTTAATTTTTTAAACTTTTTAACTTATTAAATTATTCAGTTAAAATTGTTATTGTTGTAATTTAACTTTTTATAGTTAATTATCATTGTCGTGCAGTTGAGTGAATTTTGTTCGTGTCATGCGGAACCAACTGTAACCAAAACTGATTTGATGGCTCTTTTTCGATTTTAGTCATTTTTTTTCTGAATTGTTTACACAGTGTGTAAATTAAAATACTAGGGCAGCTTATAATTTAAATATATTGTAACTAGAAACCGAGTTATGTAAAGTTTATTTTCTCCCTCAACTTTAAGTATATCTAGTTAATTTTTTTTTTGTTAAATTTTAACCTAACTGAAGGCAATTTTATTAAATTAACTTAACTTGCCACAGTTAATTAGCTCGTATGGGACATTGGAAATTTTAAGATTAATTAATGTGGCTCCGTACACCCACGAACCACAGCTGATTTTTATTCTTACAACAATATCAATAAATCGCTAAACGACAAGTTATGACAAATAATTAGTGAATATAAAGACAGTTTCAAACCAAAAAAAAAAATTGAGCGATACAAAATTATAGCGAAAACTATTAAGAATAAAACCTAATCTAAGCTCTAGAAATTTAAAATCTAACTTTAAATTCGAAGTTTTATAAATTTAAAAATTCATTAATTTGTTAATAATTTATGTTATGTAGCTATATAGTACCACCATGAAGTACATATCTATATATTACTGACGATGTGGAAAAATGTAGAGAAAATATGTTGTCCTTGTAATTATTTGGCGTCATGCATGCAGGCACCAGGACATACATCTAAATAATGTTTTATTTAAATGATACTATAATTTAAGACAAAGTTAGAACAGGTTTGGCCAACGGCTAACCTTAACCTAACCTATAAGATGAAACAAAATTTCAAAACCAATTTTTGTGCAAACAATTACCGGAAATAACAAATTCTTAAATAGATTGATTTTTCCGGTTATATCATGTTTATTGTGAATTATATTTTAAACGAACGGTGTTCATGTTGTTCTCATGTACCAAGTACGATGTATAATATACACAATTTTGAGTAGTAAATTCAAAGCCAATGGAATTCTAGCCAATTATTTATATAAAATTAAAACTGTTTTATTATTATGTAATTTCTTATAATAATTAGTAACAAAATAATTCAATGAGTTATGCGTATGACCACGAAACCAGAGTAAGTGATATAAAAAATTGTATCACCAAAAATTGGTTTTCAAGAAAAAATAGGTGGGGAAGTGGATGTCGCTCTGCTGTATAGTAGGTTATAAGTGGGTTACTGTAATGGATGGTGTTAAATTTGAATTCAATGATATAATATCATTGTATAAAAAAACGATTCTGAGCGAAAACGGTCAGTCAGCTATGATATTACTAAGTGTATTTGATGATATTATTGTGAATAAAGTAATTTATATATAACCTATTTACGTGGAGCCTTGTTTTCAATTTTCAATCCTAGCTATAAAAGTTGAACATTTTATAAATTTTTAACAACAAAATAATTATTAAATTTTAAATTGATAAACTTTGTCAAAATTTAAACTTAAATGTTTGTAAAAAAAAAAAATTGTGCCTATGTATTTTTAATATTTTTTAACTTCTATTGTAACAATTTATTAGGAGCCATTTTTTTTAAAAATACACCAAAAACCAAAATAGTTTTTGTGGAAAACTGATTTTGCGTAAAAATTTCCGTTTTTCCTTAATTTTTCTTTTGTTTTTCACGTCGCTTTTGAAAACTACTGAGAAATTTTTACTTTTGACCCTCTAGAGTACCAACTAGATTCACTTTCCTATCAGAAAAGTTATTATTGAAGAAAATCCAAGCACTTTTACTGTCCTAAAAGGTGATGACAGACACAAAAAAAAAATTTAAAAAAAAAACACACTTCATTGTAAAATCAATACATTCATCGCTTCGCTCAGAATCTAAAAGTATTTTTTATTGAAATTTAGGTACTAAAATGATAAACTTTAATTTTTCAAACTGACTTCATAAAGCACCCATAGTTATACATTGAGTCAGTGTTTAGTCATTTTCAATAGCTTCAAGATAAGTGTTCAGCACATTAAAGTTTTTTATAGTTTCAAAAAATAATATTCAAATTTTCTAAAATGTTATTTTCAATTAAGTCAGTTAAAATTGTTTTACATAATATTGAACTAGGTATATATTTTTAATAGTGTCAACACCTCTATAACATTTATAGAAATATTATCTATTTTAATTATTTTATATAATTGGTGCCGTGACTTATTAGCTAAATTTAATTTTCCATTACAATTTGTCTCATACTTGGAAAATTTTTGCTAATTAAACACTTGCAAGTACGTCGGTTTCTGGCTGGATCACTGTCTAAAGTCCCATCAACGGAAGACTTCTGCAACAAGTCACAAATCATATCTCCCCATCGCACTTCACTTGCACTAATTATAGGTTCTGTAAACCTAATATAGACTGTTTAATATAATCATAAATGTTCATAAAATTAAAATTATATATTATAATAATGTACCTATGACATATTATTTGTATACATTATTTCTATATTATTATTCAAAAAGTAATTAAAATGTCTTCCGATTTGATTAGGTATACAGTTTTTTTATATTTACATATTCATTTTTAAATTATAATGGAATAGTCATTAAATATTTTGAAAAGATTAATATATTTTAATACTAAATGCATTTGGGAAATGATAATATTTTTTGAATATTTTAGAGTGCTTGAATAATGAATATTTGACTAATTATATTGTATAAATATTTTATTCTCATGATAACAAAATATTGGACTCTATGATTGCACAAAAATGTTGACTTAATATTTTTATAATGTTTCCATGAAAATGTTTTTTGAAAAATTATGATTAAAATGTTTTGTTAATGTTTTTACAAAATATTTTTCAAAAGTGAACTTCTTGGCCAAAACATATAAAAAAAATATTTCCTTATTACTAACGCAACTTTTTCAAATATTTTGACAACTATATTGTTTTTCTGAAAATATTTTTGCCATAGTTGGGAAATTTTTAAATGCTGCATGAGATGGTTTTTAATAAATTAAGTTATGACTCACGAAGACGTCCTACTCGTTGAAGGTAGCGCTTAAGTGGTGGTCTTATGTTGAGGTGGTAATCCATTGAACCTGTGGATTTGTTGGTAGTCTTGAAGAAGCTTTCAGCCAAGTTTTTTTATTGTGGTCAGGATTTGTGTATATTGAGGTTTCTTACAAACCATGGAGCATTTGTTATCGTTCTCAGTGATAAAATACAGTTATTTACAACAATGTACAAAGATTATAATGATACAATAGAATCGGTTATATTATATAATACAACAGGTATATAAATTTAAAATGCGGTCCATATGGTAAAATAAATTCAAGACGGTTAAATGTTTTTGAATTACCTAGGTATTTTTGTTGAGTGAGAAAATCACGTAGTCGTCCACGTTTGAGCTAACTATGACTCGAACTTAATACAATTTTAAATTACATTAGATAATACTAAGTCGAAAAATCTAACATTTTTGCATAATGTTTAAGACTCGTTTATCGGCTCGTTACTATATCATAAAGCACATTTCATATTTCAAATGGATATTAAAGAAATAATGGAGCGTACTATGTATTTGTTATTTAACTTGCACATTTAAAAATAATATGACTTTCGGAAAATTTACTCTCTGCGTTTGTGTGTCAATCGGGCACAGCGCGGTTCGTATATTTCGAGACGGATAATTTATTTTAAGTGTATTATCGTGTTTGTTTTTTTTTTACAATTTCATAATTTCAGCTACCTACTGTGGTTTTATTACTGCCGATACAAGGGCAACAATTAATTGTGTCCATTAAAAATAATGATAGGATTTTATATGTGTACCTACCTTTTTCCACAATACTTGCGTACAATTATTGTTATTGTTAACTCTACTGCAAAGCGTTTTATATAGGTTGACTGAGCAATACTCATATTTATTTTATACCTATAGGTATATACGGAGTAAAGCCGAACGGTATATATTTATTATTATTATTATTGACTCGTACCGCATTTCGCCTGTCAACTACATCTTAGTTTGATTTAAATGATTTATTCGTATACAACTTATTGACACACTTTCTAATAATTGTTGAAAATATGGAAAATGTTGGATGTATATTAAAGGCATTTAAATTTTTTTAAACAAAAATTAATAATGTAAAGTAAATATTGTTTAGAGCTCACTAAAACTAAAAAAAAAGATCTTACTAATTGTTGAACATAATACAACTATATCATTATTATGGAAACTAATTATAATTGAATAAAGTTTTTGACTAAAAACGTGTTTAAGTCTAAAATGCATTTAAGTCTGGACTACATTTTTTTTTTCGAAGTTCCTTGTTTTAAGTCTGTTCCCTTATAATTAGTTTTTTTGTATGCATAAACTATAGAACCAGTCGCTATGCTAGTCAAAAGATTTTGAGTGTAGCTCGTCATTATCAATAGGTCACTGTAAATTGCAATGGATATATTGAATTTGGATTAAATTATAGATCTTTGCATACCGACGAAAAACGATTATGAGCGAAGACCGTACACTGAAAGCCTCAAGTTTAAAATTAAAAACCGTATTTATAACATTACCATTATTAACTTATTTTTTTAGTGATTTGAACTATTTTTTTTCTTAAGACGTCACATAAATTGTAACATTATATCGTAATATATTGTTGTTATTTATATAAAATAAGACAATATATTATACCAAAGTTCATGAGCTTAAAATTATTAAATATTTTTAAACATTTCATTTTGCGTAGAAAATAGTTATAAACGTAAATAAGAAAATGTTTTAGCCTTAACTATCTATATTTTTTAGTTTACAACGAAATAACAACAATAGCTATATTATATAAATTATACTCTTTTTGTATATAATTAATTTTTTTCATATTTTGCATAAAGAAAAAGCGACTGTGAATAAATAAAAATTATATTAACAAGTTAATGGCAATAGTTTGTAAATCTACACAGAATATTGATTTGAGAAAGAAACGATTGGCACCGATTATAATATGGTTTGCTCTTTGCAAATTATTTTTCATTCGGCGCAAAATTTTGAAATTATATTATTAAGGCCAACCACGAGTGAACCACCTGCGGTAGATCCTGACGACATTCTAGAATGTCCACTCGTTTTCGTACTTCCTTTATAGAAATTAAGTTTCAAATTAAATGATTTAATATTATGTACCTATACGGCTACAAAGTTCCATATTGGAGTTGAATAAATGTGAAAAACTACAAAATGTTGGATAATTTATTATGTTTAAATTGAATACATCATGAATACTATGGATTATAAGAAGATTGTATCATCCCACTCAATTATGATAGAACTAATAGTATAATTAACAAAACTTAATGTAATTAGTTTTAATTAATAAATAATAATATGTTAATCTGGTTTTCTTAGAGTCTGTTCAAATATTATAACGTATTAGGACATTAGATATTTTCGTGTTTGATATTTAAATGTTTGTTTATAATAAATTATTATTGTAAATTAATAACTCCCATTGAATAGAGGTTCTTAATATGTTAATTTTTTTATACAGTACTTAATTGATAAAAATAATATTTATTATTTGTTATAAGCACGCAATATTAAAATAATCACATTAACTTTGCGGTGCACCTCGACGTCAAGGGGATATCGGAAGCGTTGCGATGAGGGCTTTTTACCCCCTAACGCGTTCTTGTTTTTCTTTCTGTTGGTAATATAATTTATTTAAAATTTCTTATGTAATCAATTAACAATTAAAGTGAATTTAGTCATTACTAGTCTCTTTTTGCATATAAAGTTTCAATTTTAAGATGGTAAAATATGGATTCAATATGTAGGTACAAACAAAACAAACTGACCTCCCTACTCAACATGGACACTGTTCAAACAGACCCTCGATCTACGTCCACAATATTATCATTGAATAAATCTGCTTCCTGCACATCGCGTTCATTTTGAGATGATGTCCGAGCACTATAATGACCCACTTCCAGACAAACGGCGTTCAACAGAACCGCCCTTGTGTAGTTAGTCTTATTATTAGAGTGGAGTAACCTATAATAAAACTTAAATTCAAGAACACTGACTGCGTTCTCCCGTTAAGTTTTTTATTGTGATATTTCATTTCCGATGCAATTTACGAGCTTGTTTAAGTCGTAACGTTTTACATAAGATGCCGACTCTATCTGCCATTAAAACAATCGAAATATCGTAATAAACATCAAACACGGCCTATAGAATAATCGGAAATTCAGAACACGGCTGTTAATGTTCTTGACTCTAAGTTTGACAATAGGTCAATAATTACAGCCTGTAATTTACTAAAGCCAACCGCGCGAGGTCGGTTCTGCTGAACGCGAATTCCCTATAATATGTAGCGCGTCGGTGACGACTGCAATTAGTGCGATGACAACAATAATATCCTCTCGACAACACTGATTTAATGTATCATTTAATATAACAATATGGTCGATGGTAATATGTGTCAAACGCGTATACACAGCATTGTGTAAATGTATACAATATACGTATATACGTATATATTGTAATTTCGAGTATTACACTTAGAGTAGGTAATAATAATAATAATAAAATATCGGTGACAGACATCGAAACTATCTATAGCAATAGCAGGATGTGAGTCGATAAGGACGACCGAAACCAATCACCAGAGGTATAATATAATAATATTATTGTTATCATTATTAGGTGTCAGTTCAAATTAACACTACGCCATTATCTAATCATTACGGTGGCAGAGACGGTCGAGTGACTTACAAACAAGCATAATAATAACAATATTATGACAATAAAAACGACGACCAATACCATATGTGCGCAGGGCCGCATTTGAGGAGGGGAGGGAAATTTGTGGTCGAAAATTAGTTCACTTGTATGTAATTAAAACTTTAAAAAGTTTAAAATAGAATTTATTTTAATAATATTATATTGTGCTGTTTGAAGTTTAAACAACTAATTTATTTATAGCTATCGAAAATTATTAAGAGGGCGTCAGCGCACTGTTATTGTTTTCTCACTCGGAGCCACGCGTGACATAGACAAAACACATTTACGCAGAATCGTTTTTTTTTATGTTTTTGAGTAGGTAGCTTTAAAGTAAAAACACACATTACAAAAAAATAGAGAATAATATTATTATCGATTTGATTTCAAAACAATTTAAACATCATTTAAATTTACAAGCCTTTTGACCTGACGAATAACATTTTATTGAAATTTATAGAATAAAAGACTAAAAAAATTTCAAATTTTAAATGTCTATAAATAACTCGAAATAACTACGAGTCGAAATATTTTGAAAATTTTATCATGTATAGAAAATAATAAATTACACATTTGATGAAAATTTCAAGTACCTACCTACTGTTGATAGTTTTTGAATAACGACAAAATAAGAAAATCGTTGTATGAGAATTTGTTAGTTTACTGGTGCGAGTATCCAACACTTCAAATGGTTAGGTTTTAGTCATTGCCCCTGAGAGTCTTACTTATATAAAAAGAAACAGAATTATAATATCTCCGTATAACTTCGAAAGATATCGCAATGGATAAATTAATTAATTAAGTCCTCCTGGGACACTCTGTATATTTTATAATATACTTTAAATAAATTCTATTTTTAGTTTAAGTATAGGCCTTACTTACTTACATGTCAGTGCTCAAAGTGTGCTGCAATTATAACCAAATCTACATCATCTATAACTAGTTATGCAATTTAAATTTAAATATTTATTTTTTATTGTTATGAAATGATTATTATTGTGATCGAATATAAAATAAGTAAAAAGTACGAAATTTACTCAATATTTCGTGAAATGCAAACATTATCGTGGACAATGAATGGAAAACAATGTTTGATAATAATATGTACCGGGCACAGAATAATTTCTCTCAGTCGTGAGTGAATAATAAGTAAGTACCTATAATAGTATTATTTTTAAATTGTTATTGCTTCATCTTTCACTATTGAACTTATGGAAGAGATTATTCAAAAACGATAAAACAAAGTATTTGTACCTATGTGTTCTCTTACTTAACTATAATATAATAATATATTTCAATGATATGTGTGTACAATATCGTTTATTTTTATCATAACCCACGCAGCATAACAATATTTCCTAACTATGGTAAAAATATTTTCAGGAAAATAATAAACCTAGTTTTCAAAATATTTGAAAAAGTTGCGTTAGTAATTAGGAAATATTTTAGTTATATTCTTTGACCAAGAAAATCATATTTTTGAAAATATTTTATAAAAAACATTTATGAAACATTTTAATCATATATTTTCAAAAAACATTTTTACGGAAACTTTATAAAAATATTAAGTCAACAATTTTATGCAATTCTATGAAACAATATTTTGTTATAATGAGAAGAAAATATTTATAAAATATTATTAGTCAAATATTCATTATTCAAGCACTTTAAAATATTCACAATATATTATCATTTCCCAAATGTTTTGTGGGAAATATGACACCTAAAAAGTAATTGTTTTTATTTAAATAAAAATGTGCGTACCCATATTATACGCAATTTTTTTTTTTTTACCAAACCTAAGTAAAAATACTGAAAAAAACTACTAAAATTACTTAGTGATGTAAAGACAAATTGTTTCTCAGAACCTCAAGGTACAGTACTTGGCCCTGTCTTATTCATCATATACATAAACGGACTTTTAAATATAAAGCTTAATGCTGAAATTTTTTGTTATGCAGACGATACAGTTATTCTGATTAAAAGTCATGACTATGAAAATTTATATAAAACAGCTAATAACTTTATATCTGTAGTAAAAGACTGGTTTGATAATAATAATCTACAGCTAAATTTATCTAAATCTAAATATATTATCTTTAATATTACAAATAGTTCACATATTAAAAATACTGATTTTTCACTGTGTGTACACTCTTATAAATGTAAATATCTAGATAACCTTTGTGAGTGTTTACCTATGGATAAAGTTTATTGTATTAAATATCTTGGAGTAAAATTAGACCATAGACTAAAATGTATTGAACATATTTATCATGTAAATAGTATTCTTAGAAAATTATTATATAAGCTCCGATTGCTCAAAAATATGTTAGATATTAAAACTTTTAGAATTATCTATTTAGCTCTTGTACAATCTGTTTTCTCGTACGGTATTTCAATATGGGGATGTACATACTCCACACATATTAATGTTTTATCTACTACAATTAATTTAATGATTAAAACTATACTTGGAAAACCAAAATTGTATCCAACTTGTTCGATTTATCCAGAGTTGAAAGTTAGAACTATTTTTCAAGTTTATGAACGGGCGATTTTATTGTTTATAATATATTTAAAGTAAACATAGGTCCATTTCAGCCTTTGCATTGTTATAATACTAGAATAAAAAACAATTGTAATTTAATTATTCCACGAAATAATACTAATTTTAGAACACAATGTCCAATGATTAAAGGAATTCTGTTACTTCGTAAATATAATACTAATTTAACTAATTTTGATAATTTTAATAAGTATAAGAAACATATTGACACTATTTTATCCTGGTTGTAAATGTTCACTTTTTAGTTCAATGATAATTTTAAGTAACTACTCTTAATGTTGAACTTTTTTCTTTCTTTTTTTTTTTTATTTTATTTGTATACTTTTATAATACTCATAACATGAACCCAGCTCATCCGTCTACAAGCATATCTTTGCTTATTGGATGAGCTTGCAAACCTACTATAATTTGTTTAAAAATATTGTTTTATTTTGTTTGTTTGCTAAATAAATATTATTATTATTATAACTCGAAATAAGTTGTTTGGGAATTCACAAAAAGAAACAATATTAAATTCTAAATAATAATGATAATAGTTTCAAATGTTCTACACTACAGCACACGCTGTTTTGTTTGACTTCGAAGACTTTAATAATCTGTCCAACCAGTCGTCCGCACCCAATCTCGAGTCTGACTGAAAACTTTGAGATTATTTAAACGAAAACTTTAAATGTCATCGATGTGTGATGCTCATCTCTTTAATATTATATTATTATGCTTACGCACTATGTAGTGGTAAAAAATTCAATCTACGCCCGCATGAACACCGCGGGTAAAAATATTCTCGGAAATTGAAATTGGTTTTTAAATTGTTTTACTGTCTGTGAAAAAAAGAAAAAAATAGAAATCGCAAACACTAAACGTTAATTTATTATTGTATGAAAAATTCAACAATTTGAAAGTAGGTACCTCCTATAGGTGGCAAATATTGAAATAATGAGTAGGTATCTTTTTGCTGTGAGAATCAGAAACGGTATAATTTTATAATAAGAAATGTATGTTATGACTCTGTAGCTGTGCTATTAAAAATACATTTTCGAACACATATTATATAGTTCATTAGTCTGTTGCAAGTACGCTGATCGGTATAGTCCAACACTGTATATACGTTGTCGATTGAAATTTCTTTTTGAAACATATAAATGTTGAATAAAAATACTAAAACATGTCGAGTGATATTATTATTACTTTCTAATGGCGTTCTATGTTTTTGCAATTTTGTTCAAGAAGTCGTGTTAAAAAAAAAAATGATAATGATTAAACAAAACGTCATACTACCAAAACAAACTTTTTAACCGTATTATTAGACGCATTAAAATAATAATTATCAAAAACTATATTGCCCTAAATGTCGAAATATTATTATGTTATAGTGTGTTAGAGACAATTATTTTCGCCCGACACAAAGAAATAATTTATTGTATTACACGCGTGTTATAATATTACTATTATAGGTGCCCATGTGCTGTCAAGGCCGATATTATTATTATCGTTATGCATAGGTCACCACCACCGGATATCGATCTGCGTGGTGGTATAATACCAGCACTAATGTATTATAATAATATATGTTGAATATCGTTACGAATAATTTAATGATTTTGTGTTTGAAATGATGATAATGAAAAATAAAAAAAGCGATTCGGACGCGGTGGCTAAAAAACCAGACGCCACCGTAATAATACGATATCGTGGATCTAGAATGGAAAGGTAGTAAATCGCATTTTTTCAAAAGTCACTTTTTAACTAAAATGGTTTTAAAATGCAAAGGCACCCATTTTTTAAGCTAAAATTTATGATTATACGATCATTATTGACGATTTTTTTTAAAAGGTTCTAAATCGCTAAAAATTAAATTATAAACACAATTTAATCAAATTGAAAACGCTCGGTTAATGGAACCAAATTACTAGCAATACCTTAGTATTGAATTGATCACTACAAATAGTAGGTACCTAATAATAAATTATTACATCCATCCATATTGAATAGAATCTTACGATCGAGAATGGATGTCGATGTTTCATACTTATTACATTGTTTCGTGTTAGAAGATTAGTAGCAATATTCTGAAAAGGATTTTGCTAACAATAATAAAAATAATAAATAAGAATGAAAAAGTTCTAATTGAATATATATATTTTTTTATTTTAATAATATTGTAGAACCTTCTCATACTAATTATTTTATAATTTGTATACCAACCAATGCAGACAATTATTATTGTAATGTTGTGAATTCAACTATATAGGTACGAGTTTCAGCATGCCTCCGAACTTAAATTTTCAAAAAATTCGAGGAGTAAACAATTTGAACTCAAACCTTAAAATTGCCCTCCTGGACGATTTCGTAAAAACAATTTAGAATCTTTTCATTCTAGACCCACGATACAATGTCAGTGATGTTATATTGTTATTATTGTAACGGTGTTTGGAGGATATGTGCCCGTGTGCTTTGGCGGCGAGGGGAGGGCAGGAAAAACTGTGCGTACGCATATTATTTTGTATTATATTATTATTATTATTATACATCTCTCTGCAAAGTTCGAGTGCCACACAACAACAATCGGACAATCGCGCGGAATCGGCGGTAATTAAACGATCGTGACTCCGCGAAAGTCACGAATTCGAGATAACAATGCGACTGGCCCGACTGTTATTAAATCTTGTGAAATTGTATACACACACACCACGTTATATATATATATATATATCGTGATGGGAGGGGGCGTAAATATGCGTGTGTGTGTGTGTCTGCGATTTTTTTTCTCCGACACATTTCGGCCATCTCGCGAGAGGATAACAATGCGTCTTGTTACATATATTATTATATGAACGTGTGACGTCGTGAAAACACGAGTACCTATCTATGCACACGTAACGTCGATGATCGCATTCGGCTATTATTTCATAGTGGATGCAGCGGGGTGTGTGTAGTAGTTGTCAAAAAAATACTCGAAATAAACGGAAATTTCGGAGATGATATACAAACGTCGATTTTTAAATATTATATACGTTCAGCGATTTTTGACTAGAGTGTACGTACTACAATAGACAGTTTTAGGTGAACTAAAATATAAAAAGTTTCTTGTTGGGAATTCTTTAAACTATTTTGGTAGAAACGTAATCATTTTGAGCTCTTACGAGAACAAGTATAAAATAATAATATAGAACCTAAGGTCGAAATCAAATTACAATTTAACGGCAGGTACATCGAATTTTATACCTAATTAAAACCTGTATTTCTCGCGTGAAGTTTGTATATTGTATGTATTAAAAAGTGACTACGAGTATAATATGATTGATATGAATTGACAAAACTGACTATCGGAGAACGATGGAAATCGATTCTAATTCAAATATGTAAATAATGTTTGATTAATGTTTGTTCAACACAAAAGTTGTATATCAATAGATGGTTTAGTTTAATCTTATTTTTGTGTAATATATATAATATTATAAACAATAACCAAACATATTTTTAATTTGAAGTCCAATAGTTTCTTTGAAACATGTCCACGTCATGGAGAACATTGTAATTATTTGAATTTTGTTACATATTAAGTTGTGGACGTGTTCTATGCACATACGTAACGTCGATGATCGCATTCGGCGGCAGAAAATTATTATTTCATAGTGGATGCGGCGGGGTGTGTGTAGTAGTTGTCGAAAAATACTCGAAAAAAATTATACTCGATTTTTAAATATTACATACGTTTGGCGATTTTTGACTCGAGTGCTACAACTATACTATATTAGGCAAACTCAATAAGCCCTAACGAAAATCTCAACTGCTTGCGTGAATTATGTATGTAGAATGTGACTATGAGTAACATATGCAAGTATAGGCAAGTAAATAATAATTTTTGAATAATTGAAAAAGTTAATAGTTATCCTAATTATTATTTTTAACTCAGTTAAGTTAAAAGTTATACGAAAACTTAGAATTCACTCGATTTAAGAACAATGAAAATCGATTCTAATTAAAATATGTAAATTATGTTTGATCAATGTTTGTTACCTACACGAAAGTTGTATATCTATAGATATTTAGTTCAATCTTTTTTTTGTATAGGTAATATATATAGCATGAACAATAACCAAACATATTTTTAATTTGTAGTCCAATAGTTTCTTTGAAACATGTCCACGTTATGGAGAACATTGTAATTATTTGATTTTTGTTACATATTATTGTGAACGTCTGGAAAGTGTCTTGAAAACACGAGTATCTATATGCACATGCGTAACGCCGATAATCACATTCGGCGGCAGAAAATTATTATTTTGTAGTGACTGCAGCGGGGTGTGTGTAATGGTTGTCGAAAAATACTCAAAAAAAATTATACTTGATTTTTAAATATTATATGTATTATGTATAAGTTTGGTGATTTTTGACTCGAGTGTACGTACAACAGCTACTACGGTGGGTAAACCCAATAAAACCTAACAAAAATCTCAAAGGGCGAGCGAAGTTTGTGACTCTCTAGAAATTTGCTAATTAAACCAGTGTGAAAAATATTGCGCCGGGGTGTTTGGACCATATCATTGACATGGTTCATTATGGGATAATGTGAGATAATTTAAAACCGGTCTAGTTTAGCGGATTTCAACTATAAAACGTATAATACGAACTGACAAAACTGAATCGAAGAACAATGGAAATCGACTATGATTCAAATTGGTAAACAATGTCTGATCAATGTTTGTTACTTACACAAAAACTGTACCTATAGCTATATTAATAGATTTTTAGTTCAATCGGTTTTCTGTTACATATTTATTATGAACGCGTGAGGTCATGAAAATACGACTGCATATATTCGGCGGCATAATTTATAGGTTTAGTAGAATGTTGAAGTTGTCGAATTATACTAAAAAAACGGAAATTTCGGAAAAGTTTGAAAAGAAACAGACGTTGGTTTTTAAATATTTCGTTCGACGATTTTCAATACGGTTTTATACTTGTACAGTCGTATCTACCTATATAGTATATACGTACTACAGTAGGTCAACTTAAATATACATTTATTTATTATTAGGATTTTTAAACTATTATAATATTTTGGTAGAAAAGTAATAAATGTGAGTTGGTACTATTATTACAAGAGTATGCACAACATAGGTATTAAGGATCGAAATCAAATCACAATGTAATGGTACATCGGATTTTATACCCACTGAAAATCTCAACTGCTTGCGTGTAGCTTATACTATACAGAATGACGTAAATATAATATGTATAATAGGCGTCGATCTGATACGACTATGAATATTAGAGGTGTTCCGGGTACCCGGTAATTACTCGATAGTCGGGTAGGTACTCGATATCATAATTAAGACACGGCCCTTACTTGGTACCCGACGTAATACCAACATTTTTACCCGGCCATTACTCTGTACCTGGCAAAATACTAAATTTTTACTTGACTCTTGTCCAATGGCAAACGCTGATAATCTATTTATAAATATATGCATTATGCATAGGGTAATAAATTATAATTTATTTTGGTACACATTGAAATAACTGAACCGATTTACAATAGCCAGTTGATTATAAACAAATCATGTTTTTCTTCTACGAATTACAAAAATAAATCTCGTGTTTACCGTCTAATGTTTATATAGTTTATACTTGGTACTTTGATAGTAGTTTAATACCCATTTTGTATTTACATTACTCGATACCCGGTTGGTATTAAAATTTTTACTCGGCCAATACTTGATACCCGGTTAGTACTATACATTTTACTCGGCCAATACTCAATACCCGGTTAGTATAACAAATTTTACCCGGCCTGTACTCGGTACCCAGATATTGTAGTATATAGAAGTATATAGAGTGCTGTAAATATACAGGTGGCTGTAGGTATATATAATACATATTGACGACTATGAGTCTTAGAGTATATGGATGGACAAAGCTGACTATCGACGAATAATAACTTCCAATTCAAATCGGTAAATAATGTTTGGTCGATATAGTTTGTTACTTACACAAAATGTGTGTAGCTATATAGGCATTTACTTCTATCTCTTTTTTTAAAATATAATATAATATGTATTATGTAATATAAACAATATGCATGTAGATTATTCATTCAACATCTCTAATTTCTTTGAAATGTGTCGTCCACGTGGATGACATTATATAGTATTTGATTTTTGACTAATCATTTTTGTTTTCTCGTTGAAACAAAAGTACTAATAGCTGTTATTAGAGCTGAAGTTACACGGAAAATTGTATTTTGCATATATTTACATATTTTGTCGTTATTTCATATAAATGCATATTTGAGCATATTAGAAAAATAAGAACATATTTTGCCGGTTTTCGATTTAATAAATTCAGTTTGGACAAATAAGAAAATATTTTGAAAATTGTTGGTATAAAATGTTTTTTATTGACAAAATAAGAGCATAATATTGTGTATACATTTGGAAAATTGAATATTTAAGAATGTAATAGTTCTAAGCTAATCGCAGCATATCGATCGATTATCTGGCTGATAACACTGCAACACATGTAGCAGGTAGTGTCAATTATTATAAATTGGTAATGATTCAAGTTTTTATAAATTTTACAATCAAACTATCTTTTTATAAATTTGTTTTATTTGTATAATTTAAGTACCAAAAGTCATATTACACATTTTTTTATAGCATATTTTTAAGTGCATATTAATTGTTGTCTTCTAAGTGCATAAGTGCATACATATTTTCAGGTTTATAAGTACTAGAAGTCCTCAGCCCTAGCTATTATACATAATCTGATCCGAACAAAGATAATATATAGTCATAATATAGGTTTCAACGGAAAAAACTGTGGTAAACAGTCGGTTTATTTTTGATTAAAATTACAATCAACTGTAAACAAATACGACTCGAGAAAAAAAAACGTTTTACACTTAAACCGAAACCTAAGGGGAAGGTGTATTTAGGCCACGGTCCATGGTTAAGTCTGTCGTGAACATGTTAGCCCCCTTAGTTATACAACTCAATACCTTACCGCGCTAAACCTAATATTACGTCTGGTAATTTGTATTAAAATTGCTAACGAAACCGTTTTATTCGATATGAATCTATCTAAAAAATATTCCACGAACTCGAAGGACGTACTTAAAACGAGCAAATATGAATTACATTGTGTACCTATATATTATATTATTATTATTATTATTATTATTATTATTATGATTATTATGTGACTCCAGAAAAAATAATACTTCTCGCAGGTACTCGTTTTCGATATTAAAACATAAAATTATTATATTTATATTATTATTTCGTTCGCAATTTAAAAGACGTATTATAGACGATAATATTATAATAAGTATACATAAAATCCTCGATACTACATGAAATAATGGACTGCAAAGAGCATCGGTTTTATTTTGAAATAATACGGGTATTAATTCGTGGACTTGGTATTATTTTTTTAATCGTATTACTTCGTGAACTCGACCGTCTGAGCCGCACAACAAAGTACACCCGACAAACCCTATTTATATTGTGCAATGACTATTATACAGGGCTATTCACCAGTATGCTCCATCCCCGTTTTTATGCATTTTTATTGAATTTATCGAAGTTTTTATTTTTGGAATTTTTAAATATACCTACGCTTACTGTCTAACGACTAAAATTCTGTAAGTACTTCACACTAGTTCGGTCTCACTCCGACTATGCTCCTTTCATTTGACGCACTGACAATACAATCCAAAATCATAGTCTATCAGCTACCGTTCAGAATAATAATTATAATAATAATTCGTGTCAAATTCAATTCGCCCAAAATTATCCGTTACAATAAATAAATTAAAACACAAATTAACTAAATTAATTGATCATCGAAGAAAAGTAAAAATTAAAACAGATAAAATGGCTAAATATTATAATACAAAAACATTAAAACCTCTAACCGTTGGTGAAAATGTTTTATTTAAGTTAGTTGATAATGGTCCACGGGTTGAAGGTCAAATTATTCAGATTGGTAAACACCCTAGATCTCATATAGTTGAAGGTAAAATAAGTGGTAGTTACAGAAGAATCAGGAGGCAGGAAACATATAATAACTTCTGCTTTGAGAAAGTTGATAAAGATGAACTTGATTCACAGTCTAAATGTAATTTAACTACAGATGCAAAATGTGCTCATTTTGGTAAAAAGTAATTACACCCAAACTATTAAATCTCTAAATCATGTGATGATTTTGATTTATCAATTGCTTTATTATTAGTTATTATCATGTTCATTTCATTTTTCGTATTATTATTTATATTATATACGAAACGTGTTAAGTTAGCTACTAAGTAATTATTAACTTTTCATAACTCAAGTTATTATTTTGAATATAAATCTGTTAATTTTTTTTTTTTTTTTTTTTAAAAAAGAAGAAGAAGAAAGATGTAGTATCAATTATTGTTTATGATCATTCTGTATTCTGTATCACAGCCAGTCGAACAGACTAACATGTTGTAAGTAGTCGTCTATCGTAGTCATATAAATCATGTATTATTATATTATTAAATCTAAAAAACATTATCAATAAATTAAATAAGTATTCTTATGTAAATAAGAATCACAACACTTTCTAAGATGCTTATCATAATATTATTATAAAGTCCGCTATAAAAGAGTTTCACGTTTTATTATTGTGACCTCTTTAAAATAATGCCCCTAAATAAAAAATGTATAGTATCTCCAACTTTACATTTTTGTATAAACTCTAACATACTATCATAGATTGTCCTGAAATTCTCTAGCGTTTATATTTCAGAGTTGACCAATCTAATTCCAGAAATAATTCATTATTTTATCTCACCTCTATACTTCTTCAAATTATATGCTCCTGCAAAATATGTGCTATTATGTCTGCAGTCAATTCAAATAAAAGCTTGGATTTTTTTAATACTACATTATTCAATTTGTCTGTAAATATTTGATTTAACTTTTGTTTTTAATTTTTTTTTACTCTCATATTAGTATACATATTACTCTCTATTTTTTCCTCTTAACTAATTATGTTATCCATATCACATCATATTTATACACTTTTAAGTCTACTTATTTATTTAGTATCCATATATTATTTTTCGTTGACTCTTTCTATAAATCTATAGCTAATATAACATTACTTGTTACATTGTATATGTATACACTATATACACCACTCTCATAATATTTCATTTAAGTGATTGACATTTTTTTCCGTGAATAATGAATTATTATTAATTATTATATTCAAGGCAATATTTTAAATTCTTAAGATATATTGTACTATTTAATATATGTTACAATGATGCGTATGAGTACTTATTTTAATGTTTCATTATATTTATAAATATATAAATATAATTATATTCAATTCATATACATTAATATAACGTTATATATATATATATATATATTATATTAAATGTTGGTTTAATATATTTTTAAAGTTATACTTGAATATTTAATCTTCAATGTTAATTAAACAAAAATAAATATTACATCTAAAATTATGTTTTTTAAATGATAATACATTTTGTAGTAACATTAAAAACAGAATATTTATTTTCAAATCTAAACTAAATATTAATCAACCTTTATTATTGGAAATTGTTACTTGGGAAGGAGTTCTTACCGATGTGGTGTTACTAACTACTATTTTTTAAATGTATACCCACTTTTATACTGTAAATTATTCAGTTGATAATTTTTTTGGTATTTTTATCTACGTTAAAAATTCGAACGAAAAGTTTTTTAGTAATTAAAATGTTTTTACATTAATGATAATAGTCCTTAAAAAAATTATACAAAACTATAAAATATATGTAGTCTCAGATCTAGTATTTACTATAGTTGGACCATCTTTATAAATTAATATTAATTACTTAAACTTTTTAAATCACCATTATATCCGGTATATCTTCCAAGTCCATTATGACGGACCTATTGTCATTAGTTCAAAAAGTAAAATAGTCAACTCATACAATATTCGTTCTAATTTTGATTTGATACATCTAAGTTTTAAGAAAAATTGTCCACTGAATAATTTACACTTAAAAAACGAGTTATCGTTTTACAAACAGAAATCTGTGTCTCAACAAATCACTCCTTAAGTAGTACGATAAAGTCTCAATAATTTTAAAATAATATATATATATTTTATGTATTAAAAAAAAATTCGTTATTAAATGAAAAATGTGGGTGAGCACGTTTCGCGAATCCCTCTGTATAATTGAAATTTTCTATTCGGGGAATTATAAATAAGGATTTTTTTTGTTATGGAGCGTATGAGGTGAGTTCTATATAACGTTATGACGATAGTTATATATACTATTAGAATATAGTGCACGTAGAGCCAATATAAATGCGATCCGAACAGGTCATAAAACATAACCATACTGACTGCTGCAGTGTTATTCCACGAGATTTTTTTTCAAAGATTTTCGAGTGCTCATAATAAAAATGTCACCCTTAAAACTGGCCGCGTGCAATAATTTATAGACTTGCGAGGAGGGAAAAAACGTCTCTCCAACAAAACTCGAAATCCTATATCGTTCGTTAGCAGCTGTAGACAAACTATACTTTCTGCCACTATGTTATTATTACTATTATTTAGGTAGGTTCGAATCGTTATGAATATTATAATAACGACGGCGATGACGTGTGATCCGCGAATCTTTTATATTCATCGCGAATTCATTCCGATCGTACGATATTGCACAACAGTCGTCGAAACCACGTCTCCGTCTTATTACAAAAATGAGAGTGTTTAAAATATGTTTTGTTGATCGTCGTACGACATTTCGAAGGTTGTCTCGGCGGAATAATAACATTATTATGCGAGAAGTATATTATAACAGCAGCGTGAGCGATGCAGTCTCGTAAAGTGCTCGAGTAAAAGTATTTGAGTAAAAGTATTTGAATTCTTTGTGAACGATCGAATATACAATACGTGTTTTAAACACTTTTGACAAAAGTACTCGGGCAAAATATTTTAAAAATGCTTTCCCAAAGTATCTGCGTTTATAACCAAATGCTAATTTTCGAACACTTATTATTTTTAATTTATATAGGTACTATCTCTATTTTAATATTTTAATCGCATAAAAAAAATTAAGAATTTATAAAGATATATTTTTTTGATGTGCGTTATTACTCAACCAATATTTCGACGACATACAAAATCAGATGAGTATTTTTTTTTACTAAAGAATACGGTATAAATTGCTCTATAAAATTAGGTAACGTAGAACATGAAAATCGGTTCGCTCGATTTGTAGGAGGTTATACGCGATGTATTTATAAAAATACTCAAATACTTTTCTTGCCGAGCGTTCAAATACTTTTCAAAATAGGTGTCTGTACAAGTAGGTACTTTAAAAAGTACCTTTTACATGACGCTGGCGCGCTGTTTGATATTATATATTATGCGATAATATTGATGTTAAGTACCCTGGCCGGTATGCTTTCTAGTTTATATTAAGTATATCGACAGGATTTGGTTTTTTTCCTTATTCATTCATAAGATAAACTAGGAAATTCTATTAGGACAGGCCAAATGATAAATATGAAAAAAAAACTCTAATTGCCTGCAAAACAAGTTTTTTAATTTAAATTGTATTAAGTCAGACGTTATCCAGTCAGTATCAGGTCGGGCCATGGCTTGATCCGAAGTTTCACCTATTCTTATTCTTATAATAAATTGTTGCCCTCTGCTTCTATACAATAATAGGTATGTATTAGGTAAATCGTTTTCAGAAAACTATAATTGAAAGTATAAAATATGTCTTTTTTTTGTAATTATGTTTTTAACAATATACAATTTTTTAGAAAAAAATACTTGGGGGGGGAGGACGGCTCCTAGGGCCAGGTGTGTGTAAATAAGTAGCAAAAACTCAAATCTGAAATGTTCTGTAAAAATTAGGGATGGGCCGATACTAGAACCGATACTAGATATCGGCCGATATAAGTGGTAACGGGTTTTTTTCAAAACCGATACTTCAACCGATACCAAAAAAAAAAAACCTATAGATTAGCATATTATTAATAATAAAATATTAATATTAAAGTATTAAATACGGAAAGATAAATAACATACGTCATGTGATAAATATTAAATAATAAACAATGTTTTCACTTTTCTAGGTAATATTTGTGTTACAAAAAATTGGAAAAAACAATTGTGGAATAAAAGGTAGTAATCCTTATCGGGTATCGGTTTTATATCGGAATATCGGATATCGGTAAAAAGTGGTATCGGCCCATTCCTAGTAAAAATCCACCAAAGTTGACATAATATTTTATAAGCAAATAGAGAACGATTGCTCGTCGCAATGGCAATCAATTACAAAGAACAAAAGAATCGTTTTTTAAATTTGCGATAAAAAAATTAAGGGCTACTTATCGATATAACAACTATAATATCCTAGGTATCTCTCAAGTTGGATCAAGCAAGAGATATTTACAACATTTCGTTAATGTTGGTTAAGTGGTTTCGGAGATTAGCATGATCGAACATCGCTACACGAGATTTGCATAACATAATATAAAGAAGATATTCTATTTATTATGATTTTTATACTCTTACAAATGTTTAATCGAATATTTTATAACCACGATTTCCATTTTTTTTAGATTCTGAGCGGAGCGAAGAAGCTAGTGGTTTTACAATGGTGTTTATTTATTATTATTTTTTTTATCCTGTGTACAAAATTCTATCAGAAGAGGTACTTCGATTTCAACAAATAGTATCTTATCTTTTAGCAAATTAGTTCAATATGATACTTTAAACAGGTCATATTTCGATTTTCTCGATAGTTATTTAATACCACAGGAATTACCAAAAACGGGATTTTAATTTCTAACGCTTAGCTTATCCCCATAGAAACAAATAAAAATAAAAATAACGATTTTAGTTATTTTGTTGTAATTTATAATATTAATTCAACATTTACAGGCTATAATAAAATATAATAACAATATAAAATACCCAGACTGACAAACCGTCTCCGCTCAGAATCGTTTTTCGTATATAATGATATTATATAATTGAATTCAAATTTAATACAATCCATTATACAGTGACCCACTTGTAACCTACGGTACAGCAGAGCGACATCCACTTTTTTCGTTATTATATTTTTAACAAAATACAATTTTTTAGAAATAAAGTCTTGTTGGGTGGACGGCTCCCAGGGCCTGGTGTGTGTAAATAAGTGGCAAAAACCCAAGTCTGAAATGCTTGTAAATAGTCGCTTATTGTTGTCAGGTATGTATACCACGTGGTGTTCTAAATATACAAGACATGTGACCACATAAGCATTCGCGTGGGTGCCCGTTCAATTGATAATAAAATATGTCAATTTTGTGTGTCCAAATAAACCCTTTTTATGACACTGCGGGGTATTGATAATATACGCATACCGCGGGTGTGACTGGGACAACAGCTGGCTTACATCACTATTCACAGTGCCAGTAGCAGTAAATTTACAGCAACAATAATATTATTATGTTCGACAAGTATAAAACGTACAAACGATCGAAATCTTAATAACAATATAGACAGGTAGGTAGTATATTATAATATTATGGCTGTAATAAATCGTACCTCGTAACCTGCAGGGCTGAATTTATTCCACGATTTTGCATAATATCGATGGATTTCATTCTGAATATTCAAAACGATCGAGATGTATTGTAATAATTTGCAGATAACCTATTTATATATTATGAGCTCTGCACAAAGACTGCAGAATTTTTAAAACTACAAAAAATTGTTCGTACATTCAAAATACTAATAATTTATAACGTCGGTGATTTTCAATAATAGATAATTTAATCGAACACAACCCGAGCACGCATTAATCAACTGTTCGATTTGTGATATTCTGCAGACGAAAACGTTTTGTATTATTTTTAATTCATCGTATCGAAAGTATGAAGGATGTTGTTGAAAAGACCTTTCGTAATCGCAAAAATAGTATAGTTAGGTACAAAATATTTACATGAGATATTGAGATCAATAATGATAATTATTTGATACAAATAATTGTTTTATGAAATTGTAAGGTCGATACTTCGACGGTGTGCTCCTCGGCTGGTAAATATGCGACGAGTAACTTGCCGCATGCGCACATCGAGCATCTAAACAAGATACTTGTCGCTAATATTGGCAACAAAAAAATACGCCGTGGCTCCGTCTTTATAGTATATTATTATGATCTTAGCTTCAGATACGTCTTGTATCGTATACCTCTATTGTTTCTGCAGGTGCTCGACAAAAGGCCAGATCCGGAAGCGTGCAGTGTAATTATGTTGATTTTTGAGCTTCCGTATCGGATGATCCCAATGTAATGTTCTATTATACTAGTCGGTAGAAAACAGAATGACAGTAGACGACAAAATGTCCATAATATAGGTCATCTATAGTTACTACCTAATACCTAATATTTGTTACTACTTACTAGTCGTAAACATTAGGTTCTTAAAACGCCTTATCAAGGAAAATCTTAAATTTGCTCAAAAATAAACAAAAATACATGTATTATGTATAGGACTTTTTTAAAACTTATGTGTGAGTATAACAATATATTTTTCGGAAAATAATTATCCGGTGAAAACTGAATAAAAGCGAACTCGAAGACCATACGAAGTATCTTCACAGCGTGTCTCATCCAAGATAATACCTACTGCTAGGAAATTTAATATAAGATAACAACCGAATATTTTCTAATATTATTTAGGTTCAAAATATTTGATTTTGAATTATAAGACAAGCTCGTTGTACGACAAAATATATAATTTATTTAGATTTATTTTGATAACGTTTGTTGCAGTCAAATGCAGTTTATTCATATATGGTAATTTAATCACGACGTGTATGCATACGATACAATAACTATTAATTATTATCTTTATAAAAAAAAAATCAACATCCTATTATTACCTACTGTAGAAATAAAACACATTTCCTCAAAGTTAAATAAAAAAAGTAATATATTGATATAATGGACCAATCCACCTTAGATTAGTTGGATAAGTGTTCGCATCGTTTAGAAGATAATAATAATTAATAACGTTATTCGATGGTGAAAAGGCCAAATGTCATATCGCTCACTTTTTATCAAAATTGTGGTTACAACGAAATGATGAAATTGATATTATTTTCTTGCGTTTAACCATCTGTCATAACCCACATTACAATTTAATCATTATCATTTTTGACATTATTGTAACGTCGTAAGCCAATATGATAAATAGTTACTAATGCTGTAAGCCATATTTTTAACACGTAGGCCTCGAGATTTTGATTTTGATTGTGCTACATAGTTGTAACCCACATACAAATGTTATGATATTATAAAACGTAAGCCTCAATATCTCTTTTTTATTTTGTTACATTGTTGTAACCCACATGCTGAAAGCTGAAATTTCAATCGAACGCCACACGTTTAATAAATACAAAAATACGGTGAAACCGAAAAACCAGTTGTTGATGGTTATTCTAATATGAATAATATGCTAAATATTCGTATCAAAATATTTAAAAATCTTTATCCACCCTCTTAAATAAGAAAAAATATATATATATTAATAGACTCTGACGATTACACGGGTTGTCAGTAGCGTCGACTGTATATTATAATGATCTGCTATTAGTTTGTAGTTTTGAGGTATTGCAGTAAAAATTTTCCACCAAACACATTTTTTCATCTAATTTTTAAATATTACATTCACATTTAAATTAATATTTTAAGATCCCTTATCAAAACAAATAGTTTAGTAATAAAAACGTGGAATACAACAATATGCCAAACGCAGTAACCCTAATACATTATCACGAATGTTTCTTATGTAATCATAATTATTATGTGGTCAAATGCTGTAAACTTGACTAGGTCATAAGTAAATCTGAATCAACAGTATAAATAACTATAATTACCAACTTTCAATTCTTAAGATTGTCGATTATCCAGATACCACATTAAAAAATTGTTAATGAATTAGATGAAAAACGTTATGTTGGTAAATATCTTGTTCAAAATGTTTCCTGTAAAAAATTATGTCTTTGCGGGCTACGACACTTGGCCTTTTAACCACCAGTATATACATTTTGAATACAGGTAAGAAAAATTAATAGAAAACCTTTAAACTTTTGTGCTGTGTCCAGAATTATAAAATTAGCGCACATATCGATCATATCGATTATATCCCACACAGCATTTGGAAAATAATTTTTTCAAATTTGTGAATGTTTTAAAGTGGTTGAGTAATGAATATTTGACTAATAATATTTTATAAATATTTTCTTCTTATGATAACAAAATATTGTACAAATATTGTATGATTGCATAAAAATGTTGACATAATATTTTTATAAGATTTCCGTAAAAATGTTTTTTGAAAATATATGATTAAAATATTTTGTAAATGTTTTTTATAAAATATTTTCAAAAATATGAAATTCTTGGCCAAAGAATATATTCTAAATTATATTGCATAAAAAATAATATTACGTTTGTTTTCACCAACAAAATATTTTTATTAATTGCCAACTACTATCGTTTATTATACATAATTTATCATCATAACTCATAACCACAATATTGCGTTGGAAGTAAAAATACATAGGTACCTACCTATACTTGCGTGTGATATAATAGACGTAAACATAATAACTGTACCTATCTAACCTATAGTATTGGATATTGATGTATAGCAGTAATATATTATACTATCATAATTGTATAATATACCGTAGCAAAAATAATGTATCTTTGTAATTGAAGCAGGGATGGAAAACGTTTTTAGTTTTTTTGTATATATTTTTTTTTTTTTTTGTTTAACGATTTTGATAATTTTTTATTTTTAACTTCAAAGTTATAATTGGATACTCAATAATATTCCTAATATTTAAACTAAAATACCTATGATATTATAAAGTACGTCTTACATTACATAAAAAGATAATATTATTACGTTTGTTTTCACCTACAAAATAGTTTTTTTGATTGCCAACTACTATCATAACTCATAACCACAATATTGCGTTGGACGTAAAAATACGTACCTATACTTGTGTGTGATACCTATTGACGTTAACATAATAACTGCACCATGTTGGATATTAATTTATAGCAATAATGTTAAGTAAAAATGTATTATATTATAGTAGCATGTTTTTAATTTTTTTGTTAAATAAATATTAATAAATATTTAACATTTTACGTATTTGATCATTTTTTTTTAAGTAAAAATTGATTATTCTTAATATTTAAATTTAAAATATAATTTATAAGAAAATTAAAAATCAAAACGCCTTTAAATTTTAAAAGTACTTTAGTGAAACACTGGTTCTAGGGATAAAATGAAAATACCCCGAACTCAGAAGTTAAACACTAAATAAAATACACCCAAAAATCAAAAAGTTGCACTTGTGCATTGAAACGATAATAATTCTTTGCTTGAAAATGTATTAGTCATCTGGATTATTAAATTTTCAATAACAAATTATTTTTATTATTTTTTTATCGTGGTTTAGTTTATTTTGGTTTTTGTTTTTTTTTTTAGTTTTCGATACCTATCTTTTTGTTATCGTTTTATATTTCTATTCTGTTTTCGTCTTATTCTAACAAAAATATGTTTTCTATGTTTTTTAGGCTGGATACATTTTTTTGGTTTTCTGACCAATTTTTTATAAGGTTATCGTTGCCGTGGTTACTTATTAACAAAGACAAATTTATGATTCAAACCAGCGCTCATATCGATCATTAATTCGATCATATCGATTACAGATTATAGAATATTATTATTGAGTGACTCTTTATTATATAAACCCACACAAGACCGACCAATCGAGCAGAGATGCAAATATCTTCCTAAAGTATGTCTTACATAAAAAAATAAACAATTTTATGTTTGTTTTCGCCTACAAAATATAATTTTAACAATTACGAGTACAGTAACAATGCAACACCTATACAATATGAATTATTCAACTGTGACGTCATAAACTGTGACTAGGTATATTAATTAATAAATAATAAGTATTATAAGTAACATTTACTCACTCGTGTACAACACGGGTATAGGTACCTATACAAATATTACAAGTCTGCTCTGTTACAAACGTCGTGCGCGCGCATACAAGACATAATTAGATAGATACCTACAAATATTATAATAATATTATCATGAGCAATACAAATAAATAATTGAATTGCCATAATAATATTATATTCTTGTTTTATAGTTTTGTGCATATTTTTTTTTCGCAGCGGGTTAGACACGACCGCAATCGCTGTCGATCGTGATAAACACACATATTATAACATATACCTAGGTACTAGTAATAATAATATAATATATAATGATTATTATTGGAGTATCGATCCGTACGGACAAGGCACCGGCTACCTATCAATTAAAATCGTTACGTTCGGTGCGGGTGCACACCATAATATCTCAGCTATATTATATTATTACCCATTAATTTTGGATTTTACGTTTTCCGTCTCTCGAAAAGCGATTGCCAATAATAATGTGAGGTATTTCACACTGTATGGGTACGCAGTCGTTTAAATTCCATTCTATATAAATCGCTCGACCTTCGGTCGATCAAAATCGCAAGCCCGACACACTCAGCGAAATGAACTAGATACGCACACGCACACACTCGAGCTCACTAAGTCATGATATACCACACACACACACACAGGATACTTACCATTATTGTTATTATTATAGTCGAGATATTATTATAATATACATAATATGCGTGTATTATATACATATAGGTACGCTGCACGATAATGACACGATACGTATACACGCCAATTTGTCCGCAATGTGTTTTAAGCGTAGTTGTGCAATACACACGAGTATATAATGTACCTATATACATATGTATATAACTGCTACACATATGAATAATATATTAGTCCTATAATGGCTGACTTTATTTTGAGTTTTTTTATTTTATTATTATTTCGATGCCGTTCGCCGTTTGCAGCGGTTGGTGTGTATATTATTTTCACTCAAAATAAATAATTTATACGTCAAATCGTTTTCCATTTGGTATCATATAATTTTCGAACCTATATCATGATAATACAAGTCTGGGCATTGGCGAGTTAAAAAGTTAAAGTTAAGCAAAAAAGCTAATTTTATTTTAACTTTTTAACTTAACTAGTCACTTTTGGATTTTCATCGACTTAACTGTTATATTTCTTTTTTAATTAACGTGAAATGAACGAATTAATTTTTCATTTTAAGAATTAAGTTGATAAGTTCATTTATTTTGTTTTTAATTTTATTACATTTTACTATTTCAGTCTATTTCGTTTACATGTCAAAAAAATATTTACCGTGAGTTAAAGTTCAAAAATGAATATTATTAGCTTCGTAAAGGTTATCTGGGAATTCTGGCATTCTTCTCTGGCCTCTGTAAAAATTTAACAATGGATGAGAATGTGTTTGATCGTTACGGCTGAGTTGCAAGCAGGGCACGTAGGAGGTTCGGCTTTTCCCATCAGGTACCCCACATGAGTGACTCTCTTGTGACCAATTCTAAGTCTGTAAAGTACTTATTACCTCATTTTTGCGGCTTAATGGATTGAGTTTCGACCAGAGTTCAACTGAGTGTTTAATTTCCCTTGAATTGTTTTCAGTAACTTTGTGCCATTCTGAGTTCCATAATTTCATATAGTATTGGTCAACTAGTGACATTAGGGGGGATTGTTTATTGTATCTCTATCTGTTACTAAATGTATTATCTGTTTAAATTAAATTGTATATTCTAATTTTGTTTTCTCACTTCTCCTCTTTGTTATTATTATTTGTTAATTAATTGTTAATAAATTGTATAGTTTTACTTATAGGTATATTACTTTATATTATAACATTATCTATTATGTAATTTTAATAACAACATGTTCATTTACATAACTCTACAATTACTAGGTATAGTTTATAAAAGTTTGTAATTGGAATTATTTCAATTAATTAAGAATTATAATACACTTATAATAATAATAATATGTAAAAACAAAAATTATTGTTTTTATTATTATTAATATTAAAATTTTTGATTGGAATTTATTCCGGTTATAAAGAATTATTATTATTAATATAATTCAATTCGTTAAAAAAATAAATAAAAACTAGAAAATAAATTTTCCCAAAAATGCACATAGACTCAGCACCAAAATAATATAGTGAGTCCAATAGAGAAATTTTTTCCCAGCATGTGTTAGTATGCGATAATAAATCAGGACCAGTCTGTTTGAGTGCAATAAATTAGAGTTGAATAGGTCAATTAACCGTGAGCTCAATATAAGTGGCGATTATGGTAATAATATTTACGATTCAGGTACAGGACTTACACTATAAAATCAAACTGATCATAATATTATATGGTATTAACTGTATTGAATTTAGTTATTTAAAATTTAAATAATTATAATAAAATATAATCCAAAACAAAACAAC
Source organism: Sitobion miscanthi (assembly GCA_008086715.1). Taxonomy (NCBI): domain Eukaryota; kingdom Metazoa; phylum Arthropoda; class Insecta; order Hemiptera; family Aphididae; genus Sitobion; species Sitobion miscanthi. The sequence goes on along the minus strand of CM017805.1, from coordinate 26,273,803 downwards.
ACTAATTTTATCATACTACTATAGTATTACATGCAATTTTCCTGAAATAATGTTTAAAACCCTACAGAGAAATTAAAACTTGTTTTGATTGGAAAACTTTTATTGAAAAAACATTTCATTTTTCACCGATGTAGGTATAATATGTGTACAGTTTTTTAAAATTCACGGAGTATTTAAATTACAAAACTGTTTCATTATACTTACAAGATTGCTTGCGCACGCGAATATAAATGGAATAACTGTTTCATGAATTATTGTGAATAACCACTGTACAATGACTACAAATATTGTATTTTATTACAGTAAATTATAAACATAAGCAATAATAAGCGTTTTGCTGAAAAATTGAAAATATTTCAACTTGCAACACATACATTTAGTTTAATATCGAGTATAGCTAAATTATGCATATTTCTGCAATAATGTTTGTGACCATGCAGAGAAATGATTAGAAAAAGGTTTTAGTTGGAAAATGTTTTTATAGAAAAAAATCACAATTTTCGCCAAAGTAAGACATTTGTACAATTTTTAAAACACGCGGAGAATTTCAATTACGAAACCGTTTTATTATACCTACTCAAATGTTTGGTTGTGCACGTGAATATTAAATGGCATAACTGTCTTACGAATATTGCGAACAACTAAGTAACTACTACACAAAGACTACCACATAATATTATGTCGTATTTTATTACGATATTGTTACAAAATTATAATCTATAAACCAGGGGTGGCCAAACTTTTTTTGCTAAAGATCTGAGGATATATTTTTTCTTTTAGGATCGACTAATGTAAAAAAATTATTTAATATTATACTAATAAACATACTTAAATAAATAACAACATTATAAAATGTCAAGTTATCTAAAATGAGTGTTTCACATTAAATTTCTAAATAATTTAAAAATGTATTAACATTATATACTGTTGATGTAGAATGTGTTGTTTCATATCATGGCAAAACGAAGACGTTGTGCTTAAGTCTAAGTGATCATAAAACCAAACCTACTCAGCTTTTATGACTTTCATGTGAGAAAATACCATTTCGCACTAACTGCAGGTTAATCGGAAATAATTAATAAATTCTAAGAAGGGGATTGACATAGAAATCGTCTAAGATCGACCATCCCTGCTATGAACAGTAAAAGCTTTGCCCACAAAATACCATCAAACGTAATAAAAATCGATTTTGATATATCGATATGGAGTTATTTTTTAATTGAGAAATTCCGAATTAATAACATTACCGTTATGGATGAACATAATGAATATAATATAAAATCATCCTTAAAAGGATGATGCTACCCATGCATTTGTTGTCTCGGTTTCACACACTTACGACATAGCAAATTTTCGTTCACTAGCTTCAATAGTGTGCTGTTGGTTTTTATATTAGAGTGATTTGAACTATTATCAATATTAGTATCAATAACATTTTTAATTTTAGATATTTCAAGTACCCATATCTCGCTTGAAAATGAAAATTCCGAAAAATCAGCATCGCTTAAGCTCAGATAATGTTCTTACCTTTAAGTTTTATAATAGGTCAATAATTCACTCTAGTATCAAAACTAACAGTAGACTAGTTGAAACTAGTGAACGTCAATTTGCTATGTCATGCGTGTGTAAAATGGAGACAACAAAATATGTATGGGTAGCGTCCTGCAGAGACCTTAACGCATAATACGTATTACCTACTCGACGAGGTGGTGTGGCATATTATCTTATGTAATGTTTAACGATTTAATACGACGTGTCACACATAACAAAATGTAATTATTTATAAATTATCATTTGTCCGATGGTAATTTGTAAATTACGTATTCAAATAGTTTGGCGCCTATTTTAATACAATAATTTCGCAGGTTATGATAATAATAATAATAATAATATGATCGTAGATGAAGATAGTAACGTGCGATAAACGTGTTTAATTTATTCAAAGACGCGTCGTCTGTGTGGAATTTTTTCTTTTATTTATTATTATTATTATTTAGACTTATTGTGGTAAAAGTCGTATAATATTATACGGGTATAGTTATGTAACACAATAATTTTCAAACCGTATTATGCAGTAACAATGCACGGAGCCATTAATGCAGTAAGAAAATTAACTTTAAGTTGCCCGCAAATAAAAAACCACCATAGAGGTAATTTGAATTTTTTATAATATTGTGTATCATAATTAGAGCTTGGATGTTGAAGGAGTAAAAAACTAGTACAATTTATTGAAGTATATTGCACTAAAAAATAATGACGTTTTGTTATAAATGTTAATAATTCATTGTTATTACCTATTTTTATTTTTTACTTTAAACTGCACAGTACACTTTGAATAAATATTTAATAAAAAATGACCTCACATTTATTTTTTCTTAAATAATATTTTAATTCAACGAAAAAAAGAACTATTCTAAGTTTTATTTTAACAATCTAATCTTTTATACCTTAAACATAATTTAATTTGACTATAAATGTTAGAGTTAAATTTTCACGTTCAAACGTTCTTCGATTTGAGGCCAATAAGTAAAGACCAGAGTGCAATTACGAAGTGAGTTCAACAAAATTGAATACAATTGAAAAATTGCAAAATATTTCACATAAAAAATTTTAGATTTTAATTCTTCTACTTTCATAAAATGTATTTAAAACGTACTTGACAATAAATCGGAACAGTACAGGAGAAAAATTGCAAGTGCAATAACATCCATGCCTAAGCATATAATATTATAACAAACACTCATTATCAGTGTTGTGCACAGATAACTTTAAAATTACCTAGATAAAATAACAGATAATTGAATGAAAAATGATTAAATATAAGATATAACCTCCTTTTTATTTAGATAAAAAAACAGATAGTTATACAGTTTTTAGGATTTTAAGACTTTATAAATTAAACTATAATGTATACATATTATATTTATAATTGTTTAGTTAATATAATTTATTAGTTTGTTTAAAAATACAATATAGATTAAATTAATAAATTTGAATTTAAAAAAAAAGGGAGGTTTAACGCATATTAATGTGTATTAAAAACATTTATGTAACCAATAACAATCGCAGCTGCAGCTGTAGCTACACACGTGTATTATACGCGAGTCATAATATATTATTATATTTTATGGTGAACATTGCCTAAATAGACGCGTTAAAGTGCAGAGCACTTAGCTGTTGGAGGAAGTTCGGCTCGAGGCAAAAAGGGAATTAGACACGGCAGATATATTTTGGCAATAGCTACTGTTTTATAGCGGGTAATACGGTGCAGGTATATATTTGGTGATGAATTAACCTATATAATATTATGAGACATGTCGAAATGTTAGACAACCACCTGTGTTCAACCGTCGATGTTCGGTATTTACCACTTAACACTCGCGAACGGACGCCCGTCACCCCCGACGTGATTATATTATTACTATTCGATATGCTTCTCATTTCTTTTTGAATTACCTATATGTATAATAATAGAGTGTATAATATGCATTATATCTAAAACTTTACATAGATAAATAATTATTAATTGTTTTTTATATCTATACTATAGATTCTTTAGTATTTGAGTAAGTACTTATGTTATACTAACACTGTACGAACGCCTCAAAATCAATTGAATCCGTATCCATTTATTTAGTGTAAAATATCATAAGATTATAATATTATCAGTGCTACGGAAATTAAACTAAGATGAATAAACACTTTGTTTAACACTAGCCAGCAAACTTCCTTGGGGTGAAGTTCCAATAAAATTGATTGGCTCCATTTAATAGGCTCGAAATTCGTCACTTGAAGATCTAAAATGGACACTTCCCGATGACAAAAACCAAAGGTGGACAAGTTAATGAAAATAATTAACCGTGGCAAGTTAAGTTAATTCAATTAAATTGCTTTTAGTTAAATTAAAAGTTAACAAAAAAAAACTTTAACAAGATAAATTTAAAGTTGAGAGTCATCAAATCTGTTGTCTAGTTGGTTCCGTATGATACGAAAAGAAAATTAACTACATGTCAACGATAATTAACTTGTTGTTAAGTTACAACTATAAACATTTTAACTGAATAAGTTAATAAGTTATTTAATAAAAATAATTAACTAATTAAGTGAAAAAGTTATAAAAAATAACTTTTTAACGAGTATATGTCCACCTTTGGCAAAAACCGAATACCCATTGTAGCCAATGTGCAATATTATACAAATGCAAACATATTATTGTCGTCCATGTCAACATATTTTTTAAGAAGCCAGAAACGAAACCCATATTCTAGTAAATTTATATGAAACAATTTTCAGATGTAAATACATATTGATCACTGATTTCAAAAAAAAAAAATCGAAATGTACAAAAATTTAAGATATAAGAGCATCAACTGAATGATTATTATCAATCAGTCCATTCTCTAATAAAAATAATACAAATAATACTATTATGTTGTCGAGTATTGATAGAAAATAAGATATTTGTAATCTAAAATAAAATTTTATCATTACAAATCGCGCACAAATTATAGGGTATAAATGTGAAATTATCCAGGTCCTGAAGCTTTTAATATATTTGAATAATTTTAAGAATCCCAAGAAAATATTTATTTTAAAAATGCCTTAACACCACAAGATTTTTGTGAGTACTTTATAGATGACCATGATAAGGCTATAACGGCCTCCTATCTCTGTCCAAAATGAAGTCACCAGAGACATTGAGACAACCATATTCATTTTCACGTCTTCACATATTACTAGGGATGTGACTATGTGAGTTTGTGTCATACAGTAGTATACTGATAAACAAATTGTACTATACGAGGTTATAATAAACACATACTCAGTATGCAATTATTTTATACAGGTTCAATATAAAAAAATAATAAATATTATTAAAAATGTAATTTGATCTTTAAAAATATAATTTTCTATGAATTGTAAGTAGGTACCTACATTATTTTGAAAAAAAATAATTTTAGTGTACAATTTATCACGAACCACTCGTTATTTCAAAAAGTATCAATGATTTTGAAAATTATGAATTTATTTAAAAACATTAATACTTTTGAAATAATCAGTGGTTCACGATAAAATAATCACGCTGCGTATTGTCAGCGGCATGACTTTAACAAAGTTTAATTATTAGTTTACTCTAAAATAATTCTTGTACCTAGGTATTATTTTACAGTTTTAATATTTATTCTTAAAACTATGATATTTTTTTAAAATCGGTCATAATTTACAATATGTATAACCCGTGTTATTTCCCGATGGTTTAAGCTACTACAATGTTCTATATGGTATAATAAGGTAAGAGACAAAAAAATAAATAATATACTTTTCGTATTTAATATCTTTACGTATATTACCAATACTTTATCGATTATAAATTAAAACTATATATTAGCCTACTAATTTCACTTTTTATCACGATTTTAAACATTAGTTTTATGCCAAATAACATTATTCGGTCTTAATTATAATTAGTCATTACCATAATCGTCGTAGTATTATTATTTTCTTTCTCTAATATTAATAATAATATGTTTTGTTTCTGTTGTATTATTTCCACTCTAATACTTTTCGTGTATTCCTCGTGTGCAGGACTTGCGTTTGAAAATAAAATTCAGTTTTATGTTATTTACAATAATTAAAACGTTACACAATTTTTGCGTTCATCGTTATTTAGAATTATAACGTTATCCAAGTCTTGCGTTTATCGTTATTCAGAATTAAAACGTTATGCAAGTTTTGCGTTTATCGTTATTTAAAATAATAGGTACCTATTAAATTTAAAAATAAGAACTAATGAGGATAGGTAGTATAGTAATATATAAATAGTCCCGGATACGGAATATAATATAATCAATTAGATTGTTTGCATGAAATAAATGTTTCTACGAAACCAATAGAACTTTTAAATAAATAAATTTTAAAATATTTCGTTTTGCGTTATTTTTCGTTCAACGATATTCTATAAATTACGTTTTGCATTATGATTAACGATGTATAATATTTTTTGTTAATCATTATGTATGTTTTTTCGGTATTTAATTATTTTTGATTATCGTTTTTCGTTATAATTACGTTTACAAATTTCAATGTGTGTATTGGTTAAGCTTAATATTCTCTAGAAATATCGTCAATATTTCTTATGATATTATTGCGTTTGAGGAGTCATAAAAACTTTGATCAAATGTCAGTAAAAAATAATGAATTTCCTTCACCGGATAATTTTTTTTGTGGGAGATTTGACGATAATATTTTTCCGAACACATATCATAACGTTTTTATAAGATATTATAATATCGTCGTGGCCTTGTATCAGGCAAATCACACTTTTTCTCATTCACCGCGTCATTGTATGTAAGATATTTCAACTGTTGAAGCAAAACGGATGAAAGCCGGCAAACAAAAAAAAACCAACCGATCGACCGCACGTAGAGTCGAACCCGAGTTTCCCGCTGGTAGGACATAATATTATTGTTATTATTATCATCACAACATAAAATATATAATATTAAAATAATAATATTCATGTTGTAAAAACATTACGATCGGCCACCGGACAGCCTTGGGATTTGTACATTTTACCGGAGTTTCCGCACTGTTCACATCACTCGAGGGACCTGCGAATGTTCACCGAGTGCAACAATAATAATATCATATTTATTTTGACCACTGATTTTATCGTACAATTATTAGGTAGGTATCTAAGTTTGCACGTGCGTGATACCCACAACAACAACAACGATCGAAATCATCTCATAAGAATTAGATGAACATTGTGAGCTGCTCTTCGCATGACCTATCGGCCTCAATGTGTTCACGATTTATGCATAACACAAACCGAGAGACGATTACGTTTTTCCCCTTCAATCCTTCGTTCTCATCGGTGGAAATCTTAAACGCGTTCTACATTATTGCTGTTGTTGTTGTAGTTGGTGGTGGTGCTGCTGGTGGTGATGGGTTAAATTCACGAGATCTCAAAGCGTAATATAATAATATTATTTTCTATTTTTATTATGCATATTATCGAATGTCACGTTTCTAGGACGACTTACGACTGACCCGACGACAGCTACGGATTTAAATGGATCTTCGAATGTTTACAACCACCTCGTAGCGTGCTCACCGCTGACCGGTTTAATAGAAATCCGACCGAATTATATACGAGACAAGCGAGTGACTAAAAATAGTGTGATTCCATTATACCGTGTCCATTAAGACATAATATTTATGACGCTAATGAAATTAAATCTAATCCCAGTCTCTATGCGGGATCGTAATAATAATATTATATAGAGATGCGTCAGTACAGATTTCTTTCCATCGCTACATATTATTATTTTAATTGCCTATACGATAACATTATAATACGGTCAAATATATTTAAATGGTTTTTATTCCGTATTTTTTAATGACTCGAAAAATCCTATGAATGCTATAAATAGCAACGCGACTCGACTACGTGACATCAATTTAACCGAACCACATTGCCACTTATTTTTAAGTATTATTTTTTTCACCGCACTAAACCTGCACTCGGATACTGTACTTAACTACTATAATACGATAATGATCAAGACTTCGTGCATTTGCATATTTATTAGGAAGCTGCATACAATTGTTCTAATATACAAACTCGTTTTATGATTTAGGTACATACAATCAAAGTACAAAAATGTATGTCACGTATATCTTACACAATTTCATAGGTGGACATCCATTAAATTTCAGGGGAGGGGCCAACATTATTGACATCGGTGTGAGCGAGGGGCTCCGATCCTCCAAAACAAAAAAAAAGAGGGGGCTTGACGGACATTTTGGGGGGCTAAGCTAATAAAATATATAAATATAAGATTTCAACTTATATATAAGATCTAAAGGTCTTAAGCATACTAATACAAATTATGTATGTGTGTGTGTGTGTATGTGTGGGTGGCTTGGCTTGGCGCGTTGGATTACTACCAGTCGCGGAATTATAGTTTTAATACATAATCGATAACGTATTGGTACCTAATATATGTAGAAACATGAAAATACGGTATATTATTTTATTTTTGTCTTTTACCTTATTATACCGTATAGAACATTGCAGACACAACTATCGAAAATTGAACACAAATTATACAATTATTGTATATTATGACCTGCTTTTAAAGTTCGATTTTTGACGAAATTTAATAATTATTTTGTAGTAAAAAATGTATAAAATTTTCAAATATTATAGCTAAGGATTGAAAATTCAAAACAAGGTTCCACGAAAATGGGTTATATATAAATTACTTTATTCACAATAATATTATCATCAAATATACTCAGTAATATCATAGGCTGTCTGACCATCTTCGTTTAGAATCAGGTTCGTTACACTAGCACCACAACCTAAACTATTTTCTTCAAATTTGGTCCCATGCTTTAGTAACCGATTAGTAACCATTCGTAACCGAAAATTTGGAATTCGTAACCTAAACCAAGTACCAGAAAAACCGTTTTTTCCAACCGGGTGCTGGCGTAATGTTACACCAGCACCCGCACATTGAAATATTCTACTTAGGAAGTTCAAAACCAAACTAGGTTTTAGTAACCGATTAGTAACCATTCGTAACCATAATTTTAAATTAGTATATTTTTATATTTTAATTTTCTTACTGAATATAAAACAAAAATATATAAATAAATGTTGTTAAGTATTAACATGGGAATACCTAATTAATTTGTTATTGTATTTTATATAAAATAAAGATGTATTTTATCTAATAAATAATTTTTATTTTTTATTCAATAAAAAAATTGTTTTAAAAAATATTTAATTTTAAAAAGGAAAAAAAATAATTTATTAATATTTTATATCTTATTTATATCTTTATTTTATTTCTTCAGTCAATTGAAAAACATATAATATTAAAAGAAAAAATGTATAAGTTAACAGGTTAACTGCTACGTCATTTTTCAGTACATTGCCAAAAGCGCTACATGTACCATTTTTGGTACATTTGTTGTTTTGCCAATAAGTTGTTGTGTACCAATAGTGGTACACGGGAGTCTGCCAAAAAGTGTTATGTTTGCCTACTATGGTACACGTAAATACGATTTTAACACAGGAAAATATTTCGTAGCCCACCAGACGAACAAATTTTTGACAAGCCCATTGATATCTTATAAATTCATTTTTTTAGGTAAAAAAAATCAAAAAAAAACTTTTCATAAAGTTTTAGGTCCGTAGCAAATAATGCATGTTCGCTACCTTTTGGGTTAGCACGAATGGAAAGTGAGAGAAGTGGTCTTCGATGTGCTGTTGGACACTATATTGCATGTTTTTACAGGTCAAATAGAAAATGGGAATTATATGATGACATAAAAATGAAAATCCAAAACATAAATCCTTCAAAAAACAAGATATTGAAGTTCTAATTTTCACTATTTAATGCAATACATTATTTTATTTTAATTTATTTTTTACTTAAACAGAAGGTACAAACTTTATTTTTATTGTTATTTATATTTTAACAGTTACACAGTGTAGAGCACTACTTATTATGATTTTTTATATCATATAGATAACTTACAAATGAAAGTATTTATTATATAGCTTGGTTAATACTTGATTTTAGAACAAACGTTTTCCTATAGTAATTACTATAACCTATAAGATCTTATAGAAATAACAACTAAGATATCTAAGTAAAACAAAAACTATATTAACAAATATATTTTAAATTTAAAGCAAAGCAAGGAATGATTTTGTTTTTAATACGAAATAGATAATTGTGTTATTTATTTGATACATTTTTAGTTGATAGTACAAAAAGTGAATAGGATATATTATGTCTTTTTAAGAAAATCGTTAAAAGTAAAAAGTAAAAATAATTATTTTTTAAAACAATTTTTTTATTGAATAAAAAATAAAGAATAATTTATTAGATAAAATACATCTTTATTTTATATAAAATACAATAATAAATTAATTAGGTATTCCTATATTAATACTTAACAACATTTATTTATATATTTTTGTTTTATACTCAGTAAGAAAATTAAAATATAAAAATATACTAATTTAAAATTATGGAAAAATAAAGCAAAAAAATAAAAAATATTTTATATATTCATGTTAAAAAACTATCCAAAATACTTTTAATCAAGGATATACTTGTATATACTTGATAAAAATATATTCAAAGAGTATATTAAGGATTACAATATCAGCACCCAATTGGGAAAAACGGTTTTCCTGGTACTTCGTTTAGGTTACGAATTCCAAATTTTTGGTTACGAATAGTTAATAATCGGTTACTAAAACCTAGTTTGGTTTTGAACTTTCTAAGTAGTATATTTCAATGTGCGGGTGCTGGTGTAACGTTACGCCAGCACCCGGTTTGGAAAAACGGTTTTCCTGGCACTTGGTTTAAGTTACGAATTCCAAATTTTCGGTTACGAATGGTTATTAATCGGTTACTAAAGTATGGGACCAAATTCGAAGAAAATCGTTTAGGTTGTGGTGCTAGTGTAATGTACCTTTTAGAATCGTTTTTCTTATATTTTGATATTGTATCATTATTAAATTCAAATTTAACACCATCCATCACAGTGACCCACTTGTAAGCTACTGTACAGCAGAGCGACACCCACTTGCCCATCTTTCTAAATGTTAAACTTGAGCCACCGACCCGATTTTTTAATCTTTAACGGTCCATCCCGACAGATTCTCACTATTGTTCGAAAAACTCTGCCGGCGATTTCTTCACGTTCGTATAGGCGACGAATTCTGTACGAGAAAAGAGTAAAATCATACGTAATCAATACGTAGGTACGCGAAGGCGAGCCGCGCATTGTGTGCATTACAACAGGTATGGTATCGGTGTAAACAATAAAATAAATTAATGTAATAATTATTATTAATCACCGGAGTCCGCCTGCGCCCTTCGTACCTATATATATTTCGTTTCCACAAAACCGCGCGTTGCGCACGCGCATAATGTATTATTATTATTCGTATTATTATAATAACATTACAACAATGCGGACGAATCGTTATTACGTTTGCCTTTCTCGTGAATGTCTGGCATTTTCCATTGTCTCGCAGAAACTTGACAGTTCGCGAGACACCTCGGTGTCACGCGTCCGCCCGCAGACTCCTGTTGCCTGGTGCAGTTTCCGGAGACGCCGAAAACTAAAACCGTCGAAAGATGAGTACTTACCTATTATGGGTACCTACTTGCGTACAGATTACATACATTTAAGGTTATTGGAGCCGTCCAGTGCCCCGCGAGGTTACCTCTCATCGGTATTAGATTAGATTAGAATTACCTAATAATCACACTTTACTTATCTAAAGTGATTGTGTGTTATTGATATTGATATTCACAACAAATAAATATTTAAATACACTGAACGACTCCAAAATATAGTTTGCAGATGGTACGTTAAAATCTGTACCCAATCAACTGTATACTATTGATGGTAACATTAACTGTACTGTATATCCACTTATATATTTTTTAATGTGTTACTAAATAAAATTAATATAGGTACTCAGCCCAAATTTTCAACCAAAATCTATTGTGATGGATTTTGAATAGGCATTTATAAAATATATTTAAACATTTTTATTCTAACTTGATATTACAATATACATATTCATTATTTTTGTTGGTTTTAACAAAAATATTTTTAATATTTATTTAATTTTTTTTTTTTATGTTCAATAAATGTAAATAATAATTACAGGCGATTGCCCGGATATGAAATATAATATAATCAATTCTTAGGTCTTCGCATGAAATAAATGTTTCTAAAAAACCAATAGACCTTTTAAATAAATAAATTTTGAAATTACGTTTTGCGTTATGTTTTGTTTAATGGCATATAATATATTTTGTTAATCGTTATGTTTTGTTTTGCGGTATTTAATTATTTTTGATTATCGCTTTCCGTTATAATTACGTTTACGATTTTCAATCGTTTTTTTGTCAAATATAACGTTATAATCATAACGTTATCATAACGTTTGCAAGCCCTGGATCCTAGCCTTACTCTATCTTTATAATAAGGAACGTAATACTACAAAACTGGCTAAAATATTGGAGGAAAATAGACATAATTTCTGTCCAAAGAATGTGGAGGAAAATGGAATCCAACCTTTATTTGTGGAGAAAAATGGAACCGCCCAAAGAAATTATAGTCCTTAAAAAAACAATAACATTTCTTAAAATTATGTTGCGTATAAAACGTTATGACATAATATCATCCAAAACGACGACTAATCAATCAAACTATCGAGAGTCTTGTATAACATGGGTACATATATTTGTTCTATGTAGGCTACTTACATATAGTTACAGTGTGATACGTAACAAAATATTTATTACTCATAACTTTTGGTTGCAGTACACTCATTTCTCGCATAATTAATAGCCAAACTTGGGTTATTCCAGCAGTCGGTACGGCATGCAGTAAAATCGGTCTCATTAATTTCAAAATATATTAGATAACTAGATAAGGGTAATACAGACTAGGGCATCAAAACGTTATTTATAACGTTATAACGGAAAATAATGACAAACAAATAAATTAAATCAATAAACGAAAAACGAAAAAAATCTATTTTCATTAAACATAATAATATATCATTATCATAGTTAATGATTAAAAATAAACAACAAACGTATATATTATATATTACGCAAAAAAATTGAAAATAACATTATTCGAAATAAGGTTTGTGTTTTTTTTTTACTTCGAACTTAACATTGCTATTATTTTTAAGTCTTGTAGTTTGTATAGTGTGTAAGTATGAATCTTAAAACTATGAACAATTCAAAGTTGCAAACCTACATTAACAGTATTTTATATTTTCGATATATGAGCTATAAAAGCGTAAAAAGTTTCGATACTAAAATTAATTTATTATAAAAAGTAAAATAACCAATATACAACTATATCTATACATCCCGAATCAGAAGGTACAAATTGTTTCCTCCAGAGCGCGTTTTGTTAATCTGTTTCCCCAATAATAGGCACATTTTACACATATATTATCAAAGGTGGACATTAACTTGTTAAAAAGCTAAAGTTATTAGTAGTTACTAAGTAACTAGTTAATTATTTTTGTTTTTAACTTATTAACTTATTCAATTAAAATTGTTAGTGTTGTAACTTTACTTTTTTTAGTTAATTATCATTGTCACGTAGTTAAGTTAATTTTCTTTTCATGTCATGCAGAAATTCTCAGGTCAAATGAAGTGTATACAAATTGGTTCCCGATCAAAATTACTTAGGTATCATTATACAACTTTTTCGAATTGGTTCCCATGAGTTAAAATCGGTATTCTTATGATGTTCTATTAGGTTTTAAAAGTCTTGGAAAGTATGTAAGTATAACAACGTTTTATCTTATAGATTGCTAAAAAGCAAAAAGGAAAAGTTTAATGGTGAAAATATAAAAAAATCGAATGACTGCCAAATTGTATGCGTACAAATATTCTTCAAAAATGTATGTTGTAAATTCATACTACATTATTTAAATTTTTTTTTTTTTTATTCTTTGTTTTTATCAACTGACTTATTACAATACCATCATATTATTGATATTATTGTTCTATTATTATTAGTATTGACAAAGACGTAAGTATAATAATATAGCGTATATTATTTTCATGATGTATAGGTATAAACCGTCATGGCAACACTTTTAACTATGCCCGGATGTTCTAAATAGTCCCAAACTCCCAAGTCTGTGTAAAATTCGAAGGAAATTGTCAGTAGAATTTATTTTTATCATAGTAATTTGACTCAGTTGTATTTGTAGTAATTATGAAAGCTCGTCGGAACCAATATTCGTTATATGTGTTACCTGTAGGCAACCCGGAAATCAATTCATTGCAGGGAACCACCTCGTAGTCGTGCACTTGGACCAGACGACTTTAGAGTTCGGTTCACTGTACGTCTGCACCTACCTACTACCAATGATTGGTGGTGTAAGCGTGGCAAATTCCGGAAATCGGACTTAGGATATCGAAAAATGCTCGCGTGGTGCATTGATCACAATGCGATAGTGTTATTATAACGATGTTATCGGCAAACGCATAATATTATTATTGTCGTTGTTATAATGAGTATATGAAACCGTCGTCGGAGACAAGCCCGCGGAGACTTTAACGCAATCGGCGGCCTCGTCCCACGCCGCGCGCCGTCGGGTGTGAGAAACCGTCAATGAGCTGCTCTCGTGCCCACCGCGGCATGCGTACTTATCTATACCTGCAAATAATAGAATAATATTATAGGTAGTCTATACATGGTACAATGATGAAAAAAAAAATAATAAATACAACAATATAACTACAACGACAACGACAACAGCGTGTACTACACGGGGACGGACGCAAAACCTCGTTCCACATATAAGTGAATACGGACTCTTTGTACTAATAATTAGCGGTAAAAAATCGCACGAAGCCGCGGCCCAAGATGATACGGATAACGACTGACCTGGTTATTTAAATATAATATTATAAATAAAATTCGTATCAAATTTTGAACACTCGTGAATCCGACTCATATGGTATAATAATGATAACCATATATTTTATCATTAGGCCATATATTACCATTTTATTAGTCGGCAATATATCTACGACTGCAGTTGTACTTGGATTGGAGGGAGATGAAGTAACTTTTATTTTTTTTAAATATTTTAGCGTAGCTCTTAAAACTATGAAAATATTATCCCTAATCGATTAGAAATTTAAATCTTCAGGTACGCAATGTTTTACATGTTCTTGCATCTCCCTTTGAACACTTTATTCTGTGGTAACATAATCACGCTATCTATGTGGCGTAATATTTTTCTTATAGCTTTGAGCCGATTGTAGTGAATTTCAATAATAACATTATAATCGTTTAATCGCCGAAGTACATCGATTGTCGGCCAGACCATGAAAATTAACTTTATTGCCCCAGCACAATAGTTCAAATTCAAGTTTGACTAAATATCTGAATTATTGTAAAATAATGCATTATAATCCTGTTTATGATTTAAAAAACCCAAGTATTTAAAAATCATTGGTCTTAAAAAATAAATCTTTAGAAATTCTAAAATTTCGTAATATTTTTAATGAAACTAAAGGATGTAGGTAGACGTAATATGAAAGTGATCAAAACCAGTGTATCACCCTGTTTATTATGGGCGCATGTAAATTCCGCCCGAAAAAATATGCAGGTATAAAAATGGATTTGTAAATTCCACCCGAAAAATTAAATATTTTTAAACTAAGCTTCCGTACAGTCCACGGAGTGTATTAGTATCCAACGTATCGAGCGAACACAATCGTATCTCAGACGACAATCGTCAATCATGTCATATCTAATCAGTTATCAGCTGCCACATATTGTGGATCTAATAATTGAATATATCAGATAGTAATATTATAAATTGTGTTCAGTGCACGTCCTAGAGTCTTATACGCTACAATGGCTCAATTTATGGAATCAGAACGTGGACATATGCTTTTAGTATTAGACAATTTTAAATTTTCTAAAGTTAATAGACCTTTGGCTTCTAGGTTAACAAAATGGCGATGTATAATCAAAACTTGCAAAGCTTTTGTGAAAATTTTTGGTGAAACTACAAACATCACTGAACAAAATTTTGTTCATGATAAACATAGTGCAAATAGGCAAGTACAATATTATACATATACAACTTTATTAAAGAATATATTTTAAAAGTATTAATTTTTTAAAACCTGAAATTATAATTGTGTTTTTAGTGATCAAAATATACAACGGCAAATTGCATCAGTATCGGTGAAATGTAAAGCTGTTGAAGATCATAATGAGAAATAAAGTAAATGACTTGCATAATATCAAGCGGAATCATTACAATGCAAAGTGAAAGAAATTCCCTCCTTTGCCAAAACCTGGGGAAGAAGTTCAAAATATGCTGGATGATATACAGGTGATAACCAATCGAGATGAAAATTTTATACTTAGTAATGACAGAGAAAATGGTATTATAATTTTTGGATGCAAAACAAATCTAAAAATGTTATCAACTGCTGAATGAATTTACATGGATGGTACATATGAATATAGTTCTAATTTTTTTTGCAACTTTTTACTATACATGGCTATTTTAATGGCCATTATATACCTTTAGTTTTTTGTTTATAAAAAGTAAAAACTCAAAATATTTATTTACAATGTTTTAAATTAATAGTCGATCTTTGTATTCATGCTAATTACTTATTTGAGCCAAAGTATGTTGTCATTGACTTCGAAAAAGCTATACACAACGCATGTAAATCCATCTGGCCAAATATTCAAATTTATGGTTGTCGTTTTCATTTATTACAATCGTGGTATAGGTATGTTTAAACAGTAGGGTTAAGTGTAGAATATAAAACCGAAGCCGCGACTATTATAAATTGGATAATTAAATGTTTCTGATTAGTTTTTTTAGAGCCCGAGATGGCTTTTGATTACTTTGAAGTATTTTTAATGAGTTCTAAGCCAATTGACCATAGATAATTACAATTATCCGATTATTTATTAAAAAATTATATAAGTAATGACGCTGCTTTTCCTCCAAATATATGGACTACTGCTACAGCAGATTTGAACAGAACGACTAATGCTTGTGAGTCGTTTCACTCCCATTTCCATTAAAATTTAATTCTACTCACCCTCATATTTTTATATTTTTAGATATACTTAAACAAATTCAATTAGAAAATTACATCAAAAGTAAATAGTATACATGAACCACATAAATATATAGGAATTCGAAATCAAAAAAAAAATATATACATGCAAAATATGATTAAAAAATATAAAAATAACGAAATATCCATAGATAATTATGTGGAAAACGTGGCTAATTATTTTGGGGATTTTGAAAAAAAAAATGGAATAGATATTTTGACTATATTTTGATAATTATTACTATGTTTACTATTTTTAACAATTTGATATGATATACAATACAATATACATGCGACTAATAATATGACGTGCTAATTATTGATTAGATTTAATTTTACTATAATACAAATGTATTCATATCTTATTTGAATGTATTTATTTTGATAATTATTACTATGTTAACTATTTTTAACAATTTTATATGATTTAATACAATATATATGCGACTAATTTTTTTTTGGCGGAATTTACATGTACCTTTTTTACTTGGATATTTTCCCGGGCGGAATTTACAATCTCCCTTTATTATTAACAGTATATACTACCGCAAAGCGCATACCTATCTATAATATTGTATATACCTATAGTCTCCAACCCAGAATGTGAGATGGTCTCGCTCTTACAGTATATCTTTCAATTATTCTTACTTACAGAAAATATATATTTTAACGATCATTTATGTGGATTGCACCGCAGTCGCCGACAGTTGAAATCGTTCAATAAATTGCGATAACAATACCGCCATACATATTATTACTGTCGGGCACATAATGAAATATACGTTTTCCCGTAATTGACAACCGTCGTCTATTTTAAGGCCTCAACGCTCAAGGGCAGTGATGGAGGTTCGGTGCATTCTCGCTGCGTCCGCACAAATGAGGTTCAGAAGTAGAAGCAGCCGATACTGTGGAGTGTAGATATTATAGGTACACCTATGATACCTATAATAAAAGAATAAAATGTACCTATCCCAGCTGCAGATTTTTTTATAATTGAACACTTATTAAAAGTATAAATGTTTTTTAAAAACATATTTTTTTGACATATTTTAAGTTTTTACTTTTTTGGATGATAGATAATAGTTTTAATTTCAAATTTCAAAGTAAAATATTTTTCTCGGGTATTTCGATACATTAAAATCGAATTTACGACTAGTAGTTTATGAGTACATAATATTTAAAGTTTGATGAGCGGAGTAGCAGTCTACAACATTTACAGGGTAACCAGAACAACGTACCATTCCACTCCAATCCACTCATTTAGAGTTTAAATACTTATAACTCGTTCTAAATTCTCTTTTTATGAATTTAAATACTCAGAAAAATATTCTACTATCGAAGATAAAATTAAAACTGCAGGTGGTAATTCAAAAAAGAAAAAAAAATTCGAAAATATTTAAAAATATAATTAAAAAAAAAAAAAGTTGTTTTGTAATGACTTGAAACCATATTGTAAAAAATATAGTTTCAAATACATTAATAATTTTTGAAATAATCAGTGTCTTATATTATTAATATTTTTTAAATGTCATTGTAACAATATATTATTAGGAGCCTTGTATTCAATTTCCAAACTTTTTTAACGAAAAATAAAATTTCATTGACATTCACAGAAAAAAAAAGTAAAAAAATTGGAAACTGAAAATGTCCGTAAACAGTTCAAAAGAAATCAAAATAATTTGGTAATTTTATCGTATATAGAAAATGCTAATATAAACAACCAGTGAAAATTGCATGATGTATCTACGGTAATTTTTTTTAGAGTTATGTACACCAAAAACCCAAAATCGATTTTGTCAAAAACCATTTATTTTTCGTTTTTCCGGGCGCTTTCGAAAACTATTGGTAATTTTAAATTTTGACCTCAGCAATTCATCCCATGTAGATAAAAAGATTTACTTACCTATATCAAACAAGATACAGTTGAAGAAAATCGAAGCAGTTTTACTACCCCAAAGTTGATGATAGACACAAAAATAAAAAATAAAAAAAATAAACATATTTATCGTTCATCTCAGAGTCCAAAATTTGTATTTATTTACATCAATATTCTAGTTTTGTGAAAAAAATGTATTGCAAGTTGTTATTATTTAATTTGTATTAATCATTTAATGAATTTATATCTCAAATTGTAAACTCATGCAGTCATGCCCCCCCTCCCCCGTAAAATCATAAAAAGAAGGTAAGTGGATGTCACTCTGCTGTATAGTAGATCACAAGTGAGTCAATGTATAATTGATTGTATTAAACGTAAATTCAATGATATAATATCATTGTATAAGAAAAACGATTCTGAGCGGAGTTTATCAGTCTGGATTTTTTTAATTTTTATTATTTATTATAGCCTTTAAGTTCAATTAATATTATAATATTATAATTTTTTATTCGTTGCTACGGTGATATACAAAGCGTTAGAAATTAAAATCCCATTTTAAGCGGTTTTTCGTAATTTGTCAGTAGTTTTTTCCATGGCATTAAATAATTAATGAGAAAATCGAAAAATGACCTCTCCAAAGTACCAACTTGATCCGATTTGCTAAAAGATAAAATAATTTATTATGTTGAAATCGAAGCACTCCTTCTGGTAGAAATTGTGTATACAGGATATATAAATAAAAAAAAAAATAAACACTATTGTAAAACCACTAGCTTCCTCGCTTCGCTCAGAATCTAAAAATAGAAATTATAAATATTTAACTGGCCAAACTAATACATTTTTCAAATTGATTAATGTTTCTTACCATTTTTTTTTAGCTTAATTTGAGCACATTACAAGTTTACTTATTAATAACTACTCATAAATATGTTATACAATCAATCAAACTCCGTTGGGATTTTCAATTATTGTTTTCCATAATACACTAGACAATAATGATATTGGATCGTAAAATTTTCACGGACGGTTTTATTATTTTATTAAAAAATAGAATATATTTTGTTATAATATTATTGTCTATATTATTATTATTATTATTTGAATAGTCAATGTAAAAAAAATCAGCTCAACGCTACCGGTCTAATGGTATATGCGATTTGTATAATATCAACAACATCGTTAACAATACCAACCGTTCGAGTGCCTACAAAAAAAAAATCTCGATAACACTTTTGGACGTTTAACGAAAGTGACTTTTACTGCCGAGCCAGAGGAATGAAAAAAAAACTCTCGAATCGCTAAAGTGTGTCTTCACAAAACGTGACAATGTGACTTACATAAGATTTATACACACACACACACACACACACACACATACTCTTATACACAGGATGTGTTATGGAGAGAAACTTAACAAATATGTTCGATAACTAATTTGTTTTATTATCAGCATTTTCTAATATTTTATTTTCCTATATAATAGGTAGGGGAAATCTGCAGGGTAAGACGAGGACTAGAGGTAAGATGGGACATCGTTGTATCTCGGAAACTATTGAGTTTTTAGAATAAATGTTCTAGCAAAAAATTTAGTATTTTGGTCACACTATTAGAGTTCTGAAATTTCATTAAATTAATTTTTTTTGAAATAATTTACGAAACTTTCTTGAAATATTTCGTACTAATGAAGATAAAAAAACAAATTTAAATTTAAAATTATTGTAGATAGTACAGTAAACACCTCTACTTAGTTAAGTATTTATGTCAAATATCATAGAAATATTTCTTACTCAGTACATATTATTATACAAATTACATAATAATTATCTATTATATATATATAACCCACACAGCATTTGGGAAATAATAATATTTTTTAAATATTTGAAGTGCTTGAATAATGAATATTTGACTGATAATATTGTATAAATATGTTCTTCTCATGATAATATGTTATTGTACTATATGATTGCATAATAATGTTGAGTACATAATATTTTTAAAAAATTTCCTTGAAAATGTTTTTTTTTAATACATGATTAAAACTTTTGTACATTTTTTTAATAAAATATTTTCCAAATATGAACTGTTGGCCAAAGGATATAACTAAAATATTTCATAATTATTTACTCAAATTTTTTAAATATTTCCACAACTTAATTATTTTCTTGAAAATATTTTTACCATAGTTAAAAAATATTTAAATGCCATGTAGGAATATATTCTTTGCATCATGATCTGGAATTAATAATAACTTAACATCAGTATGACCATCTATAGTGATGATTTTATGAAACATACCAAAAAACAGAGTTAAAAAAAATATTTTTTTTTCAATATTTCAAGAAGGGTTAAAGTTTCGAGTTTGTAATATTTCAAAGAGAAAATTTCATGTTAAATATTTCATACTCTTTACTCTACAAACTACTGTAATATTATTTGATTTTAACAAATAATTCAAGTGATACGATGCACGGGTGCTTTGAATTTAACGGCAGTATGCGATGAAATATTTTGTGAACATTAAATAATGAATAGATAATTAAAAAATGTTTTATTTTGAATGACTATTGTATAACTTTTAATGGCTAGTCTTGTTAGGTTTCAATTAATGCTACAGATACTTTGGTATAGAGTTTACCCTTGATTTAAAAATAATAGACACATTAAATTAAAATATTTCTATTTGGGGTAAGACAGGAAAAATACAATGGGACAAGATGAACCATGACCATGTCCTTTGTTATTATTTTTTTTGTTTAAAGTTTTAATTTCAGCTTTATGTTTATCCTGTTGTATGAGTATACCTAGTAAACTATCGTAAATGTTTTACAAGCAAATTTAACTATATGATGTATTATAATTTTGACTTTGTATATAAAACTATTAATGCTATAACTATCAATTTTCCTCGCATTTTCCTGATAAATGCCAGTGTACATCAATAGTATGTATGTAATGTATTTATACAATACCTTTATCAAAACAAACATTTTAAGCTTGAATAACATTTAATCACTTACAAGACATGAAATTAACTGTATTTGTTATGAACAAAGACCTATGCTCCATCTTATTTCAGCCATAGTCCATGATGGGATAAAACTAAATTTTTATTTTTAGTAAAAATGTATGTACTTACCTATAGTTAATAATAATATAACAAAACTGATTTGAAATTTAGTAAATACACATAATTGTACATAATAAAGGATCTTTGTTTTTTCTATAGAATAAAATATTAACCGTCTTAGATACAATTAAAGTTATGTGTCCCGTCTTACTCTGGTTTCCCCTAGGTAATGGTTTCGTTTCAAAAAAAAATTTTGAAAGACATCGTTTAGAACCAAAAATATTGACGGTACCTATTCATAATATTATTAGCATATTATATAGTTGTCTATTACGCCATTATAACGTATTATCTCGTAAGTTACATTTCTGTTACATCCTATAGGAGATGTACGCCATCATCCCGTAGGAAGCACCCGACAATATAATACAATACGATACGAAAACGAGTTAATCGCGAGAGTCTGATCGATTGTCTCTCTGGTCGGCTATTGAAATAACTGAAGATATATTGTTGTGTTCGGGATAACGAGAGATAACATCGTGTATGTGTGTGTGTGTGTGGGTACGTCGAGAACAATGGACAAGGAAGCTGACGAATGACTATAAGACGTCTGCGCGGGAGGGGTTAAACGCTCGCGATTTCACTCGAGATCTACATAATAATAATAATAATAATAACAATAATACGACGTAGGAAACGGGTTCGGCTCGGACCTCGCACCAGTGTAGTATATTAATAATAATATGTGATATAATCATAACGATGATAATGTTACAACGACAGCAGCAACAAGTGTGTGGCGCTCGCATAAAATTAATATCATAATAACGACTGCGAAAGTTCTCGTTATGCGGGTGGACCTGACTACCAGGAAGTGCGGTACGGTATAGGAAGAGTGGTATAAAAATATTAATCGAGAGGGCGAATCGCCGCGGCGGCGAAGGTCGAGGGCGTGTGCCGCCCTCTCGTCCGTCGCATTCCTCGGCACAATAATATTCCATTATAAATCACACCGCGTACGACGCGTGTTATCATTATTAATATGTAGATCGTTGTGGCGAAGACAGAGTTATGTTATGGTATAAAAAAACAATATAATAAAATAACGATACTTCAATCGACAGTACCTAAACGAAAACCGGTCGACCGGCCGAATAGTCGTGACATTGTTTACCCGGCCACGCACACCGTGTTATACATAATAGTCGTTAATAGGTATTATAATAATTTATAATAACATACCTAGGTATATAATGAATAATATCGTTGTTTGTTATACCTACGATAGTATACAATACTCCGGGCTTCCGGATTTCGCTCGACTTTGACCTTTATCGCGCGCGCGTGATCGATTTCACAGGGAAACCGAGCGATCCGCGATCCGCGAATCGCATATTATATTATTATAATTATTAATTATTATTATTGTTTTTTTGTTACGTCACGTGTACCAGCATCGTTTTTTTTTTTAACGCATTTTTTATCACCCCGCAGCTGCAGGAAGCGTGGGCGGACGTCGCCGCCGCGGCTATATCGTATAACCGCCCGCGGAGCTTGACCACATATGATAATATACGAAACCTGTCGGACATTGACACCCATATAATATATTGTTATTACTACTCCCGACGGGAAGCGAAATCTTTTTACTGCCGACGATAATTACAGTCCCGCCGTGTCGGGACGCCTATGCGCGCCATTTCGGTCGTCAGTAATTTCACGTCGATCTTAATCGATGTTTTACGATATTATGTTTTTATAATAATTATTGCACACGTGTCACGTACTGACTGCCACTAAAATAAAAGTTTCCATTTCACTGTAGTGGGTATACGCCTGAGTACGATATCTTACGTATTGTTTTAGGAACGATTTGTTATTATTTTTTTTTTTTTTAATGTTACCTATTTCATTCTATTTTGGAGTTCATAGTCGTTCTCTATGGTTACAAGCATAGCTTGCAAACATTATAATAATGTTATGATTATAACGTTATATTTGACAAAAACGATTGAAATTTGTAAACGTAATTATAAAGGAAAGCGATAATCAAAAATAATAAAATAGCGCAAAAAAAACACAACGATTAGAAAAGTATATAAATATATCAATAAACAAAACATAACGCAAAACGTAATTTATAGAATATCATTAAACGAAAAATAACGCAAAACGTAATTAATTAAAGAACATCATTGAACGAAAAATAATGAATAACAAAATATTTTAAAAGGTCTATTGGTTTCGTAGAAACATCTATTTCATGAAAAAATTCTAAGAATTGATTATATTATATTATTCTATCAGCAGTTATTATTTTTAAATTTAAGAGGTATAAACTATTAACACTATTTTAAATACCATTAAACGCAACACTTGTATAACGTTTTAGTTCTAAATAACGATAAACGCAAAACTTGGATTCTTATAACGTTTGCAAGTCCTGAATTTAAAATTAACATGTTATTTATTAAGTTTGAATCGATAAAAATAATTTAAGTTAAAAATTAAGTTAATAAAAATAAAATTTAAAAAAATTCAGTTAAAAGTTAAAATTAACTTAACTTCGAATTTAACATTAACTTCTTAACTCTTTTATACCCATGCTTGATTACATGCTTGGTGGGTAGCTGAAAGTTTTAAAATATATATATTTATTTTTACAATGTAAAATATTTAATAAGTACTACATTACTAGGCATAAATTATTTGTTATATTTATATTATTTTTTTTTATATACACACGGTGATTTACCAAGAATGCTCACCTAATTTTTTCTTCAATATATCAGTTATTCAAAATCAGATTTTTTAAATTTTTAAATACATACTTTCAGACTATCTTTATAATATTTTGAGATTTATTACTACTTAAGGAATGTTCTGTGGAGATACAAACTTTTTTTCAAATGAGAACACCCTAAACTAATACATTATACAGTAGATCATTTTCTGTAATTGTTGACGTATTAAAATTAAAATTCGTACGAGTAATTTTTGAGTTATTTATTTTTGTGTTTTAAGGATGATAGGTCCACGGCAATGTGTTTATAAGATGTGGTGGCTATGGTGATTTGAAAATTGTAGTCATTAATACTAATCAATCGATATTAATAATTTATAAAATATATGGCCCAAGTATAATAAATACTACATCCAATTTTACGTATATTTTTATTTATGAAAACAGTTTTAAAGGACTATTGTCCTTAATACAAACATTTTACTACCTAAGAAACTACTCATTCAAATTTTGAATTAGTTAGGTGTATCAAAATTTTCAACAAAAAAATGTCCACTAAATAATGTACAGTAAAATGTTCTCAATTGAAAAACAGAAGCTTGTATCGCCACTGGATACTCCTTAATTAGTACAAAAATATTGAAGAATTTGGGAATATTATGGTCTTTGAGTGTGTTTTAAAATTCAAAAAATCAGAATTTGAATAAATTCATTATTAAAGGGAACAATTGGGCGTGAGCATGCTCGGTGAAGCACCCTGTATATAAAAAAGAAAATATATATGTCATATACGAGTATACGATACAGCATTTATTTTTGCATGTAACTTTATAATATATTGTACATTTATTATTTTGGTATATATGCAGTTTAGTTCTCATAGTCCCATGTTGTTATTAAATTTTTTTATCATGATCCACGTGGATTACGAGTGTTGTACCAGTGACTTTTCACCGCACACTGCCGCACTAAAAGTTATCTCTTAGACAGCAATCAAAAGTGAAACAAAAACAAAAAACGGTCTTTAGTGTGTTGTGGGTTGCCAAAATTTTAATATGTTCCAAAACGGGTCGTACCGTGAAAAAATTGGGAACCTCTGGACTATATAGGTAATACATTTTTTTATACATTTGTAGGAACTCAAGTCC
This sequence comes from Sitobion miscanthi, assembly GCA_008086715.1. NCBI lineage: Eukaryota > Metazoa > Arthropoda > Insecta > Hemiptera > Aphididae > Sitobion > Sitobion miscanthi. The sequence goes on along the minus strand of CM017805.1, from coordinate 26,248,275 downwards.
CATTTAAAACGTTTTAAACTGTTTAGTATTGAAAACTTTATCTAAACAAATTTAAGCCTCCCTATAGAATACATTTAAATCTTCGCGTAATTTATCTTATTAGTGATTAAAAATTGTTTATATTTTTTTTAAATTTAGAACGCGTATCGCATTTGTGTCGATATAACATAGTCACGCAATACAGTAAAGTGATTTGTAATAATTATTGGTCGATAGTAAGTGGTGTCTCTGTAATCTGAGATCGGTTTCCTGTACTAATCTAAAACGTTTTGGCTGTATACGGTCTACGAAATTGTGATCATTTTTTTACAGGTGCGCCTAAATATAAATATTTAGTTTTCATACTTAAATAGATATAGTAATGTATATACCTAATTAAATATATAACCTGTATTATTATTTTTTTTTTTTTTGGTATACATATAATATTACATAATTTATAATTTTTTTTACTGATTTTCTATAATTAATATTAGCATAGGTATTAATTTCATTAATTATTGTACCAACATATTTATTTGTATAATACATATTTTTATCAATTGTAAAAATAATAAAAAGATATAAATAAATCAGTGTGTTGGATTGTGATGACCATGGTTGGTAATATTAACAATTATTTGATTCATTTTACCTATATTAAAATGAACAAAGAGGTTGGTTAATATGACCTAAATAGCCTTGTTATATTAATAAATAGTTTCTTCCTAAATTTAGTTTGTCAATAGTCAACGTACATGAAATTGGCCTACCCACGTTAACCAATACCCATCAAAAGTATGCCAAAAAATAGCGAATAATTAGCAAGTAATAGCGAGTTGGTTTTCAAAATTAGCAAGTTATTTTCACATTTTATAAGGTTAGTTTTTAATTAGGTGGCCCAAGTTCAGGTAACCCACCCACTAATCAAATCCCCACAAAAAATATGCCATTTTCCTTCTCTTTTTTTTCAGTGCATCACCTTTTCCATCACCTTTTCAATGTTGCATAACCTTTCCATTTTACATCACCCTTTATCCAGTTTAATTACCTTTTCCATCACTTTGTTTCCAGTTCATCACCTTTTTCCAGTCCATCACCTTTTCCGTCACCCTTTTTCCAGTTCATCACCTTTTTCCACGTTGCATCCACTTTTTTCCAGTTTAATCACCTTTTCCCACCACCTTGTTTCCAGTTCATCGCTTTTTCCATCTCCTATTTTCCAGTTCATCTCCTTTTTTATCACCTTTTTTTCATTTTTTACGCCTTATTTATCGCCCTATTAACGAATTCTTCACAGCTTATAACTTCTCTAAGAGTCAAATTATAACAACATAAATAACATGTCCTTATCAATTCATATTAATAAATAATATTTTTTACGAAAATTGCTCTTGAAGGTATAAACGTGTTAACAATTTCGTTTAGCTATAAATATCAGCTATTGCGTACATGCAAATACAATTTGTGATGCACAGTTGTGACAACACACCTTTTTTATTTCTTTTAATTTTAAGATATAAAATATAAATAATTATTTTGTATTTAACTTATTCCAATTTTGTAGGTAAATTTTATTTATTCGAGAAAAATCCTGGTCACTGAAGATAATGTTCAGGTTATAGGTAATAGTGAAAATTGGAATAAGTGATATACAAAAAAAATATTTATATTTTATATCGTTTATTTCTCTAGGTTAGGTTACCAGCTGGCAATCACATGAATTTAATCAATATTTAAATAATAATAATTTATGTAAAAATACATAAAGCACTGATAAACTTAAATAACTATATTCTATGTGAAAACTCATATTTTCAATGCCGTGAACAAGGCTTAACTTAAAACCTGGTAAAGGTCAGATTCAAGGTATGAAATTTTAATGTTTTACAACATCAAAAATGTGTAACAACATTTCCATTTAAACGAAAAATTGCAGGTTACAATAATATATTTTTTACACTTACTGACATAACATCCAATAGTTCTATTGACAATTTGATTTTAACTTAAAACTCTTAAAAAAATGTCTAAAATTAGTCTTTAATGAAATGAGAGTAAAAAATAAATAAAAAAAAACAAACAAATAAATTATTTTTTTAGTTTCTTTAAGGTTCTTTTTAGCCCTTGTTCACGATAGAATTCCTAACATTTTATTCTAATATTATTACAAACCATTAAAAAATTTCACTTTAATTATAAGTCCAGGACTATGAAAAACCTATTTCAAAATGATGAAACAGTTAAATCAAAATTTTCGTTTTGCAGTTATGCAAAATATGAGTAAAGATACAACATGTATTCAAAAAATTAAAACAAACTTTCCAATCAACCCAGACTTAAATAGTAAAATTTAAAAATTGTAAATTATATAATTATAACTTGAATTTAGCCCTAATTATTATTTGAATATGTTATCAAAATTTGAATATGGTATTGCGAAATCTACTATCATATACTTTATTATGTATTGAAAACTAAAAATTTTAATGTTTTGTAATTTGTATGATATTTTATAGTTGATTTAAATGAGGGGACAACATCAATCATTGACAGAAGAATTTAGTATTTATCATTATACAATATTATTAAAAAAAAAAAAAATAATAATATATATTTTTTAAATATTTTATATTGAGCATTTATACTGTTGGGTACTATTAGTAGTAATTTAAATATAATTATTAATCACATATCTACCTATACTTTTTTTTTAAATTTTTTATTTGATCTACATAATATTATATTGTGTGTATGTAACACAACATATATTATATTTTTATCTTTTGAGTTGTAATAATTGATGTTGTCATCTCATTTAAATCAACTATAAAATATCATACAAATTACAAAACATTAACATTAGCACAATTTTTAGTTTTCAATACATAATAAAGTATGTGATAGTAGATTTCGCAATAGCATATTCAAATTTTGATTTGGAATCATAATATAATATGTGTAGTTATAATGTGTAATTAGTCAAAATAGATTTTTTTTCCATTGCTTTGCAATCAACTTGATTACCTAAAAAAATTGTTTGTCAATATAATAATTAAATAATATTACAGTTAAAAAAATGTATACTTACTTAGTTTATTTTGTAGTAATATTTAAATCCAATATGTGACACAATATTTTTATTTTGCACTGATACCAAAATACTGATATTTTTCAATGTAATTGGAAATAGCAGTATGAATATTATTTTAACATAGAGGAACATTCAAATTGTAAGTGATTCACAAAAATAACAATACAAATAACAGCTGATCTATGATTTTTACCTAATCGTGAATCAGCTTAATCAGGCATCACCGTATTATTTCGTACCCGTAGGTATTTTGTAGTAGGTATTTTGCGTCATATGACGAGTGACAGTAATGGTCCAATTACTTATAATAAGTACTTGTAATGAGTAGGTACAATGGTTATCATTTACCTTGAGGTCAAAAAATATCAAATTTATGACTTATAGCTTCTGTTCTTTGTAATTGATAAGTATGATTCTGACCAATACCGCAAAAAACCTTCAGTGGGGAGATCTGCGTGAACCTTGCCAAATAGGACTTATAAAATACATTTAGGGGCACAACTTAAGTTTACAGTACTTACTGAATTGATCTGAAAAATGTAATATCTTTTACCCTAGGGCATAAAAATCCTAATTGTTGCGGTATCTACCGACTAGGTATAACACATTAACACACAAACACCTCCCAAAACTACCCAACTTTGAGGAGTTATATCTCATCAATGGATTAATGAAAAATGAAATTTTAAACGTGATAATTCATAAAAAAATAGCCTTATTAATTCATGAAATTAAAAGTATAGGTTTCCATTGAAAATGGTTATTAAAAAAATATACAATTCTGGAAAAGCGTAAATCTATAATTTTGAAAAAAAAAATCAATACTTTTTGAGATAATGCCTGTTGTACGCTTAGTGAATCACCCTGTATAGGTAACTAATATTTATGATATACAGCAAGTTGTAGTTGTGGGGAACAAAAGTATTTAAATCACGAATCGTATATAGGTTATGTGAATTCGTTTACCTCTGCAGCAGCCCTTGCCTCCCCTAAAACGCGTTTAAATCTCCGTCAATAATTATAATAATTGCTTTATTTTTCTTATTATTATACCTATTAGGAATCGTTTTATTTTTAATTCAGAACGTGTCAATTTAACGATGTACAGTGATTTGTAACGATTATTGGCGGATAGTATAATAAATTAGGTTGAGTATCTCAATTATTCGTAGTCCGAGATCGGCTTCCTGTACCTACTAATTATTGCAGAAAGCGTTTATTATACCTACGATTGCGAACTTCACTCCACGCGGTGTACGCGTATATGGAATTGTTTGGAAATTATTGTTTTATTATATTATTATTATTATTATTATTACGAACAAAACGGAATATCTGCCGACCCGCGTGTGCTGCCCCGCACATAATATTATCGTGAATTGAACAGACTCGAAAATAATAATAATATGTTTACAGCGAGTTCATCTCGAACATTGTTACGTAACACATTCACAGTTTTACCGACGGCACTTAATACAACAATAATAATAATAATAATAATATGTTTATAATTAATGCGAGCGCGTGCGGCAATTTGTCATTTCAGAATTGGGCACTGTCACTTGCATAACGTTTTTCCTATTGCCATATACGCGCGTATCCATCCATGTTGAACATACCTATATATCATATTATTATACCGTTACCGTGGTAACCCGCAGTCACCTGTGTACAGAATGTGCTGCAGTGCCTACCATATCTATACCTACTTATAAGTACCTACGCACTTCGACGACATAATAAACGCCGCTGAACGAATTAAAATGTTTATGAATTCAAAGTGAATATTAATTCCACACAAACTACACATACGCGGCTGCAAGTGGGTGGTGGGTATACGACTGACATTTCAGCACAACGATTATGATTATTATCGCAGGTGTCTCGTGGGGTAAAATATATTTATTTTTTTATATTAACTGTAAACGAATTGAATAGTAAGCTCGTCTTTAAAACGTATAAATTGATATATTAGTTTATGAAAGTATGGCCAAATTAATTTATCCATTTTAATCGTGACATGCGATTTCGAAAAAGCAACATTTTGCACACGATAGAACTTTAAAACATATTTTTTGGTTAGCTATAGGTATACCTACTTTATGCATACTAAAAAACTAATTTCAGAAAATATAATATGCGGTGATGAAGATTAATTAATGTTTCACTAGGTATAACATTGTGACGTGATAAAATTAACTATATTTATAAGTGTAAAAACGTACCTTTAGGTTAGGTTAGGTAACCGATAAGTGTGACTAGTTGAAAGTGAAAACCATAATATAATATTAAACTTAATTGGTTTGTTAAATTAAACAATATTTGTGTTTGATCAAAACGTACCTATATATTGTAATCTTAAAACAGTGCTAACGACATAAAGACCACAAACAAATAGCAAACAAATAATATCACTCAAACGTTGACCATTGATGTAGGTATTGTGTACCGCGTGTACATCACATCTAGGTCTAGGTCTTACTCCAACTATGCGAAGACTATACCTAATCTATATACTAGAGATGGTTTGAACTCAAAAAAATAGACTAAAAACCCAAATCGAACCGAACATTTTAACGATATTTTTAACTAAACCCATGCAAAATATTTTGTTTTATATCTAACTGAATTCCAACCGAGCTTTTGAATTAAATAACTAATCAAACTTTTTAGTTTTATGTCAAACTACGACATATAAAATAAATAAACATAGGTAAGACGCGCTACTCGATATCTTTTATTGACAAGGAAAATCTATGAATTTATAAATACGTCTTTGTTAATAAGTAACCATGCCAACGAAAACCTTACGAAAAATCGGTCAGAAACAAAGTCAGAAACTTATATCCAGCCTAAAAAAATATTCATGTTATAACATTATTTTTGAAACGTATGGTTTCAGTTCGGTTTGAGTTTTTTTGAAAACTTTGAACAGTTTGAACCACCTCTACTATTACTCTGGGTGAATCATTACATACAACACATATGTTCAAATAATTGTTTGTTACACAATTTAAAGTATAAAAATGGAAGTTTCTCGTTTAAAAAAAATACAGATGTTTGTACAGCAACAGACACTCCCCCTCAGTAAGTAGTACGAACAAATGGGAGTGAGTGGATGCTTGGTGAATCACCCTACAATATATTATATGCATATTAGTCTAAAGAGTGGTACCATTTTCCTCCACATTATTTTGGATTGAAATTATGTCTATTTTTCTCCAATGTTATAGCCAGTGTTGTAGTATTACGTTCCATATTATAAAGATGGAGTAAGGCCAAGATCCAGGGCATGCAAACGTTATAATAACGTTATATTTGACAAAAAACAATTGAAATTTATAAACGTAATTATGATGGAAAACTATAATCAAAAATAATTAAATAATGCAAAACAAAACATAACAACTAACAAAATATATTATATATCATTAAACGAAAAATAACGCAAAACGTAATTTATGGAATATATCATTGACCAAAAAATAACGCAAAACGAAATATTTTAAAATCTATTTATTTAAAAGGTCTATTGTTTTTATAGAAAGATTTATTTCATGTGACAATCCAAGAATTGATTATATTATTATATTTCATATCCGGGCCTTTACCCACTCGAATTGGTTATTATTTTTAAATTTTATAGGTATTAACACTATTTTAAATAACGATAAACGCAAAACTTGGATAACGTTTTAATTTTGTATAACAATATACGCAAATCTTGGATAACGTTTTAATATTGAATAACGATAAACGCATACATTGAATAACGTTTTAATTATAAATAACGATAAACGCTAAAATTGTGTAACGTTTTAATTATAAATAACATAAAACAGAATTTTTTTTTTCAAACTTTAGCATAGCTAAGATCACATTTCCGGTTGATAAATTCTGGTATTGGTTTAGATATATCTATATCAGTCCGTCGATTAAGCCTAATAAAGAATATTTTTTATTTTTTTGACATGCATAAATTATTTATATTAACTTATTTTATTTAAATTTTTTTTTTATTATTTATTGGAGGAAAACGGTATCTCGTTTTTGGAGTAAAATGGCTACAGTCTAAATACTTGCAAGGGACGGGTCAGCCTGACCCAGTCTTCAAAAAGCTCGGTATGTAGTGACGTTGGACCGGGCCGGGCCTTTAAAATAAAATAAAGAATTGGACCAGGCTTTTTTTGTAAAATATTTTGGATTGGGCCGGGCCGTACTTCGAATAATATATCAAGGGTTGACCGGGCTTCTTTCTTCGACAATAAATAATCATAATTTAAAATAATAAATAATAATGATAGAACCGACGTTGGCACAAATAGATATAATCACAATTAATGTAATAATATCTTGATTAGTGGGTATAAAAATTTAAAGATAAAATAGAAACGGTAATTTGAAATATTTATAAAAAATGTATTGTTGACTGTTTTTCAAACTTGTTTGACTGAAGAATACAAATTCCTAGTTCCTACAACAGCAGTCTACGGTACTATTACTAGTACTAGCTATTTTATTTTTATAATAATTTTTTGACCGGGATGGACAGGGCTTGAGGATAAAATTGATGGACCGGACCTGGCCAAAAATTTACGGCCCTTACAGGTCTATAATTATATACATCATTAATTTATTGGTCTCTAATATTTTTTGATTTTATAGATACCAACCATCCCGATCAGTGGTTATATTCGCATAATATAATAACATGCATTTGCTAGTAAACTGTAATATTATGATGAAGCATCGTTAAATTTCAAAAGTTTTCCGGGACAATTATACCATAATAATAATAATAATAATAATAATAATAATAATATGGAAACCGGCAAACACTCGGTCGTATACAAAGCGTTTAAGATTAATAGGTGGGACGAACTGGACGATATTGCCCCAGGACCGAAAATAAAAAAAAAATTATCAATTTTAATCCGTATTTCGTTTTAAAAAACAAGAAATTTCATTGTTTTTTCAGTACTTAGTATAAAGTTTTTTTATGGTATTGTCACTGTATTTTATCCGTGCAATATAATTATTCAATTGGTTTACTTTTATTTTGTAGTTTTGAAATGTTCATTAATTTCGTATTAATTTACCTAAAGACGATTTACCTACTAAATATAATAATTTGGCATAGCTACATATTATAACGGATCGTCTTGAAATAAATTAAACAACTACATTAAAAATGAAAGGTAATTGGAAATCTAAATGATTAAGTTTAGAACGAGTTTCTGCTAGTTGCATAGCAAAATAACGTGAAAACTGGGGCCCGTCTTTCTAGGTTAATTAATTATAAGTTAACACCTTACATTATATTATATATTGAAGAGGGTAAGAATATAATGCAAGTGCGTAAATCAGTCGATAGTTAAAATAATTATACCTACCTAAGTGTGCGATATTATAACACTATAACTCTGTAAAAATTAAAAGTGCATCGAAATCTCAGCTTTATAAATTATAACGTATTCAATTTAGGTCAAAGATCAAACAATCGTTTTAATTATAAAATAATTTTAGTTAAATAGGTACCTATTGCAGGACCAAGTGATAGTGAGCAATAGCGAGGCCTAACATAAAAATCAACTTACGCAGATTATACTTAAGTTACCTTATAGTATGTAATTTAAGATATTTAGAGGAGCGATGAATGTATTGATTTTACGATGATGCATGTTTTTATTTTTTTTTTTTTTGTGTCTGTCACCACCTTTAAGGACAGTAAAAGTGCTTGGATTTTCTTCAACAGTACCTTTTCTGATAGGAAATTGAATCAAAAGTAAAAAATTCCTAATAAGCTCCATAAAACTCAGTAGTTTTAAAAGCTCAGTGAAAAACAAAAGAAAAATTAAGGAAAAACGAGGATTTTTACGCAAAATCTCTTTTCGAAAAAATGGATTTTGGATTTCGGTGCAACTCTTAAACAAATAACCGTAGGTACATGAAATGTTCATATTAGAATTTTCCATACACCATACAATTTTCCAAATATTTTGACTCATTTTGAGCTGTTTACGGACATTTTCAGTTTCAATTTTTTTTAGTTTTTTTTCTATAAATATCATTGACATTTTATTTGTTTATTAAAAAGCTCAACAATTTAATAGAAGGCTACTAGTAAGTTATTAAACATTTTTAGTCACAGTTTTTATTTATAAACATTTAAGGTTCAAATCTTGACAAAATACGGAAAAATCACGAAAATTAGCAAATTATTTTAAGTTAAGAATCCTTAAAAATACCACAATACGCACCATAAAATTTTCCAAATATTTTGACTCTTTTTGAGCTGTTTACGTACACTGTCGTCAGTTTTCAATATTTTTAGTTTTTTTTTCTACAAATATCAATAAAATTTCATTTGTTGGTTGAAAAAGCTTGAAAATTTAATAGAAGGCTCCTAGTTTATTGTTTCAAAGGCAGATGAAAATAATTAAAAATCCTTTGTCTCAGTTTTTTTTTATAAGGATTTAAAGTTCAAAAATTAACAAAATATTGAAAAATAACGAAAATAAGCAAATTATTTTGAGTTGAGAGGTCATAAAAAATATTCTCTTTAAATCTATGATATGAAAATGTAATACAAGATTCCTCATAAGTTTTTCTACCTTTATCAAAAAAAAAATGTCTACAAGAAAGTCAAATTACATTTTTATGAGCGTTTGAAATTCATATTTTTACAACATTTAATATTTACTCGATTTCTCATGTAACGATTTTCTTATTTTGTTGTAATTAAAAATCGCATGACTGTAGATACTTAAAAATTTCACTGGATGTTTTTATTAGCATTTCATATACACAATCAAATTTTGAAAATAATATGACTCTTTTTGAGCTGTTTACGAACATTGTCCGTTTTCAATTTTTTATCAATACAATTGTATTTTTTGGGTTAAAAAACGTGAAAATTTAATGCAAGGCTCCTGATATATTGTGACAATAGCAGTTGAAAAATATTACCATATACTACATACTCAAATACTTTTTTTTCTAAGTATTCAAATACGTATTTTAAATGCTTTTCAAAATATGTAGTTGCCTACCTATTTATATTTGTACTTGAATACTTTTACTGCATTGTGCATATTATTATAGAGTATGAAAAAAGCTTTCGTTTATGTACCTTGGTCAAACTTGCAGATAAATGTGGTATTAGGAAGTTTGAAAATAACCTAATTCGTAGTTCCTTAGAAAATCGTCGTCAGCAAGTTAAAATTAATGATATTTTAAGCAAATATCTATAATATTTTATAACTATTTACCCCAGGGGAAGTGGTGTATTTAGAGGAGCGACGGGATGCAAAATTCTGAGTCTCTCAAATTATCATAATAGTATCGAATACTTACCTATTTTAATACTATAGAATCGAAGCAATGTACAAATATGCGATTGAGTACCTACATAGTCCATGAACTTGCACTTATAAGTAGGTACCTAGAACCCTGATAGGTAATGAAAACAAAAATTTGGACTTGCAAGATCGCAAAAAAAAATTTTCTTTTTAAATCCGTTGAATGATAATATTTCAAACAGCGATTGATCGTCTGATCAATCATTATTAATTTTACAATAGTCTAATGTGGGTGATATAAACGACTGAATTAGTTTTGTTGAAATGCCTAAGTCAAAGATTTAGCTTACATTCGTTATGTAATAGGTAGGTGCGTAATTCTTACCTACATACATAATATATCTACAACTGTACGTTTTCTTCGTGTAAATCGGTACGCGCGTTTCCTCGTACTGGAGTTCAAGTTAATACATTTTAAATTATAGCCCAATAAAATTATTGCCAATAAATACATAGGTACCTGTTATATATAATATTATATTATATAAAGCAGCACCTATGTGACCCATCGAACGATTATATTAATATAGGTATGTGTTAGTGTGTTACTTTAACGCGATTGACCTACACTATAATATTATGGTATTGTAGGTGTACATATACTATAATATACTTTAGTCTTTAGGTACTTTACCTATTTGCCGTGTGCCAGGTGGTGTACCTTACTAGGTACATGTGTATATTTTACGATGCTTGCGAGTGGTGACCTACCGCGGTCGTGTGAACATAATAATATAATTATAGGATTTAATTCGTGGGTGAAATAGAATATAATATTTTGTTTAATTAAATATCCGCTTAAACGGGTCGCGCATTAGCTGGTAGTTAATGTAATCGACATACATCGGCCGGGTGATAGTAATAATAATATCGTATTTATTTTAAACATTATATTATAAATGTTAACACTCATGACTTATATTATATATAGGTAGGTACATTATACTCCGGCGTAGAGCTTATGGGAGTAAAAACGAATTCGTTTTCCGCCTTTGGAACAGCTCCGACAAGGATTTTGTCGTTAATATATGTTATTAAAATAATGATCGACGACTGCCGAAATGTAAACGAAACAAACGTGTCATGATCTATATTCTATAAATTATCTACCTATATATTCTACACCCACATAATAAAATATAATAATATTTTCTGGTTGGTCAGGCTACATTATAGTAATACGCTATACACACCGAACGTTTGCGTATATCGTGATAAGCATTTATAAATACACATAAGTAGGTACCCACTTGTGTATAAACTGTAGGTCACACGTTGTTAGTCTAATCAATTTGATACAATTATAAGACGTATAATTTAAAATTTCAGTTTTGATATAATATGTTATTATTAGAAAAATATATTTTTATCACCGCTTACCTAAGCCCAGGGCACATTTTTTTATACGACTTAATAATGTAAACGCCAAACCCATTGAAAAGTTTTAAAAAACCTCGAACAGTCATAGCAGGTATATATATTATATTAATTGAATAATATCACAAAATATAATTGCAGTTCTGTTACATAATAAAAGTATATACTGGTTAGTACCTATATTTTATAGTTACCAAAAATGAATGAAAAATCTTAACAGGTAAACAAATATCGATATGAAGTTAGTATTAACACTATTAACATAAACTATACGTAAGTATATATATTATATTATTTGGTAGTTTCTTATCATTATTATTAAGACGTATTATTATTATTAATATTATTTTTTTTCATAAAAAAAGTCATTGAAATAATTTTCTAATAATTTTTTGGAACTAAACTCAACATGCTTTTACTTAAAAATTGTAACCCACGTCGTTTTCAAATGACTTATTGACTTTTGATATTTACTTTGAAATAAAACATAAAAAATATATTATTATCATGTACCTAGGTAGGTTGTAATTAATGTAACATAATTTTTATGTAAGGATATATATTTGGTAGTTTTTTATCATTAATATAAAGTATTATTATTATTATTTTATTTTTTGATAAAACACTTTTTTGGAACCAAACTCAACATGCTTACTTTGCCTAACCACGTTTTTTTTAAATGGTTTTTGACTTTTGGTATTTAATTTGAAATAAAACTTAAATAATATATTATTATCAATAATGTATTGCCTCATTATATAATTTTTCAAACATTGGAATATTATGGAAACTTTATTAGCCTTTAAATGTTTATACGAGCTTGGGAATACCTAGTATTTACCTATATAAAGTGAAACACGTAACTAATTGATCAAACTTAAAAACCTTTACAATTACACACTTTTTGTTAAAAAAATATTTATTAAAACGCATTTTAGTTTAAAACAAAATATTTTTTTTAAACAATGATTTTATTGTAATCATTTTAATTTTAGTTTATTTAACTTAATTTATCGGGTTCTAATTCATTTGTTTAGGTACATTCAAAATTGCGTTTCTACCACAACACATCAATGGACGTTGGAGTCATAATTTACTTAAATTATAGATAGGTACTGCTTTAATTTTTGATGCAGTACTAATATGCATGTTATTAATGTTTTGCATACCACTTTGATGAAACCACTAACTCCAGTATGTATTACGATAATTATTATCAGTTATTCATCATAATATTTCGATGATTTAGTTTATGACGTATTAATATTCTTTTTCACCATACTACAACAATAATATTGTATAACTTTAACTATTGTTATAAAATTATAGAAACAGGTAAACATTTTGGGGACGTTTTTCAAAAAAAAATGTGCGAAAAATCACATTTAGTGGAAAAAGGGACAGTAAAGTCGACTTTATTGTTATCAGAAAGAAAGTATAAAGAAAGAATAATAATGTACAAACTTATATCAAATACATGAGAATATTCGATTCATATCACAGCGGCTCCTCTAAAATTTGCTACAAAATCCGAGGTCTATACTTATTAGCCTCCATAAGTCGGATACTTGATCAACTGTACATACACTCGACGGGAGATTAATGCAAAAAAAAAAAATGAACGTAGTCACGAGGATTTCGTTAAATTACAAATATTGACCTACAACTGTAAATACCTACCTATATAAGTATATTGTAGCTCCTTTGTGTAAGTCAATCAATAAATAATGCGTTTTTCATTAGGATTAATTTATTATTATAACACATTATATTCATGTCAATATTTGTCATTAATTTATTATGCACTTTTCAATCATCAATCACATGACAGAACTAGGCAGGTACATAGATTTATTTTGATCGATAGTCTGCGCGATCGACATAAAATATATTATATTATATTAAAAAACAAAGAATTCTACTGAAAAATATATTAAGTATATTGTACCCGAGAAATTTGAAAATAATAAATAAAAAGTTGAACGATATAAATAATATTTGTTTATAATAATTATAAAACCAGAATGGAATTGTTTTATACCTACAAAAAGTTATGCAATAAATAATTATTTAGCAGTTAAGACGATAATGACCAATCCTTTCAATTATGAATGCGTTGGCCTAAGATGAATAAAATAGACATTTTCTTTTACAAAACAATAAGATAAACTATATTATATTATAAAACCGAGAATATAGAGCGTAAAGCTGGAAATGATTTCAACACTGTTATTGCTTCTAATTTAGTATTACAAATTGCAACTCATCAATACAGTGTCGAAAGAATATTTTAAAATGTAAAGATACAAAAATGTTCATTTTACAACACTTTAACAAACATGCTTACAATATAATACAACTAAGATCGTGTGGTTAGGTACATGATGTAATTTAGTTGCTATGGTCTATGACTTTTATCAGAAAATCGAAAGTTGACGAACACAATATTATAATGATTATTACAAGCGTTGAGCGTGCTAAAGAAAAAAAGACAAAAAATAATCTGTAAATGAAAAAATTCTGAAAAAAAAATACTATATAGGTACTATAGGTACTATACAGGGTGATTCTTTTATCAAACAACATTCATTATTTGAAAAAGTATTGAGTTTTTTCAAAATTTTTTTTTTGCAAAATTGTAGATTTACGCTGTTCTAGAATTGTATATTTTTTTTATTTTTTTCACCCTTATATTTATTAGGTAAACCATAATCAACTTTTGATTTTCAAATGGTAACCTATAATTAAAATTTCATAATTGAATAAAACTATTTTTTTCATTAATTATTACGTTCAAATTTTCATTTTTTGTTAATCCGTTGATGAGATATTGCTCCTCAAAGTTGGGTGGTTTGGGGAGGTAGTTATTGTGTGTAAATTTGTTATACCTCGTCAGTAGATACCGCAGCTACTAGAATTTTTATGTCCCAAGGCAAAAGATATTACACTTTTCAAATTAGTTCATAAGTACTTAGGGCCCCTAAATGTATTTTATTATGCTCATTTTTCAGGGAGTCACGCAGTTGACCCCACGAAGGTGATTGCGGCACTGATCAGTGGTCGTAATAATTATTATCATTATAAAGACCAGAAGTTATAAGTAATAAATTCGATATCGTTCGACCCAAGATATAGCAGCGATAATCTTTGTACCTGATAGCTGATAATACCTACATACATAAGACACGATCATATTATTATTGGACTGCTTCTGTTTGTAGATTCGATCACGATTTAATCTCTATTCTATGCCGACTACAACACATCATAGAGTATTTATTATTTTATTCTTTTATCTATGTTTTTTAATCCATAAGTCTGTAACAGACTTGTCCATGGTTTATCATTACTGTCTATCATAAAGAAAATACAGTGTACCAGTATGTGTATTTACAAAATAAATAGGAACAGTAACTTACTGTTAATTTGTGTCACAAATAAAATCCTGTTTTTGTTACTCTAGTAGACAGTTGTACCAAGTGTACTACAGTCGCAACAACTGTTAAATGTTTTAAATCACTGCTGTAGTAGTGTAGTGTTGTCTGTAGTTGTTACTGACTATAATTTAAAGCATGGTGCCATGGTGTCAACGACCGTTACTACTAATTAGTGGTGTACTACAGTAGTATAAATTGTAAACCTAATAAATTTCACATTTTCACAATAATATTATCGTAATAAATAATATTCTGTGCCTTTGTAGTTTTAACGAACTAGCTGATCTAGTTAACTGGAGCTCTAGTAAGATATTTAATATGTTTAATTTACCAACTTACCTATTTTGTTATTTTCATAAAATTCCAAGATCCATTTTTTTACTTGATGTACCTACCAGAAATTCATTCGTTCGTAAGTATAAAAATTCATGTTAAATATAATTTTTAAAAAACTCTTGGGTTAAGAATGGAAAAAATGTAACATACATATACATTAAATATAATACATAAATGTATGCATTTGTATACAATTTGAATAAAGAATACATGTTATTTATATTTTAACTTATGTTCAAATTGCTTGCCATCTTCAGTTAAACAAAAAATTAGACGTTCAATACTTCAGTGGAAGTAGATTTTTTCAATATTGAATTTTCAATTTTGTTGCAACAATCTTTTATTTTTTGTTTAAGTCCTCCACACTATTGCATTTTTCTTTATACACTTCATTTTTTAGATGGCCCCAAAAAAAGAATCAAGAACACTTAAATCGGGGGAACGAGGTGGCCATTGAATAATGGGACTGTGAGTTCCAAACCAGTTATTGTCTCCATACATCTCATTGAGGTATGCACGAACCGCCAAGGTATTATGTGCTGGTGCACCATCTTGCTGCCAGATCAAATTCAAACGCTGTTGAAGTGAAATATTTTCCAATAGTATGGGTATATCATTTTTCAAAAAACCAAGATACTTATTGCCATTAAGATTTTCCTCAAAAAAATATGGACCAATTAAATGCTCATCAATAATCCCACACCAAAATTCACACCCCAACGAACTTGCTTATTGGTCTCATTTATCCAGTGGGGATTTAAATGATTCCAATAGTGATTATTGTGGTGATTTACTTGTCCATTATTGTGGAATTTCGCCTCATCGGTCCAAAGGATATTTGTTAAAAATTGAGGATCCTCTTCTAATTTTACCATGCAATGTGCAATAAAATTGAGTCGCCTTTCATAATCACTTGCTAGAAGTTGCTGAACAGGATTAGCCAGGTATGCATGGTATTTATGTTTTTTGGCAATTCTTTGTACTGAAGAATATGACATGTTTAATTCATCTAAAATTTAAAAAGTAAAATACTTATTTTGTAATTTTTAATGTTTAGTTAATAGGAAAACCAACTACCTGCTACAGTTCTCAAAGATGTTTGAGGATTTTCAATAAATTTGGCCAACACCGAAAATGAATTATCGACATTGATGACTGTCGAAACTTATTATTTTGTTTCTTAAAGCTTCCGTATTCTTGCAGATTTTTGTACAGAACATAAAATCTTGTATGTTCTGGACAAGGACGATCAGGATATCGGGTTTTATATAATCTATAATTAATATAACACTAAATGTATAATATATGTATAATCACTTATATATTTTTGTTTTTTTACTGTCAATTTAAAATATATACATACACATTTTTTTGTTGATCGGGACTACGAGGTGGCCAACATATTTTTGGACTGTTTGTCCAAACAAACAGTTTTTTTTTTTATCTTGCTTGAAAATGAAAATTTTGAAAAATTGGCAACGCTTAAGCACAGATAATGTTCTGACCTAAAAGTTTTATAATTGGTCAATTCACTCTAGTATCAAAACTAACAGCACATAATTGAAACTAGTGAACGACAATTTGCTATGTCGTGAGTATGTATGACGGAGACAACAAAATATTACAAAAAAATGAATACCTATAAAATATAAATTATTTTTAAATATTTTTATTCTGTAGTATAGAAGTTTAGAGTAATAACAATAGATAAAATATTATATTGTAATTCTATATTTTTAAAAATGGCCTATTAAATTCTGAATATACTATAATGTCTATACCGCCTATAGTAGACTCAATACATTTGAATAAAGATTTGTATATAATATAACAGGTTAATTAATATAATAAAAATATAAGCTTCAACTGATTAAAAACTAGGGATACAATTTTTTTAGTTTTTACAATTTCAATATAAAATTAAATTTAGTATAATATAAATAATCCGCCATAAGTTGCTTCAATAGTTGTAACATATTTGGTCGCATATTTTTTCTTTTTGACCAATCTTATAAATTTAATCATTATTTAAATAACAATAATATACATCCAAATACATAGGGCACCGATAAACTTAAATAATTATATATTGTAAAAACTCATTTCAATGTCGTGAACAGAGTTTGAGCCAAGAATTTGCTTAATTTAATGTCTTGAAAAAATCTGGTATATAGGTTAGATTTCAAAATATATAAAATGTAGTGCTTATTTTTATTTATTTAGGTGGTTTCTTTTTAATGCATTAATAGTTTCAAATGTATATTTTCTACTTTAAAATAATGCAAGCAATAACAATAATTATCAAAAACTAGAAAGTCTTAAAAAAATACATTTTTATTTGGAACCTGAAGGGAAAGAGTAGAAGTTTTAGAAATTGCTTTTTATTTAAAAAAATTGTATGTGTTTATTTTGAAGACTAGGCTCTTTTTAGCCCTGAACTCTGTTCATGACAAATCTCTTAAATTGTTTACTAATATTATTATGAGCCAATAAACAATTTTACTTTACTTAGAAGCCCAGGAGTATGAAAAATTTATTTCAAAATGATGATACAGTTTAATCAAAATGTTCGTTTTGCAGTTATGCAAAATATGAGTAAAGATATAACATGTATTCAAAAAATTAAAACAAACTTTCCAAACACCCCAGACTTAAAATATAGTAAAATTTAAAAATGGTGTAATAATATTATGTGAATTTCACACTAGATAATTATTATGACAACACCAATCATTGACAGAAGAATTTAGTATTTATCATTATACAAGTAATACCAATATCATTAACATAATAATAATATATATTTTTTAAATACATTACACTGAGCATTTACTATTGTTCTTATTAGCAATAATTGAAATATAATATTATCACATACCTATTTTTTTTTAAGTTCATTATTTGATTTACACAATCTACATACTATGTGTGTATTAAACACAACATACATTATTTTATCTTTTTTGTTGTAATGATTGATGTTGTCACCTCATTTAAATTAATTATAAAATATTATACAATTTACAAAACATTAACATTAGCAACATTTTTTTTTTCAATACACATCATGGTGATATGTTTTTAGTCCAGCTAGATTTATTCCACTTCTTTACAATTATTTGATTATCTAAAAAATTAATTCTCACTATAATAATTAAATAATATTACAATTAAAAATATTATACATACTTAATTTGTTTTGTAGTCTGTTGAAATATTTAAATCCAATATGTGAAACATTATTTTTATTTGTTGCCATTTTCAATTGTAATTAAACATACAGGATCTTCTGAATTGTATGTGATAGGTAGTTTCAAATCATATTTAAATTTAAAGTAGCATAATATTTAAATCTTCTGATTTTAGTTTAAAACCACAAATTCATGCCAATGAATTAATATCAAATTCAACTAGAATATATTATGATTCCAAATTGTTTTAACATAGGTCAGATTTTCATAATTTACATATTTCATAGTGAAATATACTATGACAAAACACTTAAAACACCCTGTCCTTCAAATCATCTGTCATCAAAACAAACTCTACAATAACTGGCAGGTCGCAGGAACATCATAGTTGGTTGCAATATTTCTGTGTTGTCATATGCCATTGATTGCATAACAAGTCATGTATTATCCAGTAAGTACCAGTGTCCTTGGTTAGGTATACATTTGAACAAAAATAGTATACATATTATGTATAAATGATTAAACTGAAATCAAAATGTCTTAAGTTAATAACATATTGTATTATTTATTTTAATTTTTGCAACTACCAACTAGTGAAAAACTTAGTACTTACCCATAAATTGTACAAATGTAATCGCCAAGCATCCAATCCACGTGTCATAAATCAATTCAGGTACATATATGTTTGATTAAAGTATTAAATTATTAAATAAAATACGTAAAATACAATGTGTGGTAAATAATAATAAAGACAATAATTATACTTTATAGAAGAACCAATAGGGTATTAGGTATATAAAAAAATAAAATACCTACGACCATGAGTCACGGACTCACGGATTCAGTTTGTTATGAATTATGAGTATCTTATAACCTTAACCGTTTATTTAATAACTAACGTATTTTTATTGTGATTAATATTAACCCAGTATAAGGTGGTATACTTCCATATCATATAACCACGGAACCACGATGTCAGCTGCAATTATTGCAGAGAGCACAATATAAGATAGTAGGCACTATCAGTCTCTAGCATAGATAATAGATATGCCATGCAAACTCATCACACGGGAAATAATGGAAAAATTTGAGGTTATAACATAGATAATAGTATGGTCTCTACTCTCTAGACGCTTCGTATTGGAATACCTAATCGGAAACCAGTCTAATCAGACATCATCGTATTGTTGTGTGTCCGTTGTCACAAATTGTCCGTACTCCATACTTAATAGGTATTTAATGGGGTCGAGGGGATTACACGCGAGTATTGCGCATGTGACACTAATGGTCCAATTACTTAAAATATGACATTATGACAATAAGGTATTGTAGCGGAAGCGAGTAGGTACAAAGATTATCGCGCTATATCTTGGGTCGAACGATATCGAATTTATTACTTATAACTTCTGGTCTTTATAATGATAATAATTATTACGACCACTGATCAGTGCCGCAATCACCTTCGTGGGGTGAACTGCGTGACTCCCTGAAAAATGAGCATAATAAAATACATTTAGGGGCCCTAAGTACTTTATGAACTAATTTGAAAAGTGTAATATCTTTTGCCTTGGGACATAAAAATTCTAGTAGCTGCGGTATCTACTGACGAGGTATAACAAATTTACACACAATAACTACCTCCCAAAACCACCCAACTTTGAGGAGCAATATCTCATCAACGGATTAACAAAAAATGAAAATTTGAACGTAATAATTAATGAAAAAAATAGTTTTATTAAATTAATGAATTTTAATTATAGGTTACCATTTGAAAATCAAAAGTTGATTATGGTTTACCTAATAAATATAAGGGTGAAAAAAATAAAAAAAATATACAATTCTAGAACAGCGTAAATCTACAATTTTGCAAAAAAAAATTTTGGAAAAAACTCAATACTTTTTCAAATAATGAATGTTGTTTGATAAAAGAATCACCCTGTATAGGTACTATAGGAGAGACTTAAATAACAAGAAATGTATATAATTTTCAATAAATTCGATATTTCAATGTTATTAACAACCACTCGATATATAAAAGCCGTCTCAAGTGTAGTTGCGAAAATATTATTGTTTGGTTGAGATTTTTTTGTTCATTTGACAGTTTATGTACCTACCAAATAAAGAGGGTATATCAGGTTTTACAACAGACGTTTGAGTGTTTGACCACCATTTTTCTCCTGTTCCAAAAAGGGCAATTTACTCCGAGCTATATATAATTTATTTCGTTGATCGTTGGTTGTTCTCAGTCGTCAGAACTATATACAACAGACCGTCAATGATTTCAAAAACCAATTCGCTAGAGCCGAACATAATATATATTTAATAAATTCGATTTAAGAGAAAAACAATAAGTCTAAAAACCTTTCAAATTTTTAAGCGATCGAAAGAACGATAAACTATTTTGATTTGTCGTTCAAAATTACCCTATTTAACTTCTGTATAGATAGCTACAAAATACATAATAATATTTTGTATTTATAAATAATTATTGCTCATCGTTTCCGATGATTTAGGACAGTGTGCACGAAATAAGGTACTATGACTCATGCCCTTCGTAGAAAAATCTATTTATTTTGTTTTAAATCATTTAAAGCTCGGCGTTTGACCGTATGAGCAATGATTACCTATATCTGAATAATCGTGTATAATTGGGCAATAATACTAGGTAATATTATTAATTACTATAATGAATAATGTACAGATTGTTTCTTTTAACTGTATAACGGACACTCATTATCTCAATCAACGATTCTGGTTCTGATTTTTTTCTTCAATCATTTCTGTACTCGAAACACCTCGTTGTTAATAAAAAAAGAAATAACAATAATAATAAAATAGTAAAATATTGTTTTTTTAAATTGCGAAAAACTGCAATATTTTTAATTACATAGGTAATCTGAAGCAGAAAATTGTTATAAGAATTTTGACACATATATAAGTATCAAATATTGAAGCAATGTATCTATTTCATATACAATTGGTTCTTCGATGGTTCGGTTAGGTTCAATGATCTCTTCAGAAAAGTATTCTGCTTTTAAAGTTGATAATTGTAATAAAAATAAATTGGTTTTAATTGAAACAGTTAAAATATAAAAAAAGCTACATTAATAAAATATTGCAAATAAGGACTTATATTTTTTTCAAAACTATATTGTTATAACTTATAAATTCATTAAACTATATAAAGTATTCTTTTATTTACGTATGTTCAGGGCTTGTAAATGTTATAATAACGTTATATTTGACAAAAACGATTGAAATTTGTAAACGTAATTATAACGCAAAGCTATAATAAAAAATAATTAAAGACCGCAAAACAAAACATAACGATTATCAAAATATAATATATATCATAAACAAAACATAACGTAAGACGTAATTTATAGGATATCACTAAACGAAAAATAACGCAAAACGAAATATAAGATATAACTAATATCTAAGAATTGATTATATTATACTCCGTAATCGGGCCATTAGTTATTATTTTTTACATTTAATAGGTATTATCACTATTCTGAATAACGATAAACAAAAAACTTGAATAACGTTTTAATTCAAAATGATGATAAACGCAAACATTTTGTAACGTTTTAATTGTAAATAACATGAAAACCGAAAAATGCAAGCCCTGCATATGTTTATGATCCATATAATAACCAATTGGTCCTTTTACGAAAAATATTTTTAATTGAAAATAAGTTTTTATTAACAATTCAACAATATCTGTTTAGTGATGACTTTATATTTTAATAAGTATGAATTATGAACTAAAGTTTAAATCAGAACTTAAATGAAAATACATTTTTAAATTTAAGTTTTTTTCAATGATTTCAAAAATACAATAGTAAAACAATTAAATTATCCTGGACTGAGATGAGACGAGTGCTCATTACTTAATACTTGTTGGCAGACCCCCCCACGTCATATTTTTGGCCTTGGTACAGAACTAAATCAGGGCCTCTCTTAAATAACAATTAATATTCCGACATGAATATACCTTAAATATTAGTTTTATGTTTAGATTATAGGAGTAGGTATAATTAAAAAATAAAATATCAACAAATGTATAGGTACTTATCCTTTATAAATTGAAAACATACATGTATGTAATATTATATACAAACTTAAAATGTTTAAAATGTGTAAAATGTATGTTAAAAGTTAAAATCTTGAAAAAAAATTTTAAAACATTTGGTAGGCAAAAATTAAATAGTGTGATTGATATAACTTATACTGTATAATATTTGAACGTATGTGTGTATAGTTCTGGTAGATACACTTATAAATAATTATTGTGCTTAAAACATATTATCAATTAAAATTATAAACAGACATTTCGAGTCCAATAATCGAATAAAAACAACAACTTATAACATTTACGTTTTTACATACGTGCGTATGACGTGCCTATACTATACTACGGTTGTAGTAAAAACTAAAATGAAACATATTATCAGTTATTGTATAAGTATAAATATTGCTTAAAATATTTCAGATTTTATATTTTGTTCGTATCATAGTTATTTATAGATAATTATTATGAAATCCGTAGACATACTACTACTTTTAAATTCCGAGCGGAGTGAGGAATCTAGTGGTTTTACAATGGTGTTTTTTTTATTTTTTTTTTATCCCGTATACAAAATTTCTACCATAAGGAGTGCTTCAATTTCGACACATTTTATATTATCTTTTTTCAAATTGGATCAGGATGGTACTTTAAAGAGGTAGTTTTTCAATTTTCTCAATAGTCATTTGATGCCATTGGGAAAAACCACCAACAAATTACAAAAAACAGCTAAAAACGGGATTTTAATTTTAACGCTTTGTTTATCACAATAAAAATTATTATTTATTTAATAAAAATAACGATTTTAGTTATTTTATTGTAATTTATAATATTAATTCAACCTACAGGCTATAATAATAAATAATAACAATATAAAATATCCAGACTGACAAACCGTTTCCGCTCAGAATCGCTTTTCGTATACAATTATAATGATATCATTGAATTCAAATTTAATACAATCCATTATACACTGATCTACTTGTAACCTACTGTACAGCAGAGCGACATCCACTTACTCACTTTTTTTTTTTTATTAAGCCCGGCATATGGCTATTAGCTATGTTTTTATTGTTTGTAGGGGGGAGGAACGGTCGTGGTTGGAACACTTTTTGTATGTGAGGCAAGAATTTATCGCGAAAAATCCTGGGCGGTCACCCATCCGGGAGTTAGCAACACCGGCCGATACCCACAATTACGTTCACGGACCGAGCCACACCAAACTACATACGACTACTTTTACAATCCACACGACGAAAACTGGCAGGTAAACCCCGTCACCTGCCCACCGTACACAGATGATTAGCCATGGGCTCTCAAACTGCACGACGTAGCGCTGCGATGTTTTCACAAGAGGCGCACGGTATTCTGAAAAAAATGTATTTGGAAATTTTTTCTAATACATTATAATATAATATTATTGAAGTAGTTATTTGCAGGAACGCCGGTCCCCAGTGTCATGGGACCTTCTGAACCCCCCCCCCCCCTTCTATTGTGGGGGCCCTGCTTGCAGGCCTCTGTGTCCTGTCTTTTTTAGTTACGTTACATAGATAAAAAAGATTTGTTCCAAAATATTTTTAAAATATTGTAATTTAATGTTTATAATTTTTATAACATATTATATATAAATCGAAGAAACGAGATTTGGTAATAAAATATTATAATAAAATAATGTGCAACTGAAATGGGTAACGCTATCTAGTGATACAACACCGTACAATATTTATATTGTCAATGTTGTTGCCATCTATCTATAAGAGTAAAACGCTGTGCTATATTTTATTACGATTATTAAAGTAAGAATATTATTTACATAATAAAACAAAAATATGTCTAATGTAATGAATAATAATATAGGTCTACATAAAACTTCGTACTTCAACATATAAATGATATGATACACTTAGTATGAAATGAGATAAATATTTTTTTAAAAATGTACGGATAATGGATAAAAGTAATTTTAAAACGTTTACTTTTCACATCCAATGAAAATTTAAAAAAATGTAATATTAACTATTTAGTTATAAACAGTGTTTTAAAAAAAAAAATAGGATCAATATTAACTTAAACCGACAAAAATATATAACTATACATGAAGGTATATCATATTTTAGTGAATAACATTTTACTTCATATCGCATATTATTTAAAAATAATAATCGCATGATTCGTCATTAAAAACATAGTTAAATCATTGTTTTAAGCAGTGTTGAGCCAAGATAAATATAATTTTATATAGAGAAAGGTAAAGATAAATTATAATAATGTTATATAGATAAAGATAAAGTAAATTATTTATTTATCTAGATAAACTATCGGATAATTTTTTTATATTGGTTTATGGCACTCTCCGTAAGCTCATAGCAATATAGAATAATTTAATAGTATGTTATCGAAAATGTCGATAGTTATTAGTAAATACTACCTACTACTTAATAAATTACTTAATTGTCTACCTATAAACTATAATAAAAAAAAGCCGTTTAATAAGTTAAATTATCTGGATAAATTCATCTAGATAACGGTAATTTTTATCTTAGATAACTGTGTAAATTAATAATCTCTATTTATCTAGATAAACTCAATACTGGTTTTAAAATATTAATAAAAAAATAATAACAGCGACATAATTTAATTAAAAACAGTAGGTTGAATTATCATTGCTGAAAAAATTTGATTTGATATAGGTGCTTTAATTTACAATAAAATAACTAAAATAGTTTTTCTCCGTTTAGTTTCGTTTAAAATTTAACATAAAATATCGATCGATTAAAAAAAACCAAATTTATATGAATTATAAATTTATTGGTTGCAATAAATACTACTAACCTTTTACATTTTTAATGCTTGGATATAAAATTTAATATTTTATAAATTTACTACAAAATAATTTGCGAACTATCGTGATGTTGATGAATTTTGTAAAAATTTGAACTTTTAAAATTATAAAAAAATTACATATCTTTACTATTTTTTAACTGCTATTATAACAACTTATGAGAAACTTTGTATTCAATTTTCAAACTTTTTGGCAAAATAATAAATATTTTATCATTATTTAAAGAAAAAAAACTAAAAAAGGTGGGTAAGTGGATGTCGCTCTGCTGTAAAGAAGGTTACAAGTGGGTCACTGCAATGGATGGTGTTAAATTTGAATTCAACGATATAATATCATTGTATAGGAAAAACGATTCTGAGCGAAAACGGTTAGTCAACCTATGATAATACCAAGTATATTTATTGATATTATTGTGAATGAAATAATTTATATATAACCTATTAAGTGGAGCCTTGTTTTCAATTTTCAATCCTTAGCTATAAAAGTTGAACATTTTATAAATTGTTAACTACAAAATAATTATTAAATTATAAATTTGATAAATGTTGTCAAAATATAAACTTTAAACGCTTATAAAAAAAAATTTTTAATATTTTTCAACTGCTATTAGAACGATATATCAGGAGCCTTATATTAAATTTTCACGTTTTTTACCCAACAAATAAAATTTTATTGATATTTATAGAAAAAAAAACTAAAAAAATTGAACACTGAATATGTCCGTAAACAGCTCAAAAAAAGTCAAATTATTTTCAAAATTTCATCGTGTATAGAAAATACTAATATAAACATTCAATGAAATCTTCAAGTATCTACAGTCATTCGTTTTTTAATTACAATATAATAAGAAAATCGTTACATGAGAAATCGATTAAATATCAAATGTTAAAAAAATATGAATTTCAAACGCTCATAAAAATTTAATTTGATTTGCTTGTAGACATTTTTTTTTTTTTGATAAAGGTAGACAAACTTATGGGTAATCTTGAATTATATTTTCAAATCTTAGATTTAAAAAGAAAAATTTTTATGGATTCTCAACTTAAAATAATTTGCTAATTTTCGTGATTTTTCCGTATTTTGTCAAGATTTGAACTTTAAATGCTTATAAATAAAAACTGTCACTAAGGATTTTTAATTTTTTTCATCTGCTTTTGAAACAGTAACCTAGGAGCCTTTTATTTAATTTTCAAGCTTTTTTTACTCAACAGATAAAATTATGTTGATATTTATAGAAAAAAAATCAAAAAAAAATGGAAACTGACAATGTCCGTAAACAGCTCAAAATATTTGGAAAATGTTATGGTGTATAGAAAATGAAAATATAAACAACCAGTGAAAATTTCATGTATTTACGGTCATTTGTTTTAAAGTTACAACAAAAACCAAATTCAATTTTGCGTAAAAATTCCCGTTTTTCCTTAATTTTTCTTTTATTTTTCTTGGCGCTTTTGAAAATTACTGGGAATTTTAAATTTTGACCTCCCCAATGCACCAACGATATTCACTTTCCAATCGAAAAAGATACTGAAGTTGAAAATCGAAACATTATTTCGACTACTTATCGTGTATACAGACACAAAAAAAAATAAAAAAAAAATATAAAAACACACATCATTGTAAAATCAATACATTCATCGTTCCAATCAGAATCTAAAACATAGTAAATGTCTTCTTTAAATAGCTCAAAAATAATTTAAATAATTTTTAAATATTATAGGTGTAGGTATAGAAAATTAAAAAATAAACATTCGATGAAAGTTTAAGCATCTATGGTTATTTGTTCGTGAACTTAAACAAAATAAGAAATTCATTCCACGAGTTAGTTTCATACTCTCATTATAAATTTACGGCTAAATATCCAATGTCAAACAAATTTGAACTTCAAACTCTCATAAAAATGTATTTGACTTTCCGTCAAATTTTTTTTATTTGTTAAAATTATGAAATCATATGAGGAATATTGTATTCATTTTTCAATCCTTACATTTGAAACGTAACATTTGAATGAATTTGTAACTCAAAATAATTTGCAGATTTTCGTGGTATTGATGAATTATCACGATCATCTAAAATTGTTGTGAATATCACTCTTATATAAATAATGCCATATCTTGAAACATAAATGTCAATCTCAAATTAAATATGAAAGGTAGCATAATAGTAAGTAGCACCAGTAGTGCTAATATAGTAATATTATAAGTATAATTACAAATTATCATTTTAGATTCTGAATGGAACGATGAATGTAATGATTTTACAATGATGTGTGTTTTTTTATTTTTTTTTTATTTTTTTTATTTTTTTAAATTTTTTTTTTGTGTCTGTGTACACGATAAGTAGTCGAAATAATGCTTCGATTTTTAACTTCAGTATCTTTTTCGATTGTAAAGTGAATATCGTTGGTGCATTGGGTAGGTCAAAATTTAAAATTCCCAGTAATTTTCAAAAGCGCCAAGAAAAATAAAAGAAAAATTAAGGAAAAACGGGAATTTTTACGCAAAATCGATTTTTCACAAAATTGAATTTGGTTTTTGTTGTAACTTTAAAACAAATGACCGTAGATACATGAAATTTTCACTGGTTGTTTATATTTCTATTTTCTATACACCATAATATTTTCCAAATATTTTGACTTATGTTGAGCTGTTTACTGACATTGTCAGTTTCCATTATTTTTAATTTTTTTTTTCTATAAATATCAATAAAATGTTATCTGTTGAGTAAAAAAGCTTGAAAATTTAATGCAAGGCTCCTGATATATTTTTACAATAACAGTTGAAAAATATTAGAAATACATAGGCACAATTTTTTTTTATAAGCATTTAAAGTTCAAATTTCGACAAAATTTATAATTTAATAATTATTTTGTAGTTAAAAATTTATAAAATGTTCAACTTTTATAGCTAAGGATTGAAAATTGAAGACAAGGCTCCACGTAAATAGGTTATATATAAATTACTTTATGCACAATTATATCATCAAATATACTTGGTAACATCATAGTCTGACTGACCGTTTTCGCTCAGAATCGTTTTTCTTATACAATGATATTATATCATTGAATTCAAATTTAACATCATCCATTACAGTGACCCACTTGTAACCTTCTGTACAGCAGAGCGACATCCACTTACCCACCTTTTTATATTCGAATCAAGCCAAATAATAGTCATATAAATTTGTTTATAACCCCGTTTATAACTAAATAACAATTAAGAACTTTTTACTGTTTGACAATTATGCAATATTAAAATTAACCAATAAAATTAAATATGCAAGTTTATTTATTTTATTTTCAGCTGCTTTAAATAGACCATCTGTCATTGAGATCTGTATCAAAAGTAAGATTACTACTGACCACAAGTTCTGTACCATTCAAACACATTAGAAGATTTATTTTGCTGTAATACATGCTCTTTAACCTCAGCAATTTCTTCTTGTACTTGTATCATTTCGGAATTGATTTTTGAAAGTATTTTTATATACTTCTTTAGCAGTGAAAACTAGCGGGTAATAGACATTTGTTAAAAATGAAGCAGTTATATCAATATTATTTAAAAATTACCTTTCTCGGATGGCTTATGTTTATTTCAGTTTGACACATATTTGATCTTTGAACTTCTATAATATTTTCAAATGTACCAATTAGGTACAATTGTACAATATTTCAGTCATGTAAATGTAATATTTAATTTAGTTTTAAAAAAATACTCCGCTGCTATAGCTGGTGGTAGTAGGTATTATTAGTTATCAGTGTTATATACTTTTTATTAACGATTTAGGAGTAGAATTAATTGTTTCATCAGTTTGATCTGGAAATCGTGATAACTGAGAAATTAATAAATCTTCTAGTTATAACTATGATGAGCTACAATAAAATATAAATTTTATAATATACCTATTTATCTAATGCTGATTATCAGTAAGCAATAATTAGGCTCTTATTTGAACTAGTGGGTATAGTAGAAATTTGTTCAAAATTAAAATTTTAAAATTAATTTACTACGTTTACATGCATAATTAAAGTCTGTTTAAAAACTCAAATGGGGGGGGGGGGAAGAATAGTTAACTGCTCTACTGAACAGTAACTGTTAGTGTAGAGTTTATTCGGTGTACCTTATCAATGAGGAGTAAGTCTGTTTAGGCCGGGTACAAACAATAATTGACCTTGCGAACGGTATCCATTATACTTCGTATCGCACTAAAATAATATTATAATTACTGACCGGTATGCATGTGTATGTGTGCATGAGTAGCGGTGTGTGTAATTCGATCAGCAGTGGTCGGGATTGCCGTGCAAAGACTGATGAACTACGTCTGAAGTGAGTGTGTACGTGTGTATATATGTGTAATGTGTGGTGTACTTTAATACTAGGTGATACGTGAATAATGGTAATCACTGGCATAGCGAATCATGTTTTTCAGAAGCAATTTCTTCTGGTTTCTGGGGGTTGGTGGTGGGTCATAACCTCATAAAGCCCACATAAACGGTCAGTCTTTGAACTAAATTTTGGGTGCTACCTCACCACCCTATTTGAACATATGAGTATCGTATACATCAGTTGGAGAAAGGTGAGGTAGGTCATACATAATTTGTTAGCTTCCATATGATTTAAAGTTCGCTGCGCCACTGATAGTAACGCAAGTTTGCATAATAATAATCATAATTTTGGGTATATTTTAAATTCATACAAATATATTATAATGTGTATGCTTATGAATAATAATTATTACATAGATATAGGGGTTAGTCATGAATTGTTATAATAATAATACGACTCCCTTATCTTAACACCAATAATCAAAAACTACGACCCTTCTAGTCCAACAAGAAAAAATATGATAAATAGGTATACAAATAAAACTCACAATTTATCAGTGGAGCGCAGATTGGTCAGCTGCTACACCTTTTCCTATTATGTAGACAACCTAACTCAGTTCGCCGACTAACATACCAGTTTTTAAATATTTTAAAAATATTCTCATTTCACCGATTATATTATTATGCAATAATTTTTTTAAAGTTATTTTGACTTTTATTATATAGGTACCTAATATATAATATAATGTACTTTTATTATATTATTTATACATGAACAATTAGATAATTTATATTTTTTTTAAATATCATATTATATATACACAATATTTTAGATTCTGAGCGAAGCAATGAATGTATTGATTTTACAATGATGTGTGGTTTTTAATTTTTTTTTTGTTTTTGTGCTTGTCATTACCTTTTAGGACAGTAAAAATGCTTAGATTTTCTTAAACAGAATCTTTTCGGATAGGAAAGTGAATCTAGTTGGTACTTTCGGGGGTCAAAAATAAAAATTTCCCAGTAGTTTTCAAAAGCACCATGAAAAACAAAGAAAAATTAAGGAAAAACGAGAATTTTTACGCAAAAATCTGTTTTCGAGAAAATTGATTTTGGTTTTTGGTGTAACTCTAAAACAAATGAATGTATATATATGACATTTTCACTGGTTGTTTATATTTGCATTTTCTATACACGATAAAATTTTAAAAATATTTTAATTTGTTTTGAACTGTTTAGGAAAATTTTCAGTTTCCAATTTTATTAGTATTTTTTTCTATAGATGTCAATAAAACTTTATTTGTTGGATAAAAAAGCTTGAAAATTAAATACAATGCTCCTACTATATTGTTACAATGATATTTGAAAAATATTAAAAATCCTTAGTCACAGTTATTATTTATAAGCATTTAAAGTTCAAATCTTGAAAAAATACGGAAAAATCACGAAAATTAGCAAATTATTTTGAGTTGAGAGCTCATAAAAATTTTTCTTTTTAAATCTATGGTTACATTTTTATGAGCGTTTGAATTTCATATTTTTACAACATTTGATATACACTCAATTTCTCATGTAACGATTTTCTTAATTTGTTGTAATTAAAAAACGTATAATTTTATTAAAATTGCACTGAATGTTTATATTAGCATTTTCTAAACACGATAAAATTTTGAAAATAATTTGACTTTTTTTGAGCCGTTTACGAACATTGTCAGTTTTCAATTTTTTTAGTTTTTTTTTTCTATAAATATCAGTAAAATCTTATTTGTTTGGTAAAAAAGTGTGAAAATTTAATACAAGGCTCCTGATATATTGTTACAAGAGCAATCGAAAAATATTAAAAATACATTAGCACAATTTTTTTTATAAGAAAAAAATTATCACATTTTAAATATAATTATTATTTTGTAGTTAAAAATGTATAAAATGTTCAACTTTTATAGTTAAATTAATTAATTTTCAATCCTTACCTATAAAAATTGAACATTTTATATATTTTTAACTACAAAATAATAATTATATTTGAAATGTGATGGCGTTTGTCATATTTGAACTTTAAATGCTTATAAAAAAGATTGAAAATTTAAAACAATGTTTCACGTAAACAGTATATATGTTACGGTGAAAGATGAATATTGGTGAATGTCGTCATTCTCCGGTGAATTATGTCTTTTACCAAAATGATTCGATTATGTAGGTAAATGATGTAAAAAACTAGATTTTAAATTAAAATGTACATCTTTCACCGATCATTGACGTCATTTACCAAAACTAGTGGTAAATGATTATAAATTTCAAATAATACACTGATTGTTTTAATATATATACTATTTATAATAATGATTTATTGTTGGTGGATGTTTCATTTTTTATTTTAGGTATTTATTTGAATGGGATAATAGGTTAATTAAAAATAATAAAATACGTGCATATTACAAATTATTTATTTGTACAATATTGGTTACCATGACATTTTGAACTGCACAATATTTCCACTGCATTGCAAGCACATTTTTTAGTACCAAAACCAGTTTTGCAGTTGCATCGATTAAATCCTTGATGACCAGCTATTCCGTGTCCTGCAGCTTCTCTTAATGTTATTTCCCTGTCTTTAATTTTTTTTCATTGATTCATCTAGCTCTAGAAATGTTTCTTTACACGGAGAAATTTGTACTCGTGTATATTTGTGTTTCAACATTCCATATTCTGTACCTGGTTCAATCATTCGGATATTAATTTTATTTAAATTAAATAAACATTCTCAAATTAAAATTGGCTTACATAATTTATACATGTAATTTTCGCATGAAATAATAACAGCAAGTAAATACGTGGAGAACCTCGCGCTCTATCGACACCTGGTATTGGGATATTAACAGTTGTACCGACATCAAGCTTTGAAAATTTTTCGTTAGTCAATCTCAACATTTTAGATGCTTGTTTTTCAAGACAAATAATCGATTTTTGTCGTTGGTCTTTAATTTTTTCAATCCTTTTACCTGTAAATAGATGACGATTGCTGTAATTTACAAACAATTATTTTATACATTATTTTTTAAAATTTTCGGTTTAATATGCAATATTAAATATACCATTAAATATGCAGAAATATGCAAGCATTTTTACCAAATTACATATAATAAATATTTAATAATTACCTTTGTCTTTAGTATTTCTTAATTCATTTTCAGTCTCCAAGCTTACTTCATTTTCAAGATCTCCAACAATGACTAAATCATCTTCTACTGCAATTAATATGATCTGAATGGTTGCTGTTATTAAATAGTTCTTCAATATCTTCTTCTGACTTAAGTTTTTCTATTTCATCGTAAGGTGTCCCTGCTGAAGCTAACTCTGTTCTCGCTGTACAACCAAACATCGCCTCGTATGGTGATCTTCCAATACCTATTATAAACATGTTTAAATTTAAAAAAAAATTAATTAATTAATTAAAATTGAAATTATTAAAAAAAAATGTTTTTAGTTAATAGCTTACTTGAGTTCAAAGCCCGATTTTTTTGAAATTGTACAAATTTTAAAGTCATTGGCCAGTCTTTTGATTTATTATCAGTCATCCAAGAAGACAAAATTTCTTCAACGTCCCTATTCACGCGTTCAATTGATCCTTGGGTCTGGCTATGACGAGGCTTGCCATGCACAATTTTGACGTCTCCCCACATTTCATTTAAATTTGTTATAATAGAATTAACAAACTCATCTCCGAGTGGAGTATAGCGGTTGCACCAAATATTGTATAAATATCTATCAGATTTAAAGCGATTTCTTCGGCCCTTTTTTTCTTCAGAGGTCTTAAAATAACAAATTTCGTTAAATGATCTTGATAATTCATTATACAGCGATAGTTATTATAATTTTGAGATTGCATGTCAATCAAATCAATTTGCGCTCTTGAATTAAATGCGGAATGTAGAATTGGTTTTGTCACAAACCCTCTTTTCGGATTTGATTGTTTTACTTGACAATTACTGCATAAACCTAAATATGTCATAACTGCCTCCGTTATCATATTACAATATTTTGTTTTTAACACAGCCATCATCCTATTTCTACCACCATGCCCCACTGATAAATGTGCAGTATGAATTACTTCAAACAACTCGTCCATTGTGACGTAATATAAAACGTCAGATTCATTATCAACTATAGGTTTAATCAATTTTTCTTTTACCCCAATTGACACAACATCATATTTACGTATAAGTCTTTTATTCGTTACCGTTTTTTTTAGTGTCCCAATTTTTAATTCTTTTAGTTTTTGAATCTTGTTGTTATATTCTTCAGAACTAAAATAAAATATATTGTCACCTCTCTTTTTACTGCTGACAATTTTGTCAATTGCTGCTTTAAATTTGTTCTCCATATTTTAAAATTAAATAAAACTATGACACTATAATTTAATCTAACTTTGTTAATTAATTTTGTTCACTGCTGACACACATGTTTACAAATTATATTATAAAACACACACTCGTCGCATATATAACTCGCTATAATATGCTTGTAGATACTAACTAATAAGCTAAAAGATTATCTCATATTATTATTCGGGTTATCAACGTTATTGCTAGTTGGGATTTTCATTTATCTATCTACTTCCGTCATGATATTTTTAACTAACGAAGCTTATTCGGCACCTACACGCTTATCGCTGATCGTTTACACTGATATAAAAGTATTAAACATCATTCTCCAATAAAACTGGTGATTGACGACAATAACCGGGGAATGTCTGCATTTACAACGTTTACTAATTTTTAGGTAAATGATGTCATTTACCGGGGAATGACGTCTTTTACCACCTTTACATCGTTCACCGTAACATGTATATAAACTACTTTCTTCATCTTAATATCATAAAATATACTTAGTATTATCCAGTGCTTGAATTGGGAAAAATTAAGTAGAGGAGCTCATTCCAACGGTTTAAAAACTGCGTTCCATGGTTATAATTACTCAACACAAACCTGTGAGGAACTTTGCCCCCCACACCCACCACAATCCTACCTTACATACATAAGCAGAATACAGGGTGATAGTTTAATTAATTATTTAATTAATATCAAAAATAATTTTCATATGAAATAGTAAAACTCGTTATATAATTAACATCAATTGAAATTCACATTTTAATAAAAAATATTTCGGACATTAGTTTGTACCATCTCCCCGTCTGCAAGTAAAAAAAAAATTAGTGGGGTACACAAAAAAAAAATTAAAACAGTAAGGGAGCTCCGCCCCCCTGCGCACCTCCGAAATTCGAGCACTGTTATATTATTATTAATATCATTGGCTGACTGACCGTTTTCGCTCAAAAACGTTTTTCTTATACAATGATATTAGGTATATCATTGAATTCAAATTTAACACCATCCATTACAGTGACCCACTTGTAACCTACTGTACAGCAGGTACGAATGGGGTGTCGGCAAACTGGGATGATGTGGGAAGACACGATCAGCGCATACCTGACAATATCACAACTATTATAAATAATAAATATTGGTGATTCACAACCGCGTCCAATAAAAAGTGGCAATTCATGCCTTTATATAACAAAAAATAGCAACTCGTGCCTTTATATAATAATATTAATAATATTATCATTTATTAATCATATAATAAATGTTTTTACAAATCAAAAGTTTTCTTAAAACCTAATTTTTTCATGTATTTTTGGCTTGGCCCTGCACACTGTTACAACAGGCTGTGCACACTTATAATAATGGTTTTCAGGCAGGTACCTAACCTAACCTAACCGCATCGGCGCATATCAGCTATCGTAGCTGGTGGTGACATGCGCTCCGCTGCGAGTCCATCGGATTCCTTTGACACGCGACTTGCGTTTACTTTTTTTTTCCTCTCGGATAACCACCCCCCCCCCCCCTCCGCTGGAACTCGTAATGGAATCGCGGCGGTTTAGCAGAGTACGCGCTTTTGTCTCTGTCGAACATCAGCCGTGGTATTTAAGCCCCCCCGCTCCACCTACCCGCACACAACCCACCGAACACTGTTATTGTCACCATCCGGATTCCGATACATCCGCCCGGCCTGGCATGGCGTCCGCCGATCGCGGAACGACACACGCGGAAAAGTAATCCGGCAAAAACGAGATTTCCACATGATCGCCTTTGGAAAAGCCAATATTGTCTCAGACGAAAGAACAATACTAATTTCCGGTCCAATATTGTGGCCCACGCCATCGTGCGCTGGTGGGTGTTCGGTGTGCGGGTGTAAGGGTGTGTTGGCGAGTGGTGTATTTCTGCAGCCAGCCGAAAACTCGTGCTGACCTGACCCTGCTTGCTTGCTTGATATAAAGACGACCAGCAGTTTTGAGACTTATCTAGGTAAAAAATTACTCATCTATAATCTCACCTAGACAACTATTGTGACATTTATCTATTGGTCATCTCAGATGACACATTTATGCTTATTTAGATTAATTTTTTTTTTAAGTAGAATTGTTCTATCAGATCACCGTCAAATCAGTGCATAAAATTACCATATTTTTTTATAATAATGTACCTATTAACTCTTATTTACCTACTTTATATTCACGTACCTAGGTAAAGAAGTACATAATATTTTGTTATTTATATAACACAATTTCGTTTTATAATCTACCACCATATATTATCTAGATAAATGCAGGGCTTGAAATCGATTCCAGAAACCGGTATAAAACGTTATAAAACCGAAACCGAAAATAAATGGAAACCAGTATTAACATCAAAACCAAAACTTGAAAAAATTGGACACCGATATTATAATTTAAAACCGAAACCGAAAATACAGTTTTCAAAACAGTATTTTTTTTTGAAAATCTTTTTTTCTTGAACATTGTAGAAAGTTTACTTTACACAAAAGGCGATTTGAACGCGAAATCCGGCGGTTCAAATAAATTAATAAACCAAGATTGAACGTAAATAGTCCATGCCTCGAAACCAATTTTAGAAACCGGTATAAACCGTGTAAAAACTGTAACCGAAAACAAGATCAGAAACGAAACCTGAAAAAATGTAAAACCAGTATTATGATTTAAAACCAAAACCAAAAAAAAATGGAAACCGGTATACAAAATCGATTAATATCGGTATTGAACAATTGAAACCAAAATCAAAACCGAAATATTTTTAATCAGTTTCAAGTCCCGGATAAGTGTAAAATGTATTAATCTTTATCCGTATCCAGACAAATATGTATACGATTTTCTGTATCTTATATTCTTACCTGGATGAGATTTTCGTTATCAATTATCAACACTAAATTGTCGACGAGTGCCACGGCAGTGGGGTGTTTAGGGGGTGGGCATGTGCCCGTCCGTTTTCTTATAGACTGGACCGGACTGATAATTTTTAACAGAGACCAGGACTGGACCGGACCGATAAAATAAAAATTAAGCCAGACCGAACCATTATTTTATTATGATAATGATTTTTATTTTTCAACGTACCTAATATAAATTATATTATTAAATCAACGTTCAAAATGCAGATTTCTATAGACCGGACAATATATACCTAAAATAAATTTGAAGGCGGACTGGACTGGACCATTTTTTCATAAGGATCGAACCGGACTGGACCAATTTTTGTTTTTCAGACGAAGAGACCGAACCGAACCGAACCACATTAAATTATAATACACAAAGACCAATAAAAACCAGACCAGGGATCGATCCGGACTGGTCTAGACCAG
Source organism: Sitobion miscanthi (assembly GCA_008086715.1). Taxonomy (NCBI): domain Eukaryota; kingdom Metazoa; phylum Arthropoda; class Insecta; order Hemiptera; family Aphididae; genus Sitobion; species Sitobion miscanthi. The sequence continues at coordinate 26,210,549 of CM017805.1, read as the reverse complement.
ACCGTGCAGAGCTCTAGTGCCCACCCGCATTTTTTTATAAGTACTAGACTAGTGTAAGTCCGATGCTCAATGCTCAATGAAAATATTATTTATAAATAGTTAGAAAAAAAATTGTTTTGATTAGGTATTTAATAAAAATGTATAGCACTATGGTCTATGAGTGAGTGAGTGACGTATATAAGTATATTATATGTATTCATATTATCAGTATTATAGCATTATTATAGTCAACGACAACGGCACAACGTTGGGAAAACCCCATCGATAAGACAATCCGTGCACGCCACGATTTTAGTGTTTATAATAATAATAAACATTACTTTCTCTGTGTGTTGCTATTAATTTATAAATATTATCAGTTGCGGTGTGACTACTGACCGTTGTCGATTAATGTCGATTCGTTTTTACTCTTCAAAGTTTAAAATATGCCATGTTAAAATAAATTAAATTATACGTTTTAATATAAATTAGTGTTTTATTTAATATTTTGATATTTTGCGTTGTTAATACATTATCATTATGAAACGATTTTTAGTAAATAAATCAACAGTGAGTACGGACAAGTCGATCACAACGAATTTAATGAATTTAACTCCAACTGATTCAAAACAGTTAGAATCTAGTTTTGATGAAGAAGTATTTGACATTAGCGACAATATTGATGAACAAGCCTATCAACCTCGGATGATATACAATAAATATCGATCATTCAATTCGTCATGGTATTCAAAATATCCATGGATTGAGTATTCTAAACAAAAAGACAGAATTTATTGTTATTACTTGTCGGCATTTCGCTATAAATGTAAGTAATACATCTGGTAACATATTTTTATTAAACAAGGCTATTGTGATTGGAAACGAATTACTGATAGTACTACATTACTCGAGTTTTTGTGATACCTGTGACTAGTGCGACTGCTGAGAGGAGTTTCTCCTAAATACTTCATAATCCTGCAATTTTATCAATAGAAAGGGAACTGAGTGAACAGTTGATACAAGATCCAACATCAGTCATAGATGAATTTGCCACGAGCAAAAACCATCGATTATCGTTTTCTTTATAATTATACCATACATTAAAAATATTTATTTGATTTTTAATTTGTCAAATGTGTATGTTTTAATATATAATATTAATACTAAAAGTATAAATTTTTATTTGTGTTTTTCAAAAGATTTGAATATTTAAAGTTTATGTTTTAATAAAAGGTAAGATACCATTGGTAATAAAATTATTAAAATTAGTCATTTAGAATCAAAATACTAAAACTTATAAGTAGATCAAATTTTATTATAAGGAGGGGGTGTTATGGATTTTACGCACAACACAAAATAAACGTACGCACCAATTGAAGATTAAAATAATTAATGTATTTTTTATTAAAATTGGTGGTAAAAATCTTAAGTATAGCTACAAACTGTTAATCGAACACTCGTAATTCTACGACTGACTGACTTCCTGTGTGTTGTCGTGACGGTGCCCCGTCTCACATAAAAAACCCTTATTCAGCGGTTCCCACGGTAGCAGCGTCTTACGACACACACTCTGCATGATTGTCTATATATGTTGTTAACATATATAGATATATAAAAATAAAAAAAAAAAATATGTACTAATCAGGGGTTCTTAACACCCCCCAGACTAAATGAGACACGGGGGTCCAATGACCACCGTGTTTCACTTAAATATTTAAGTTTCTGCAAGGTTTCGAATTTTCTGTATTTGGGGGTCAGTTCAGTTTGACAATAAAATAATAAAATATTAATGAAAAATAATAAAAGAAAGAAAAATAAATTACACTGTGTGTCTTCCTGAATACCATTAGATTTTTCATGCTTCTGGTATTTCAGGGTTGTATATTTTTGTGACATTTTTTCTTAAACTAAAACTTAATATACTAGTTGTTAATATTGTTAGTATTACAATAATATAAATGACAATAACGTGAATGTTAATGTTGAAAATTGATGAAGGTTCAGCTAGGGTATGTGAAAGTTAATTTAACTCAACTGCTTTATTAGTCAGTTGGTTCAAATTTTGAATTAGGATTTTATTAGTGAGGTTTTGAGGAATAATTGTTTTGACTATATCTGCCAATGTGTGTAACGGTTCATTCTTAGAATTTTCCGGTATAATATCTGAATGAATATCCCTACTAGCTTTGTTATTAGAAAATAATATAGAGTTTCTGAGATTAATTTTACAAAATGGGGGTATAGTTATTCTGCCTACGCCCTCAATTTCTATCTTGGAATTTTCTGTTGTATTTGTGCAAGTGATGGTACCTACTTCCCGTTGGGTATAATAGATCCATGAATTAGTTTGCACTAACTGATGCCATATAGGGGCTTTTAATGAAACGAATTTGAATTTGCAATGGTCTGGATTAAATTGATTATTCACTAGTAATGAAACTACACATACATCTGATTCTGCACAATGCTGTACATGTTGATTACCTCTACAAACTTTATAGGGCTTTAATGTTGTACATTCTTCCCACTTTGCGTTATCTAAAGCAATACAATTTTCGTTGTCTCTGCTTACACCTAGATAATCTATTTCAGGGTCGACTAAGAAAATGGTTTGTTCACTGTGGGGTATGGGTAAGATATAGGGTGGTATATACTATATTCCTGACTGGTAATTAGTGGGATTTCTATGACGTAGATAAGATAGTTGTCTTTAAAGAATATGTTTTTTTCAGAGATTCGGAGGATTTCATTAAGAGATTCTATATTAACTTCCAATGGAAAAGTATTTCCAATCGGCAAGTCTACCTTAATTTCGAGAAGTTCTTTAATAATGTGCTGTGGAGTAAAGACACTAGTGTGAATTTTTCCATCTAATGCTGTATTTATTATGGAGATAAGGTTCTGGGTTTCATAAGCGTACTTGTTTAAAACTAGTTCAAATAGTAATGATTGTTCTAATACTTTGGTTCGGAACGCCAATTTATTAAGGTTTTGGATAGTAAGATTTGTTTGTGCTTGTAGGTACTGGAGGTTTTGTTCTACTTTTTGTTGTTGAAGTTCTAATTGTTGTGTAGAGTGATTTACTTCTGCTTGTAAGAATCTGATCTTTTCCAATTTTGCTTTTGCTAGGTACTTTGCTTCGATTTAGTTCTGTTATTTGACTTATAATGAAATTCAACATCAATCTTTGAGCATACACCATACAGAACGTTGGCCATACACCTGAATGTCTGCCCCAATCCCCGTCGAACTCTAATATCATCATTATTAATGGCTAACATAAGACTTCTGTGATTAGCTTCGATCTCGTTTAAATAGGGCAAAGTTGCTCTAGAAAATTGTTGTATAAACAGAGAGCAAATCTCCTCAATTTCCACATTACCATGTCTGTTCTTCATATTTTCACAAATGGTCGTGGTTGCTTGATAGTGAGCCATGATGACATGGTATTTTGAAATTAGTAATTGTACATCCAAGGAGATTACCAATTCCCAACTCACATGTGAAAATCTGGCTACTCCATGGGACTCATAATAGATCCCTTGTTGGTTCTTGAATGACGTTAGATTAAATACTTGGTGGTGATTTCTTTGGTCCGAATCATTGATGGAAGGTTCCGTGACGCTTATTGAAATTATGCTGAGTCTGAAACATAGTTATGTTCTTTCATGAAATTGTTTTAGAAGGTTCCGGTGTACCTTTACAGGTTTGGTTTTCTTAAGTATTGTGACATTTGGTGAATCTGGTTGGATTTCTACGATGGGGTAAGGACCTAACCATTTTGGAGCTAGTTTTCCCTTACGGGCCTTGTCTTGTATTAGGACTCTATCTCCTTCTGCAAGGTTTAGAGGTGCTATTGATTTGTCATAACGCTCTTTAGATTTGTGTTTGCTTTCTAATAGCTCTGCCCTCGCTAATTTATGAGCTTCCTGCATTTGTTTCTTCATCTTCCAAAGTAATAGTCCTCATAGTTGTATTGAGGTTCAGGATCTCGAGTGAATGAATGAGGAACTGTTATCTCATTACCATAAACTAATTGGTATGGTTGAAATTTGGTTGCAGTATGTACTGTTGAATTATGACAAAACATCGCGAATGGAACATAAGTGTCCCAGTTTTGAGGATCTTTGTCAACGAAACTGCGTAAGTAGTCTCCTAATGTTCTGTGGCTACGCTCTAAAGACCCATTACTTTGTGGATGGTATGGTGTGGTCGAAGTTTGTTTGATCTTAAGAAGTTGACATACTTCTTTGAATACATGACTCAGGAATTCCGTGCCACAGTTTGTGACAAGACTTTTCGGAAGTCCATGTAAGCACACAAATTGGGTTACAAAATGGTATGCTACAGTGTTTGCTTCATGGTTTATCATAGGTACTGCCCATGCGAATTTAGAAAGGTCATCTTGAAGAGTTAAGATGAATATATTCCCTTTATGAGATTTAGGAAATGGTCCTACAATATCCATGAAGATTTTCTCAAAGGGTCTGGAAGAGGTTGTGGTTATAACCATCGGTTCCTTTACAGATCGATTTGGTATTTTCTGACGTTGGCAAGTTTCACAGGAAAGGATATATGCTTTGATCATCTGTCTCATTCCCTTCCAATGATGTTGCTGCAATATTCTTTGATATGTTCGATTTATTCCTTGATGTCCCCCCAAAGGAGTCTCGTGGAATTCTCTAATGATTCGTAACTGGTCTTCTTTCGATAACTGTTCTTGTGTTAAGATTTTTATTTCAATTTCCGAATTTCGGAACGTGTAGTAGAGCATGCTCCGGACGGTTTCCCATTTGATACCGTCTCGATCTATCGCTAAACGCGGACAAGCGAGTCGAGTTACTTTCCGCTCTTGGCAATTTTCTTGAGATTCTGTAGACTCTGAAAAATATCTTCGCAGGTCGGTTTTTGCCAGAACTTTTCTTTAGTAATGAGGTAGAATATTTTCTGTCTGTTATCTCTAGGGATGCTACCTCGGTAACCTTTTTCTGTAGTCTACGTAGCTGTGTCAGGTTGCCAAATTTTCTTCTCAGTTGTACAGCTACTCCATGTGTCATCTCGAAATCCGCCGAAACACAACATGCCAGGGAAATGCTAGGATCCATTTCAAATATCTTTCCTGATACTTCGCTAATTTTTTTAGTTGGTTTCTTAAGACTTGAATCTGCTTGCAGAAATTCCTGATAATTTTCGGTGTTTTGTATTTCTATAGAAGAACTAGCTTGATGAGAGCTGTGATCGTTCTGAGGTTCTGAAGTTTTTGATGGTTCTGTATTGTCTGGATGTTTTGAGTTCTCTGCGGCCTTTGATGATCTGGTGACGACTTGATTTATCCGACTTAAAGCATCTGCATTTGTGTTATAAGTGCCAGGTTTGTAATGAATGGTGTATTGGTGTTCTTCCAATTTTAAACGCCACCGCGTTAGCCGTGAACCGGGGTCCTTTAGGTTAAACAGCCACACCAATGCTCGATGGTCCGTTATAATATTAAACTGTTGACCAAAAAGGTACGGACGAAAAGTTTTAACTCCCCATACTATGCTGGCTAATTCCTTTTCAGTAGTATTATAGTTTATTTCAGCTTTATTTAATGTTCTGGATGCATAAGCAATGGGTAGGTCCTTCCCAATTGGACCTTGAGAAAGTACACAACCAATTGCGTAGTTGCTAGCATCACAAGTGAGATTAAAGGGTCTGGTGAAGTCTGGATACTGAAGGATTGGATAATTTATTAGAAGGTTTTTCAGTTTTTCGAATGACTGTTGACATAGATCACTCCACTTGAATGGCACATCCCTCTTAAGTAACGAAGTTAGTGGTTTAGCGATCTGTCTATAATTTTGTATGAAACGCCTGTAATACCCAGAGAGTCCCAAGAACGATTTAATACCTTTTACGTTTTGGGGTACTGGAAAATTCTGAACACATTCAACTAATTTCGGGTCAGGGTTAACGCCTTCGTCAGTAATTTGGTGTCCTAAATAAGTGACTTCTTTTCTCAAAAATTCACATTTCAAGGGCTGTAGTTTTAGATTGAATTGTCTGAGCCTTTCCAAAATTTCTGTAAGTTTTTGTGAATGATCTGGGAGGTCCTTAGCATAAATAATGATGTCATCAAGGTATAGGAACGCTTTAAACCCATTCAGGCCGGAAAGTACCTTGTTCATCATCCTTTGAAATGTTCCGGGAGCACCCTTTAGACCAAACGGCATCCGCAAAAATTCGAAATGGCCTTTATCCGTAGAGAAGGCTGTCTTCTCGCGATCTGCCGGGTTCATTGGCACCTGATGATATCCTTGGGCCAAATCGAGTGTAGTGTAGTATTTGGACTTACCTAACTGATCCAAGATGTCCGTGATATTGGGAAGTGGAAAAGCGTCTCCCACTGTAACTTGATTGAGTCGTCGAAAGTCAACGCATACTCGATATTTTACTACTCCGTTAACATCCGGTTTCTTCGGAACCACCAAAAGAGGAGCATTCCATGGAGAGTCACTAGGAGCAATTACACCTTCTCGCTCTAAAGTCTCCATCTGTTCTGTTATTTCTTGTCGATGTCGCTTGGGTAGTCGGTATGGTTTTTCATGAGTCGGGTGAACGGCTTCAGAAGTCTTGATTTCGTGAGTAACGGCGGTTGTTGCGGTGATTTTATCCCCTTCCAATTGAAACACATCAGAGTATTCCTCACAAATAGTAAGCAATGAGGATTTTTCTTCTGAGTTTAAATGGCAGGTTCGCAGGGCTGAATGTAAGCGAGATATTCTGTTCCCATCAACACAAGGTTCCGTATTTTCCGAAATTTGTGATAAGTGCACATTAGCTTCGTTCAAATCTTCGTGCTCGAGTTGCTCTAGTTGAGGGATTTGTAATTGAACTTGATTGTCTGTTGGATTAATAAAGGGAACGTATATAAGATGATTTCTCACTGTGGTAATACAATTTCCACAGGTGAGGGCATTGGTAATGCTTTGGCTTGACATTAAAATGTTTGAACCCTCTGTTTTATTGGGAGCTGGAATGGTAACGAGAATTTCTGTTCTTGGTAGTATGGTTAAATTCACCAGAGGAGGGAGGATTAATTCCTTTGACTGGTAGTTGATTATAGTTCCATGTCCGATAATAAATGGTTTGCCTAAGATTCTTCCATTTGGTACGGGGAAATCGGGTTTAACAACTTGGAATTCAACGCGTCTTTTTTCACCTCCAATTTGAAGTTCGATAGTGACGGATCCTAGAGTCGTCACAAAATTATCTGTTATTCCTTTGAGTTCGTACATGGTATGGTCGTATACTATTACTTCATCGCGCAATGATGAGAGTTTGGTTAAATTTAAGTCACTGCCAGAGTCGATTAAAAATTTGCTGTCTGTTGAATGGTCTGAGGGTTTTGATACTGTACATGATCCTGTTCAATTTTCTGGCGAGCCGTATTATTTAAGATATTTCTGCGAATGAGATTGCGGTTGTTTTCAGGCTTCCTGCCGGGCGCCCGCCGTCGGCACTCGACTGTGTAGAGTTTTTTGAATTTTGTGAGGTAGTAGCTGGAGATTCTGCGGATCGCTTTGAATTTACGTATCTTAGTTTCCTGCATTCCTCCTTGGTGTGACCTGGTTTCTTGCAGTAACGACAAGTAACTGTATTAACGATCGCCTTTTGGGCGTTTTGAGGTGTCTGACCATTATTTGGCTTCACTTGGAGAGACCTGCAGTCTCTGGCCCAATGTCCCATTTTTCCGCAATGGAAACAAGGGGTACTAGGTTTCTTTGTAAGTGTTTTCCCATTGTTTTGTTTAGCAGACGGTTCATAGAAACGCTTGGACTCGTCGTGCGATTTTCTCACCCTTTCTTCTTCTCTTGCAGCTTGAATCGCTTTGTCAAGAGTTGGTGGATTCCGAGCCTTTATGAAGTCTTTCAGTTTTCCCAATCCTTCTATAAAGACTTGAATGGTCTGTGCTTTCAAACTGTCCTCCAATGCTGTGGCGACTTCTGCTGATTTTCCGTTTGTTTCCTGTTCTAATATGAGTGTCTGTAAGGCTTCAATACGCGATGAATATGTCATTACGTTCTCATCTCCTTTCTGTTTGATAGAATACAGTTCTAAATATAAATGTGGCGTAGTTCGCTGGGGTTCTAGTGACGTTTTTAGGGTATCCTTGAGCTCAGTCCAGAATTGAATAGAACGAAATTTTACTGCGGCCCGGGCCTTTCCCGTAAGCCGAATAATAATGCCTTGGAGCAGTCGCTGCTTAGCTTTCTCATTGGCACACATAATCGCGAACTCACATGTTTCTAGCAACAGCTCGAGATCTTCTTGATTTTCCCCACTGAATGTTGATGGTAATAACTTCAAAGCTGCTTCTAGTCCGATGGTGTCTACGGATTTCCCAGATTGCGATAGGAGTTCTTGTGGGTTGTTCTGTGTTGAAGTGTTTGTCACTGGATTTTCGGTCTGTCGGGAATTTCCTGTTTCGAGGTTGTTTGGTTGTAGAAGGGATCCGTCATCGGTCATCGTGATGGTCTGATCTAAAATATTTGTATGCAAGGTATGGTTCGTATGAACAAGCACGCTATCTACGGCAGCTAAGGTTTGGTTAACGTTTTGCAACAACGTCTCGTTAAATTCTATGATTTCATTGGTCTGGTTGATAAAAAGATTATCCCCCGAAATTTCCGCAACAGGTCGTTCGGATTCTGGAATTTGTGGATTTGCAAACCGAACAAGAAGACTGAGACGTGGAGCAGGGAGAGGGTCTTCGAAAGTTTCCTCTCTATCTTCCAATTCAGGGGTAGGGGTCCTACTATTAGTATCTCCCGGATCACTCATCAACTAAGTGTTAAACAATAACGATTTATGCAAACTACTACTACTGTTGCTAACAGTTAAAATAAATTATTAAATGTTATCACTACTAGGTTTAATGACAATAATAATAATAATAAAAAAAATAAAAAAAAATGTTCAATAACTAATTTAAATTGTTAGTAGGTTAGTAAATGTTCTGTTACTCACAACACCGCAAACTGTATTGATGCCGCCATGAGTGTTGTCATTGGAAATGTGTGTTGTGGAAAGAGTCTGGATAAGTCGGGTTGGCTCTGAGTGTTGCCAGTGAAAAGAATTATAAACGACGTAAATCCTCTTCGACAGCTCTTGTTGAATGGACGTTCGCTTGCCCCGAAACTGCTGGCGCGAGGACCACTACAGGTAGTGGGTTTCAATTATTGCTCCGTTATTGTTGATTGTTGTTGTAAACAATGTTATCAATAGTCTTATCAATTTTGATAACTCTTATTAATATTGATAACAATATCGATTGTGACTATCGATTTCGATTTTGAATGTCGATTTCGATTTTGACTATCGATTTCGATTTTTGATGTCTTACCGTTGCTCGAACTGGTTCGACCGATGTCGGCTTCGGGCGGCGCACCAATGCCACGCCCAAGAATTTGCTGACGCCGATGGTAATAATAATAATAAGAATATTATTTACGCAATTTTCAGGAATGTTCTGTAGAATGTCTGAATGTTAAAGGTCTGAAATGTCTGAATTGATCTGGAGTGTTTGAATTTTCTGCGGCTTGTATTGAGTACATAGACGCAGTGCGCGATTTACTTAGCTATTTAAACACTTAAAACAAATTTTACTTTAAGCGTAACACCGGAATCTACGGATCCCACCGCTGCCACCAAAAATGTTATGGATTTTACGCACAACACAAAATAAACGTACGCACCAATTGAAGATTAAAATAATTAATGTATTTTTTATTAAAATTGGTAGTAAAAATCTTAAGTATAGCTACAAGCTGTTAATCGAACACTCGTAATTCTACGACTGACTGACTCCCTGTGTGTTGTCGTGACGGTGCCCCGTCTCACATAAAAAACCCTTATTCAGCGGTTCCCACGGTAGCAGCGTCTTACGACACACACTCTGCATGATTGTCTATATATGTTGTTAACATATATAGATATATAAAAAATAAAAAAAATAAAATATGTACTAATCAGGGGTTCTTAACAGGGGTGAAACCATCCTGAACTTAATTTTTGTGACCCATCCACAAAAAAAGTTCTGAACACGCCACTGACGTCGTGCAGTGTATGTTTTCAGGTCGCGGTCGACGATGTAACCATTATTTCCAACGTGCATTAGCACACCTCATTATTTCGTTATCATGTCAAATAATGTGCTAATATGCCAAAGCTAGTGTGTGTGTGTGTGTATACGTTAACCGAACCAATACTGTTAAATGCGCCTAAACAAATATTGTCACAAGGACCTAAATAGCTACCGAAATACGACGTACCGAAATTTCTCGGGTAATCCTCGAAAAGGAAAACACGGGATTTACTGGTCCTCGTTGATGTGCAATGCACATAATATACATTTCGACCCTGCTGATTTGCATGAAAAAACATTTTCCGACGTTTTCCGCCACTGCGCGTCACAAGGACTACGTCGTAGAAAAATAATTTCCCCTTCGCGTAACGTAAGTATTCAGGTACCTTCACACAGAGTATAGAAATAAACTTTATCAATTACTTGAGTATATTATCATTCATATCACGGACATGTCGTCGATAACAATCTCAGTAAATTTCGTAAACTTACCATATCCATTCGAACATCGGTCGTAAACATTACCCCTGATTTTGATGGCTATAATATGACATAAGCGCCAAAAGTACAAAAAATACATGATATCATTATTGCACGTCCGTGAACTTGGCCCACCGAGCATATCGATATGAAAATTATGCCAATATTTTACTAGTAAACAGTGATAATTTGCGAGTATAATATACTGCTAGAATTTGTGAGTATCTTTGACATGATCTACTGGATAGTATGTGAGCTTAGAACCCAGACAGCATTTTGAAATGATAATATTATAATAACATTATAATAATATAATTATCACGAATAATATAATTATAATGTTATAATAATATTTTTAGTCAAATATTTGCTGTCTGGGGAAGACTCGCGAATTCTGAGACCAACCTAGTAAATTCTCGCAAATCATAACCAATCTTGACGAAATCGGGTTAAGTGGGTGGGCTACATGAATTTGGCCCACTCATGTCAGTGGACCAAGTTCATGGACGTCTTTATTGCACCAAAATGTGTAGAACATAAATGCCAATCTAATATTATATACCTGTTATACCCAACATAGTATTATGACAGAAGGGCCAAAGGTGCAAAAATAACATATAATTTGCGTCAGAACTAATATTTTATATAAATAGTTATTTAAATATGTCGATCTTATAAAGGATTTTCAGTATATACAATAGAAATTAATGTATCATAATTTTAATAAATCGGTTGATATTTTCGACCTTATGAAAAATTGTCAATAACAAATTGTTAAAATATAATATATTATAGTTCTAAATTTAATATCTATTAAAGTTGGCACACAGGTATCTAGGATTTTGGCACTTTCGTACGATACGATTTTGGCATTTTCATTCCATACAATTTTTTTTTTCTTATCTCATTTTGGCGCGTATGTCGTCCACCGATTACGATGATGAATTCTTTATATTGATATATATTATATGCTTCTAATAGTTATTATTGCAAAGTACAAGATACTTAATACAACGTCTTTGATTAAGCTGTATAAGTATCTTATGATTACTTACGTTATAATACGCTTAACCAACTATTATTAAAGATAGGAATTTGAGAAATATATAACTCTTAAGCTGGTTGTAAAATGTTAATCACTCACACCGTATCCAACATATCATTTTATTAATCACAGATTTTAAAAATAGATAAATCAATAATAATAACACCAAAGTTATGGTAAATTACATAATAATATCAGGTTTATAGCTAATCTATCGGTCATCTTGTAATTTAAATAATTTTTTTTTTATTAAAATTTGATATGAAATGATACTTACGGGTTCTGAATTTTCAAGTTTTTTTATTCAGCATTTACAATTATTTAACGACAATAATTGGAAAAAAAATCGAAAAGGAGGTTTAAGAGTTGCAATTTATCATTTTTGTTCATTGGTTTTTACTTTTTACCGACGTTTGCAATTTTGATGGACTGCCAACCATGTTCAGATTCTTAATGTGGATTTTCGAAAATATTAATTGGCAGTGGCGTACACAGGTCTAGGGTTCTAGGATTCTGACCACCCCTTAAAATGTCTTCCTTTTACAAAATAACCACCGTTTCAATACACAGAGTCTATCGATTGTTGTTAATGTTTAATAGATATAAAATAAATTTTTAAATATTGCAAAGACTTCGATAACCATAGTTTCTGTTTTTTTTTTTTGGCTGATTCAGAACATTGCTAAACGTTTACCACAATTGTCATATAGTGTACCGTCATGTATCGTCGCTCATCGATTATTCTGACCCGAAGAAGCTCTATACCGGGTGTTCGGTACCGACTCTGGCGGCGACGACGATTTATTTGTGGCTTGGGTTTTCGCCGATAAGGCCGAATGTTCTAGAAGAAACCCCACCCCCCGCCGCCCTACCATGCCAAACCGGCTCGCCGTCGGCAAAAAGGCCTACCGCCTCGGGGCGTTTTGTATCTGTTTTTAGTACCGTTCCGGACAGTTCGCGAGCCGTGTCGAGTGTGTTGTCGCACGATGCGAATTTGTCTACCATTATAGTGTTGTCGTTCCGTGTCCACCGCCGTTGTCGGAGTCGAGCTCGTTCCGTAACATATTTACGTTCGGCATCGCCCTTCAACTTTTGATTACGGAATCAATGCGGTGTGGTGCGTTTGTCAGTGGTGGCATCTAATTTTGTACAACCTTTAGAGTGCGAACGGACGACTCAGTTATTATTATTGACTACTGCCGTGTAATTGCTTTGACGTACGCGGGTGGGTGCTTAAGCAGTAACGGGCACGGCAGTAGTAAGCCGTATTGTTGTAATTTATATCGCGCGCGGGTGCGAGTCTACCGGACATCGAAAGTGTGTCGGGAATTCGGTGCCATCAGTCAGTATCGTGGATTACGGCAACAAAACGGACAAGCAGACGTTATAGAGGTTTGGTCGTATCTCGTGTGGACAGTCGAGCGGTCGGCGGCAACCGGTAACGCGGTATCATAATAGTGATACGCGGGTTTTATTTATCTATGCTATTATCAGTAGTAATTGTAAACATATTTATTATACGTGATATCAATATTTATTATTTGTACTATTGCCTATATGACGAGCAATATTATTATATGTAATTTTCTTGAATTAAGGAGTAATCCGTTGTTATATTATATAGTAGGTGGGCGCCTACATCCCTATGCTTTATATGTGAATATTATCATCTTTATTATAATTATTATATACTTGTATGTTTTGTTGTGTGACGTACATCGTAATACAGTCCACTTAATATTATTTACCAATCCAAAGTTGTTATTATTATTAGTGTTAAAATCCTATTAGTTTATAACACATGTTATTAAAATAAATCACACGACAGAACATTTGGTCCTTCGGGCCGGATAGGAGTAGCAATATTTTTATATATCTAAATACGAAGTATTTTATTTACGTGCTTATTGTAATCTCATAATACGTTTAGGTAGGTATTTTTCGTTAGATTATTGTTATTAGGTATTTCGTTCCTAATCATCCTATCGTGTAAATATGGGTCGTCCGAAACGTCAATCGGTAGCTGTGGCTTCGGAGCCAAACATGCTGTTACGTTCACGTGCTTCTCGCGATATGACGGTACGAAAAATTCGTAATTTACATACGTTAGCTCAGGAGGTGGGAACTGAGGTTGACAAGCAACCGTTGTTTTTGTCACGCTACGTATCACTCGACAAGTACGTGGATCAGTTTGAGGTACAGCAACAAGAAGTGTTGAATTGTATGTTGGATTCCGGGTTACATGACGACTTTAAGGACACAGATTTGTTAATTACGGACGAGGTCGAAGAATTAATCGGACGTATTCGATTGATTTTTGAAACAATTCGACCGACCACGAGTGTAATAAATCAGGTGCCGCGTCCGGGTTGTGGGGCTCCTGCGGGTACAGCTATAGCATTGCCCAGAATTGAGTTGCCAAAATTTGATGGGGACGTAGTCCAATGGTGCTCATTTCGTGATATGTTTCGTTCACTTGTGCATGACAATCAGTCAATTCCGGACATTGAGCGATTTCATTTTTTAAAATCATGCGTATCAGGTCCTGCGTTAGCCGTTATCAAGCACATTCCGTTAACGGCCAATAATTACAATATCGCGTGGAATGCTCTTCAAAGGTCGTTTGAAAATAATCGATTATTAGCAACGGCGCATATTGATCGATTGTTCGCGTTCTCGCCGCTCAAGAAGGAGTCTACGGCGGCACTCGCTACGTTTGTCAATACGTTCCGCGAGAACGTCGCCGCTATCAAGGCATTAGGTATCGATGATATTTCTGGATTTCTATTATTTTATATTGGCGCGCGGGTGCTTGACGTTGAAACCAGAAGACTATACGAAGCTAGTATACCACAGACGGAAATGCCGTCATTGGATAGCCTGTTGGATTTTGTTTCTCAACGGTGCAAAATATTAGAAAACATCGGGACTACTGTGGGTAAAGTAGAACAAAGTGTCAAGGTTGTGACTAAGAACGGCAAGGGTGGCGCACCCGGGAAATATTCATTAGCTACGACTTCGAGTGGCGTAAAGTGCATATTTTGTGAACAGGATCACCCACTTTATCGTTGTGGAGCATTTAAACAAAAATCGGTCGCTGCAAGAAGGAAGTTTGTCAGCGGTAACGGTGTGTGCTTCATATGCTTGAAGTCAGGACACGCAGCGAAATCATGTCCGTCAACATTTAAGTGCCGAAGTTGTGGTGGCAAACATAACACATTATTACATGTAGACTACGCGAAGCCAGCGTCGTCAGTATCGCACGGAGACGCCGAATGTTCGACAGAGGGAGCGGAGTCAGCGGAAAAAAGGACAAGTGCAACTGAAAATCAAGTCAAGTTCTCGGGCGCTGCGCGTACTGAAGCCACTGTTATTTTAGGTACAGCTATTGTGCGTGTTCGGGACAACGTGGGAAAATTACAAACGGTACGCGTTCTTTTAGACAGTGGTTCCCAAATTTCGGCGATCACTTTACACTGTGCCACTCGTCTTGGTTTAAGGCACATTAAGAGCAGAATAGAGGTGACAGGGCTCTCTCAACAACGAGTAACTAAAGTGAAAGGTGTCACTCAATGCAATTTATTCCGCTTCACACGGAGGGTCCGCAGTTTTGTGCTACTAGCGTCGTCATTTTGACGCACATCACGATGCAGTTACCTGGTGATAGGATACCTTCGGCGGTGCGTGAGCGGTATCACCACCTGTTGCTGGCTGATCCGGAGTTCGATGTACCCGGGCCGATCGATATGTTGTTAGGAAGCGACTTGTATCCACATTTGTTACAATCAAAGGCAGATATTATTCACAGTACGGGTCTGCCGTCAGCCATGAATACTCAACTTGGATGGATTGTGGTAGGAGCATTAAATGAAACTTCAACGTCGCCCATGGTGTCATTATCAGCAGTATCGACGCCAGAAATCGGAAGGTTAATACAAAAATTCTGGTCTGTGGAAGAACCCGATGTGCCGGACATTTTGTCAACGGAAGACGAGCAATGTGAGGCATGGTTCCAGAAATCAACAATTAGAGACGCATCCGGACGGTTTGTAGTATCATTACCGTTTCAGTCGACGGTGCGCGCTCTAACAGAGTTGTCAACGAACCAGACGACGGCATTTCAAGGTGGGAGCCCGGAAGATTTAGGTTCTTCGCGCGCTCTAGCATTGAATCGTCTGTATAATCTCGAGCGACGTTTGGCAAAGGATTCGGAACTGTACACAGCATATCGTAAGTTTATGGATGACTATTTAAATTTAGGTCATATGAAACTGGCATCGGTGCCAGGAAAATATTTTATACCACACCATGCTGTAGTTAAGCATGAAGAAAAGGGTCTTAAGATTCGAGTTGTCTTCGACGCCTCGGCGAAATCTACATCGGGAAAATCATTGAACGATTGTCTATGTACGGGGCCGAAATTACAGACTGAAATTAGCGATGTTCTACTTCGTAGCAGATTCTACAAGTACGTGTTCGTAGCTGATATCGCGAAAATGTATCGGCAGATCAGAGTACGTGATGAGGATTGTGTCTATCAACATATCCTGTGGCGTAAGTCACCGGAGGATGAGGTACAGGAGTATCAATTACGAACCGTCACTTATGGTGTAAACTCAGCGCCATATCTTGCACTGCGATGCCTGCGTCAATTGGATTTTGAAGATGGTGCGAACTTTCCCCAGGCGAAGGGGCTGTTAATCAATAATACTTATGTGGATGACATAATCGCTGGTGCCGATACCGTAGATGACCTATTAGCCGTACAGAGAGACCTTATCAATTTATTACTACGAGGTCAACTTGAATTAAAAAAGTGGGCAAGTAACTGCGATGCCGTGCTGAGATGCGTGCCGATCGAGGATCAGGCTGTAGAACCAACTTTCACCCCAACTGAAGATGCGTCTTTGAAAGTGCTAGGAGTCCATTGGGATCCTACCACCGATACCTTTGGATATCATGGAGCCACCAGCGAGGGATCGATTACTAAGAGGGTTGTGTTATCTACAATCGCACGACTGTACGATCCGATTGGTGCCTTAGGTCCGGTTTTGCTGTGGGTTAAAAGATTCATGCAAGAACTATGGCTCGAAAAGATTGGATGGGATTCTCCGTTACCTACTTCGTTGGTGAGCAAGTGGCGTCAGTTCCTGAACGAATTACCGTTTTTGTCACACTTATCTTTACCTCGTCACATCGATATCCGCCAAGTAAATGAGGTGCAGATGGTGGGTTTCGCCGATGCGTCACAATGTGGATATGCCGCCATAGTATTTTTACGGATAGCTGACAATTTGGGTCACTTCCATGTTTATTTTATCACGTGCAAAACTAAGATAGCACCGTTGAAATCTTCACAAACGGATACTTCGTTGACAATTCCTAGGCTCGAATTGTGCGCGGCTCTACTTCTTGCCAAACTGTTGTCACACCATTTTGAAGTCTTAAATAACATAATACCCATTAATAAGGTCAAGGCGTGGACAGACTCCACAGTCGTTTTAGCGTGGCTTACGCGAGAACAGAAGCAATTCAAAATCTTCGTGACCAACCGTGTGGCCAAAATACAAGCACTGGTGCCCAATTGTGAATGGGCTCACGTGAGGACGAATGAAAATCCGGGCTGATCCGGCTTCCAGAGGTATGCTTCCGAGAGAACTGTTGTCATGTTCCAAGCACTTATCAGGACCCGATTTTCTACGTCAGGATGAAGTTCAATGGCCGGTGTTGCCGCTCGTGGAAGTTACGGCATCATTAAATTTACCGGAAGTCAAAAATCCGGTCCAATGTGTATTGCATACCCATGAAGAGGAGGTCCCCTGGATAGAACGTTTTTCTTCTATATCTCGGATGCAGCGTGTTGTTGGATACTGTCTTCGATTTATTAATCGAGTGCGAGGGCGTTCTGCGTTGACAGGACCTATTTCATTTGCAGAGCAATATCAGGCTTTATATCGAGTAATCAAATATACCCAACAAATGCATTATTCCGATTTATACAAGCAAATAAAGGCTCATCGAGACATTTTACCCGTAACTTTAGCTCAGTTGGCTCCTTTTGTGGACCACACGGGATTGATTCGGGTCGGAGGACGCCTAAAGAATTCTGCACTTGACAACGGCGCGAAACACCCTATATTGTTGCCACAACGGTGCCATTTCACGGAGTTGATCATTCGGCACTATCATCAGCTATTGTTACACGGTGGAGCGAGAGTGGTGCTGTCAATGATTAGTCGACGATATTGGATTATGTCAGGTCGGGCTGCTGTACGTCGAGCAGTACATTCATGTGTTCCTTGTTCAAAATATCGGGCCAGCACTCCTACACCTTTCATGGCGGACTTACCTGCTTCCAGAGTTACCGCAATCCGGCCATTTTATAATGTAGGTATGGACTACGGAGGTCCATTCGTTGTGAAGGAGAGCCGACGGCGTGGAGCCCGGACTCACAAAGCGTACTTGGCTTTGTTCATCTGTATGGCAGTGAAAGCAGTACATTTAGAAATTGTGACTGACCTATCAACAGAATCATTTATGGCGGCATTGGACCGTTTCACGTCACGCCGTGGAATTCCAGCCAATATTTACACGGATTGCGGGACGAATTATGTTGGTGCAGCGAAGCAGATTAAGACCTTGCTTCAAACGGACAATGCACGTCAGGCTATTTCTTCTCGGGTTCATTGTGAATGGCACTTTAACCCTCCGGCCGCGCCCCATTTTGGTGGGCTATGGGAGGCCGCAATCAAGAGTACCAAGACACACTTAAGAAGGTCGTGGGAGCCCAAGTCTATACACTCGAGGAGATGTCTACCCTGGTGATAAGAATCGAAGGCGTTTTAAATTCCCGGCCATTACAACCTCTTTCGAGTGACCCGAATGATTTAGACGCCCTCACTCCGGGACATTTTTTAATTGGGCAGCCGCTCTTGGCCCTGCCCGAAGAAAATGTTATTAATGTTGCGATCAACCGTTTAGGACGATGGCAATTGATTCGTCAGGCGCTACAATCATTTTGGCGTCGTTGGAGTCATGAATATTTGCAAACATTGCAGGGACGCAAAAAGTGGTTCAAACAAACCGACAACATGGCTATTGGGGATTTAGTAGCAATCCATTCGCCCAATCACCCACCGATGTCATGGCAACTGGGACGTATTGTGGAAGTTCATCCTGGTTCGGACAATATCATTCGCGTGGTGACCATTCGAACAGCCGACGGTCTTCTCAAGCGACCAGTTGTTAAGGTCACTAAGCTGCCCATGTAAGAGGAAACCGATGCGTACGGACGTCCTATATCCTCTCCCATGATAATTATATATATATTTTTTTTTTGTATTATTATGTTTTATTTTCTTACTGTATATTGTTAGATTTAAGTAATTAGTCATTGTAAATAGTTAGTATTCAAGTGGCGTTATCGGAAACCATGATCATGATGATCTGCAGTGCGGGAAAGTTTGAAAGCTCGTCGCTTTCAAAGGCGGGAGAATGTTCGGTACCGACTCTGGCGGCGACGACGATTTATTTGTGGCTTGGGTTTTCGCCGATAAGGCCGAATGTTCTAGAAGAAACCCCACCCCCCGCCGCCCTACCATGCCAAACCGGCTCGCCGTCGGCAAAAAGGCCTACCGCCTCGGGGCGTTTTGTATCTGTTTTTAGTACCGTTCCGGACAGTTCGCGAGCCGTGTCGAGTGTGTTGTCGCACGATGCGAATTTGTCTACCATTATAGTGTTGTCGTTCCGTGTCCACCGCCGTTGTCGGAGTCGAGCTCGTTCCGTAACATATTTACGTTCGGCATCGCCCTTCAACTTTTGATTACGGAATCAATGCGGTGTGGTGCGTTTGTCAGTGGTGGCATCTAATTTTGTACAACCTTTAGAGTGCGAACGGACGACTCAGTTATTATTATTGACTACTGCCGTGTAATTGCTTTGACGTACGCGGGTGCTTTAAGCAGTAACGGGCACGGCAGTAGTAAGCCGTATTGTTGTAATTTATATCGCGCGCGGGTGCGAGTCTACCGGACATCGAAAGTGTGTCGGGAATTCGGTGCCATCAGTCAGTATCGTGGATTACGGCAACAAAACGGACAAGCAGACGTTATAGAGGTTTGGTCGTATCTCGTGTGGACAGTCGAGCGGTCGGCGGCAACCGGTAACGCGGTATCATAATAGTGATACGCGGGTTTTATTTATCTATGCTATTATCAGTAGTAATTGTAAACATATTTATTATACGTGATATCAATATTTATTATTTGTACTATTGCCTATATGACGAGCAATATTATTATATGTAATTTTCTTGAATTAAGGAGTAATCCGTTGTTATATTATATAGTAGGTGGGCGCCTACATCCCTATGCTTTATATGTGAATATTATCATCTTTATTATAATTATTATATACTTGTATGTTTTGTTGTGTGACGTACATCGTAATACAGTCCACTTAATATTATTTACCAATCCAAAGTTGTTATTATTATTAGTGTTAAAATCCTATTAGTTTATAACACATGTTATTAAAATAAATCACACGACAGAACACCGGGTGATTCTTTTATCAAACAACACTCATTATTTCAAAAAGTGTAAATTTTTTTGAAAATATTTTTTTACATAGTTTCAAGTCACTTATAAAACAACGTTTTTATTAAAAAGTTATATTTTTAAATATTTTTTATCCTTATAATTTTTTAAGTTTTTTACTTTTTTGAACGACAACATAGGGTTTTAATTTTATATTCCAAAACAGAATGAATTCTTAGTATTTTGATACATGAAAATCGAATTTTAGGTGAGTAGTTAATGAGTTGTAAATATTCAAAGTTTAGATGAGCGGAGTGGAGTGGTACAGGGTTACCCCGCGAAATGTTTGTCCACTTCACCGCTCATCAAAACTTTGAATATTTACAACTCATAAACTACTCACCCCAAATTCGATTTTCATGTATCGAAATACTAAGAAAAATATTCTGCTTTGGAATATAAAATTAAAACCCTATGTTATCATTCAAAAAAGTAAAAACTTAAAAAAATTAAGGATAAAAAATATTTAAAAATATGATTTTTTAGTAAAAACGTAACTTGAAATTATGTAAAAAAATATTTTCAAAAAAATCTGCACTTTTTGAAATAATGTGTTTTGTTTGATAAAAGAATCACCCGGTAGATGAACAGGTGTTCAGGTTAAACACTCGAGCGTTCTAAATGTAGACTAATTTCGAGACTAACTACAATTCGTTATAACTTATAAATTATAACCAATTGTCTAAGAACTGTTTAGCAAAAAATAATGTAAATTTTTTACTTAGCTAAAACCCTAACTAAAATCCTGCGTACTATACTGTTAATTATTGGTTACGCCTATAATATATTATTATTATATTAGTTACTAGCAACTTACAACTCAAAACTTCTGGTCCGATTGCATTTTTTTGATAATATCATATACTATAAGTCCAAAAGATTTACATATTATTATAAAATAAAAAATTTCAAAATTAGTGTACCTTTATTGATTTATTTTTCTCAATCAATAATGGCTTCAGCTGCCGGCCGTTACAGTAAACTTTAATTTGTTGAACTTTTTCACCACCTTTTTTGATACGTTTTATGTTTTTTAATCATTATAATATACATACTAAATCTTGTATATTTTTAATTTTTAATAGATCTACATATTTTGGTTTTTAAAAATGTCGGACACTGAAAAAAACCCTAACAACCGCGGTACACATTTGAGCTTTAGCGATTTTTTGGTAATAATTGAACATGTTGACATATTTAATTTTCTTTTTTTTCATATCATATAGGTACCACGTCACACTCTATATGGACTCACACCAGTTGCCTCCCGAAGTCAAAAAAGACAATAATTTTTTTATGAATTGCTTCTCGAGTATATTATACCAGTCGCTTCCTAAAAGTCAATTAATAAAATATATAATCTAAGTGGCGCCAAATATTTTCAAACAACATGACGTATCGAAATAAGCTTGTAATTTATTTCAAACTCATAATTTATGACTTTTGTTATATTTGATACGATTATATCAATACGACTAAACATGAAGATTATAATATACTCTTTTGTGTAATGATAATATAATATAATGCAAACCAGACCTGAGCTAGACTATAGTAAATTGTATACATGATCGAGTAACGTATTTAGTTGATGTCCACACACTCGTTGTACGATATTATTTTTACAAATATTATTGAGCACTTTTATGTCATTGCGCTAGTTTTTAGAATGGATCAATGTGAAGTGCGAAACATGATTAGTGAAAATTGCAAATGTGTTAATATAATTAATTAATTTAATCAATTTAATTTTTATATTCATAAACGTTCTAAATATAATTATATAATAGAAATTTTATATTATAGTTTTACATATATATATATTTTTAATTTTGATTATAAAACCAAATGTTTATTATTTAATACAAAATATTATAATATTATATTAAGTATTTTATGTTAATTTTATAAATTCATCTATTTATGTGGAATTTTTTAGTGAAGTTTATAAACCACTACTTTATTCTATACAGTAGGCAACAAGTGTGAAAATTCTTGGGAGGTAACTCGTATATAATTATGAACTTATCTGGTCATCGGAAACAACTATAGTGTATATCAACCTTTTTATTTACGATAAGGATGAAAGGCAATTCGTACATTTTAGGAGGAAACTAATATGCACCACTCTGTATATAGTAGATGAGTTTTAAGAATATACATATTTTGAATGTTCATATGGTTTTCTAAATATCAAAATGTTAATCACTCACTCTGTATCCGACAAATTTTATCGGACACAGCTTTGAAACAAAAAAAAATGATAAATTAATATTTATTATACAAAAATGTGATAAATTAAATACCTGATATTATTAGCTTTATACCTGTCGACTCTACACTTATTAACAACAGGAGATCGTATCCAGCCTATCAATTTACAACGTTTGTGACGGTTTGCTAGACACTTCTTAACTTTTAAAGTTTTAAACATTCCCGTAAAAACGTCAAGCCTTATCTCCAATTTATATCACTTATTCTTCTCACAAATCCTAAATTTTCGTTTTACAACTGTAGCGACTTTTACTCCAAAATCTGTACCCACTCTCAGCGAGTCCAACAGGCCCCGAGTTTCACTTAAAGCTAGTCAGCTATTAAGTTTAAAAATAATTTTACTATTTACTATCATGGTTACATAATATAGCACTGGTTACAGATTCCTGGTATATGGTCTTATCACCATCACGTACCTTAAGTAGATAAACGATAATAAATGCCGGTGAACTATTTCTGAAAACATGTGGTTATCGTTTAATCATTAATTTTAGTTTCCCATTATCAAATATCGAATATTAATTATTAACTAATTATTATTCTTTGAACGTTTAACCACAGAGTACGTTTTAAGTAAATACTAAATTATGTGTATTATTTAAAATATAATTTAAAGTTTAAACCAATTATTCCAATGCATATTATATTTTTTGATAGTGTTTTAATGTAGTATTTTGGTTAACAAACTTGAATTTAATTAAAAATATACTTCTATCAAAAAGTATAACTTTGCTGACTGCTTTATTAACTTAATATACAGAAACTAAATAATATGTATATGACATAGTATGTACTTGGATTCTGGATTTAGAGCTAAGACTAAAGTAGTTAAAGGTCTATTCACACATTTCGTTTTTTTAGTTATACATTTTTCAATGCCCATCCCATTTAAGGTTTTCTTTTTAAAAATAAATAATTACAAATCAATCTGTGTATACTAAAAAAAAATAGAATAGATAAGTTATTTCGATTACACAAATAAAGTGACACGACAAACAACCTACATCAGACTAATATTACAATGTTTTGTGCATCGAAGAAGTGAGTCCTGTATTGTTAACCTGTTTGCGGGGCTATAGGCCCAAAGCTCGTTGTTCATAGTGCCTACCTGACTTTCCATTTATAATTATTAGGTATCCTGAGATACATTTTTTGTAAAATGTATAATTTGCATTTTATATCAAAACTATCTTGTGTGTGAATAGACCAAATAATGGACATTAATTCAATACTAAATTATCAAAGGCAATAAACACATTAGTTATCAATAATTTTACTAGAGTATGAACAAATTTCCATAGTGCAATTTTTTGCAGGATTTGGGTAAGGTTATAACTAATAAAAAAAATTAACACTTAACATGTCCACTACCCTAGATAAATTAATAAAAATTAAATGATCATTGATGATACTTTACATTATCTACTCCTAACCTAATAAGGGTTTGTATGTTGTTACATTAATTAAAAATTAAAAGTTATTAAAGACTAAAGGTTATGGCTGGACTTAGAGAATTAAAAGCTTTAAACACAAACATATACGAAATACAAAAATGAGCAAATATGTATATGTTACGGGCAAGGTGAGGTAGTTGGGCACTGTGCACAGTGCCCAGACATTGTGTACAATGCCCAATTTTAGTGGTTTAAGTGTAAATAAAACACATTGCTCTGACATTGTGTACAATGACCGAATCCTTGAAGGGCAACGTATGCTACCATGTTTAAATCAATACAATTAATTTAATTTAATACAATATAATAATAAATATTAAATTAACTAATTAATTATTATTTATTAGATGAATATTAGTATAGGTACATAGTAATTTAAATTTGTTTTTGGTTTTATAATATTGAAAAGTAGTTATATTTATTTATTTGAACACGGGTTGCTACTGTGGCACTTAGAGTTACACAGTTTACCTGCTGCTTTACATTTGCATTTTTTTGTTTTACACTTCTGCGTACAATCACATGTATTATAATATCCTTGACCACCTTAGTTGGGATTGTGTCGAGCTACCTCTCTTAAGGAAATTATATTTTCAGATACTTCTTCGGTCGTAATAAAAGACTCCTTGCATAACTTAAATTAGTTACGACTATACATTTGGTTTATTTTTCCTTCCTTGGTCCCAATTTCATACAAATTGTTTTTTACTATAAAGTATAAATTTATACTTATAAATTAATTTATATTTATACTAATTATACTTATGAATAAGAATAAATATAAAGTTCTGAGTTACCAGAAAGTATGACACCTAGAATATTGCGAAGATCTAGGTTAGGATTCTATATCACTTCCATCACTTTCATTATCATCGTCATCATCTTCGGAAATGTCATCGTTAATTTTCGCTAAAAAATGTTAATAAACAATATTAATAAAATTTTTAGGTCAATAAATATTGGACATACTTTTGTTTTGAACTTCGTATATATAATATATGTATGTATAATATTGATATGTTCATCACCAATCGGGCATACGACAGCTAAAAATATATTTTTTTTAAAGTTAATACCTATATATTATATTATATTTATTGAAATATTATTTATACGAAGGACAGCTAAAAAAGAAATATATATTTTAAATTTAATACATCCATTTAATAGTAAAATGTATTATGATATTATAAGTATACGTACTTTTTTTAAAAGCTTTTTCTAAGTCTTCTTCTGTCTTTAATATAGATGAAACATTTTTCGGAAGTGATGAAATGGCTAGTCCAATTTTAGCTTTTGTACCAAATATTGCCTCGTATGGTGAACATTTAATCCCATGATGTAAACATCGGTTTTTCATGAATTGAATAAATGTCAGCCCCTCACTCCATCTTCTCGTATTATTGTTCTGGAGCCAAGTAGCTATCATATTTTTAATGTCTTGATTTGCTCTTTCGACGGAACCTTGGCTTGGGAATGTCGTGGTTTTCCGTGAACTATTTTAAGTTCAGGCCACATATTACATAAGTCGCTAATAATCGTATTAACAAATTCTCGACCGTTGTCGCTATGAAGTATTGAAGGTGCACCAAATTATAATGAAGTTATCTCTTAGAGCGGATTTTAAGAAATACACCAACGGGTAAGGGTTTGACTTAAAAAGTTATAAATTCTATAATTTTATGAACACAAACAACAAAAAACCATAAATGTAAATATTTATTAAGTAAATTATTGAATTCTATGAAATGATTACTCATGAGTCAAAATAATGTTAAATACATTTAGCAAAATAGCAAATCTATGTATATGTATCTAAAATATTCTGGTTTGTTCTACTTTTCATTACAATATCAATAAGGAGAATATGATTTAATGAAAAAAATGATGTGACATCTAAAAATTTATGAAATTAGGAATACACATAGAATTGTGATGAAAAACCTAATTTGAAATTTGAAATCCTTTTTAGGTACAAATGAACAATGACTTTTAGATAAACCGAAGAATAATTTTATTGAGAATAATGACAACTATGGAATTAAAAATGTTTAATTCAAAATGGTTCAATGAGTCTAAATGTCGAAAATTTTAAAAATGTTTTAGTTCTTCATAAATTATTAATCATGAGTCACGAATCAGAAATTAAAGTGAATAAATTGGAGGATCTAGAATATAGATACTTGTAAATTAATTAAAATTACACATTGAATTGTGATGAAAATGCTAGTTTCAAATTTGAAATCTTAGATAGGTACAAAATGTACAATGAATTGAAATTGAAGAATATGAACCGTATCCAATTAAATCAATAAGTAGGTAATAAATAATAATATACATATTAATATAAGTAGGTATAATAATAAATAAGTAGTTTTTAGTTGCCATTATACAATCTCACAAAGTTTAATCTACATTTCAAGAATTTAAGAAAAATGTTAATTCTTTAGATTTCAAATTTACCAAAATCGGTGCAGCGGGAGCGGTGGATAAAAATACCTCGAAGGGACCAGGTAATGTGGAAGTGGCGGGGGTGGAGGACACCAGAAACCCGCCGGCATGACGGGCCCCAAAAACGGTGGCTGTGGTCGCCACGGCACGTAAGTGGCCGGGCCAGACGTCATATACACGGCCGGGAGCGGCGGCTGGGATGTAAAACCAAAACTAACTTCCTCAGCGTTTCCCGGGCCAGGCGCCATACACACGGCCGAGAGCAGCGGCGGGGGTGTACAAACGAAGTGCACTTCCTCAGCATTTTCTGGGCCAGATGTCATACACACGGCCGGGAGCGGTGGCTGGGGTGGAAAACCGAAACTAACTTCCTCAGCATATTCTGGGCCAGATGTCATACACACAGCCGAGAGCGGCGGCGGGGGTGTACAGCCGAAGTGCACTTCCTCAGCGATTCCCCGGTCGGACATCATACACACGGCTGGGAGCGGCGAAGGGGCTGTAAAGCCGAAGTTAAATTCCTCAGCATTTTCTGGGCCAGACGTCATACACTCGGCTGAGAGCGGTGGCTGGGGCGTAAAGCCAAAGTGAAATTCCTCAGCGTATTCCGGGCCAGGCGGCATACACACGGCCGGGAGCGGTGGCTGGGGCGTAAAGCCAAAGTGAAATTCCTCAGCGCATTCCGGGCCAGGCGGCATACACACGGCCGGGAGCGGCGAAGGGGGTGGAACGCCGGCGAAAACGTCCACTGCGTTTTCTTTTCTGAAATTCGGAAGAGTCAACCTGGATTTCCGGGATGAGCATTGGCGGCGAGGAAAATTCACCTGTGTGAATTGATCTTTACTGGAGGACGATTTTTTCACCTTAAACACAAGAATAATCACATGATATATTATTAAAATATTATTATAACGAAGTCGATGTGCTCCAACAGACAGACCAGGTCAAATGTGTCATCTTTGTTTTCCAATTCGACCAATATTTCCCATTTTCGGTATAGTCCGCGCACGATTTCTCTAATCTTCGGCAAGCTGAGAAACACGGTGATTATAAATAATCGGACGGTAAGTTCATCCACAACAAAAAACATATCGATACAGCGTATAGAGTACAGTTACGAATTATAAAGACGAACTTTTAATAAACAACTATAATAGATAGGCTGCAAAATACGAAGTGAAGTTTTTCAATAAAATATTTTAAGGCTCGGCAATAATATACGTTGTCATGCTCACTGCTTTAAGCCAGATAACAAAACGGTTTTAAACATAATATTATTATTATTAATTAATATCGACAAATTCAAAATAGGTGGCAATTCGACTGAATTTCAAATCTTCGTACACTCGTACAATATAACTAAATATATACCTTATATCTGGTGATTCACCAACCATGCTCAGCCCCTTTTTCCTTTAACGATGCAATCAATCGAAATAGAATTTTTTGAATCATTAAATATACTTACTTAAAGACCATGTTTTTCGATTCTTAAATTGTTTGGCACCACTTGAGTAGGGATCTGTGCACGCATACAAACCTCTGTTTTTCAGATGAAAATTCACCTTTTTTACAGTATAAGTGGACATATAAACTTTAGTGGATATATTTTTTAAAAAACTGTTGTACATATCTAATTCAAAATTTTGGACGAATATGTATGTTTCTAAAATATTTGTTCTTAGGAGTGAAGATAATAGCCCTTAAAAGTGGTTTTACAAAAGTATAAATATTAGAATATTAGAATATTGGATCTAGTATTTATTATCCTTGGACCATTTCGATTCTGATATGTCTAAAATATGTTCAGAAAAACGATCTGGTAAATAAATTACATTATAAGATAGGGGTCCTCATTTTAAAAACACAAGTTTGAGTCTACACGGCACACTCCTTATGTACTAAAAAAAAAATTGGTCTTTGAGTGTGTTTAAAAATGTCAAAAACCAGAATCTGAATGATTTCATCGTTATAATGGGGGAAAAACGGAGCATATGACGGTCGTTGAATCACCCTGTACATGTCGTATACGCGCGTGCACTTATCTCCAATGAACCGTCGGAGCTCCGTTTCGAAATTAATCACTATATATAGCAGTTGCGGTACGCTACGTCATCTAATTGAAGTATTGTCAACCTGCGCGGAGAACCGGACGTTTTATATATTATTATTTCCCGCAAGAGTTGCGTGAGAAATCGTAGCAGCTGCGCGACCGAAAAAGATTGACGCCCGAATTCTCGTTAATCTGGCAACAGGGATGATTTACACGAGTCGCCGACTTTCCGCGGAATGAAAACCCCCCGCCGTCACCTCCCCCGACACCGCCGACGTCTTACCCTCCGGTGACTTGGCTGCCTCCACCGTCTCCGCCACCAACTCCAACGGAACCTGCGCTGCGTCATTTCCCGGTTTTCTCCACGGCCAAGGATGAAAAATCACGTTTTGATCCCGCGAGCTAGGGGGATTTGAGACCACACGCAGACGTTTCCTCTCTCCATCTCTCTCCGGGGAGCCCCAAAACTGCGATGCTTAATGACCTCGGAATTAGTGTCGTTTCGGATAAAAACACCCGAAAGCTCGTTATTAATTACGTCATCAAAACCCACTCGAAACGCGCTACGAGACTATACGACCTCCTACACCCGCTCCATTCCCCCAACCGCGTCGAAAAAGGCGCCTTTCGAGGATTTTCGTGAGGTAGCTAGTGATAAAATATACTGCCGTATACCCATTACCGAGGAGATCTGCTTGCCGCTGGCCAGAGGAAAGTAAAAAACCTGTTTGTCGACGAATTGATGCAGCGTTAATTACACGTGGGAAGAAAGCGTTTTTCATAAAGAAATCAAATTTTTAATTAAAGACAAGTGAGTTTGCAGCTTGTAAATGTCTACAAACCGATTAATAATCTAAAAATTTACTATCCATAATGTGCACCAAGGTAAAAAAAAATAGTGTTACACATTACATACAATTTGAAAACGTGACATTAGCAATATCAATTTGTATATATTATAGGTACTTAATTTTGTATTTGAGTTTAATGTTGCAATGTCATAGCAGTCTACTTAGGTATTAATTTAGTTCAGAAGGCGGGCATAATGCACCGCTCCTCGACTGCGGGTGGGAGGTCGTGTTATCGCTGTGAGTAAACAGTTGCAGGGTGTCATCCTGGACCAGAGGCTTACGACGTTTGCCAAACACATATTATGTACCTATTGATGTATTATCCGTACAATATTAATTGTAATAAAAATATGTAAGCAGATTCTGGTTGTGACCATTTTTGGAACTTTGATCCGGCTGAAACTACAAAAGCAAATTGTTTAATCGATATCCAACAGAAATTCCGAATTCGTGATTATTATAATAATAATTGGATTCGCAAGCCATCCGGTGGTGTGCCTCGCACAGTATGTATAATTAAATTGCCATTATAAAATATCAAATTGCGATAATTCAAAATAACTATGCTTACTCTCTGCTTATTGACCATCTACAATCTGCACGGCTGTCATTACGACGTATTTTGTGACAATATAATTTATATTATCCATCTTATTTATTTGCAGGTTGTATTTACTGTCA
Organism: Sitobion miscanthi; assembly: GCA_008086715.1. NCBI lineage: Eukaryota > Metazoa > Arthropoda > Insecta > Hemiptera > Aphididae > Sitobion > Sitobion miscanthi. Next base: position 26,180,558 of record CM017805.1, on the reverse strand, counting down.
ATTATTTTCGAATCGTATGCAACATTTACGTGTATTGTAAGTCGTTTACTCGTTTAAAATTTATTAATATATTGTTTAAATGTTCGTATTTATACATGTATAATTTATCGATTATTATGGGACCGTATTTTGTTTCAAAGTTGGGGTAGATCACGGCATAAAAACACTTTAGTCCGTAAGTATATACATATTGAATAAAAGACTTCACACGAAAAAATTGTCAATTTATAGTTTGCATGACATGTAATCAACAAAATCATTTAAAATAATGTTTTTCCAGTACCAAATTATATTACGATAAGACTTCATGGTCCAAACAACTTACTCAAACTTCCTGGTTGTCAAAAATCTTTGAAATTAAGTTATAATCAGTCTAGTAAGTAATTGTTGAGTATATAACAACAAACGTAAATCAATTAAATTATGTCGAATAAATATTTTCGTTGTTCATTCATTGCCCCATTTATTTAGCTAAAATTCCAAACTGTAAAAATACGTACCCGAAAATTCCTTACACTATTGTATTAAAATATATCATTGAGAAATTAATATATTTTTTTTAGTACCTAGGTGTATAGTGTATTGACAAACGATGAAACTTCGGTAATAGTGTATACCAACATTGAGAAGTTAACTACTTAGTTGTCAAATATATTACGGAGGACGCTCGACTGTAATATTATTTACATGCGGTAATAATAATATGTTTTGAGGTCACCTAATTATAACCGTTATATTTTAATATTTTTAACTATTATAGGTAGTCAAATCTATTAAGAGGATTGAAAGCGGTGATTTAATGAGGGGTTACGTATAGGTAATTCGATGTCTTATATTCGTTACGCAGTGTGGTTATGTGCGAAGTAAATGATAATTAGTGTGCGTATCTAACGTTAGAATCCGCCATGAGCCACTCTCGCACGCACACGCACATGTCAATAAATCGAGAAAAATGAAAAATATTCTTCTATGCATCACTTATAGAAACTACCAAAAGCGGTAGTAAATTAAATATACTTCCTGAAGTTTGATTGTAATTTCGAAAAAGGGTTGAATTCGCAAGCTCCTAGACTATGCTTTGTAGAAACCACTTTTTTGATACAAAACCCAACAAGCCCAAAATAAATACAAATGTAATGCAATTATTTCATGAGATTCTTTTAAAAAATATCCAAATTTCATGGTCCTTTAAAATTGAAAATTGAAAATCGACTTCCTAGGAAGCCTAGTTATTTTGCCAAAGAATTTATACTTATTATATTAAAAATTATAATCGGACATTTGGAAGAATGTGTAATTTACCACCGCTTATTGGTCTAAAACGTACAAAAAGTACGTGTAATGCGATTCCCTTAAGAATAATAGCCCACCTCAATATTTTATATTTTTTTTTTATCTCTCTTCAAATATTATAAATATCTAACCTCATATTATCCAGGGTGTAACCGGAAGACCTGGCAAATGAAATAACGTTTGTTCTAATCAATATTTAATTTTTTTTTTTTAATACCGAAAATAAAAAATTTAAATTTGATTTGATTTTTTTTGGATAAATTCAAAATAGCCAATTTGTGAAACTGATTATAAGAACGGTTTTGATGGTAAAAGCATTTATCTAAGTCAAGTCGTTTATTTTTTAGATTTTTTTTTAAAATATCAATTAATTTTTGATTAAATTCATTTGGAACGTAAAAATTTTTTTAAGAATATTATTTTTGGGAATTTGCTGTCATGAAACATTAGTATATTTCTTAAATAATTTACTAATCGTATAATTATAACAATTTTTGTTATAGGTACATTTTATTAAGTAGAATATTTTTTTTTTGTCAGGCCTTCTTGTTACGTCCAGTGGCGATTTAGGATATTTAGGATTTTGCTGCCCTGGGTACACATTTTTTTTAATGCAGATGCATGAGATTTACACAGAATTATATTTTATATTAGCAATTTCTATTTTTCTTCAATAACATTAATTTTTTATACTAAAATTATTCTACCAGAACACTATACAATTAGTACATAATATATTACAATATTACGCTTTATTATTATGTACTTATTAACTATTAGTTACTTTATATATAGGTAGGTAAAGAAAAACATTTGTTATCTAATATATAAAAATCTCGTGTCACAATATGGAAGATGTATGTCTTCAAACTCCTCCGAAACGGCTAGACCGATTTTCATGAAATTTCGTGTGTATATTCAGTAGGTCTGAGAGAGTGAATTAAACTATTTTTCATACCCCTAGGTCCAACCCGAGGAGGTGCTCTAACCCGGGTGGCTGAATTGCACTTACTGTTGTGAGTTATATCCAAAAGGATTTAAATAGTAACAATTTTTAAAAGAGTTTTGTTTTAAAGGAACGAAGTGCACGGAATTAGCTAGTTTAAATAAAATAAAAATTAGTTTATCTACAATATTATCTAGATCATAAGCGTTTTCACAGGAGAGACCAGGTGGGCCCACCCTCCGAGACGTACTGAAATTTATATACATAGTAATACATGATCTCAACATCACGCTAATATTATCATATACTTGTTTTAACTTTCAGATTCGGCATTTATTAAGAGGCGAACCACCGCCACCGCTAGATGACGTATGGCGTCGTTTAGACGAACTACTCATGACCGTAAGGTAAGCAACTTTAACATTACTTACCTATATTTCTTTTTAATTTATGATATATGATGTTTAGTTGAGACGAGCAAGTATCACCACCAGCCATACATATAATGGACCTCTATGCTTATGAAGAGTTATCAGATACCGATGATGAGATTGAATCGATAGATATCGATGATGAAATGACTGATGTCGAAACGGATACCGATGAAACGATGTCCGAAGTTTATTCACCAGTTGTGTCAGATGACGAATTGTAAATAATAATATATTCGTTGCCCGTTAAATGTATCAACTCTGTATGACTCAAACTTTGTTCAATTCGTTATTTAATATTCGGTGTATGGTGTTCAAAATTTACATCAGGTAGGCAATCTACCTGTGGTAGATCGCGGACCCCGCCGTGCTGTTAGTACGTAAGTGTATGATTTAACTCTAAAGTATCAAAGTTATACCAAGTTTGTTGGTTTTACTTAATTCTACCTACGATGGATTAATATGATCAATTTACCTACACAAAATCCTATCCTAATCTAACCGTACCGATGAATAAAAAAAACAAATTTAACCCTTTGTAAATTAACTTATCTTCTTCCCAGAGGTCTAATCTACCCAAGAACATTAATTTATAAAGATCTGATAAGTAGTCCCAGAGTTTAGCCTGTACAGAGATTTTCATTTCACGTTTTTATAGTTTGATATTATATTATAATTTATATTTAAAAAGTAAAGCAAATAGTTTTTTTTTTATTATTATCATTAAAAACCCATGGCAACCATTTATAAACAAAAATTGTCATCTGAAATCTCAAAATTCCCGTCTTAGCACCTCCCGGGATTAATCCTTTCCCTTATAAAATTAGCTTATTTTTTAAGTTCGGCCAAATTACACACATAGTAAAAATTTCATCATGATCGATCCAGTAGTTTTGGAGATTTTCGCGAACATACATCGTGACACGAAATTTTTATATATACAGATTAATAAATAATGTCCATTTATTTTACAAATATACATAATGAGTATATTATGTACAAGATTCAATTTTACTACATGTTTCATTCAATGCCCTTTCATCATCACTGTAATCTTCACCCCACATAAATTTGTTCATTGCTTCAAGACATATAGCGTCAGTGGCTTCCAAATCTACACCCCATACATCATTTTGGTTTTCTATAATGGTAAATATATTAAAATGTATAAAAAGCAATAATAAAATGAACGTACCATCTGTTCGTTGGTCATTTTGTTCATCGCCGACAGATTTTTTTTCTTCTTGGCTTAATAACGAGCTATAAAATACTCGTCTTGGTGTATTTGACAGCTATAATATATAAACTGTATTATTTTTAATTATAATATGGAAATAATTTAACTTACCATTTCATCAAACTCGCCATTTGCTGAAAAATCAATAAATCCTGTTGATATGTCTTGTGTATTTATAGTAGACACTTGGCTGCTAGTACACGACATTTTAAACACGTTATGGTTTTACTACGTATGGCTTGGTAAACATCGGGGTGAAGACTGAAGGGTACAAAAGTATGTGTTTGCGTTATATTATCATATACGTATAACATTATTATATAATGTATAATTTTATCATAAATCTTTTAAGCCACATGGCTAAGTTATGTTTTAATTTTAATATAAGTCTGGCCTTTTTAAATCAAAATTAATCAAAATTAATTTTTAAATCTAAGTATTTTCTACCTCCATCGTCACACCAGTTGGAAGTCAATCCTGATGCTCTTTTACCCAAAAGAGCCAATACACGTTCATCGGCGGAACCATATTCTGCCAAAATAGCTTTACCACCACCAGTACTTGTAAGTTGCTTTCCATTTTGCACTTTTTTTTCTGAACTCATCTACATATATTTTCAAACTTACATTTCAACACATTTGCTGGTCTAAATTGATCTGGAATAACTGCGTTGAACTCAGATTTAATTTTTGCCCAATGTTCCTTCTTTTTCCTACAATGTAATATTTGAACCAGTAAGTAAAAGAACAGGATAATTCTTAAATATCATAAAGAAACAAAAGAAACTTACATATTATTCACATGGTCGGTAGTCTTGCACTGAATAACTGACCAGTGTTTCGAGACTAAATTCTTAAGTTCCTTTTCTTCAGCAAAACTAAAGTTTTTGCTTTTGGACAATTTTTATCCATGTCGTATATTATATAGAAGACTCGTTCACTAATTATAATATTATTTCGCTCGCATAAAATAGTTAGGTCAGTGTAATAGTTTAACCCTATTAGAATATTGATTTGATTTTATTAATTTTTGCTACCTATCATAATATAATAATGGTTTTTGAATCTAATTCTAAATGATGTGATGTAATGGCCTACAATAATAGCCAACCGTGGTAGAAAATAATAATTGTAAGCTGCAGTTTATAATAGATTGTTTAATTTTTTTTTACCAAAGTAAATGTCGATAAATAAATTATGCTCGTTGAAAAAAAACTCGAAAATTGAATACAAGATTTTTTTATAAATGGTACTTTTTCAGTAATTTTGAATTATACGAAATAAAAAAACGTATAAGTGTTTGGATTTTCGTTATTTTGACAACATTATTCTAACCTGATATATTTTTACAATAGCAGTTGAAAAATATTAAAATACATAGGCACAATTCTTTTTTATAAGCATTTAAAGTTCAAATTTCGACAAAATTTATAAAATTTATACTTTAATAATTATTTTGTAGTTAAAAATTTATAAAATGTTCAACTTATATAGCTAAGGATTGAAAATTTAAAACAAGGTTCCACGTAAATATAGGTTATATATAAATTACTTTATTCACAATAATATCATCAAATATACTTGGATATATCATAGGCTGACTGATCGTTTTCGCTCAGAATCGTTTTTCTTATACAATGATATTATTTCATTGAATTCAAATTTAACACCATCCATTACAGTGACCCACTTGTAACCTACTGTACAACAGAGCGACATCCACTTACCCACATTTTTTTAACTATTGTTAATTATATTTAATATTTATTTTCGTTAATTAATTTAATCTTACCGGTTTTTAATACTTTTTAATTTCATTGCAATAAGTTTTTTAAATTAAGGGAGGATAAATTCAAGCAGCCCCTCCCATTTTTTTAAGAAAAAAGTTTTTTTGATGAATAGTTTTATTATCAAATATTACTTTTTATTGGACTTTTATTATATAAAGATTTTTTATCAAATATACATTTTTTTATTAAATAGATTTCATTATCAAATATAGATTTTTTTTATGAATAGATTTTTTTAATGTATAGTTTTTTTTTTTTATCAAATATTGATTTTTATCAGATTTGTTTTAAATAAAGATTTACATGTCAGATTTGACTCTTAAAAGTGATTATAAGTTAATGTATATTTAAAATTAATAATAAATTGATACTTTAAAATATTACAAATTACTAAATAAATTAGCTAATCAAACGTTATTACATTTTTAATAATTTTTGGTCATTTTTATTTTTATTCATTTTTTTAAATTGTTTAATTACATTTTATGATTTTATATAAATAAATTTTACTAAGTATTTCTATATGAATCATTTTTATTCATTTTTTGAAATTTTTTATTAATAGATTATTAATACAAATTTAAATTCTTAATGTTTTACGTCCAAACAATAATTATGAATTTAGATTTTTATTAATAGTTTATTTTTTTATTCATATTATAATATTTCATTCCATTTCTTTAATATTTTTTTTGTTTTTGAAACAAAAACGTTATTTTTAAAACCCTTTACAAACTGCTCACAAACTTTCAGTTCTGTTTTGATGCACATTGTTAAAATTGTAGGGAGGGGGGAGGTGTTGAATAAATTTAGTCCATCAGTTCTAAACTAGAAAAAAAATTTTAAGCGTATTAAATATTTTATTTATTCTTGATATTATTTATTTTTTTGCATATTTTTCATATATAATTGATGGGTTGTAATATTAATTTAATTTAAGTTTAATTAATTTTTTCATATGATAGCTATTAAATTTTTGAAATATGCTTTTTAAATAATAATATAAGCATAATAAGAAAAAGTTTTAAATTTTAAATAACAAAAAAAAAATATTAGTTAAAACCTTTATTTTTCATTTTATTTAAATGAAAAATAAAGAATGTAAGTATAGTAAAACATAGAATGTATTTAAAGTACCACCTGTATCACAATTACATCTTTAGTATTAGGCTATAAGTCCATTTATTGAGTCGCAAAAATTTTTTTCCGGAAATAGCACAAACTAAAAAAAAAAAATGTCTAATCCACAAGTTTATGGGTTTTTCTAGCAAACCAAATGTTTTACGTTTAAATACCATAGATGTAAAAATGATTATGTGGACAGTTTTGAAAGAAATGTAGAGTTTATGAAAACATACTGCATACTGCATACCTAATTTAAACTTAGTGAACATTGTTCGTACAAGAGGTGCATTCGAATAATAAATTATATGTATATTTACTATTTTGCTATATTTATTATATTATTTAATGAGACTAATGTTTAAACAAATAACTTAAAATATAGGTATTTTTAAGTATTCATATGCTCAAATTTTTTAAAAATAGTTGGTTTTGTACAAATAACCTTGTAAAATAAACTACAGTCTACAAGTCTTTAAAAACTTATATCGATATATATTTATTACACTATTAAATGTAACCAATGTTTACACAAATTTATAGAAAATAACTATAAGGCATGCATAAGCCCTCAAAATAGTTGCTTTTGTATGAATAATCTTGTAAAATATTACTGAATTTAAGTTTTAAAGTCAAAAAGTTATAAATTCTATAATTTTATTAACACAAACCAACATAAAATCATACATGTCAATATTTATTAAGTAAATAATTGAATTCTATGAAATGATTGCTCATGAGTCCAAATAATGTTAAGTACATTTAGCAAAATAGCAAATCTAGATAAAGCGAAAACTGTCTAAAGCGGACCCTGAATAAAACGGAAAACTATCCAATACGGAATTTTTCTATGGTCCCGGCACTACTATAGTTTTACGTAGACGCTCAACCTCAATAAAACGGAACCTTCAAAACGCGGAAACGGAACGATTTTTAAGTCCCATGCAAGTAAAAACCTTGCATAAACCGGAAAAATGACACGCGCGTGTCAAACCTAAACCAAAAATAAGGTATAAAATATAGATATGCCGATATGCGTATTGCGTATGTACAATGTACATCGTTAAATAGTGATAGATAAAGAAGATAAAATTGTTCTATTGTACATATTCGTACAATATAACATGTACATTATATGTACATACAATGCATATTATCGCATCTTAAACGATATGAAATGTCTTCTTTATAACTGTGAAACAGTCTTACACCAACAGTCGTACGTACACTTTTAATTTAATTTTATCTTTCGTTCATCGTATTAAATATTAAAATTCAGTAAGACAATTACAAAATATATTTAATTGTGGAAAAACTCAGGTTTACGATACTCTTAAAAATCAAAATAGAATTAAAGAAGAATGGTTAAAAGGTAATTTCATATTTTTATTTATTTTAACAATGTTTATATAATGTACATAATTTAGATGAGTGTGTACGTAATTTAAAAACTAAACTAAAAATTATTTTATATTTTTTGTAGGAAACGGTAAAATGATAAAAGCAATGAAGCATAATGATAATGAAATTATTAACAACGAAATTTGGGATTGGTTTGTAGCTGTACGAGCTAAAAATATTCCTGTTTCGGGACTAATAATACAAGAAAAGGCCCGTGAAATTGCAGTACGACATGGTTATCATTCATTTAAAGCTTCCAACAGTTGGTCATCTAGTTTTAAAAATAGACATAATATCGTGTGGATTCGAGTTTGTGGTGAGTCGAATGATGTAAATATTGATAGTGTAAATGAGTGGAAATCGAAAATATCTAAATACGTAAAAGATTATGATGCATGTAATATTTACAATTGTGATGAGACTGGACTTTTTTTTCGTGCGATTCCAAATTAACCATTAAAACTTAAAGGGGAGCAATGCAAAGGTGGAAAGTTATCTAAAGAAAGATTAACGGTGTTACTATGTGGTAATATGGTCGGAGATATGGAAAAGCCTCTAGTGATAGGAAAATCAGTTAAACCAAGATGTTTTAAAAACCTAGATGTTTCAAAATTACCCGTCATTTGGTGTGCTAATAAAAAAGCTTGGATGACCGGATCGATAATGGAAAACTGGCTTATTCAGTTTAATAATCGTTTGATAAGAGAAAATAGAAAAATAATTCTATTCTTGGATAATGCGTCTTCCCATCCAAAACTTATTTTATCAAATTTAAAACTTGCTTGGTTCCCACCAAATACAACATCTTTAACTCAGTCTATGGACCAAGGTATAATTTATTGCGTTAAAATATATTACCATCGTTTTCTCATGCAGCCTTTGATTGCAAATATTGATCAAATAAATAGCAGTTGTTAGATGGCGCTGTAAAATTATTGAAGCGAGAAACGATTAAAGCATGTTTCACTAAAGCTGGTTTTACCTATGATGATACAAATGGTACATATGAAATAGAAAAAATGAACGAACACACCAAATAAAACATAAGTGAAATGAACTTAACCGTAGATGAAAACAATGTAAATGATTTTTTGATAATTGATACAAATTTTGTAACGGAGAGTCAAGAAATACATTCACAAAATGATTGTGAAAGTAATTCATCTAGCGACGAAGAAGAAGTAATGCATGATGAAGTCACAACAATTAATACATACAAAGAAGCATTAATTCAAATAAAAAATCTACATTGGTTTGCTATTGATCAACAAGATGATAATCTTCAATTGGTTTCATCGATCAAACAACATACAGAACAAAAAATAGCAGCAACCGTAACAAAACAAAAAACTCTTCATCATTTTTGGAAATGCTAAATGTTTATATGTAATATTTAATTGTCGTCTTATATGTAGTATGTAATATGTAATAAAAAACCTATACATGATTTTAGTTTAAATTTAATGAATTTTAAAGAATTATATTATGTATTTAAAACAATAAATTGAAAACTATTCTTTAGTATGTATTTCTTATTTATTTGAATTGAATAATCCGGAATTTTTCCGTTTTATTGAATAAAGCGGAAAAATGCTTAAAGCGGAATTTTTTGTTGGCCCCATGCAATTCCGCTTTAGACAGTTTTCACTGTATATGTATCTAAAATATTCTGGTTTGTTCCACTTCTCATTACAATATCAATATGGAGAATATTATATAATAAAAAAAATAACATCACGTTTGATAGGTATCTAAGGACTTTTAGAGAAATAAAAAATTGCTTTTGTATAATAGTTTACCATACATAATAATAAACTTTTTTCGTAAACTGTTCGAAGAAAATAGACCATATTATCTAATAACAGTTATAATTTAAATCAATGGACTAAATAAAAATTAAATAAACAATGAATACACATTGAATTATTGATGAAAAAGCTATTTTGAAATTTGAAATCCTAGATATGTACAATCGTACAAATGAACAACAACTTTTAGATAAATTGAAGAATCTTTGAGAATAATGACAATTATGAAATTTAAAAAATACCTTATTCAAAATGGTTCATCTTGTCTATATTTCAAGAATTTTAAAAATGTTTTAATTCTTTAGAAATTATTACTCATGAGTCACGAGTCAGGAATTCAAGTAAAAACATTAGAGAATCTAGAATCTAGATCCTTATAAGTAAATTAAAATTATACATTGAATTGTGATGAAAGTACTAGTTTCAAATTTGAAATCTTAGATGGGTACAAAATGTACAATGAATTGCAATTGAAGAATATGAATCGTCTCCAATTAAATTAATAAGTAGGTAATAAATAATAATATATACATTAATATAAGTATGTATAATAAATAATAAGTGGATTTTAGTGGCCATTATAAAATCTCACAAAGTTTAATCTACATTTCAAGAATTTAAGAAAAATGTTAATTCTTTAGATTTAAAATTTACATTTCATAAGATTAATAGTTTAAGTTTAAAGAACTATTGGTCTCAAAATCTCCAATAAATATTAGGGTTAAATCAATCTTTTATCTAGTGGTATCTATATTCTAAAGTTATGATTCAGGTCTTACATACGTTGTACTGCACCGAAACCAAATCGGTGCAGCGGGAGCGATGGATAACAATACCCCGAAGGGGCCACGTAACGCGAAAGTGGCGGCCAGAACTTCGCATTGTACCAAGCCGGTCCCATGTAACGTATTGGCGGCGGGGGTGGAGGACACCAGAAACCCGCAGCCACGATGGTCCCCAGAAACGGTGGCTGTGGTCGCTCCAGCACGTAAGTGGCCCGGCCAGACGTCAAACACACGACCGGGAGCGACGGCTGGGGTGTAAAGCCGAAACTAACAGGCTCAGCGTTTTCCTGGTCGGACGTCATACACACAGCCGGGAGCGGCGGCTGGGGTGTGAAGCCGAAGCTAACTACCCCAGCGTCTCCCGGGCTGGACGTAATGCACGTGGCCGGGAGCGGCGAAGGAGATGGAATGCCGGCGCTAGCGTCCACTGCGTTTTCATTTCTGAAATTCGGACGAGTCCACCTGGATTTCCGGGATGACCATTGGTAGCGTGGAAAATTCACCTGTGTGAATTTGTCTTTTCTGGTGGACGCTTTTTTCACCTTAAACACAAGAATAATCACATGATAAATTATTAAAATATTATTATAACGAAGTCGGTGTGCTCCAACAGACAGACCAGGTCAAATTTTCCATCGTTGTTTTCCAATTTAACCAATATTTCCCATTTTCGGTATAGTCCGCGCACGATTTCCCTAATTTTTGGTAAGCTGAGCAACACGGTGATTATAAATAATCGGACGGTAAGTTCATTCACAACACAGAACATATTGATACAGCGTATAGAGTACAGTTACGAATTATAAAGACGAACTTTTAATAAACAACTATAACAGATAAGCTGCAAAATACGAAGTGATATTTTTTTTCAATAAAATATTTTAAAGCTCGGCAATAATATACGTTGTCAAGCTCACTGCTTCAAGCCAGATAACAAAACGGTTTTAAACATAATATTATTATTATTAATTAATATCGACAAATTCAAAATAGGTGGCAATTCGACTGAATTTCAAATCTTCGTACACCCGTACAATATAACTAAATATATACCTTATATCTGGTGATTCACCAACCATGCTCAGCCCATTTTTTCTTTGACGATGCAATCAATCGAAATAGGATTTTTTGAATCATTAAATATACTTACTTAAAGACCATGTTTTTCGATTCTTAAATTGTTTGGCACCACTTGAGTAGGGATCTGTGCACGCATACAAACCTCTGTTTTTCAGATGAAAATCCACCTTTTTTACAGTATAAGTGGACATATAAACTTTAGTGGATATATTTTTTAAAAAACTGTTGTACATATCTAATTCAAAATTTTGGACGAATATGTATGTTTCTAAAATATTTGTTCTTAGGAGTGAAGATAATAGCCCTTAAAAGTGGTTTTACAAAAGTATAAATATTAGAATATTAGAATATTGGATCTAGTATTTATTATCCTTGGACCATTTCGATTCTGATATGTCTAAAATATGTTCAGAAAAACGATCTGGTAAATAAATTACATTATAAGATAGGGGTCCTCATTTTAAAAACGCAAGTTTGAGTCTACACGGCACACTCCTTATGTACTAAAAAAAAATTGGTCTTTGAGTGTGTTTAAAAATGTCAAAAACCAGAATCTGAATGATTTCATCGTTATAATGGGGGAAAACGGAGCATATGACGGTCGTTGAATCACCCTGTACATGTCGTATACTTATCTCCAATGAACCGTCGGAGCTCCGTTTCGAAATTAATCACTATATATAGCAGTTGCGGTACGTTACGTCATCTAATTGAAGTATTGTGAACCTGCGCGGAGAACCGGACGTTTTATATATTATTATTTCCCGCAAGAGTTGCGTGAGAAATCGTAGCAGCTGCGCGACCGAAAAAGATTGACGCCCGAATTCTCGTTAATCTGGCAACAGGGATGATTTACACGAGTCGCCGACTTTCCGCGGAATGAAAACCCCCCGCCGTCACCTCCCCCGACACCGCCGACATCTTACCCTCCGGTGACTTGGCTGCCTCCACCGTCTCCGCCACCAACTCCAACGCAACCTGCGCTGCGTCATTTCCCGGTTTTCTCCACGGCCAAGGATGAAAAATCACGTTTTGATCCCGCGAGCTAGGGGGATTTGAGACCACACGCAGACGTTTCCTCTCTCCATCTCTCTCCGGGGAGATATAGCAGGTCATATTTCAAAATTAGAAAATCTAAGTAGACAACTAAAACAATTAGAAGAACCTATCTCAGAATCAATGTAATTAAAAAAATTTTGATGATATTACCTTATAGCTATAGGCACTTATACAGTGCGTAGGACTCAATGAATAGTGCAAATAGAACGCTAGAACAGTTAACCACTCGATTGATGGTGGAAGAAACACGACAAGTGCAAGGACAGGAGGTCTGTGACGATGGTGCTGAAAGTAGTGTTTTGACTGCAAACAAAAGCAAGTATAATAAAAGTCAAAAATACGTGGGCAAAAATGATAATTCAAAACCAGGAAAATGCAATCCCTGTAAAAACCAGGACACTGGAAAAGGGACTGCAGGATATTTAAAAAGGAACAAGAGGAAAATAAATCCACTTCCGGTTTGACGCTTATTGGTGTACAAAGAAAAATTGAAGAAATTGATGACTCAGATAAATGGTATGTGAACTCAAGTGCGAGCAACTACATGAAAAATCGAAAAGAGTGGTTCGTCGATTATAAATATTTTGATGTGCATTCGCTGTGTACGTATTGGAGATGTCGGTGTTCGTGAGAATAAATTGTTTACAATGCTAATCAAAACAGATATTTCACAGGAAATTGGACACTGTGCTAACGTTGCAGTTAAGAAATTAACATTAGAACACTGGCACAAAATACTATGTCATCAGAATGTCAAAATGTTTGTGAGTATTTAAAACACAATGAAAACAATTTACAGATATACAAGGACAGTTATTCTGTGAACCATGCATATATGGCAAACAGCATAAGGAGACGTTCACTCAGAGCAAAAAAATAACTACTGAACCAGGGCAAATAATACACAGCGACGTATGTGAACCCATGGAAGAGAATTTATTATGAGGTAAAAGATATTTTATTTATTTGAAAACTTTGTGAAAACCTTATTGTGAGTACCTACACAAATAAACTTATTAAATTATGGTATCTATCACGTTTTCGAAGAAATAATTTCAAAAAAATGTTTACACATGACAAGTATTTATTAATTGTGCAGTACATATACAATACTTTAAACTTAATACACATAAAATATTTTACATTTTATAATATTTTACAAGGGTGACAATTACATAATTTTAAAAAGGTTACAATTTTATAATTTTACAAGGATTACAATTTTATAAAGGTGCAATGAATATTTTATTTTCTAAATAATTGTTATGTAAAATATTCGTTGTATCTTTATAAAATTGTAACGCAATGTATATTTCTAAAGTTATTATACAGGTCTTACATGCGTGGTACTGCACCGAAGCCAGATCGGTACAGCGGAGGGGGAGGATAACAATACCCCGAAGGGGCCACGTAACGCGAAAGTTGCGGCCGGAAGTTCGTTTCGTACCACGCTGGTCCCACGAAACGTATTGTCGGCGGGGGTGGAGGACACCCGAAACCCACGAACGCGACGGTCCCCAGAAACGGTGGCTGTGGCCGCCATGGCACGTAAGTTGCCGGGCCCACGTACACTCTCGGCGGTGGCGGCGACGGTGTAATGCCGAAGCATATTGCCTAGGCGTTTCCCAGACTGGACGTCGTACACACAGTTGGAGTGGAGGCAGGGGTGTGAAGCCGAAGCAAACTGGTTTCTAGGTGGAAAGGTGGACCAGGAGGTGTTGGATTGCCGCGTTTTTACAGAACGTTTCAAATTCCTTTCCCGTGAAACATTTCGTGCCGTCCGATGTAATGGATTTTGAGATTACAAACCTCGCAATTAGTTCTTGAAGTTTAGAAATTACTATACCTGCAATAACACCGTTCACCTCGAATACCACCAACCATTTTGAGGTTGCGTTAATTACTACCAGATAAACCTTATTTTTAAATGGGCTCAAGAAATCTAAGTGTAACCTAGTCCAAGGGTGTTCTGGTCACTTCCAGGGCATAAGCAGGGCTTTCGGAGGTAATGACCTAACTTGTACGCAGTTTTGACAGTTCCGCGCGATGTTTTCGATATCTGAATCGAGCATGGGTCTCCAAAAATAAGAACGCGCTAATGCTTTCATAAGATTAACGACCGAGTGTGTGGAATGTAATTCTTTTAAGAGTGCTGTTCTGTATTTATCGGGGATAATTACTCTATAACCCCATATTAGGTAATCTTGTTCCGTGGTTAACTCGTTTCTACGCAGGTAGTACGGTTTTAATGAATCGACCATGTTAGCGTCAACGGGTTAATCGCTCTAATTACGCGCCATAAAGTATTGTCCACGCGTAACTGCGTTTTTATTTTCGTCCAATTAATTATGAATGGGCAATCATAAATATAGTTTACACAATTTAAGTCGGATGACGATTAGCCGAATTACCTATTCTTATTCACGATAAAAAATCCGCAGCGTTTTCTCCGGATTTAACGAAAACAATATCGAAATCAAAAGTGGACAATACGTATGCCAACCTTTGGAGTTGGTTAGCTGCGTATATCGGTATACCTTTTTTTTCCGAATATGTGATAATATAGCGGTTTGTGGTATGTTGCGAACGTGAATTTACGTGCGTATAAATAATCATACAATTTTTGTATGCCGAAAATTATGACTAAACCTTCTTTCTCGATTTGCGGGTATTTGCACTCCGTCTTCGATAACACCCGTGACGCGTAAGCTATTATGGTTTCTCGATCTTATCGGCGTAAACTTGTGTTAATACCGCTCCGTCAGCAAATGCAGACGCGTCCACACTTAATTTAAATGGCATCTTTGGATTATAATGATCTAGAATAGGTGTAGAGGACAACATTTTTTTTATATTTTGGAACGCATTTTCTATCTCTCTTGTCCAGTCCCCCTGGGAATTTCCTTTGAGTAGATTGTATAATGGCTTAAGTACTAATGCTGCATTTTTAATGAATTTTGCATAATAAGTTACTGACCCCAGACAACTTTTTAATTCGGACTTATTTTGGGGAGACGGGGCTGCTTTTATATGCTTATCCAATGTGTGTAATCCCTTCCCGTCAATTTTATGACCCAGATATTCTACCGATGACTGTAGAAAACCACACTTTTCCTTTTTTACCTTTAAACCTGCTACGTTTAACGCCCCTAAAAGTTTATCTAGTCGTAAGTTGTGTTCGCGTACTGTTTTGCCTGAAACAATGAAAATTTCAACCCCTTCTAGTCGCGAGGTTTGCTTTCTATTGCCTTTTGAAATTCCCCTGCCGATGACTTGAACCCGAAAGGAATGCGAGTGTACCTGAACAACCCTTTAATTGTATTTATCGTTGTAAACAATTATGAATCGCTATCTAGGACTAATTTTTGGTACGCATCTTTTAAGTCGATTTTTGAAAAATAGTTGGCTCCTGCGATCTTAGCGCACAGATGTTTTATTTTGGGCAATCGGTACCGACTAAAACCCGGTTTATTGTAGTTTTGTAATCCCCACACAGCCTTACCGATCCATCGTTTTTTTTTTTTAAATTAGTAACACCGGTGTCGCCCATTCGCTATGATCCACGGGGACTAACAATCGGTTCTTCACTAATCGCTATATTTAAAAGTGCTATAGAAACTGGGCGGTGTTTGCAAAACTTCGGGGTCGTATCTTGTTTCACTCTCAAAGATACCCTATACGAGTTAAAAGTGCCTAGACCGTCTTTAAATATGTCTTTGTACCTGCTAAGCTTTGGGTCGATAAGGTTACTCTCAACCGTAAAATTACATAAGATAAATTTTTTATACCTAAAAAAGCCAAGGCATTTCTACCGAGTAGAGAAGGACTGCCACTAGGTACAATGTACACCCATATCTGTGGGACCTCATTATCATGCGTAACTGATAGCTTATGGTCTTACCCACAGGAGTAATCTTATTACCTACGTAGTCCGATAACGCAATGTCGTTCTTTTCTATAACTTTTGTTCGAAAGTAGGAATTATAAGTCTTCTCCGATATAATGCTTTATAATGAACTCGTGTCTATCTCAAAAGTAATCGGAATACCTTCGATATCTAACGTTATTTTGAACGGTTCCACTTTTAATTCATGATTGGAAATTACGCTCATAGAAAAAAAGAATCGGTTAAATAAAAAAATTAAAATAATAAAAAAATCCATAATAAATAAAAAATCTAAATTTAAATAAAAAGTCTAGTTTAAATTTTCATACAAATCTAACTTAAGTAGTAAGGCCTACTTTAATAAAAAAATATAAATTTATTAAAAAAATATGATGTGAATAAAAAAAATCTTAATTTAAATAAAAAGCAGTTTAAAATATGTATATAGGGTGATCCATTTAAGCGGGTACACTAATTATTTCCAAAAGTATTAACATTTTTTGAATTTTTTTTTTTAAACTTTTAGTTTTAAGCTTTTCTAAAACTGTATAATATTTAATTTTTTTCACCCTTATATTTATTCGTGAAACCACCATCAACTTTTGATTTTCAAATGGTAACATATAGTAAAAAGATCATGAATTAATAAAACCATTTTTTTATGAATTTATGCGTTAACATTTTTATTTTTTGTTAATTGGTTTGCGAGATACAGCTCCCCAAAGTATTGGTGGTTGAAGGAGGTATTACAGTCGGTACCGCTGAAAAATTTTCATTTGTAAAGCACAGAAGCTATAACTGATAAATTCGATACTGTTCGACCTAACTACCTAAGATACCTAACATTAAACATATTGATAATTGTTGTACTTTGAACCTAATTAATTGAATGTCCTATTAGTGCTATTACACCTATATACTAATTTGACCATTAAAGCTAAGTTTTGTTGACCTTGGCTGTCGCACCAGATCCCTTCCATATTACCATAGAACAATAATAATCATATTATTATTACCGATATTTGGCGATACCTTTATCATTATTTATAATTATCTATGACCACGGTCTTATAAGATAATAGAATTGATTAAAATATTAATTAATGATAATAATAAAGAAAAATCAATCAGTTATTATAAACTGATACTAAACTTTAAAACTCTTAAAGTAAAATACTAAAATGTTAATTGTAAGCCATGTGGCCATGCAGCGTAGCACTACTACTTAAATAGTTAAATATTGAATGTAGGTATAATGTAATTAATAATTTAACTAATTAGTGTATGTTTTAAACCGTTAAAAGTATATCGACAGTTTAAATTTCTTTAATAGCATAACATACCTAACAAAATAGTTGTTGAATCATTAAGTTTGTCAAAAATATTTCATTGAACTTAAAATTACATTATACCCAAGTCTAATTTGTGATATATTTATGTATTTTATTTGATATTTCAATCAAAAATATATGTATTTAAGTTTATATTATTAAGTGTGGTGTAAATTTGATAATACCTACCACTTGGAAAGCACAACATTTGTACCTACATTAAGTTTATTGGTAAGTTTTCTTAAAATGTATAAGTAGAAAAATAAATTGTTATGATTAATACATTAATTTGTACATACATTACTATACATTATTATGACGCATTAACAGTTTTTATTTAAATTTTATTTTCAGTTAAATCAGTTTTGTTCATTCAGTTACACCACCAATAAATGTTATTCAAAGTTTAATAACACAAAAGTTGTTTTACTCTTAAAATTATTGGCCGACACCAATATACCATAGCACAAACCTAATACAACTTCATATATTATTAATTTACTTATTACCATCTACTTGGACACAAAAGATGGCTGCCTATCTACATATACATACCTAAAAATATAATGTTCTCTGATCAGAAGTACTTATTAGTTGCATGTATTCAAATTTTACATTTGGCATAGTTATTATTAAGAACTAAGTTTATCTGTATTTACTACTAATATACTTGACCAAATGATTTGAAGATTGATATTGAAATCACATAATTTTCTATCTCCCATTATATTTTCCAAACGAGAACAATGACAAATAAAATTGTTGTTTCCCATATACTATTTTAATAGTTGAAGAGACTACAAAATGAATTAAGTATGTAAACATATTTTTTTACCATCAAATTATTAGGTTACATTTATCCTTTTTTAATTTATTAGATAGTAAATACTCAACTACTCAAGTTAATTTCAAAGAAGATAAAAAATCAAATCTGCCTTCCAGAAGAAACCTAATCCCAATAATATAGTAAACTAAAAATATGTTAAATGAAAATAGTACATGCTATTGTTTTTTTTTAAATTTTAACAAATATTATACAATTAAGCTAATTTAGCTAACAACATCAATCAGTCATTGATACTTAAATGGGTGGTAAAATGTATGTTTCTTTATTAATTAAAAAAAAAACCATAAATTACTCATCTTCATTATTATACATGGTATTATTAAATATCATATTTAAATAACTACTTTATTATAATATTAGGTAGGTATGTCTTAATCCTAATATTTATGTATCATAAAAATATTTGTATTTAAAATTATATTGTATTAGTGTTTTGCAACTGAATAGTTCCTTCTGTTTGGTTGGTGTTGTTAGCTATTTATTATCACCTACGAAATCTAAGTTAAAATATTATTAGTCCCATTATTAAATTTTACTATATTTTTTTAAGTTAGGGGTTAAGTTGAGTTTGTTTCAATTTTTTGAATACATGTTATGAACTTAACTCATATTTTGCATTACTGCATAACGAATATTTTGATCTAACTGTATCATTTAATTTGGAATAGATTTATCATAGTCCTGGACTTTTAAATTATGGTAAAATTTTTGAAGGGTGTTTATCCAGCAGGTGCTCTATCAAATTTTATAAATTTTTGGCAACAGTTACCTGTGCATTCCTTTGTAGTAGTAGTAAAGTCGATCAAGTGCGCTTCTATATTCTATACTCCTTTATTTACCTATTAATTATAATAGTTATTACTTATTACATACTTCTCAATTTAATCCGAAAACTATAATGTATAACTATTATGATAATGTAGGTACACTTGATTTTGATAATAATAGAAATATAATTTTCATATAGAAGCACTAATCAATGACGGTAAACTGTATTATTTAATGAATTCTTATTTGATTTAATAATCCTAAATAAAAAAATATCTTAATAATTAATGGTGAAATATATTTTATACCTAATAGTACATATAATATACTTAATAGTGCTAACAATGTACATATTATTATAGGTACCTAAATCTTGTGGTGGATCACTTCTAGTAAATTGGTAGATCACCCGCTATACAAATGCCCTTTATAGTGGTTCATAATAATAGTAATACAAAATGGGGTTATTTCAGTCATGACATATTGAAATAGCTAAGTTGTTTTTTACATATTACCTTATTGTTTTTAACAATATTCATAATTATTGTGTTGTTAATATACAACATAATATTATATAAATTTAAATTTGAAATATTTAAATATTCATAGTCTTTCACTATTAAATAGTTTTAAATTATTTAAGTGGTTCATAATATTATAAATATAAAATGGGGTAATATGTGGAATTTTCAATTTTGAATTAAATAATACAGGTAAGTGAAAAAAAGTTGTACAATTAGTATACATTTAAAATTACAATATGCTAGATGTGTACTTATAGGTTAGGCACTATATGTACATTTAAAATTATGATTATTAACTTGCTACAATTAACTCAAAACTAATGTGTAATAGTTTTTAATGGTAATAAAAAAAAAATTAATTAACCTATTAAAAGGTAAATCATAAAAACAAGACCTATATCAGTTTTTTTATTTTATATATAGTTATAGTAAAATTTTAAATTAATATTGTATTGAAAAAATAAAGTCAATAAAACATTGTTAAATTGTGAAAATAAAATTTTTAATATGGCTCTAATCACCTCATTTTATATAGATTTAGTTACATTTTTAAACTTTTATCAGTTGTATCATAGGATTGTGCTGATTATGCTTTAATTTAAATAAATAATAAGGTATATAAAACAATTTCTTAGGTAGCTTTGTAAGCTCCTCTGAAATGATTTTACGAATTGGGTAATGAGCCTCATCAATGTAACCATCTGAAATTAATGTCAGCATACACATGTATTATAATTGTGTGACTAAAAAAAATTGTATCATTTACTATGTAATTATTTATTAGTCGCTTACTATGTTTTAAAGCTATTAAGTATATTTGTATATATTAATATATCGTTTAAACCACAAAATTAATTTAAAAATTATTGTGTTCAAATTTTGTAGTAGACAGTATTATAAGACATCAAACTCAATAATTTATTTTTATAAGATATTGGTGTTTATTATATCTGGTATATTTGTTTAGTATTTATATGTATGTATACTGTATTGTAAACTTTAAAGTGTACCATATCTATTGATTTTTATTATACTATATTTTTTTGTAATTGATTTTTTTTTGACAATGTATATGTACCTATGTAATTTAAAAAATAGGTATACATTCTAAAGATATATTAAAATTTTATAATAGTGGGTTATAGTTTATTTAAAACAAAATTGTGAATAATTGTAATAACTAGTTGTTCATATTATTCAAGTTTAGTCTTATTATTATAAGTTATCTAACATTCTAACCAATCTTATAATTATAATACCTATGAAAACACTTACCAATATATCTACATACTTAGTGTATACTAAAGAGTAATAAGTAATGTTTATACCATATACTTAAAGTAAATAATCATAAATCAACTAACAAACATAAAAGAATTAAAAAATAAAATTACATTTTCAAATACATCAAATATTTCAGTTTTCAAATGAATAAACCTAGAGATCCTATTCTTACATAGGTTTCTCCATGAGTAACTAACTACTTAGTTATTCATGGGTTTCTCCAACCTCACCAGTCCATCATCATAGATTCATAGGCCATAGCATGATGAAACAGTTACGAGTTACCATTATACCAATCATGTGAAATTAAAGTATCATAGACCACGATTTAAGATAGCACTATCTTAAATCGTGCATAGACCATAATAAATTATCAGTTGTCACCAAAAAAACAAAGAGAGAAATAAGTATATAATGATATATTTACAACCTAGTCTATGGGTAAACCTCACTTGATAGTATACCTATTTATTTAGTCATGATAAAAACAGAACAACAAAAATATAATTCATAATTCACCTTTACACTGATCAAAACTAGTACGAAACCAATTGAATAAAAACCGAGAAAATCGCTCTGCCGTGTTATAGATGTCGAGTACAAATCGTTATTAAATAGGTGAATGGGGTGAATTATTATGTGATGAGTAATTGAATACGAAAAACGATTTCGTACGCTCTGTCAGACTATGTTTGAATATTTCTTAGGATATTTCATTATACCCACCCTATATTGTTAATATTATTATTGAAATTTATTTTTCTATTTTTTTTTATTTATTTCTGTTTTGTTCCAAGTTATTCGTGTCATAAGCTATGGCCGTGACATGCATAATTGACATATTATTATGTATAAGTTTTTATTATTTTATTTTTTGTTATTTTTAAGTCATCGACTGTATGGTTATTAGTCGGATTTTACTCTGTGATAGTAAGTTGTGGCACTGTATTTAAAGGTGTATATTTCTAAGAAACAAACATCAATAAAAAAAATAATCAAGAAACTCAACATAAATTTATTTTGTCAACTCGACTAAAAAATAAAAATAACTATAAACCATTTTATTATAATTTACTCTATTATTATTTATTATTATTATTACATTATAGAATATACAATTAAAAAATAATCTGATATGAACATATTTTAAAATTTATGATTGCCTCTAATTATCATGATATCCTCTAAAAGACTTGAAGATAATGAAGATCTTAAATCACTGCAGATAAATTTTAGACCAGAAAATGTTCTTTCTACTGTTACCTATAAAAATAAAAAATTGTAAATTCAAAATATAATATTTGAACAATAAATAAACAATTTACATTACCTACATACAATATTGTATATTATAATAATTATATACTTATATTTAGAGCGCGGATTTATATGCATTAAAAACCAACCAAATATGCACTAAAAAATCCTAAATATGCATAAATATATGCACTAAAATGTTAAAATATGCACAAAAAATAAAAATATGCATAATAAAATTAGCAAAAAATTATCGAACCCTACTATAAATATTTATCTACTTATTTTTGTAGGTATATAGTTTTAATTCATAAGAAAAAAATAGGAATCAATTTATATCAACAATGTATTCTAAAATAAATTTTAGTCTTTAAAATCTTTATCTTATTATGTATTTTATTACCCCGATTATTGATCTAAGGTCATATTTGGGGAAACCGTTTATACCTACAACTATACCTATTCATTTATTTTGATATTAATCGAAACTATAAAAATATGATATTTTTTTCTTATATTATAATACTATATATTTTTAAAATATCTAAAAAAACATCGAAATATGCACTAAAAGATGAAATATGCTATTAAAATTGTAAAATAAGCCCTTAAAATAGAAAAATGTCAAAATATGCAAAAATATGCGATAAAAAGTTTCATTTTTTAAATCGTCATGTCATGAAACAAATTATGTGCTCACTTAGCATATCATACGATCAACCAGAATAAATATGCAAATGCATACAAATCCGCGCTCTACTTATATTCTATGCAATTGTAAAAATAAATAATTATGCATTTTATTTAATTAAAAAAATTAAATCAAACTCAATGTATACAAATATAAAAAATGTTTTATGAGTAGAACAATTTGTATAAAACATGATGTTTGTAAATTATTTTATTTAAATCATTAAACAATTTTGATATCAAGTAAATTCTTCAAGTAAAGTACTAAAATGCTAAGATGAAATTATAATTATTTATTACCTGTGTACATGGTACTGCCATGGTGTTTTGAGCTAAAAGAAATAATTCAGGTTTATTGTTTTTATTATCCAACCAATATGTTCGGATATCTCGTTTATGATGTATTCTAGGGACATTATCAAATTCCTCGAACAAAATTCTAATAGAATGTTGTTCTGGAGTAGGGATTAATAAGTTTGTCCTACTCTGTGCTAATATAAAATTTTCAAGGGGGTCATCTATACGTGTGTGAATTTAGCCCCACCATGTTATGATAATAACACCGAAGTTATACCAACATTTTGCAACTAATTTGCAACTTTAGGCAACCGATATAAAAAAATTCGCAACCTTATATTTTTGCTTTAATCGCCAAACCAAAATTGGTGGGGCCCATTTCACGCAGCCCCACCACATCGCCCTATCGACCTCGAATCTTTTTCATAATTTAGCAACTAATTTGCGACTTTAGGCAACCTTAGTGAAAAAATTTGCAACTTCATGGTTACGCCGGAATCAAATTTCTAAGTTGGTGGGGCCAAATTCACGCAGCCCCACCACATCGTCCTACCTTTTTTATTATTTAGCAACTAATTTGCAACTTTAGGCAACCTTCGTGAAAAAGTTTGCAACTTCGTGGTTATACCGGAATTGAATTCCTAAGTTTGAAGTTCGTAAATTTGACAACCCCATTTTCTAAAATTTGGCTTTTTATTTCTATTATGATTTGTCTTATTAACATTACATTTTTTTATTCAATTTATACTTTTTATTAAATTAGGATTTTTTAAACTACTTGTTTTTTTTATTAAATATCAATTTTTTAACGATTTATTTTTATTTATATTTTATTTACTCAACTATGATATCTTTTTATTTAAGTTACATTTTTTATTAAATTTATATTTTTCGATTCCGAAAATTATCGGAATTCGATTCCGGCATAACCACGAGGTTGCAAATTTTTTCACAAAGGTTGCTTAAAGTTGCAAATTAGTTGCTAAATTATAAAAAAGATTCGAGGTCAATAGGACGATGTGGTGGGGCTGCGTGAAATTAGCCCCGCCGATTTTGGTTTGGCGATTAAGGCAAAAATATAAGGTTGCAAATTTTTTTATATCGGTTGCCTAAAGTTGCAAATTAGTTGCAAAATGTTGGTATAACTTCGGTGTTATTATCATAAAATGGTGGGGCCAAATTCATGCACGTGTCATCTATCTGATCACATCCAGTTTCACTTGTTTCGGTATTTAATGTAGTAGATTCGCTATTTTCATCTGTATCCATTAATTGTGGAACAATCACTTGAGTTTGGTGTATATTCCATGTCTTAACTAAATGGTCTTTTGCAAGACACTTTTCATCCTCTGATAAGGTACTTTGAAAACGAGGATCTAAAAACGCCGCTAAAATAATTGAAACCAAAATATTTTTAAGTTTTAGTACTTTTTAACTATTAGTTATTAAGAATCAACATATTTTAAATATTAGATAAAAGATGATAAAAGTCATACCTGCAGCAAAAATAGGATTTTGAAACAGTAACTTTCCTCTTCTCTCCATAGCACTTTTTACTGACTGAGACAAATTTGTCTGGATTTTATCTAATTTTGCCACGATGTTCCACCAACATGAATAAAAATCACCCATAGTTATGTCACTTTTTTGAAGCTGAATAATACCAATTTTGGTGGGTTCAAGTGAAGTGACCTATAAATAATAATATTTATTTACTTTAGTATTGTGAATAATTAATTTAATTAAATATAAGAAATAAGGTAAAAAATCTCAGAATTATATAATATCAACTTTTTTACAATAAGAGTAAACACAAACCATAGAATCAATTTTGTCCCAATCATCATTAGATAATTTCAAATCTGGCATGGTTTCCTCAAGTTCTTTACAAAATGATTTTGTGTCCAAAAGCCTCTTCAACATGTCAAAAGTTGCTAACCTACGCGTTTCAATATCAATAATGGCTTGTTTTTCATTTCTGATTTTTAACAGACCAGCATATTTGGGAGTTTTTAATTTTTTGACAACCTGTTTTATTTACAAATTAAATGTTTTAGTTTTTAAATAAATGTATTATATTTATTTACAATTATTTAAATATTAATCACCACAATGATTAAAATTATATTTATTATTTAATTTATAATTCATTACAAGCTTAAGATTTTATACTTTTATTGATCTTACTTTTCTCGCCCGAGTAATTACATTTCTAATAGACTGAATTTTAAGGTCTTCATCAACAGCCAGGTTTAATGTATGCACTGCGCACCTGACTTTTAAGGTTAGGGGTATTGGATTAATAGCATCAACAACTTCATTTTCAAAAATTTCAGGCTCATTTTCAACATCTGTAATTTAATTTATGTTATAATAACTTTTAATTTTTAAATATTTAATACTAAGTACAAACATATTCATATTGGTCAATGACCCGTATACACATATAAGTAACTTTTAAAACAATTCAATATCTACCAATTTGAGTATTTTCGTTGTCATCCACATTATCATTTATTGCAATAATATCACTCATTTTTATCATACTAGAAGTATTGTCACTGGTTATAGAAAAAAATTGGTTTTTAGTTAAACCATATTTTTGAAGAACATCAAGTACCTAATTAATGATGTTTAAACAAAATATTAGATATATTTTTAACTTTTTAAGTATTGTATTTTAATTTTTTTATGCTATAAAATGTATAACTAAGAAGTTGCAGAGTGAAAGTTCTTACCATTGTCTTCAAATTTTCTGATGTATGACCTCCTCCCAATACTTCACCAATAGATAACGTTTTAATTTTTAAATCCATTGTATCGCCGAACATATTTGCACATTAATACCGAGAAATTACCTATTATGATGTGTATAACCATCAATTTTTAAAGACACCATACGATTTTTCATATCATTTGAAATTTCTTCACATACATTAGAAGCCGTCGTTGTTATATGTTCCCTTACATTTTGAGAATTAATAGATATACCTATAACATATAATTATAATTATATATTTTTTTAATAAATTGATTAGTAGTACCTATAAATTATAATATATAACTTTTAAATAGGTAGTTACACATAATTGTAAATATACCTATGTATGGTAAGTATTACCTGTCCCAAACGCTTCAAGGATAGGATTTAGAATTTTTTTAAATCCTGAATCCTGTATCAAACTAAAGGGTCTCCTATTAACTGTCACTAACTCAACACAAGCGTCAAGCAATTTCTGTTGGTTCATGTCTATTCGAATAGATTTCTTCTGAACGTTGATAAATTGTAACATTAATGACTGTTCATTTTTTCTCTTTAAAAATAAAAAGTTATTATTGTTAGATACCTACATATTTACTGAAAAAGTAAACACAAGTTATTAAAAAGAACAAATATTAATAGGATGATTTTATTATTTCTCTCTGGATCTCTAGTCAATTATATTAATAAATCATAATTAATAAATTTATTATTTACTATATTTAATATTTATATACTTTATTAGTTATTACTTATTACTTACCATAGCTTTATCATGTAACTGGACATTTTCAGTACGAGCACCAGATTTGGACAACTTGGCCTCAGTTAAATCTTTTTACTTATTTTTGTGAAGGGCAAAAAAATGAAAAGTATGATAGTTGTATGATGTATGATAGTTGTGTGATGTATGATAGTTAATAAACAAGCAAACCTAAATTGAAGATTTAAATATCAACATTTTCAGAAATGTCAAGAGATCAAATGACGAATGGGAATACCACAACGACCTTGCAAAAAAAAAATATTAAAAATAACCAACCCCAAAAAGATCACCATCGAACCACAAATAGTAGTATACACCAAAGAAAATTAATTTATTGATACACGTAAATCGATATTTGTATATTATAATACCTATATTAAGTAAGCTACATGTTATTTTAATAACAATTTATAAGTAAAGAAATTTTTAATATATTTAACTTTGATTTTGAATGTATAAAATTAGAATAGACTTAATTAAATTTAGCAGTTGATGAAAGCATTTCCTAAACATAAAATAAAACCTTATTGGTTTATAATTGTTTTACTAAAAACATATAATTTATACCTGTATGATAAATAATACTGTTACTGATGATAAAAATCCATTTGCAAGATATTGAAATATTTCCCGAGTTTATCGGACAAAGTCGGGTTGCAGGCAAAAGAACTTGTAAAACTCGCCAAAAAAAAAATGCTGATTTGCAAATTCTAAAAATGGATTTGCAATTATTTGCAATTAATTTATATATACATACGAAAGGAACATGAATGATTATGATGATTTTTGATGATGATGATGGTGATCATTATGACTGGAGCTTTCCCCAGCACGAGTCCGCGCTCTTGTGTGTTTCGCGCAGCACAAAAGGCGCCTCCTTCAAACGCAATAACATAAATCGACCGTTTGACCTTTTTACGAAAACGCCCCTGACGCGCGTCTCCGACACGATTGAAATAAAAGTTATGAACCCAAAACAGTGTATTGTAGGTGTATATAGGTGTGTGTGTGTTTGTGTGCCCGAACGGTTGCTGCAATAATATTATGTTTACGTAACTCGGCGAACGTCAACGTCAATCTATGTCGACGGAGCTCCCACAGAAACACATTTTGCGAGCCACGTTGATCAGGCACTTAACCACAAAACGCTTGGACCGCTTCCAAGCAGATTTTCGGCGCGGTGGCGTGGCTGTCTTCGGGGTTGTTACTATCGTCACATTGTCGCTGTGGAAGTCGCTGGCCAGCGGTTCCCCAGGAGCGTCCTGCACCATTTCCAGCGGCTCCATCCTCTGTGACCGCGGACTTGGCAACGCCCTGCGGCCAGTGGCCAACGGCAACTCGTGCCGGCCATAGGCGCTCGAAAACACAGCCGGAACCACAGCGGCCGTAACTGGAAGCAAATCGAACGCCACAGTTAGTGACTCGAAAGTCACTGAAATCTGGACGCTTTGAAAGTCCACGGCCAGCAATTGCCGCAGAGCGAGCTCTGTGCGCCGGTCGTAGGCCAACACGGGCGGGCACGCGCCGTTGTCCACCAATTCCAGGGACGAAATCCTCTGCGACCGCAGACTGGCCAGGGGCCACTCGAACCGGCCATAAACGCTCGCAACAGGTGTGGACCGCGCCGGAATGACGGCGGCCGTCACTGGGAGCAAATCGAACGCCACAGTTAGTGACTCGAAAGTCACTGAAATCTGGACGCTTTGAAAGTCCACGGCCAGCAATTGCCGCAGAGCGAACTCTGTGCGCCGGTCGTAGGCCAACACGGGCGGGCACGCGCCGTTGTCCACCAATTCCAGGGACGAAATCCTCCGCGACCGCATACTGGCCAGGGGCCACTCGAACCGGCCATAAACGCTCGCAACAGGTGTGGACCGCGCCGGAATGACAGCGGCCGTCACTGGAAGCAAGTCGGATGTCCCAGGCAGTGGATCTAAAGTTACCGAAAGCGGTTCGGACAGCTCGCTGGACATGCGGCCGGATACATCTGACCACCATGAAGATACGACCACCGGGGGCACTAACATATTGTCAGAGCGTCGTCTCTCTCGACGGCGCGTAATAATATCTCGGTCTTGCATTTCATTTAAGTCAATTTTCGGTTCAGTATGAGATACCGGAAGCGAGTCCGAT
This sequence comes from Sitobion miscanthi, assembly GCA_008086715.1. Classification (NCBI taxonomy): domain Eukaryota; kingdom Metazoa; phylum Arthropoda; class Insecta; order Hemiptera; family Aphididae; genus Sitobion; species Sitobion miscanthi. Next base: position 26,151,063 of record CM017805.1, on the reverse strand, counting down.
GTCTCTAAATCATGGTCAGCTGTCGATTGAAGCTGGCAAGACCTCACCGCATTCTTTTCTGGCCGTGACGTTGCCGAGTTACTCTGCGTAGGCAGCTCGCTGGACATGCGGCCGGATACATCTGACCACCACGAAGATACGACCACCGGGGGCACTAACATATTGTCAGAGCGTCGTCTCTCTCGACGGCGCGTAATAATATCTCGGTCTTGCATTTCATTCAAATCCATTTTCAGTAGATATGATATTGTGTTGCAAAAATTCAAAATATTCTATTTTCAAGATTCTAATATTGTATAATAACTGTACTCGTTAATGTTTACAAATATCATGACAGTCGTTACTATGGTTGCCGACGGTTTTTCGACCGCTTTATTGATTTGCAGCATTTTCGTAATAATGATATTGTTGTTATTTTAATTAAACGACAAACTAAATTACTATTCTCTAAAATAATACAGTGATATCTCGAGACCTCGAATAGGTTGGGGATAAAAAAAATTAAAGTCATTGAAAAAATTGTATTTACATACCTTCGATTTATCGAAAATCCGTCTTATGTTTATAGTTGTTCGAGTTATTGAGGTAATAGCTGGGCACAACGAGTTAAAAAGTCAAGGTTAATAGTTACTTTTGACTGAGTTACATGACGACTTATTACTATTTTTTAAATGACTTCTTACTTGGCAAGTTAATATCATAATATCCCTATGTATTTACAATTGTTACAAACCAGTTAAATGTTTGATGTGAAATATCTAATGCGGTGGGCGAAACCAACTGAGACCTTCGGCACGAGGATATTAATATATTACGATAGTTAGTTTCACTCAGGTACCTATGTATTGAAATTTATGTATACATTTATGATACGTTTTATAAATTTATTATTTATTATAAGATTTACTATACTTAGGACTATAAATTTAGGGCTCGGGCCTCGCCTTAGATTATTTTTCCGTATTATATGTATATTAAAATTAAAAAACGTAACTAGAATAAAAAATCATAGTTGAGTAAATAAAATATAATCGTTTAATAAAATTAATATCTAATAATTAATTAATAATATTGGTTATTTTACTTTTTATAATAAATTAATTCTGGTATCGAAACTTTAAACGCTTTTATAGCTAACTGTATACGTTGGTATGTACAAATTCTACTAATATGATCAAATACATTCAAATACACTTCACTTAAAGCAAAATATATGCGAAATGTCGGGAAAATACATACAATCTCCCGACTCCGCGTAGAGGGGAATCCGCCTAACCATCAGTACGAAAGGCGTCGACAGCGCTCCCAATGTTAATCTGTCTTCTCAATAGATATCTGTGAACGGGGCCGGATGCCGCGTTATCACCGCCACCTTATCAATTTTAACGATTTCGTAAATTTCGTCAACATTTTGCCATCTTGCCAGGTTCCCCCCGTTTTCGACGGTTTTTCGGCCCCGTTCGCTCCTTATTCACGTTCCCTATAACGTTTTATGGATTTCGTGTCCGGTTTTCGTTCGCGTCGCGTCCGCGGCGATAGAAATAACGGCCGCAAAGAGCGCCGCTGGCCGGTCGTCCGTCCCACGCGTTTCTCGCCGTTTTCGTTTTTTCTCGATCGATTTCGCGTTTTTGCGCCCCGCTCGGTCTCTATTCAGTCGGCCGATGTCATTTCCGATACGCGAGTGTACGGTTTTCGCTCGAAATCGGTTCGTTCGCTCCGATATCACGTCCGTGCCGACGGAGGCTGCGACCGACGGCTGACGTAGCGATCGCTTTTCTCCGTCGTTCTGGTTCCGTTTCGTCTCTCCCGTCGCCGTTCGTACTCTATTCGTTTGTGAATAATACAATATAGAATGCAATATACAATATAGATTTTAATAATTTATAATAAGGCGACTTTTTACATGCTCTTCACACAATGGTCAAACACTGTGTGATATGTCACAACGTTGACGCTGTTCCGGAAGTTTCAGTGCACACGTAATCGCATTCTATTAATACATTAAATATTCCATATATATTAATACTATACTGATGTATTATATTCCTTAGCTTCCCGGCGGACGCTGTACGTCAACGTTTGTGGGTGCAATTTGCCGAGAACCTGGGGATTCATGTCAATCGAATCTCCAAGCTATTCAAGGCACTTCATTCCTGGCGTAGACTTCTTACAAGGAGGCATTTGTTGTCGTCTGACCAGAACAGTCAATAGTGAATTAATTTTATGAAATATAATTTTAGTTTTAAATTTTAATTGAGCAGTACATCTCCACAGCCACCTACAGCGGAAATGAGTACCTATTGTTATATTTTGTAAGGTTTTAGTTACTGTGTTTGGTGTTTATTAAGTTATACAGTATAACTTAAAAACTACACCTAACAACAATGACACAGACACAGTTTTTATATGATACTACTAAGACACAACATCCTATAAAACCAAACTTAACTCATTAATTATTATCAATTGCACGCTAAATATATTATACACAAGATTTTTGTTGCATTCGTTTTGTTTATTGTAAAGTTATTTTATTTTATATACTCCAGACAAGTACCTAAAACAATAGTTACATTTCACAATACTCAATTCACTATTTTGATAACTTAAAATTTGTATACATTACATTAATGGTTACAAAACTTATTATGTACTATTATTATTGTATAGTCAATTTACTTATTATTTAAATTCAAATTTGTTGAACAGAAATAATTTGCTAACCTTAACAGTGCTTCTTATATTCCTAATATTATTTTTTGGTCAATTGTAATATTGAAATACACTCAACAGAGCAGGTATATCTACAATATAATTTTAATATACAAGCATAACTGACTTATCTTATTGAAGATATGTGTTTCAACCAAATAAATATCATCTAAAAGTATAGTGTAACGTTCAAATAGGTGTGAATCATATATTGGATGACTATTAGTTTGCAACATATCAACTTACAAACTACAAACCATATATATTTTTTTTAAATATAACATTCATTTTATAATTTGTCATTGCAAATAAATACTTAATAAAGCTTATATAAAACTATAACAAGATTTTTTTGTGGAAAAAAATACTTGTACATTAAACTAATGAAAATGATTATATAGGTGGTCGGAGCACAAGCGGTACCTGACCGTGAACTCACAGTTTACTCAGAAATTGACAATGCCGATGGAAAACTGTGGCGCAGAAATCGTCGAGGTACAGATGGAAGGTATCGACGTGAAAGTCGTCCAGATGGACCAAGTCCTGATGGACAACGTCAATCTAGTACCAGGCCAAATGGAGATGGTGGCCCTGAATAACAATGAGGAGATGCAACTTGTAATCGACTTTTTACTCCAAGGCATCAATGAAGAGGTCAGTGAATATTTCTTCGTATTATACCTATGTTTGTTACAATTTTGTAATTTCAATTGCAGTTTGAACCAATTTCCCCAGGTGTTCCGGTGATCAGCCCAGAGGGTATGCACCAATGATAGTCCGTCTGACTTTTGATCCAAGGGAAGCCAGGAGCATTAGAGCTGAGATTTAAAGGTATAAAAACTGTTTGGCATTCGCTGCGTTCTCCAGTGACTTCAACCCCAGACGTTTGCCAGGTCGTGGACCTAGGGTATTTTATACTCAAGGACAAGTGTATCACAGAACTAACAATGAAGTTGCCCCAAATGTAGACAGGCAACCGAGATACTGTGTAATTTTTACACATTACTTCTATATAATATTATATTATGTACATTTACAATTGGCAAACTATTTAATTTTCACTTGTAAACTGATTTAATTTCATTATTTAAATGCGATTAGGTATAATTAATCATTTGTGCACACTTTGTAGGCACACAACATAATATTAAACTATTAACACTTATTTAATTTTAAATTAAAATTTGTCTAATGTAAACAGTTAAGTTTACAGTATATATTTCACACTCCAATAATTTTCACACTACCCATCTATATAATAATATAATATTACAACAATTTGAATTGTACATCAACGCCAAATGAAAGTGGTGACTTCCATCTATCATTTGGGCGGCGTGGGTTGATTATTTATAATATAATTATTCAATGACAATAATTGTTCTGTTTACAAAAGGGTCACTATAGAACAAATTGATGAATTATTTAACATTATTTGTTTTCATAACAATCAAACAGTAAATTCACCAGTTTAGAATTTTGTAATAACAATAAACATTATAAATGGCCAGGTACACAATGTATAATTTCAATTATTTCAATCTATATTTTTGATACAGTATTAACATTATTCCACTGAGCTTGGGCTTAATTCATAATTTTTACACACTATATTACATTACACTTTACTATCGTTTGTTTTATTCACATAAATAGTACCCCAATAAACCCCAATAAGACTTAATATTAACTTTATAATGACTAAGTCTCACCATATTGATATATTATAATTAAAATTTATTTAATGGACTCATTAATTTTTTCTATACCTATCGTGTGTAATCCTGTATACCTTAAGATAAAATATAAATATATGTGCAATAATCATTACACTGCTGTACTGCACATCATACAAAACAAATTAATAAAAACTAAATAACAGGCTATAATATAATTTAATTATATAATTAACACTTGAACATAATGACTGACATAAACTACTATACGACTGTATTATTCCTATATGTTATGTGCTTTACCGTAATAAAAAAATATATTTATAGGAACATGAGTCAGTTGTGTTTGGATGAAGAAGCCCAGGCTAGAAATGATCCTGCAGTGGCACTGAGATGTATTTTCGTCACCGACGCAGTCAGGAACCAACGGCATTACGGTCCATCCATAAAGTTGTGACTGTTTGTTAGTGACGATGAATTCCAGAAATACTCATAATCCTCAGAGAGTACAGCAAGTTGCTTGACACACAGGATGTCAAAAACATTGTGTGCGCCTCCTTGCCAGGCCCGGTGACTGATCATCGTCTGTTTGACTGCGTGACATCACACATGATTCATGGACAGTGTGGACAACTAAACCCCAACAGTCCATGTATGGTGGACAACAGTTGTTCAAAGAAGTTTCTAAAACAGTACTGTGATGAGATAGTGTACGTCTCTGATGGCGGCTACCCCATGTACCGCCGTCCAAACAAAGGTCGTGTGGCCCTTGTCAGACAACAAGAGGTTGGTAACAAGTTTGTTGTTCCATACAACCCTAAAAAGACTATGCTTCACATTAAGGTATAATTTATAATTTTTTCAAAGTTACATACTGTTTTTAAAACTTTTTACAAACTATTCATTACCGTATATTATATTATAAAACTATTTAAATTATACACCGATACCATAACAGAGTAACTTAAATCTATCATTTTGTGGAAGGGGTTGGGTCATATATATGTAATTCATTACAGATTAAACAATTAATGTACAATAGTTGTGTTAATATATTTATACAGTATACCTACATAACTACATTAATTAACTTATTTTACATAATATTATGCATGTTTAAAGTTAGCAAAATATTTCTTTTTTACTTATAAAAAGATTCCACTCAATCCATTTTAATGTACATAGGTATAATTAATAATTTGTACACAATTGTTTTTAACTTATCAACTCTTATTTAATTATTTAAAATTTTATGATTTGAAAGTAGGTACTCAAGCCATAACTTAATACATTATTACTATTTAAACGTGCATAGGAAGGTATAATTAATAACTTCTACAGATTTAATTTTAAACTCAAAACAAACATGTACCTAACAGTTGTTTATTTACATTTTATTTAAATCCATATAATAGATTAAATAAAAACAATAATCACTTTACAGTACCTAAAGCATTCCAACAAACTTTATTGTGATCACCTATATACAATTTTGTAATAACCATACATTTCACTTGACATAATGTACAATCTTAATTATTTAAATGTATACATTCTGTTGATATGGTTACTATATTCAGTAAACTTCCATCGTTTCAATTTGAATTAATTTTTATAACTTCATTGTCTCATTTTTTTTTATACAGTTAGTACCAATCAATGATAAACAATTAATATTTATTTGTGATTACGTCATTATTTAAACATACAATTTATATCATTATTGTTTTTATTATATTACATTGAACTAATTTTGGTTTCATTTACATCCGCCTGCCTGAAGCCATTTGAGGTTGTTTTGGTATGAGATACACAACCGAAGTCACACGATCTTACCACGGGATACCGTTACATTACATTTGGGACCAACCTAGCAGGACATGGTCGCCACATAGAATTCAGATGGCCAAAAAGATGTACCGAAGTCTGGAGCATTATCAAATATAATGTATAATATTGTAATTTTTAACTAATTTATTGTTTATATAAAAATAATTGAATGTCATGTACATAATTGTAATTTAACTATTGTATTTTTACTAATTACACGTCTGTATGTAAACAAATATATTAGTGTATAATTGTAATTTAACTATTGAATTGGTTGTATTACAAATAATTTGTAATTCAACTATTCAATTGTTTATATAGAAAAAATATAATGTCATGTACATAATTGTAATTTAAATATTGTATTTGTAACTAATTACATGTTGGTATGCCTATTGGTAATTATTCTAAACATCTGTCATCTAAATACCGTTTTATGTATTATGTATAACAATAACTCGCGAGCTAAGAATGAAAAGGTTCTATGTCACAATATACAGCAGAGTAATTCTTAACTTAGATACCCAATATCTTTTTTTCAGGTTATCTTATGAATATAACCATAATTTTAATAAATTAATAAATACAAATATTACATAATATTAAGTATTAGATATTCACACATTTTATAAAACCCAAAAAACTGGAAAAATGTGTATAATAATAAAAAAGTTCTGTGTATAGAACCTTTTCATTCTTTCAACTAAATGATATATATAGAACTTTTTTCTTTTTTTGTAATTCCATACAATATTTTTAATTTTTATCAGAGTTACCAAAACATGCAACATCAATATTTATAATGAAATTTGTTTTTACATTATTTTAATATTTAATCGAAAACAATTATTAAAAATTTGAACGAATAAGTAATTAAATTGCTTAATGTACCTACCTAATTTTATTATTTTAATTTTATTGCAGATTAAGACTACATTATAATGTATATCCTCGCTAATACTATAATATCACATTATAATAAAGTAATATCACATTATAACATCATCGTTGACATGTCTTAAAAAACATTAAAACAAAATTATAAATGTAAATTGGTGACAATTGAAATTGATAACACACTAAATAATTTTTTAATTCAATTTTTAATAATAAGATAATATTATTACGTCTATATTATATTATACCTACTTTTACAAAAATATTGTACGATATTATTGTAATTTTTGTTTTTATTGTATCATTGACATATATTATTGATAATACCTTTTAATACTAACCAACATTGAATAAAATGACGATAGAACCTTTTCATACTTACGTAAACTTATCAGAATAAAAAAGTTCTATCAAACTACAACTATAATCACGATTCAGTAATTTTTCATGACATAGAACCTTTTCATTTTCTGTATCTCACTAAGTATTGTATATTACAATAAAATAAACACACTGTTTTTGAACAAAAAGATACACAGTTGAAAATTAAACATATGTATGCAAAAAAACGATTTTTGAAAAAGTGGACATAGAACCTTTTCATTCTAAGCCCGCGCACTGTCAATTAATTTGTTTGTTTGTACAAAATATTTCTTATCATTGTAGGTACTACTATTTGAACTATGTAACTAATACCAAACTTTCTGTTTAAAATATTTTTTACCTACAGTTACTGTTTTTGATTCAATAGAATATATCATACTAAAACAAATTGTTCAATTAGGCACACAATTTTATAAAATAAATTAATAATATCAATGACATACTGCAGGTTAGGTTACGTTAAATTATACTTTAATAGATAATATCTATTTTATTATATATATAATAAATTATCCATTGTAGTATAATTTACATACATTTATATTTATTTTTTCTTGCAAACAACAGAATACAAAAGAAATAACAAATTAATACAATCAGCAAACGACCCTATAAGAGTAATGCTTGTGGTGGGGATTAAAAATATGAATTCAGTATAAACAGTATAGTCAATTAAAAATAGAGAAAATCAATAAAAATTATATGGTAAATATTTCCAAAAGCTAAAGTAAAGAACAAATAAAAATACATCGATAGGATTATAGTGACTTAAGTTTAGAAAAATCTATTTTTTTTTACAAATAACATATATAGATTAAAAAAGTCAAAAATATTAACTTTACATAATCTACAGATTTGAATAGAACTAATATGCAACATTTGAGACCAATTTGTTTCTTAAAATGTTGCACAAGTATATTAACATTATCTTTATAACGTGTATTATATGAGTAATCCAACTGGGTAATGTTTTGTTTGAATCTGAATAAACTAATTAGGGTGTTACTTCGGTATAGATTATCAATAGACGTTACATTAAGTTCTAAATACTCTAAATTGTTGCTATAAAACATAGGCTTAATCAATAAAAATTAATTAGACGATTTAAAGTAATTTTTAGATGATACCTATGAAAGTCATATGCTTGACCCCAAATACAAATTGCATATGTAATGAATGATTGAACAAGAGACAAGTATAGTATATGTTTAGTGTCTGTGTTACCATAAATCTAATATCATTAAAAACATAAAAAAATGTTAAATTAGAAATATGATCATTCCATTTTAATTTATAATCAATTGATAAACCTAAATACTTAATGGTATGCACTTATTCTAAAATTATGCAATTCTTACAATTGCCATTGCAGTATCTGGAGTGAAAACACAGTTTATGATCTGAGTTAATAAGTATCTGTTCATTATTAAAATAAATATATTTTGATTTATTAATATTAACTCTAGTAAATTGTTATCAAACCACTCCTTCACTTCTTTTATGACAATATTAGCGGTTTCATATAGAGGATCTAAATTTTTATTTTATAATAATATCACAGTGTCATCAGTATAGCTAATAACTTTAGCATTTATCTGCAAATTAAGTAAACCATTGATATATAACGAATAAAATATGGCCAAGAACTGTACCCTGTAGAACACCATGTTTGATTTCTAGTAGGTTGCTATAAGAATTGTTTATTCTAACAAATTGCACTCTATTCGCTAAATATGATTTAAAAAGATTATAGTACCAACCTCTTAGCCCAGCATGAGCTAACTTTCTCAGTAGAATATTATGATTAACACTATCAAAAGCTTTTTTAATGTCCATAAAGATGCTTAATGTAAAAATGTATTTACAGAAAACAAAGAGTCACTAGTAGATTTTCCAGTCAAAAAACCAAATTGATTTTTAAAGAAGAAATCGTTTTTATTTAAAATTTTTGACGTTGATAAAAACAAGGTGATAGGTCTATAGTTAGAGCATTGGGAGTGATCACCCGATTTGTACAAAGGTATTATTATACATTTTTAAAACTAGAAAGAAACACTCCTAAAGTTATTGATCAATTATAAATATAGGATAAAGGATTAGCTATAGTATTTCCTGTTTTTTTTTAATATATAATTTGAAAGATCATGTTCAAAAAAGGATGTTTAATCTTTAATTATTTTTATATGTTGCACTATTTCGGTTTCGTTAACTGGACTAGTAAATATAGAGTCTGTAATTCTACAAATTGTATTTAATATATCCCAAGGTTTTTCTACAAATCCATTTGATTTTATATTATTGTCTATGCCAGCACCAACATTAAAAAAAAATTTTTTAAATACATCACAAATATTTTTTTTATTTTCTATTTATGTATTGTTATCAAATATACCTTTGCTTCCATTTTATTATTTTTTTTCCTAATACTCCATTTACTATTTTTCATATTGATTTGAAATCGGTAACTACTGACTTAATTTTTTTTTGATAATACAAAATTTTCAATTTTTTAATTAATATGTCCAATAAGTTCCTACAACTATTATATTTCAATTTTAACTTTCTATCAAATGATCAAAAACGTAATTTATTAGATAAGGCATTTATTTTCCGAATAGAGACAACTAAGCATTGCGTAATCAATTCTTTAAGTTTTTTCTTTTTATACATTCTAGAACCTATAATAATTTTATTCGTTGAAGCATTAAAGAATAACTGCATCTTAATAGAGAAAGTTTCATACGTTTTATCAATATCCATATTTTGTAATAATAGGTCCCAATTTTCTGTACTAATAAGCATGTTTAAGTAATCAATATTGATAACATTTCTTGAATTGGTTTTTCAGGCTCTTCATTATTATTTAAATTACGATTGCTTGTAATGAAAATCATTGTAGGAAAATGATCAGTAATATTAAGTTTAACAATATACGACATTATATTATCGATAGAAATATTTTTACTAAATATATGATCTAAACTGGATTTAGAGAGCTTTAAAAACACATGTATTATTATTAATACATGAGACAAAATTATTAATCAAGATAATATTAAGGTACTTTGTTGAATTTAATGGGTTACTTAAAATATCAATATTAGTATCACCACAAATAACTATTTTATTAGATGTATAAATAATTATATATAATTAAATAATGTATATATAATTAATACTTATTAATTAAAAACAATAACGATGTAATAGATAGGTTAGGTATATAGGTATGTATACTAAACATTTCATTTTTTAACAAAACAACAAAAATGGCAATGTACCATATACGAATAGATTTTGATATTGACATCCCTATTAATAATTATGAATTGTGTTTATATTAATATGTTATTATCATTTATCATACAAAAAACACACATTTATATACATATATTAGACAGTCGATTAGGTATATGGCTTTTTTAACTTCTAACTTTTGGACACACCCAAAAACCACAAAAAAAGAGATGTCAAATAGTATACGTACTTACACAGTTGATGACTGATAGCTAGACACTCAAACTTTTGAACATTACCGCCAAAACATCAAACCTTATCTCAATCCTAAAATCATATCACTAAACGTCATCACAAACCCTATCCATTAGGACAATCATCAAACATTGAACTAACAACATGTGCGACTTTTAAAATTCAAACTAATATACCTCTAAAATTTGTACTCACACTCAACGAGTCTCATAAGCCCACTAGAAACTATATTTTCGATTCTGCACTTACATACGCAACTAATGGGGTACCTGGTAATATAGACTCACATATTGTGTGCGATCCGATACAGTCAGATTGCTTACCTATGTGATTTGATGACTAATAGCTAGACAATCGAATACAGCATCGACTCCGCACTTTTTAACAACCAAAAGCTCTATGGCAGTATTTACGTATTGTGATTTTCTCAGTCAGTTATCGCCTTACACCGGTGATGAATGATTGCTAGACACTTTGCAACGATAGTGACGGATTGCTAGACGCTCAAACTTTTTAACGTACCCGCCAAAGCACAGGCCTCACCTCCAATCCAAACCACTTATCCTTATCACAAATACTTATCAAACTTTCGATTTTTAACCGACAGGCGCGACTTTTAAAATTCAAATTACTATACTTTCAAAATTGGTCCCCACATTCAGCGAATCTCATTGGCTAACTAGAATCTATATTTTCGATTATTCACTTATCGACAGATATACCTGGTCTGCAAAGTACAAATGTTCTCTACCAGTCGAAACCGTTTTGCATGCTTGGAACTATAATATTCTCTTGTAGGTTGGATGGACCCTATGTAGACGACGCCGTGGTTCCTAACAACCGCATAGTCGCGCGTCAGTTTCGCGACCCGTGCAGGTTAAAAATCGTAAATTAAGACTATAAAAAAATTTGTCGCGAATTCCCACCAACATATTAATATTATTGGCACACAAATACAATTACATTCATCATAAAATATTATAAAACCTATACTACCGATGTGGAGTTAAATTTAAATAAGTAAATCTTAGAAAAAAATGAAGGATAATATCCAAGTATACAACTATTAAAACTTATGTACTCTGAGGTTATGGCAGGAAATCAAAATGCTAATTTATTTATAACGCCAATATTTTAAAATTATTTTAAATAATATGCACCGATAGCAATAGTGTATAGACGCTGAAACACTTTTTCATTATATAAAAAAATATATTTTATTATTAAATTCTTTTCATAATAATTTTTGTTTTATACTATTTTATAATTCTGTAATTTGTTAATTTCCGTCGTGTTATTTTACTATGTAACTTTAATGTAATTTATAATGCAATTTTGACATATTTTTAACGAAGTTAAATCTAGTATTTAGTAAAACCTAATAACTTAAGAATCTCTCCACGTGGAATGTAATTTACTTAGATATTTGAAATTATAACATTTTTAATAAAGTCAGTTATGACTTTAGACTTAGTTATTATATGTACTTTAAGGTTGTCGGTAGCGGTCATTTATTAAGGAGTAAAATTTAGGCAATTCAATTCACATGTTGTATTGGCCTCGCACGTAACGTGCATGTGTGTGAGTATGTAAATCGATATTAGTGTGAGTAATATCGGTGAGCTAGTACTATTATTACAACACTTGCGTTCTGTTTTCTGAATATCATTTTAAGTGGTATAGAAAAGAATTTGACAATATTTTGATATGCTTTAAAGTCAGTGGTGTGCCCAAGAAGGAGCCTATCTAGTGGTTATGTCCCTCCCCCCTCAACTGTCCCATAAATCCACTTATTTGTGTCTTTGGTACCTACTGGCAATACAATTAATTTATAAATGTATTATTGCCATAGTAGGGATTTTATAGTATTTGCATATTTCTTATGAAATGCTCAGAGATAGTAGAGTAAGCTTAACATTTGTTTCATAATTCAGAAAAATGAAAAAAACATTTTGTTTTGCATATTTTGAGATTTTTTAGATTTCAGTGCGATTTCCGGATTTCATGAGATAGGTATATTTGAAATTTAACCAAATTTTTAGTTAAAGTTGGTCATATTTCATAAACGTGTTTTTGATTATTGTCTAAGTTTAAAAGTAAATATTATATATTAAGTAAAATAGACCGACTACACAGACGCGCTGATGCATTATTTCTTATTAGGTAAGTAGGTAGATATTAGGTTTGAATTTTAAAGTTTTTTTATTTGGCAATTTTGGTGATTATAAATTTCCAACAGTGATAATCACTTATTACACCACCCCCCTTATACCATCCCACCAAGGTGAAAGAATTTTACCACCACCAAAGTGGGGGGAGGGGCTTGACATTACACGTTTACGATCAGCAGATCACGTTCAGCTCCGTTAGTTTAAAAATTGGAGTTGATCGATATAATATTGTAAAACTTGACGGTAAGAACATTATCCGTGTTATTGTATGTGGGTTTTTTGCAATAATTCAATATTTTAAGAAGTTTTGCGTACATTATAATATGAGTAGCGTTGTTTAGATTTTCTTTTTTTTTTAAACAAAATATAATGTGCTTTAATATGTAATTATATTGAAAATATTATATAATTTTACAATTTTTTATAAAATATTATGAATTATTCTATTGTTTAAGTATTATGAAAAAAAAATATCGTAGGTACTTATGTGACAACATTACTTTTAACTGTTGAGTTTAAAAAACAAAATTATTTGAACCAGGTGTAAAAATGTAATGAACCATTTTCATTTTATCGGCTAGTAATTCTTATAATTATAATGACACAATAATACAATATTGAACTTAAGCAGGTGTAAGTATATCAAACAATTTGGAACAGACAGCTGTCCGCCCTGGCCGTACACTAGAACTGTGTGACCGTATTTCAGTTCAAACGAGCAACGGGTCTGTGTGACCCCAGCACCAGACTCACTGTCATGTTTCAAGCCTGGAGTTTGTGTACCCTGCTAGTATGGAGATCAAGAATTCAAGAAATCATCGATCCGTTGTCCCCATTCTTTTTTATTAGAAGTTTTGTCTCAACTAATTTGCACCATTAACTGTGCAATTATTATACTTACATACCTACTAATTTAAACATACTACTACTTACTAGCATACTGTAGTATTAGGTATTTATTATATATATATTTTTTGTTTACGTTTATTTATATGATTTTAGTATAGGTACTTATATAACAATATTTTAGTTTTAGCAACTATAAGCCTTGTGCCCTTATGTAACAATAGAATATTTGTATGTTTATATTAATGCTAGTGAATTATCGTTAGTGAACAGTATCTAATATTATTAATATTGATATACCTATTATAATTGTGCATTCAATTACAATCGATAATCATATGAACTTTAAAAAATTGTATGTGGAAATGTGTGGCAACCACATTAATTATATCATGTGAGTAAATTTAAAACATAGTAGGTACCTACTTGCAGTTTTGGGTAGTATTTGGAATAATTTTTAAGTACATATTCAGAATATTTTAAAAGTATTTTTTGTAAAGCAAGTCTTAGTTTAAATTTAAGAATTATTAGTATTCGCTAACTTTCAACTTGTAAATGTACCTATCTACTATCTATATTAACTGTAAAATTTACCTATCTAGTTCGTGTACATTTCACTGAGTTTTGCAAGAAATTTAAATATATTAGTTTATTATGTTAACATTTACTAAACTAAAACATTTATTCATATAGAAATTGAAATTCTTTAAAAAAAACTTACTTGCAATAGATAGGTAGATAAATATACAAGGGTTACCTCTTAATTTATACTTACAAATACTTAAGTAAAAAACACTAAAATATCTATTTACAATTTTTTTTGAAACAAAAAAATATATTCATATTATATTTTTTGGTGTTATAATAAGTACTGCAAAACAATTGTCATAAAATATAATAATATAATATATGAAAAAAACAAAAGTAACAAATAAAACATATTTATTAAAAAAAACTACCAAGACTAGTGGGTATAGTAGAGCCCGTAGGTATCTTTGGGGGATGGCAGTCTCAACGTCAAGACACAATTGCCTGCCCAGAGAGCTATGTCGCTCCTGGCCGGAATTCGAACTGACGATGGTCCGCGTCACAACTTACACCGTAGTCTGCTTGGCCACTCCGTCCCCCATTTATTTTTACATAATTATCATAGTTATTCATTAGTGTTAATAATTTTGGTACACATTTTTCAATCTCATTGCTTTCATCTTTTATATTAAACATATAACTGTAAAATATATTAAAAATAATTAAATAATTTTAGATTTCATTTGTCATAACTCATAAATTATAAAAGTTACCTTTGGAGAAACTGCAAAATACCAGCCAATTCTGTAGGGTATTTAAGGTTGAACACATAATAAGACATAAACATGATTTGAATTGCTTCTTGTATTTCCAGTGGTTCACTCCACAAACACACTTTGTCCATAAATACATAACATTGTGGATTCGACCATATATCACCTGCACATTTGTTAAATTATTTATAAGACATAGAATTTTAGCAACAGAAATTACAAAAAGAATCTTTGAAATATCTAAAGATAGATACTTAAAATTGTCAATAAGTATAAGTCTTTTTTATAAAATTCGAAATGGGATATATTATTGGGATGATTTTAGAGATTTATTCAAAATAATCTAATTTTCAGTTTTAATAGTATGATTTGTTTATCTATGAATTATTAGTTTATCATTATAATCTAACAATATCTAGGTTGGAATCTTGGATGCTTACGTGGGACAATTTTACTTGAGAAAAGAAATTTAGTTTATTTTATAAAACTTTAATCTTACCCAAACAGTACACGGCATTTGCTGAGTGTATATTTTTACTTGATATTGAATCACTAAAAGTCCTGTTATCCTAAAATTAAATATAAAAAATATTTCAATGAGTTGATGGAAAAATCAAACGATAAGCTAAAAGCGGATATTGATATTTACATTGATTACAATAAACATATGCTCAGCATTCTCTTCCATAATAGCCATAAAGCACAATAATACAGTTAAAAACTCATCATAAGCATTTTTATTTCTATTGTTTTTGATAATGGCCATCAATTTGATTTGCAGATCATTATTTTTCTGTTCCTTTTCAGCTTCTGCCTGAACAAATTTAAGCATTGTAGGAATTGCCTTATAAAAACTATTGAGTGCTATTTCGTCTGTATTAGTGAGGTAATAAAAATGGTTCTTCAGGTAAAGTTCCTGTAGATAGTTATATTGCATTATATTTAAGGTTATGAGTAATGATTAAGAATAATTATTAAATGTAAGGTAGGTTATAGTCGCCAACTATAGCCATCTTAAGATATATTTTTTCGATTAATATGTATTTGATTTCATCTATTCATGGTTATTGAAAAAAAAGAGTGGTCATAGCAAGGATACTGGCCTTAGTTGGTGACTCCCTTTTGTATACAAAAAGTACCTTGCCAATGAACGGCCAATCCAATAATATTTTATCAATCGATCCTGGATTACGTATTATTGTATACCTTTGAAAAGCATACGTCATATCCATATACCTGTGGGAAGATTTGATTTGTATGCATAGCAAATTAATATTATAAATCTGAATGAAAATCTTTTTCCTTTTTGTGAAGAGCCTACTTTTATCACAAAAAGACCTCGAATGACCTAGAATATTATAGCGTGTAACAGGAAGACCTGACAAATGAAATGTCAAATAACTATTGTTCTAATCAATATTTTTTAATTTTTTTTATACATAGTTTATTGATTCATCGCTACACACATAGTATAAACATTTTTATAAAATATAAAATAGCCAATTTGTAAATCTGGTTTTTAGAAAAATTATGATTGTAAAAACATTAATCTTAGTCGAGTGGTTTATAATTTATGATTTTTTAAAAAAGTTTTGAGTTGACTCATTATTTTGAAAAGTATAAACTTTTTAAAAAAATACATAGACTTTAACTAATATCTTTTTAAAAATTCTGAAAAATATTTTTAAAAAAATGATTACCAAATGTTTTTTACAATTCTTAGAAAATAAAAATAAAAATATAAAATATTAATTAGAATAAAATGTATTTCATGTCAGGTCTTCCTGTTTCAGGTATGTAATAATATTATATTATTTACCTGGTGACTACATCCCAATTTATTTTTTCTTTCTTACTATGTAACCGATGCATGTCACTTAACCAGGTTTTTTTGTAATCTTGACTAGATTTAGTTTCTCCCGCTGGGGGACCATGTGGAAAATGTCGCTCGGGGTGAGTTCCATATTTTTGATTAGTTTCTTTATTTTTGAATGTGTTTGGACATGGTTTTTCCAACGCTTTAACAATTTTGCATTCTTGAGTTCTCGGATTACAAAATATCAAAATTTTTAATAAAATAAAATAATTTAAAACTAATTTAAAAACAGATATATTTACCTTTTGACAGAAAGCATGGGAACTGGCACTCTTTTTGTTAAATACAATCTCTCTTCATTAGAAACAATGCCGGTTTCTAATGATTTCCTTACAGATTCTTTAAACTGTGGTATTGTGAAGTTGAATACTTCAGTTGGTTGTGTCAAAATGGGCCTTTTGTGTTCTACAGCCGAAGAAGATGCATTGTGGATTTCAGAACTTTTACTCATATTTTCATGCATTGTAACATCTGCATATTTTGAATAACTTATTAGATAAATAATGAATATTTTTACTAAGAATATTAACTTTTACCTATACCTTTTGACAGTTCTAGTTTGAATTTACGACACTGAACTACTTTCATTATACCTTGTAGATCAGTTTCAAAATTTATGAATTTTAAGTCATCAACACTTTCCACACCTAAATCGTTTAGTCGTTTCATTAGATTTGGTTCATCTTCAACTGGTAATGATAAATATGGTCTAAACTTATTTAGTACTAGTTGCATTTCAGATATTGATGCTGAAGGTGGATTATCTTCATCACAGCATTTATAATTACTATTAAAACTGACCATCCGTTGAAAAAAATCCTGTGTAAAATAAATTTACAATTTTTTAATATTGTTATGTAAAATTTACATTGTAAGTATAAAAATAAATAAATTGATTAAAATAAAATTCATAAATATTCCATTATAATACAAGGGCATTACTATTTTATAAATTGATTTTATGTTTTAATACTATTGCGGAATGATCGTTATGTGTTCATATTGAGTAGAACGTGCAATCTTTTAGATCTGCAAGTAGAATGGTACTATAGTTATCACTAGGTGACCTAAAAATTTTTAAAAATTGCACACAAAAAAATGTTAAAATTACTTATAAACATCAAAAAGCGACCACACAAATATCAAAAATAAGTTTATAATGACTTAACATTTTTAAAAATGTTTACTCTCAAAAGAATCTTCAAAAATATTTTTTTGAAGTTTGTAATAATTCGATCAACTTTTGGGAAATTTTTTCTAATTGACCCGGCCTAAAATAATATTGGTCTACAGTTTATTAAAAAATCGTAGATTGCGACAGTAAACAATAAAGATAATGAACGTCGATAATAGACAAGCTAATGGAAACTGAATGTGTTACAATATAGTGTAATTTTCAACAAGAAAAATGTAAAAAAAAGTACAAAAATTAATAAAATGCACCAAAAATGCTAAAAAATTACCATAAAGCAATAAATGCAAAAAATGCAAAATAAAAATTGTACCATTAAATTCTATATTCCATGAATCAAATTTCTGTAAATATGAGCCTCATATGTAAGCATTAGAAAAAAAGATGCAAATGCATCAA
Source organism: Sitobion miscanthi (assembly GCA_008086715.1). NCBI lineage: Eukaryota > Metazoa > Arthropoda > Insecta > Hemiptera > Aphididae > Sitobion > Sitobion miscanthi. Next base: position 26,132,287 of record CM017805.1, on the reverse strand, counting down.
GTTCCGGGCTCTAGTAATCACCAAGGCTCAATACATTGATTTGAAATTCTTCACAGGATTGCCGTCACATTAAAGCCCTATTGTTTATATTTTTTACTTTTATGCAACAAGGTTCAAATTTGCAAATATCCAAATTTCTCTTGGAACCAATATTCTTTTTATAATTTTGAGTTTCTTAGTAATGGTAATAATAACACCATTAGCAAAAAATATAAAGAAAATGCATTTCATGATATTATTCAATTATTGTCAAATAAATTTATTGAGAGTATTAAAATGCTGTATAATCGGATTGTAGAAAATTTTTATTTTTTGCCAATGCACTGTGGTAGTTTCTATTGATGCTCTGTACTTATGGACTTGCTAAAATTTGTAAAATGTTTTTATGTCCTAAAATAGTTTTTGCCGAAAACATATTTATGTTCAAACAACAACGTGTTGACGCCTATAAGAAGCCCAAAAAACTCTTGTAAGTTGTGGATAGTGTTCCAAATAATGATGTTTTGGATCAAGCGGTACTTCAAGACATTCCAATCTAATACTAAGGTACTTATATTTTAATAAACCATCTAAATGAATTAATAGCTCATTAGATATTGACGGAGAACGTATTATCCCAAAAACTTGAATAAGTATTATCATTTTCCTGACATTATTTTTTCTATTGATTTTATTACCAAAAGTTAAGGGAGTAAGCCTCGAGAACACAAAATATTTAACAGAATGTCTACCTATATTATTGTCTTTCAAGGGAACTCTTGATAATTTATTATATATTTTTTGAGTCCTAAAAACGTGAATTGGCAATTTTACGGTTAGTAACTCCACGTAAACCCTAAGGATTGGTATCCAGTTGATTCACACAAAAATCATAAAACTCTCGTGTACAAACAGGAATATATGTGTTCTAGATTGACAATGGGAACTTTCAGAATTCATTGATTCACTTTTTGAATTATTTTCATCAGCACTATCACATTGGCTATCTTTATACATTTGTAACCGATTGTCTTTTGATTCCTAGCAGTAATGCCATTACAGAAGCATTTAAAAGTATTTCATTCTTCAGTATAATACCTCCAATACTCTGACTATCCAAAATATCTCCTAGTATTAAATTATAATTAACTGTAACAAGTCTCTTATGTACATTCATTTAATTAAGCTAAATTAATTTAATTTTGACAAGAATAAGTTGTATTGCTGTTAGATCTTTGGAAAATAATATAGGATGATTTTGAATAAAAGATCCATCATAAATATCTTTAATTATATTTAGTGAACGAAACAATTTTGTCTGTTTTTCTGTTTTTCTCAAACTCAGATTCAAATTTAAATTGTGTGTTATACCTAATATTATTGTTGTAATACAATGTTCAACATGTTTTTATATTAATCTTAACTTTAATAGATTGAATGAAACCTATTTTTAAAAAAAAACTAAAAAGAACAAGAATTTAAATTAATTTAAAAAGAATAAAATATGGCCATAAGACATAGGTAATAAGATAATTTTGTAGTATAATAAATTTATTGTATGTAATATGTATATTGTATTATAAAAATTATTTAAGGGACTCGATGAAATGGATAATTTTTTCAAAACCTTCCCGGATCTTTTCATCTTCTTTCTTTTTTTTCTGTTCTTGTAGTTGAATTCCAATTTCAATTGTCTGTTGGCATTAGTGTTTATATATTATTATTATTATTATTATTTTTTTTTTTCATAAAATGTTGAGGTCGTGGATTCATATATAGTTTATATTTTTTTATTTCATTGATGATTCTATTAATTTTTAGATAGATTCTTGTACAGAACAAGTTATGTCATGTTGCTACGCTGGTCTGACTTATTTTAATAAATTAGTTGCTAAAATCTATTCCCACCTATCTATACTAAATAGTTATAAACAATAATATTATGTTTTATGGCTGCCTACAAATTACAATATAAAACTTTGGTTATTATATAATACTCACAGCTTGTTGGTTATCAACGTCATCATCAGAAGATTTATCCATAGGAATTTGACAAGGACAACAAACATGCCTTTTTTTTCCATTATTATCACAGACACATGAACAGTATGCATCTGATACTGAAAGAATAATTATTATAATTGTTAGGTACTATTAGTTTTATCAAAAATAATTAATAGTTTACTTGGAGATAAATTGTCAATATTTCCATTAACTTTTTTTCTGAATTTGATACACAATTATCTTCTATTACGTTGTTATTTCTATTAATTTCATTTTCTGAACTTGATGGTAGATTACCATCAGCTCCTCTATCCGTTCTTTCCTTTTTATCTATTTTCTGTTTTTTATGCTTTTTTTGCTTTTTTTGCTTTTTTTGCTTTTTTTGCTTTTTATGTTTTTTTTGTTTTTTCTCTCTTGATGGATTCTGAAGAAAATTAAATACTAATATATAATAATATATACATTATATACAGAGGACTATACTGATCAACTGACTCTACTGTAGCATTTTAAAAATTAAAAACGTGGGTAAGTGGATGTCGCTTTGCTGTGCAGTAAGTTAAATGTGGGTCACAGTAATGGATGGTGTTAAATTTGAATTCATTGATATAATATCATTGTATAAGAAAAACGATTCTGAGCGAAAACGGTCAGTCAGCTTATGATATTACCAAGTATATTTGATGATATTATTGTGAATAAAGTAATTTATATATAACCTATTTACGTGGAACCTTGTTTTAAATTTTCAATCCTTAGCTATAAAAGTTGAACATTTTATACATTTTTAACTACAAAATAATTATTAAATTATAAATTTTATAAATTTTATCGAAATTTGAACTTTAAATGCTTATAAACAAAAATTGTGCCTATGTATTTTTAATATTTTTCAACCGCTATTGTAAAAATATATCAGGAGCCTTGCATTAAATTTTCACGCTTTATTTCCCAAGAAATAAAATTTTATTGATATTTATAGAAAAAAAAAACTAAAAATATTGAAAACTGGCAATGTCCGTAAACTGCTCAAAAAGGGTCAAATTATTTTCAAAATTTTATCGTGTATAGAAAATGCTAATATAAACATTCAATGAAATTTTCAAGTATCTACGGTCATTTGTTTTTTTACTAAAACAAAATAAGAAAATCGTTACATGAGATATCGAGTGACTATCCAATCTTTAAAAATATGTACTTCAAACGCTCATAAAATTTGATTTGCTTGTAGACATTTTTTTTTGATAAAGGTAGACAAACTTATGAGAAATCTTGTATTACATTTTTGAATCTTAGATATAAAAAGAAAAATTTTTATGAATCCTCAACTCAAAATATTTTGTTAGTTTTCGTGATTTTTCCGTATTTTGTCAAGATTTGAACTTTAAATGCTTATAAATAAAAACTGTGACTAAAGATTTTTAATTTTTTTATCTGCCTTTGAAAAAATAACCCAGCAGCCTTTTATTTAATTTTCAAGCTTTTTTAACCAACAAATAAAATTGTATTGATATTTGTAGAAAAAAAGCTAAAAAAATTGAAAACTGACAATTTCCGTAAACAGCTCAAAAAGAGTAAAATTATTTTGAAAATTTTATCGTGTATAGAAAACGCTAATATACACATTCAGTGAAATTTTCAAGTCAATCTACGGTCATTTGTTTTTGAGTTGCACCAAAAACCAAAATCGATTTTCTCGAAAACAGATTATGCGTAAAAATTCCCGTTTTTCCTTAATTTTTCTTTTGTTTTTCACGGCGCTTTTGAAAACTACTGAGACATTTTTACTTTTGACCCCTTAAAGTACCAACTAGATTCACTTTCCTATCAGAAAAGTTACTGTTGAAGAAAATCCATGCACTTTTACTGTCCTAACTGTCCTGCACTTCTACTAACCTAAAAGGTGATGACAGACACAAAATTTTAAAAAACACACATCATTGTAAAATCAATACATTCATCGCTCCGCTCAGAATCTAAAATTAACAAATATTTACCCCAACTCAAAACAAATGAAAATAAATATGGTGATTACATTGAATGCACTAGCAAATGCAATGGCGTATCCAAAATTTTTACTGTGTGGGGAGATTGAAAATAAATTATTGATAAATATTATCTGGAAACGTTTTTTTAATGAAAATTTTCTTATTATTTACCTAACAATTTTTGGAAAAGGTTACACCCACCCTTTGGATACCCCACTTTGTATATCGTATTATTGAACTCTCAGAAGTACCATAAGTCAAAACATTTAAATTGAATATACCTGTAAATTAAATAAATTACTGTCCCCCATTCCTGTTTTCCATTTTGTGATAGTGACCTATAGATAATGTGATAATATGAGGAGTAGCATCGCCTAATTCGGAGAATCGTTGCTATAATAACGGCAGCGAAATAATACAATGTGGCTACATTCATACAATGTTTTAAGACTAGAACACGGCTCACAGCTTTCTTCAACAACATACCTACTAGAGAATAAAAAAATTCTAAAAATATTGGAAATATTGAAAAACATAGTTAATATAATAGCGATATACAAACCAGAAAAACCTAAAGGCTACAATAATGTATGGGTAGCGTCCTAAGTGTAATAATTATCAAATAATCAGTGTTTAGTTGTTACAGTTAATCTCAGATTATAATGTATTATTAATTGATCGTAAAAATTAATATTATGTACCAATTATAACCGATTATAATTTATGTCTAAATAATAACCGATTATAGTGTAAAAAGTATCGATTATAACTGATTATAATTTTTCTTTTGATAATTATCGATTTTAATTTATGAATACAAAATAACCGATTATAGTAAGTATCGATTATAACCGATAATAATTTATGAATTAATAATAGTTTATCATAATTTATTTTTAAAAAAATAACCGATTATAACAGATTATAATCGAAAAAATGTTCTACATATCGATTATATGAATATAAAATAATCGCGCAGCTCTACCAGTGAGAGAAAACAAATAGTGCGCTGACACCCTCTTAACCAATAGCTTATCCCAATAATATAATTGATTTGATTATTTACTTTAAACAACGGATGAAAATATAATAAGATCTTTAATTTTTACTTATTGATAAAAAAAAAAAAATAAATATTTAAGTTAATGTTTAAATTAACAACGTAATTAATGATGCAGTAGGACCTAATATATTATATTATATACCTACATATTTATAATTTTTAAATTTAGTGTAATACGTCATAAATTTAATTTAAACACCTTACAGTGTTGCCTTTGTAGAAATGTGACTGAATATTTAGTTTATTAAACTTTTAGCTTTTAATGCGATAGGTGGGTTAGCTAGCTCAATATTTTATTGTATTCGTCTTACATACGCAATCGACATAGCAAATTGTCGTTCACTAATTTCAATAGTGTGCTATTAGTTTTGATACTAGAGTGAATTTACCTATTATAAAACTTTTAGGTAAGAGCATTATCTGTGTTTAAACGTTGCCGATTTTTCGAAAATTGCATTTTCAAGCAAAATATGGGTATGTTAAATATCAAAAATTAAAAATACTCATATCTCGCTTGAAAATTAAAATATCGAATAAAAGCAAACGCTTAAGCACAGAAAATGTTATTACTTTAATAGTGGTAAATGAGGTATTTAAGCTATAAATATAAATACTTCAATAACAATACCTTGAACTGTGACCGCTTACGAGAACATTTTATATTTTATGTTAGGTATATTCGTAAAATATTTTTCCCTATAATTTATAAATAAATCTCAGTTATAATTAATTTTCGATTATTTACAAAAAATCGATTAATCGACTAATCGAATTTCGACGATTATATCAATTAATTATAAAGTATGAAAATAATTGATTAAAATTATCGATTACATAAAATAACCGCGCAGCCCTACTCTCGGGCCCACGGCATTTTTACTTATTTTATGTTTTAGGTACTTAGATATTTTAAATGTCATAATGTAATATAACCCATATTATATATGCTACAGAAACCATATATTTTATCATATTTTGAAATGCGTCATAATTATCCAGTTTGGTGATTGATTTTGGCCCATTTAATCACATTTTAAGTACCTATAACCGTGGAATCGAACAAGAACGATACGACCGTCGCGTCTTGCGCCGAGCTATGATTTTTCGGTAGTGTTTATCACTTATGAGGATGCTAACAAATGCACAATATAGTAAAAATGTGTTTGCGCGGGACAACTACGCTCCGTTTGTATTTACGGTAGAAATACCCAAATTCCACAACATTTAAGGAAGAACATTATCTGTGTCGAGGAGTTTTTGTTTTTTTTGTAACTCTTGTCAATATTTTGTAATAATTAAACGGAAAAAGCTAAAAAAAAAAACCTTACACAACCACCACCTGTGTTACAACAACGGACTATTACGGTATATTAAACACCTGTTCGAGTCACCGATTAACGTTAATTTATTTTTATTGTAATAAATAATAATAAATGCAATAATGCAATAATTGTAGAAGAACATAATTACCCTTGAACGTCGATTTGACTCCTCAGATTTTCCTTCGTCGCACTGCATGTCATCATTTTCCCATTCCATTTTATCTTTTGTTATTGATATGGGATAATACTCAAAAATATTAAGTTTACTTTTGGGCCGACTTTTAAAAACGTTCACTTCGCCCTATAAGTACATATTGTTTAATAATTTTTTTTATTTATTTGAAGTACCAACTCTTTTTTTATTCATTACTTTATAAAGTACATTATCGATAGGTTATTTAGCCAAATTTAATTGATTATTATTTTTTTTTCTCTTGATTTTTACAAGTTCAATTCGATCGATTTGAAATGTTTGCATTTTCATCCGTAGAGTAGTTAATGAGTTCGCGTATTCATTTTATTGCTGCAGTTGCTCATGATTTAATAATTGATCGGGTGGCAGCATTCCGGCGCCATTAATTTCTCCCGTCGCATTCAATAGGCAGGTAAAATAATATAAAATAATACCTATACATAACTCTCAAAAATCAAAATGTAAACGTCTATGGTTGTACATTTTATGATGTATATCGGGTCCATACGAATTTAAAAAAGCAGACACATTCCCGGGTAACCAAATTAGTACCGAAAAATTGTAGGTGAAATGAAATAAAAAAAAAATAAAGGTACATAACCTATGAATACTCATTCTTACATACCTAGGTACCTATTATATTATGTTTATTTTAATTAGATTTTTTCCTTTTAGTACCTAATAATTTCACGTATTTTTTTATTTTATTTAAAAGCCATCATCGTAAGGTTCAGTTTTTTGATTAATACTGAGCATTGTTGAGTAAATAAATTTAATGGTTTTTAGAATATTTCATAATTATACGTACGTATTGGAATAGTATATTGCCTTGTGATTTAAATAGGAATCGACGTAGCTCCAGTAAATTGATACAAGAAGTAACTGTACAAAAATACAAAATTATATATATAGTCCTGTTCGTAAACACACGTCCAGCAGTGGTACACGCCAACGAAATAAATATTACGATAATGAACTGTGAATCGCATAAGGTAACTGTAATTTCGATATCTCTCCCTCGCGCGCGCGCAGCGAACATATATTGTCGTAGTTCACGCATTTATACCCCCACCAAAAAGACAGGGTGAACGATGGTGAAGGATATGAACAAATTTCAGTGGTGACAATCGTTTGTTATTTTTTTTTTCAATCTATGTACAACTGCATTTTCTTGACGACACATTTCAATAAATGAACTGGATAGAATTCGTCAAGACTTTATTATATTATATATACCTACTCTGGGACCTTTATAGCCTTATAAATCGCATCCGGTAGATTCTCACACACACGTTTCCTTCTCATATTGATTCTACAAAATTGCGTCCCCGAAAAAAGGACATAGTCATATTATATACTATGGAAATAAAATTGTGGCCCGTGTACCTACTTTTAAAACTAGGGATAGGCCGATACCACATTTTACCGATAACCGATATATTTGAAAGCCAACAATTTCCGGCATAAACCGTGAGCCGATATTAAATGATAACCGATACTACCAACCGATATCAGCTAAAACCGATACCCGATACCAACATTTTTTCGTAATTTTTTTAATGTATAATCAACGCTATTATGCTGATTGATTTGGTTTTAAAAAAAAATTGATACCGATAAATCCAAACCACTGATATCAAGTATCGGTTCTTGTATCGGCCCATCCCTATTTAAAACATACGTAAATTGCGTCCCGAGATATTCCGATTTCCGGTCGGTTCATTCGATTCGTCACAATCAAACAAAGTTAATTTTGTTAAAGTTTTAAAAATGTGATGCGCCAAACGCACGTATAACTTAGCTTTGAATAATCGAGAGAAAAAAGCAAAATACGACCGAAAAAGAACCATTTATACATTAAAAAATGTTTGAATGCAAGCAAAACAAATTACTTGGTTAGCAGCGCGTACCCAGTGGGGTGGTAGGGGTGGCTGCCTTCCCCCCTTGTTTACCATATCAAAATGTATTACCTATTTAATTTGTTTAAAATTAATATTTTGTGTTATCCCATGTAAATATATTGTTATAATATTCAGTCACAAGACCTTGTCTTTTATTTTTATAAAAATGTATAAATTGTCGATAACACTATAATTATTGTGACCGACTGAGCCGCCGCGCACTGTCTGATATATATCTATATTTATTGGTTATCTATTTATTACTGCAATTCAATAAAGAAATTCAATGCAGTTTATGAAAAAAAATATATTCATTATAATTAATAAGGAATTATTGCATTAAGTACTATTGCATGTATATATATTATATATACCGCAAATTATATACTTGTATTTACTAGTACTCGTGAATAGTACATATTATGTATACATGTTTATTATGGAATTTATTTGTTGACATAGGGTGGCAGTGTGGTACCACCTGTATGATCACTTACTGCTAAGTGTTAGATAGTCATTTCGACTTGGGTAGCGGAATGAGGGGTGAATGCGAGCGACAACGACCTTCGGTTGTTGTACATCGTCACAATGGATATTTCTTTTACAAAAGGCCGTTCTGCATCGGTTTTACAAACAGAGAAGTTCTTAAACGGTTCTCGTTTTTGACAATAAAAATTCTTTTCTGCTTCATACATACTTAGAACTGTCTCAAACGGTTAAAAATGTAACGGTGTTTTTCAAATTTTATATTGTAAGCATATAATAATAATTAGCGGTCTATATTCATAAGTACTTATGTAATAAAAATCATAAACTAAAAATTAAACGCGTTGGTGTTTTTTTAAAATGTTGTACGGTCAGCAAATCATAAAAATTAGCGTTAAAAATATAAAAATGTGACAATACAGAGTGTAAAAGGAAGACTAGAAAAAAAAAATGTTGCTATTTAAATGTTTGACAAAATTTGTTAAAATTATATGATTTGTAAATAATTAACTAAGAAATATACTCAAGGGAATTCCTAAAAATAATATTTTGGAAAAATTAATTACGTTCTAAATTAATTTAATCAAAATAATATTGATATCTTAAAAAATTCTAAAAAATAAACTTCTTGACTTAGATAAATGTTTTTCCATCAAAATTATTCTTATAATCAGATTCACAAATTGGCTATTTTGAATTCATCCAAAAAATTTAAATCAAAATTTAATTTTTTTATTTATTTTTTTTTACATTATACATGTAACGCAAGTAAAAATAAATAATATATTAAAAAAAAAATAAAAATTATTGATTAGAACAAAAGAACAGATATTTCATCTGTTAGGTCTTCCTGTTACACTCTGTATATAAAACATTATACGTTGGTAGGTACATTTTTGGGGTATGAGTTTTTTACATAATCTGTTTTGGATATATTATTAGATGAAAATTCATCAATGATGGATTTCAATGAGCTACTGTTATACTTTTGATTTTGTGCTATAGGTGTATTGACATAACTGCTAGCTTTTATTTGAGTCTCGTATGGTACTTTGACCAGTACCTATGTCAATAACATAACAAACATTTGTCGAATACCTGAGCCGTTCGGAAATTTGTGTATTCGTAAAACTTTTCCCCCACACATTTATTTGTTTAATTTCAACGACTAATAGAAACTATTCGTTTATTTATTTTTACTCATATAACTTATGTTAATAACGTAATATTAATTAAATTTTAATATCGTATTATATATTATACTAGTTGATCCCGTGCACTTCGTTACCCGTTAAATGTACAAACTGTATATGACCCAAACTTTGTTCAATGCGTTATTTAATATTCGGTGTATGATGTTTTAGATTTATCTTAACTTAAGTGTATGATTTAACTCTAAAGTATCAAAGTCATACCAAGTTTGTCGTTTTTACTTAATTACACCTACGGTGGATTAATGTAGTCAATTAATACAAAATCCTAACCTAACCTAACCTAACCGTATTAAAATCCAATGAATAAAAAAAAAACCAAATTTAATTCTTTTTAAATTAGCCTATGTTCTTCCCAGAGGTCTAATCTACACGCAAACATTCATTTCTATATATATTGTGACAAAAAATAATAATACAAATCAGCAAACATTCCCGATTAACTAATAGCAACCAATATATAATATACTATTATTATTTTTATTTTTATTTTTTTTCTGGACAACCCTTATCACTTAGGGGTATAAAAAATAGATAGTAGCTGATTCTTAGACTTACTGAATATGCATATTAAATTTCATAAAAATCGGTCAAGCCGTTTCGGAGAAGTATGGTAACTAACATTGTGACACGAGAATTTTATATATTAGATTATCAACGTCTTAATATTTCAGTGATCATTTAAGATTTTTCGATACACGAAATTGGGTAGCGATTACGACACCATAACATGATCGAGAAACTATGATGTATAGAACGGGTCATCGAAACGGCCACGTTTATTTGTTAATTTGTTATTTACAGTCGAAAAGAAACAAAAAATAATACTATTAATTATCACCACTATAGTCATACGTATAGTCATATAGTCAGGGTTGTTATGTTTAAAACACAATGTTTTAAGCAACTATTGTTTTAAACATGTTTAACAATGAATTTGAATCATTCTTCTAAACGTTTTGTTCATTGTTTAAAACAGTGTAAAATCGAAGTAAATATTGTTTTTTTTTTGGTATATATTATTAATAATGATTAATCCTTCAGAAAAAAAGTTAAATTATTAAATAATTATATCTATATTTTTTTTTTATTTTATTAAATAAATAACTAAATTTCAAATGCTTTTACTTAATTGTTAATGTATATATAATATAATGTCCACATAAAACATCGAGTCAGTAAATATTTCAAAAACATTTCGTTTACTTTTAAGGGGACGTCACTCACTCATAATTTCAATTATTTAGCAGACTATTTTAATTTGTACCATAAATGATATATTGATATCTATAGTTTAAAGCAGAAATTGTGAAAAATTGTGAAAAAATCATCTGAATAATTATTTATTCGAATAAAATGTTATCTAAATAATCGACTAAATAAAATTTCATTCGAATAATGCCCTACTCTGTTTCAAAGTTTTAGCTATAAAATTACATCAACAATTTTAGAGCTTTTTTTATGCTTAGCGTTTTTTTACACGGAAATACACCCTTAACGACTTTCACACACACACCTGCATGTGTTGTCTCCGTCTTCCACACGTATGACGCGTTTATGCAATTTTAGTAGAACTCGCTCAATTTTGGTTTTAGAGTAAAAATACCTATTATAAAATTGAATTGTTGCATTATTTCTGAGGCATAGTTTCTTTTTTCCATTATACCCAATATAATGTTTATTATATCGTTTAGAAATAGAAAATATTTCAACATTTTTAAAATACCTTTTACTTTTCAAAATTTTATTTTATTAAGAAAAACGTAACGACTTGCCCTCAGAAATATTGTGATAATTCAGTTTTATAATAAGTATTTTTACTTTACAATCAAAATTGTGCGAGTTTTACCCAGACTGCGTAAACGCGTTTTGTCTATATCATACGTGTGTAAGACGGAGACAACACATGCGGGTGTGACGCCCCTTAATACCTAGTTATTTTAAATATATAGGTACTGTTTAAGACACTGTTTTAAACTGTTCAAAACTCAAACGATGTATTTTGTTTTTGAAGCAAAAAATACATTTTTTGTTTTTTTTTTTAAAAATGAAAAAATACACAAACTCTGGGTATAGTAGGTATATGTATATTATTATATTAGTGGGTATAGGTAATAGTATTATTATACGAAGAGCTAAATAATCGACAAGTACTACCGTGGAGATCATTAATCGTCGACATAGGGTCGCACCACTTGCGATCGTTTACTGTGTGTTACATACAGGGGTGGTTGGATGGCGGGGTGGCGGGACGAGAGGTGATGCGATGCGACGTCGACCTTCGATCATTGTTCATCACATAATAGCACTAACACAATGCCCATCGGCGCCTACTTGACGTTCCATTGGAATTCCACATTTATTCGGTAGGCGGTTATGGTTGTTGTTTGTGATAGTGAACGTGTTTCTCCCCAAACGATCGTAATCGTAACAATGTCGTAACTCACGCCGATAAAACCAGTTTTTTTATTCTACTGGGCGACAGTCGTGGTCATTTCTGGGGTGTTAGAAGGCAATAAAATTAATAGAATTCGTGTGTACGCAGAAAGGTCGAGGGTGATTCTTAAATAACTGTGGTATGCATTCCTGACTGGATTCATTTTCGAGAGTGACCTACACCGTGGTCCTCGCATCCCTAAAATAATTATATTTATCAGTGATTAATTTTCTACGAATTAAAACATTTGTTATCATTTGTCAATATACATTTCACGTCACGTTTGCTCTATTATATGGACAGATAAAATGACAAATTATCATGAGAATATTTATCGAGCAAACAGACGAATAATTTAGAACGATATAATTACTATTTGTCGTATGAATTGTCGACATTGTTTAGTCCACGATAACCACAGTATAATATACATAGCTGAATAGATTATAATAATTGTATAAAGAATTATCTATACGTATCTAGATTAATAGAAAAATTTGTTAAATGTATGGTTTAAGTGTGCACCGCCTTCCGGAACGCGGTCAAAAAAGTTAAAAACCACACGCCCACCCGTATCAGTCATGACACATGAAAAATGGTCCCCCGGAATGATCGATCACCTATTACTATATCACTGAAGGCGATAGTATATTTCACACAATGATATGGGTGAATTTCATGGTGCCATCTTGTGGTCGACGGCAATATAAATGTCGGGTGCCTGGATTATAATAAAACCCATTACTAAATAAATAGATATGATCACCACTTTGTGCAGTGGCGTGTTAAGGAATTTTGCTACAGGGGATGAAATATATAATAATACACACATAAATACGTACATATTATAAATTGTCGAAATCCCTGTTGAAAAACTTGTTACTCATTGAAATAAGCGTGGATCAAGGCGAAATAAGAATTAACACAAACTGTATAGTAGGTATAATACTTAATAGCATTTATTATAAATTCATACTAGCTCCAATCCCGTGGTTAGTACGATAAACAAAAAAAATAGTTATAATTCAAAATCCAGTTTTCTAATTTTTTGGATACTCAGTTTAACGATAACCTCATCAGCCATTATTATTGTATTGACCGGGGACATGCCAATAAGGCCCGTATTACAATAGGTTAAACCGCGGAAGTCGGCCGGTAAAATCAGTGGGTTAAGTGTAACCGAGGTTTAAACTATGATTGTAAAACGAGCCCTAAACAAAAAAATAGATAAATTAATTAAAATATAGAATAATATAGATCGTTAAATATTACTAATTAATCATTAATGTTATTTATTATCATTTATCAATTATCATAATATCAATATTGGCCCCATATAACGTTAAAACCATAGACCTATAAACTAATGGACAGCGCATTCCACTCCGCCCTGCCATCAATGCACGGGAATCATATAAGAGAAAGAAAGAAGAAAGAAAGAAGAAAAAAAGAAGATAGAACGAAGAGAGAAAAGAGAGAAAGAGCATAAAAGGGGTAATCATTGACGTATGAAACTAATACTACATTTCCCCCACGTTCTCTTTTCTCTTTTACTCTATATCGTACCCCTACCTCTCTCTCTAAGCGCTGTCCATTAGTTTATAGGTCTATGGTTAAAACCGTATCACTAAAATTTCTATTGATAAGTTCTTATGTTATCTATGGACGCCGCATCATTATGCTTTCTTATCACATCTATCACGCTTACGGCAGCATTGAATTATCGAAAGCACGGTAAAACACAAATACTCCCTAAATAAATATTTTGTATTATAATGATTCTATTTTGGTAGCCGGACCTCACCAAGAACGAGAAGATCATGTGGAAAATGTCGATGCCGGTGTACAAGTCTAGATGGATGAAGTTATGTTGGAAGAGAACATTGAGGTAGTTGAAGTCATGATGGACGACGACAACGTTGAGCAAGTGCAATTCGCGATCGTTGAAGTTTTCATGAACGGAGACAAACAAGTACTAGCTCAAGTCGAAGTGGTATCAGATGATGATAATTTTGTTGGTGTTTTTGACATTTCACCACTATACGCCATTGAACATTGAAAAGGTCAGTAAATATTTTGTATTATTATATGATTAATTTAATGTTGATAAAGTAAAAACAAAATACAATCATGTCTCTTAAATTTCAAGTTGAACAAATTACACCGGTTGTTGGACATATGCCACTACCAAACCGTCTGGCTAGTGTTCAGCATTCTCTACCGGAACCATACAACATAGGCGTGTTGTAGGGTCTGTCACTTTAGGTGCGAGTAAACGACTCAGAATCATTTTTCTACATGCTGCAATGATAGTCTAATAGCCGTTTCAGGACCACGAGTGTTGAAAACTGCACCGCATTTACTACAGAGGTTGTTGGTTGAAGATTTGGTGGAAGGTAGACATTACCGAAATAACATACATCGGTACAACAACACTTTGGAATTTGCTGCGTTCTCCACCGACCTCAACACATCATACTTGCCAAGTCGGGTACCGAATGTGTTCACCGTTTTGAGGCAGGGATATTGGCAGGGATGTATCCAAATTGCCAAGTCTTTGATATTGACATCCACAAACATCATTACTGAACCAGGTGTGTTTACTTAAGTTTTATTTGGTTTCTCACATAATATTCTACCCATAGATAACGTTAATTTCAATATTAATAATATAATCTTATTAAACTATATATTTATTTGATCTTATACTGATCTTGAGTGATATTGAACAAAAGGTGAAGGACCTTCAGTCTGTGATGACGCCAATGGTAATATTAAGCATGTCCAACATTTGCCTCCAGCCTCCGATATAGGTACTTATACTGATTTTTCAGACAATTTTGTAATGATTGATGATAACAATGATGATTCATACTTTGTGGCAGTTAAGATCATGTTACATATTTTAATTTTATATATTTATCAATATTTACATATTACAAAGAACAAAATTACATAATTTATCTACCTTCTTTAAGCTGACGCTTGTGGTGAAGGCAGAGAGTTGAATATAGGTTAGATATAGATCATTAATATTATATTAGATTTAACATTTTATAATTTTAAATAACAGATTTTCTCAGTATACAGTTAAAAAATAAAAAAGATTAGAATAAAAAAAAAAGATTATTGTTATTATATAGTTAATTTAGGTTTTATAGATATACAATATACATTATACATTATTAAATATTAAATATCAAATAAACGATGGAAGTAACCATTCAAGTATAATTTTTTTAACATTTAAGCTCTTATTTACATAAATATTTAATTTTAAAATTAATGGCATGGAATTATAATAGGTCGGTGCAAAATAGTCCACACATATTTTAGATAAAGATTTCTTTGAATAAATAACTTTGGCATTAAAGGCTAAATGTTTTCAAGATTACATAAACTATTTAAGTTTTAAGTTCAGAATAAACAAAAGTGGTCCTAAAACACTACCTTGCGGTACCCCGCAGTTTAATTTCAATGGATTGCTAAAAAATAAATATTTTAGCCACAAATTATAAACCATCTAGTTCAAAATTTAATTCTGAATATACCTAATGCTTAAAAATATTAACTGAAGTTTTTATTTCACATAATTTTCATAATATTGATAACTAGAAATAGGATTTTGATAGTTACTTTTGCACTTTTTTTCTTTTAATTCTATAAAATGCTATCTTAGCTAACACTCATTTCAACCAATCTTAATTCAGAATATATGAATTTAATTCTGTAATTTTAGGCATTTTCAGTTATAAATGCATTTTTTTTTCATATTTTTTATTAATTTTATTGAAATTTTATTAGGTATGTCATATTATGTAATCTTTGTAAATTATTCACCTTTTTCTAATATTGTCAAATTTTAGATAGAACATTTTTACATTATTAAAAATAATGTTATAATCATAGGCGAATAATTGGTTTCATACGTGGGGGCTTAACATTTTCACCTTATCCATTTGAGTAAATACACATTTTCAGACTCTTCAACCCTCTTAGCTAGTCCTTACTCCTACATTATTCTAGCTTAGGCACCAAATATGTATAGGTTATAGGAACATACATAAATAAATTTTCGATAGCTGCTAATTTTTTTTTCTCATGTTTTAAACCTATAATTTGTGCAAATATGTTAACAATGTTATCTTTAGGTGCAAGCAAACA
Source organism: Sitobion miscanthi (assembly GCA_008086715.1). Taxonomy (NCBI): domain Eukaryota; kingdom Metazoa; phylum Arthropoda; class Insecta; order Hemiptera; family Aphididae; genus Sitobion; species Sitobion miscanthi. The sequence continues at coordinate 26,115,539 of CM017805.1, read as the reverse complement.
ACCTGAATCATTTTTCTACATGCTGCAATGACGGTCTGATGGCCGTTTCAGGACCGCATGTGTTGACAACTGCACCGCATTTACTACAGAGGTTGTTGGTTGAAGATTCGGTGGAAGGCAGACACTATCAAAATAACATCTGCTGGCATTTGCTGCGTTCTCCACCGATCACAACACACCACGCTTGCTAGGTCGGTGACCAAATGTGTTCACTGTTCAGCGGCAAGGATATTGGATGACAAGTAATGACTTGATCCGGAACAATCCTATTCAATGCAGATACTGCCAGCTGTATTTCGTCTAATCCAGTGAGGCAAATCGGATTTGTAGGGAGCAGCAGCAACTACTGCCTGCCATACACCGTCTATTGTCAAGTGTGCTCGAACACTCAGTCTTGTCAGTGTGACGGGACATAAATCCATTCGCACAGTAATATATTAAATTAATTTTACTGAACAATCCACATTTGCATTACTATACACTACAGACAAACCATATTTGCATTGATTCATAACATTCAAATTTTGTTTCTAAAAATCGGCTAGCAAGTACACATGTTATTATTTCAATTGTAATAATTAATTACACTAAGCCTTATGTCATTGTAGATTTACCTGCACACTGACACCATTAATTTATACAGTTTGTATTTTGATTACATTCATCCATTTTTAATTAGTTACAAATACTTTAATGAGTAACTAGAAAAAGATACATTCTTATTAACAATCAAAACACATTATTGCCAAATATATTAACAACATTTAGTCACAAATTTAAAGTTAAGTTTATTTTGTTCATATTCAGTTACGGATACAGATTTATTTCTTTTAAAAGCAATAAGATATTTGGTATAGGTACACAAAAAATTCTATATATATACTGCCCTTTAATATATTATACTGTGCTGCATAAGTTTTTGATTCATGTCAAGTGCTGGTTCTCTATCCCCATTACTGTTGGTCCGAGATTAGTTAGATATACTAACGTCATTACACTTTAATGAATGACACAAAGTTGGTGCCTAGCGTTAGAGTTAGGGATATCTATGGATTACTTTTGTTCATGTTCTTTATGTATTATGTACTTAAATACACTTCAACTCAATGTATCTAAACTAAACACTTGATATTATATATTATACATTTTGCATTATGCTACTTTATATAATTTTTTTACACTACTACATTACGCTTTGTTGACACTATGTTTCTTTAATATTATGTTTGAATTGTTTAGAGTATTATGCTTAAAACAACTTAATGCTCAGTAGTTTGGAAACAACGATTCTGTTATCATACTCTGCACAGTTTTGAAATAATAAAACTATTTAGTGTTACAATATTATACCTTCTTTATTTTATAAAACAATGATTTATAACATAAATTAACTATTAAAGTGAAATTATTAAAATAGTGCATACTGTTAAACCTGTGTATGGTGAATATCCCGATTCTTGCAGCTTGTCATTATTTATGATTCTTTAAAAAAAAAAAAAAAATAAGAATTTCAACATATGCTAGTCCATCACAATTATACCTTCTGATAAAATTGTAGATCTATTATTTCTAAAATAACTTTTATAATCATAAAGAATAAATTTATAGGAACCAATAGGGAAGTAGGTTAATCAGTTTAAAGACCTATTTATTGTATATTTACTTTATTCTTAATGTAACGTTTATGAAATAATTAATTCCGAAATTCACAAACATATCAGTTATATAAACTGCTAAATAATGCACCAAAATAAGATCGTGACCAAAATCATTTGCTACATTTGTTTTAATAAGTCCTAATTTTTTTCATATTTACTATGAAATTATGTATCATCCTGTGCCATTTTTCATCAGTCCGTGCCTGTATATTAATATGTTAAACATTAGATAAATATAAAAACAATAATACATAGTATGAAAAAAATACCACTTACATGCCTAACACTGAACTAACGGAACTGAATATCAGTAAAATCATATCTACTATCTACCAATGATAATCATTTTTTTTTTTAAATATTAAAGATTATAATATTTATTTCAATTTAATAGGTTTATTTGCAACCCAGTCATTTTAAAAATGTATTTTTTGTGTCAACCTATCATAAAATGGAAAAACGAAAGAAAGACATGCAATCAATTTCATTAGAGAGAAGCTTATTTAATAAAGTTACACAATTTGAAGGATTAAAAATAGTAGCTATTGAAATTGAAGGCAAATGGTAATTTTTTAGTATATAATTAAGAAATAATGTACTTTAATTATATTATACACAACATGCAGCAAGTGTCTACTTTTATAAATTATTTTCTGTGTTTATTAAGGTTCAGAGGGAAACTAATTAGTTTCAGTGAATTGCTAACTGACAATACCATAGTTTAATTAATTGATTATGGCAATGTTTATGAAACTAAATTAAAAAATCTGTTGGTCCTTCCATATTATTTTATGTAAGAACCATTAGTAAGTAAAAGTTATTTACATTTTAAACGGCTAAATTTAATTATTCACTTAAAGTTTAACAACTATTGTATTCTAAGTTTTACCAGTCACATTCAAAGATTTTATACCGAAGAAAACAACGTTTTCTATAAAACCCCTTCTGCCATAGAGTGTAAATATTGAGTTATAATTTATAGTTAATATTATTTATACTTATAAGTTTTGATTATACTATTTATTGTACATTTTATAATTATTGTTATTATTATTTATTTATTCTTAGAATCTACATGAAGGAGCTGTTCTTGTTGATGTTAACTGTAATAACACAAAGTTGGAAAATTGTGTTAATGAAAAACAATTATTAGAATCAAAAATGAGTAAGTTATTTAAAGTTATTAACTTTAATATTATTTAGTTAATGTATATTTTATTATTTTTAGCAATGAATAGTTAAAATTGTATAGTATTGAAATATTTATTTTGAATTCCACTCTTTTAGTACTTCATACAAATTTAAAATGGTATGTTTTCTAGAATGTAAGACAAGGTCGTCTTATCTTATTAATTTTAATAGAGCCCCTAATTCATTGTTTTCTTTTTAAAATAATTAAAGTTATGCTCTATAGGTACTTGGGTTGATAACTTTAGTTTTTTATAATTTGCATATATGTCCTAATTTTTGTAAAGGTTTACAGCAATAAAGCCTGTTTTAAAACATATGGCCATTTTAGGTTAAAATAATATAAAACTATACTAGTTAGTATGGCTATAATTTTGATTATTAAATATGGTGTTTTAAGGTTATACTCAAAATATTATTAAAAATAATTACCATTACTTATCAGTAATTATTTTCAAAATATTTAATTACAATTGATTAATTTTTTTTTAACTATGCATTTTACAGATACTTGACTAAGACAGAAAAAGATGTTATGCTTTTATTTCAAAGTATAGAATTTTGGAATATGTAAATAGTCAATGCAGCGATAAAATATCATCATGTTCAGGTGAACTCTTTGAATATTTAAATATAAAATTTGTGGTTAATAAAACATCAATTATCAATATTACAAGTAATCTTACAATTTCCGGTTAAAGTTAACCGATACTTAACTGGCCAAATTTTGACGGTCATATAATCTATTATCAGTCGGTCAGCGTTAATCGACACTTTACCGAACATTGTAAGAAGAGCCCTTGATGATTAAATATGAGATTGAAAGAAAATGAAAAGTAACAAAAATAATATAACAACAAAACTCAACTATTTAGAATTTACAAATTTCTCAAGTTTTTTTTAATGATTTGACCAGTAAGAAATATAAATTTAGTTTACCTGTACTCTAGCAGTGTTTAATAAAGTATCGTAATCAACAAAATAGTAAATGCCATTATTTCTAAAAGTTCTAGATACATATACACTGTAAATATAAATTTTTCTATGAACATATTAATCAAGTAGTACTTTGATAGAAGAAAATTATATTTATCTTCATTCGTTATATCATGACCACTGGTTGTATTATTTTTTACACTTATAATTTTTGAATCATTAGCAGTGTTAATGCTAAAACAAATTTAAAAATAAATAAATTAAAGAAACTTGAAATTACAATATAAGCATAAATGAGTTGTAAGTCCAAGAATCTTTAGAGCAGTGATACCTAACTTTCTTCTTTTCATTGGGCAAAATTCATAAAATTTCGGCATCCCTAAATATCCTTATTTTTATCAAACAACTAATGAATAAACTTTTTTTCTATCCCAAAAATTTGTTTTTATATTTGGATTTATATGAGGGAATTATAGAGCTATGGTCTTGATGCCAGATTCTGATACAAATATGGTCAAATGTACTTTAATTGATTTTGGTCAAATTGATATGATTCCATCTAAAAATGTTTTTGCATTGCCTAACCATGTTTATTAAACAAGTGAATAGAAAATATTGTAATACTAATACTTTAGAAAAATAATTGTTCAAATGACTGACCGAATTTATTGTAATTAATACAATGATATTTTTTTAGATACCAACAATAGTTTTTTAGAGTTTCACTTATTGGTTTACGCAAGATCTCAACATCTAAGATAGCCCCATATCTATCTTTATTGAAAGGAAAAACATATGTTATGGTATGTTTATTTTAAAAGCATACCAGCACAATATTTTTAATATTTAAAAACTATATTTTGCATTCATAGGAATACGATCAAAACCCTAGACAATGGAATAGAAATTAAGTCGTATTAAGAGAATTATAAAGCAGTGTGTCTCTTAATGATAAACTCCAAAAGCTATATTAAAATTAATCATCTCCTAGGTGAAATTTTCTTCAGCAGATAAGATTGAATAGAAATACCTATTACTAATAAGGTATTGTGTTTTTTTAAATTTAATTAGGAATTTTGATAATATTCATCAATTTTAGTTTTGTATCCCTCACAGAAGTATCTTTCAATGAAACTGATATATTAAATATTTGTTTTAAATTAAACAATGTATTACCAATTAAATAAATATTAAAAGAAAAGTATTTAAAAGCATTTTAATAAATATAAAATAATTAATATTAAATTACTGTTACATAATTTGTCAATTTATTAAATTATATAATAAACGAACACAATTATTATTCAATATTAAAAATTCATCTTTTTTACATTTTTGAACTGTATTATTTAATAACCCAATTTGTATATTAATTATATATGTAATCATACAATAGTAGGCGGTAATTATTAATTTTTATTTTTAAATATAAAGAATGTATAAGAGGTGGTACCTTAAAAAAATATGTGGACATATTCACTATTGTATTATATAAAGCATGTTATATGCAAATATTAATTAATGATAGATATCAGTTTGTACTTTTAAGGTCGACATTTTTGTATCTGCTGCCTATACCGATACATATGCAAATGAAAAACGAATCACATGTTTACATGTAAGACATTCTAGTTTTACAACATTTTAATGATTATCAAACGCTGTTTGAATAATGAGATAATGGGCTTTATATATTAGACTGTAATAGATGATGCTCTAAATTCTTGTTATAAATTATTAGAAATTGTCATTCATTTAGTAATTAACTTTTTATTTTAGATTCTGAGCGGAGCGAGGTGTTCGTGTTAATGTCCATCGAAAAAGATCTGCTTTTCGCAATATTGAAATAGATGAGATCATTAATAAAGTGACAAGTAAATCAAAAACATTAACCAAAGAAGTAAGAACTAGTGTACTAATCAATCAATTAGTTAAAAATACATTTGTACAACTAAATTTACCAGTAAGGTATAATTTTTCCAAAAATGGCCAGTATATGTATGTACAGAAATGTACGGAATGTATGTATGTATGTAAGGAATTTATATTCCAATCCGTCCCTGGTGGTTACAGACCCAACTAAGTAAGCTAGATCATCGATTAATTAAAATATTGAATAAAAGCCAACGCTTGAGCACAGATAAAGTTCTTATCTAAAAGTTTTTCAACACATCAAAATTCACTCTCATATCAAAACTAACAGCACACTTTTGAAACTAGTGAATAAAAATTTGCTATGTTGAACTTGTGTAGTACAGAGACAATAAATGCATGGGTGATGGCCGATGGGTGGCATCATCTTAAGACGGGTATTGTTGAATTGCACTTATTTTAGTCAAACTACACTTTTGTTTAAAAATGATAATGGTCGAACTACACTCGGGTTAAAAGCAGATAGTGGTCGAACTGCAACTGAACGGGTCAAACGTTTATGATACACTAATTTCCCTTCCCACTTACAGGCTTAGGATTGGCAATGATTTAAATTATTGGCGTAGTTAAAAATGATTCTTTTATACATAGTACATACCATTGTCCATTATATTAATATAATATACATGCATTAGGGTGTTCCTTATAGCCATATAAGAAAAAAAAATAATGATTTTTTTTTGGTCTCAGCCCCTAAATCGGTGTGTATACATATAAAAATGAACTGCAAAAAATGTTAGGTCAATCCAATTAAGTTAACCCGTGCCGACTTGATGTTAAAGTTTGAGCTTAATACATTTATAAAAAAAATTAGACAATTTTTGTATTTCCGTAATTATTTCATAAACCGTTATGAAAATCGTAATTTTTTTAATATGTTTTTTCAAGTAAATTAAATTTCCAATATATTTTGTATTATAAAATTTTTTGATAAATCTATTTATTTATAAGATGCAGAAGCGTATTTAAATATATTCTTAAAAATAATAAAAAAAACTTACAATATTGGGTAAAATTAATAAAATTAATTATATAAATTATAAATAAAGGCACCATAATTTTAATTATACATCTTGTTGTTGAAGTGTACTTTTTATACAATTGGAGTAGGTTTTTCGATGTTCTTGTACACACTGTAAGACATACTGTTTTTGCTCCTTATCTAATGTTAATGATGTATTAAAATCGTCCATCAATTTCACTGCCCTTTCTGCAGTATCATTGATTATTGTTAGTGAATTTATTATATTTTTTGCATTCACGAAATCTGTATTTGATTCCCAAGATTTTGGATCGTTTTTTAAGAAGCCATCATCAATTTTGAATCGAGAAAATAATTTCAAGCTGCTCTCTGATAGAAATTCATCAATATTTTTTTCTGAAAAGATGATAAATTGATTGCTTATTGTTTTATATTAATTTTTAATTTTTTTAAATCTATTAAATAAACTATATGTTTTACTTACCTAAAAATGTATTATCTATTTGGTTTGGTTGAATAATCAATCGTTTAGTCGGGTTTTTGGTTGGTTTTTTTTTTCAAAGTTTTTACCATCTGACGTTTTGTCTCAAGTGGTATAGAATCATCAAAAAAAGATAATGCAGCAGTTTCTTCGATTAAGTACCACAAATGATGACATATTTTTTTAATCGATACCTTAGATATGTCTTTATCAACTGTTTCAAATGGTTTCAAATCTTTTATAAATTGTAAGTATTGGTTGGGAGCTTTTGCTGGCAATGGGCAAGTAAACCAAGCTTTAACATAAAATATAATGATAAAAACACAAATCTCTCCAATCGCCTTTTTTACAGACTCTGCAATACTATAATGATTTCTAAATAAAAATATTTTCAAGTAATAAATTGCCCGTGCCATCCACCGAGCTTGATGCATAGCACCAGGAGGATGAATTGTTATATTGTTTTCCAAATCACCACCAAGAAACATTAGTACTAATTCTAAAAATTCACGGTAATCTCCACAAGAATGTTTGATTTTTAATTTATTTTTGACATAACTAAGAATATCTTCCTTCACATTTTCTAAAATAGCACCACATGCTTGATCTTCAATCCCACTATTATATTTATTAGTATGTATTTCGCACCATTGTCTTTGAAAATTTTTAAATAATGGAATACTTGGGCTTGTAGTAACTTGAGGTATTTTAATTTCAAAAACGGCTCTTAAAATAAGTTCATAAATATGATGTCTACACGGAAGGTATATAAGTCCCTACCTAACGTATTTCAACACATCTTAATCTTATTTCACAATCTTATATAGCCCTTTAGTAGCCAGGCCAACACTGATAATAATTCATAAAATGTATTTTATTTTTTTTAATAATAGTTGCGGCTAATCAACTAAAAACTCGGTTGACCGGCACCATCAAAATTTACAGAGGCAACCCAGGCATCCTAAACACGCCTATGGTTTCTCAGATCAGAGTTTTAAAAGTGCAACAAAAATTTAAATAAATATTTTAAGATCAAATATGTACAAAATTAGATATTTTAGGAAGTTTTGTTATTTTTATGTAATTAGGCTGACGAATAGAATCGTTTTATGTATATTCAAAGATTTGATCTAGTTTATGTAAAATCTAGTTGATGCATTGAAGAGGTCAATATTTAAAATTAACCGATGTTTTCTAAAGTGCCGGGAAAAACAAAACAAAAATTAAGGAAAAAACGAAAAATGTTTACGCATAATATTAAAAAATTATTACAAATAAGCAAAATATTAATTACTATTTTTAAACCATTAGTTTTTGTTTTAATTGTTGTAACCCCTGATTTTATGCACACCATTTCTACTTAAGTTTTAGTTTACTTAATTATTTGAAGGACTTGCATTTGGTTAGGTAGGAAAATTGCATTGGAAATTTGTTCATCCCAAATTATTTTTTAGTTTTAGAAATAATATACTTGACTGAAAATTGAACCTTACTATTTTCTCTTTTATCTGAAAATGTAAATACACATTTTATTAATAATTTTGAAAACAATTGAAAGATACACTATGAACAATGAACATAATATATTTAGATATTTGAGAATTCCAAACGTATTTTTTAGGTTCTATTTTTAATTATTCAGAATACCTGTATTTGTTTTATCTTTGAAGTTGCTGTAATTAGAAAATTTTTGGGATGGAAAAAAAGTTTATTCATTAGCTATTTGATAAAAATAGGGATATTTGAAATCGATAATAATGAGTTGCTATTTTTAAAAATTATCTACGTTTAATTGTTCATGCATACTACAAAATGAAAACATTTTGAAAATAGAACAGAATTTATATATTAGTATCCTCTACCTTCCTCAAAAATTCCCATCTATGTCAGAGGTTATCCAGATGAAACATTTTTACGAGATTGATTATTATTTGATTTATCATGTAGCAAATTTAGTAAATTTGTTGTAATTCAAAAACGAATAACTGTATATACATGAAAATTTTACTATAATTAATTTAGTATTGTTTTTTATTCATTGTGTCAAAAAGCTTGAAAATTTAATATGAGGCTCCTCGCACTTTATAATATAATTTTAAAAATATTAAAAATTCAGTGATTATTTTTATAAGCACTTAAATTTCAAATTTCGATACATTAATTTATCAAAATATTGAAAACTATTAATTATTGTAATTAATAAAATGTTATATAATCATACAATTATAACATTGTCAATGACTAAGGATTAAAAGTTTAAAACAATATTTCTCATAAATGGTTCATTTTGCAACCAAAAAATATAAATAATACCTATTTAAACACAATTACTATTTACAGACATTTTAATTTAAAATTTGGATGAAATTACATACTTAAACTTGATAAAGTAAAGTCTAACTTTCAGAGTATATTTTTATATTTCATATACACGCAATGACATTTTCAAATGTAATTTTTTTGGAAAAAACGAATTTAACCTACTGTAGTTATGCCCAATACTAAAATTAATTACATTACTTACAATAATATCATAAAATATGTTTACCTATAGAAATATAATAGGATGACATACAGTCTTCGCTCAGAATCGTTTTTCGTATACAATGATATCACATCATTGAATTCAAATTCAATATCATCCAATACAGTGACCCACTTGTAACCTACTGTATAGCAGAGCAACATCCACTTGCCCACTTTTTTAAAATTAATTGCTTGGCTTGCAAAGTTGCAAATCTGAAACCTGTAAAAGATATTTTCAAATTCAGCGTCTACGGCAAAAATTAATTTCATTCTGGTTTGAACCTAAGTCTATTAAATATAGTTTTTAACAATCATGACATGTTTTGAAACTTTCAAATCAAAACCAAGCTTTTGACACCAATCTCGACTAAATCGGGTGAAGTTGGTGGGCCGATTTCATAACTTTGAAAGCTCATATCTGAGCTTTGGATAACTCGCAAATTCCGGGACCAAGCTTGCAAATTCTCGCAAATTAAACAAAGCTTTTGATACCAATCTCAATATTTGACAACATTGGATATTCACTCGATTTATTATGGAGCGATTATATAATATATAATACAAGGCTCCTCACAATACAGATAACAGCCAATCCCATTAAATAAAACAACCATAATTGTAAAATCAATATTTTTATTACTCTACTCAGAATCTATAATAGCTCTAAAATATACTGACCTCGCATTCATTGCTGGAATTGCATCAATTGATCTGTAGAACACAGAGTGACAGTCTGAACGTTTTCCATTTCATAGAAGCTCACGTAAGGTTTTGTGAATGATAAGCACCAAGGCAGCCGAGTGTGTAAAAAAATCGGTCTTGTATAACATTACTCCACTCGTACGGGGTTAGCATTGTATACGTTCTCGCACCTCTTTTTTTTCATTATAAACCTTTTCTCTGGGTTTTATTATTTCCATCCTTCAACTGAGAATGTTACATCAAAAATTATTTTTTCCTTCGGTGAACTACAGTCACTTTCATCACTTGAAGGGTCGTCTTGTATATTAGGTGGAAATTGTCTATACATTTTTATAAGTATAAAAAATTATTATGAAATGTTCGTAATTTTAATTGATAAGGAAGGTAACAAATTTTACTTTAAAATTAGTTCTAAACTGGTGTTATATTGGCCATCAGATTTGATAGACATGGATGATGGTACCAATCTTAAGACATCAAGTAGTTTCCTCCATCACGGCATACTCTCATACGCACTGATCCAGGCGTTACTTTATCTATTAGACCCACACTGAGATTGTCTGCATTTTTTTCCAAACAACCGCATTTATACCAGCTATTTCTGAATCAATTAATAGAACTTATACTTTCAGGTTAGATGTTGTGCTACTTTAGGTGACTGGTAGTTTTATACGGAATTAGCATAAATATTAAGTATTCTAGGTTGGCCAGTATACATACATTTTTTATAAATTAGTGTACTTACTTTCAATGTTTTGGCAAATTATTTCATCCTTGTATTTAATTATCTCCTTATTAATTATTGAACCTTTTACCTACGGTTTTCTTCCCATCTTGATCTAAAATCTAGGGTATATGAAAATAAATATTAATTTTGATTTATTTAATTTTATAATAACAATTTACATTATAATCGGAGTTGAATTTTACAATTCTTTGTAAAAGTTATATTGCAAAGCGTTTTAGTATATAGTAATTTGGTAAAAATGTATAACACATAATTTTTTAAAATTGGTATATGGTAATGAGATTACCAGCATACTGTGACATATAATGACCCGGAAATCACGTCTTACCTACATAATAATGACGTGCAGGGAATCAACTAATATATAATGTAGATCTCCGGAATCAACTTACCTACTACGATTAATTTTCGATTAATCGAAATAATCGATTAAAACGTGAAATTAATAATCAAGAGGCAAAAAAAATAATCGAACAGCCCTAGAGATAAGTAAACCTAAATAAAAAAATTTACGCTTTTCCTTAATTTTTTGATTCTGAGAGGGGCGAAGAATGTATTGTTTTTGCAATGATGTGTGTTTTTTAATTTATTGTGTCCATTGCCTCGATAAAAAGTACCGAGTCGAAGTAATACATTGTTTTCAATTCGTTTTCAATATTTTTCACTTTCCGGTAAAAAAGTAAATGTAGTTGGTGCGTGGTGGTGGTCAAAATATAAAATTACCAATATTTTTCAAAAGTGTCTGAAAAAACAACAAAAAATATTATCTATGGAAAAACAGGAATTTTTTATTCTATGTTAAAAAAAATTATCGTAGATACATGAAATGTTCATAATACAATACAATACATGTTAATACAATTATTAGCATTTTTTATCTACCATAGGATTTTCAAAATATTTTTACTCATGTTTAGCTAATTATAAAATTTTCGATTATTATTATTTTTTTGAAAATTTATGTCGATAAAAATGTTTCCGCTAGGTCCAAAACTTCAAAATTTAATACAAGGTTCTTCAAAAGTTCGTTTACATTTATCAAAACAAAATGTCTATCCGAAAGTCAAATGAGATTTTTATGAGCGTTTAAAGTATTTTTTACAACATTGGATATTCACTCCATTTCTCATGGATAGCCATAATGTAATATAATATAATACTCATAATACTTATAACTGATGAGTGTTCGTACTGTACACCGCCTTTTTCCTAAATTGTTTATGTATAAGGTAGGTATTATATTTTATAGGTACCTATTATGCCTAAGAAATATTTTTTAATATTAATTGCTTAGGATTGAAAATGTATTACAAATTAGGTACCTGAGAGTAATCTAAAACATGAAAATGACATTTTCAATTTCAATGTCTTCAACAAAAATTAATTTGACTCCACTTTAAATCTAAAATAAACAAAACAAAAACAATTAAATCCAGTTTTTAACAATCATGACATGTCTTGAAAATTATGTCAAATAAAAACCCAGATTTTGACACCAATTACGACTAATTTTAGTCGAAAAATATAGCCGTCGTATTATGTGAAAAAAAAGATAATAAAGACAGAACTACTTTTATTGAAATGCTTTTAAAAACAAATTGGGCTTATCAATTTCTTGATTATTCATTTTAAATTTGTTTTGAGCTTTTAAGTTACGCTCACACTAACTAATATAGTTATACTGCATTTGTGAAAATAATAGGTACCTAACTAAAAAAATTCAAAAACTTTTAAATTTTTACTTAAATTGTAGAGGCTTACATTATATTGTATTGCATTCGTTATTTGTATAATATATTGATAAGTTTGCATTAAATATAAAGTTTAAATTTGCTATTTTTATAAATGTATAACTAACTGGTATATTTTCTTCTTTTTCTATTGTTTGAAATGCCAGGTGATAATGATCTTGATTTTTTTAAAACAGAACTATACCAACTGGTACCGTCTATTATGTCACAGGTTACGTCTGTAAGGAATATATTATAAGATTTTTAAAAATACTAAAATCAAAAATAATCTATAATGTCTAACAGTCATCATTTATATGCGGTGAACTACTATTGCGTACAACTGTACAAGTCCCGCCTCCGATGCATCTTTTAAAACTGGACCATTGTAAGTACTAAATACAATACATTTTTTGCTCCGGTCAGAACCTGAAATATTTTACTTAATACTATGATATTGTATTTTTTACGTTTAAACATATTTGATATTATAATAAATATAAGTTTATAGGTATGTTTGATATATTTATATATTTTGTATATATAATTTGGTTTATGAGCAATACTTACATAAATAAGTTCTAAAATGTATGAGTTTACTAGACTATACCACAACGGCCAACCCCGGTTTAATACTTCAATGCCAGTACAATTTGATAATGAAGTCTAAAAATTATTGACATTTTACATTTTATCGTAACACGAATAATTCATAATATTATGTATTTATGTTATCGCGTACATTAACACGACAGTACCTATAATTGTTTTTGGTTACATAACCCAGTATATTTGCTCCAATGATTTTATTTATATTATTAATTATTTTGTTGATTAATAAATTAGTTTTGCATATAAGTACATACTTTTACGTAAAAATTACGGTGATTTGTGTTGACAATGTTTAATTTTGACGCGGCAACGTACGGTACAAGACAAAATCACGGCAGCCATGTTAAAATTAAAATTCGCGCAGCCGCGTTATTAATAATTATTATTAATTATTACGCAATTATTGGGGACTTGTGGGAGCGCTAAGCCCCACAGTTTTCAATGATATTTTAGTTTAAAATATTAATTAACGAGGATTGTGCTGCTGATAGAATTGAAAAACGCGCTGTCCAATCTACATATTATAATATAATTCATATACGACACAATTAATACAAAAATAAAACAATACAAATATAGAAAAAATTGTGTTGTGTGTGAGCCGGTCGGTGGCGGAATGGTACACGCGGGCTCGCATTATAGCTGTGATCGGGTGGCAACATATGCCAATATGCCACCTATTATAATAATTCATACCAAATATTATATAATATCATAATATCTTATATTCAATCATAATTAAAATATAACATTGGTACAAAAATAAAATAATCAGAATTGTTTTCTTTTAAAATATCAAAATCCAAATATTAGGTAATGCTATTTTCGCTGTTTAATATTGCTATTAATAATATTAATAATTATTATTATCTATTATAATTTATAATACCACTATAATCAATTAGGTTAAGTACCTTTTGATTGTCCATTTTAAAAAAAAAAACCTTAGAAGCGAAAATAAGACAGTTAATTTATTGTAAACTTAATACCTCTAACGGCAGATACACATCGAACTATCGAAAACAACGGCGTTCTGCTAATGAATGAAAAATATTTCTCTTGTAATTTAAAATCACATTAAAAATAGCACAATATTGAAAATAATAATATACATTATACATATTATAATATATTGAACCATTTGAACAAAACTGATAAAAATAACACTTATAGTCTTCTCCAGCATGAGCGGCCGGCGAATAATATTAAAAATAGAATGAAAATAGTATCATACAGTTATGTAATAAGGGAAACCACAGTGTATGTGATTTATGTGTACTAGATTTAATTTGTTATAATTTAGTTTGCATAAAACGTTGAAATGTTACATTTATAAATATTATTGTATTTTAGATTCTGAGTAGAGCGATCAATGTATTAATTTTACAATGATGGGTCAAGACACTTTTCATATCAAAAAAATGCTTCAATCTTATACTTTGAAGGTGGTTTATAATAGCAAATTCAATCTTGTTTGTACTTTTGTATGCTATAATAGACAGTCGATATGTTAACAATTTATTAAATTGCTTTATTAACAATAAAATATAAAGTAAGTAATATAGGTAAGGTCCGATTTCACCAAAATGTTAAAGATGAACAACTTACATTTATATAAAAAGAGGTGGATAAGTGGATGTCGCTCTGCTGTATAGTAGGTTACAAGTGGGTTACTGTAATGGATGATGTTAAATTCGAATTCAATGATGTAATATCATTGTATAAGAAAAACGATTCTGAGCGAAAACGGTCAGTCAGCCTATGATATTACCAAGTATATTTAATGATATTATTATGAATAAAGTAATTTTTATATTCATTTATTTACGTGGAACCTTGTTTTAAATTCTCAATCCTTAGCTACAAAAATTGAACATTTTATAAATTTTAAACTACAAAATAATTATTACATTTTAAATTTGATAAATTTTGACAACATTTGAACTTTAAATGCTTATAAAAAAAAATTGTGCCTATGTATTTTTAATATTTTTCAACTGCTACTGTAACAATATATCAGGAGCTTTGCATTAAATTTTCACACATTTTTATCCAGCAAATAAAATTTTATTAATATTTATAGAAAAAATAACTAAAAAAATTGAAAACTGATGATGTCCGTAAACAGCTCAAAAAGAGTCAAATTATTTTCAAAATTTTATCGTTTATAGAAAATGCAAATCAAAACATTCAGTGAAATTTTCAAGTATCTACAGTCATACGTTTTTTAATTACAACAAAATAAGAAAATCGTTACGTGAGAAATCGAGTGAATATCAAATGTTGTAAAAATATGAATTTCAAATGCTCATAAAAATTTAATTTGACTTTCTTGTAGATATTTTTTTTTTTTTTGATAAAGGTAGACAAACTTATGGATAATCTTGTGTTACATTTTCAAATCTTAGATTAAAAACGAAAAATTTTTATGATTTCTCAACTCGAAATAATTTGCTGATTTTCGTAATTTTTCTGTATTTTGTCAAGATTTGAACTTTAAATGCTTATAAATAAAAACTGTGACTAAGGATTTTTAATTTTTTTCATCTGCCTTTGAAACAATAACCTAGGAGTCTTCCATTAAATTTTCAAGCTTTTTTACTCAACACATAAAATTTTATTGATATTTATAGAAAAAAAAACTAAAAAAAATATAAACTGACAATGTCCGTAAACAGCTCAAAATAAATCAAAATATTTGGAAAATATTATGATGTATAAAAAATGCTATTATAAACATTCAGTCAAAATTGTATGTACCTATGGTCATTTGTTTTAGAGCAAATTTCCTATCCAGCAATAATATGAACTAAATATACAGTCGAGCTCGAATCTCAAGTAGAATAAAAATAAATTGGACTTTTGTATTTTTCGCGTGTAATTATTACTATTTTTAACTTATTGATTTTATTTGACACGCATAACAACTATTTATTTTGTATTTCTTATAGCGACGCAAAAAATTGTTTATACCTATAAACATTTTAAATTTTATTATAATAATAAAACCATTTCGCCGTAAAAACCATTTGAAGTTTTTCCAGTAGCTGCAGTTACGTAATACAACCATTCTTGAAAATATGGACATACGTAAATTGGAGTTTCAAAAACTCTTAAGCATCAATAAAACCGTGAACAAAATGCAAGAAAATATAGTTAAATCGACTATGAAGCTATATCGTCAAAAAAGTATAATATTTTATAATACAATTTAATATTATAGTATCGTAAATTTCTATATTATTACTACAACGTATTTAAATCGTTTATTTGTAAGCCTATAATATAATAATATTATAATATTATATTATTATGTATGGAGTACAACCAGGACCCCGCAAGGGGAGGGGGCTGTTAGATCGGTCTAAGTCAAGTAGTTAATTTTTTAGAATTTTTTTAAATATCAATATTTTTTTGATTAAATTAATTTAGAACGTACCTAATAACTTTTTCAAAATATTATTTTTTTTTTGGGAATTTGCTGACACGAGTATATTTCTTAAACCATCCGAGTACACCTTTACCGCGTACAGCACTTGTCTTACGCAGTATTTGTTATTTTGTATTTAGGTTTACCGTATAAATTGGTCCGGAACAAACCGGTGAAAGCTCGCACCGTCGAGATGTCTAACTCGTGCGGTCAATCGTTGATGGAAATAAAGGTCGAGCGCACCAAGCTTTTGCAAAAGTTGATGAACATCACCGAAACAGTGCATAGGATGAGAGACCAATTGATCAAAACAAAAATGGAGTTGTATCGTCGAAAAAGTATAATATTATATCGTATTAACTGTCGAATAATTACACGTCTACCTATAAATTTGTTCTCGATAAGGCACCATAAGAATTTCGTCAGAATCTCGTACATCCGTCAAGGGGGGTTTTTTGATGCACGAGGAATTCATCAACAAAGGTTTCAATTCCAAGAAATTCGTGTTTTCGAGTTATGCTAAAAATTAGGAGCTTTGTTTTGTTTATCTACGTCTACATTATAATCTAAAATTTTATTATTTAATATGTTCAATACATTACTTTTACATCAGCCGAGAAACTTTGGGTATGCCACCCCGTGATGCACACCTAATTTAAATTTAATTACCGAATTTGAATTTTAAGTTTTAATACATTAACAAACAATTAATGTATAATTTTTAAACCGAACACGAGCTAAGCACAGCCACCCGCAGTAAATAATTTATTATTAATTATTATTATATTGTATAATTCTATATTACAACTTAATTAAATCGCCGGAAATCGTTAATTTGTAAACCTATTACATACCGAGCAATTATTAGCACGTCTTATCTTATGTAAAATTTTTATTTTTTCTAGATTCGCCGTATGTATGGACACGGGAATGCCCAAAAATGTTCAACCATGAAGACGATACCTATTTAGAACTCAACAATATGGACACAGCATAATAATATGCCCAAAAATAAATTCGACTGTCAAGTTAACTATAACAATATATTATAGAACCTAGTATAATATAAAAGTATTATCAACAATTTATTATTTATATATGACATGATACGTAGGTACACGTCATGTAGGTACATTAAAGTGTAAAAAAAAAGTATAACAAAAGACAATAACACTTAATATACCTTCATAAAAATGTAAGTATACTGTATACCTAAATGTCTTTAAAGTATTTACATTTTAATATAACTATATTTCGATATACGCATACTTAGGTACTGTTTGTCTTTTGCTATAGACTTTCATATTAATTATGTATAATTTTGTCGTGTACAGATATTTTTTCATACATACAATATTAATTGTTGATAATAATATTAAATATTATCTACAATAGGTTCTATAACATTATACTGAGTAACTTGATTGGTGGAACTATTTTTTTGAAAACTATTTATGGAGCTAACTACCTATCTATATTCTATATTTATATACTATCTATAACTACTATAATTATCTACTTACTGTAAAAACTTTACTTTTTTGATGTCAAAATAAATGATTTATGTTAATTGTTATCGGTTTCTATCAGCAGCACTTTTTATGTTGACGATGGTAATTTTGTTATAACCTAACATAACCCACCTCATACCTGTACGTCAACTAATAAAACAACTCAAAAACTGCTCGTTCAAATCATGATGATGACGTGTTGATAATATAACATAATATATACAGGACGATTCACCATTTCACCAAGCATGTCCACCCCCATTTTAATGTTTTTGAAAATATTTCATAAAAAAATTATATTTTAATATTTTTTATATACCTACCTAACAAAAATTATATCTATTCTTTTAAAATTGTATCTATCTCGTGTATACGTCTTAATCTATAATTTATTAAAGATGTAGACTTTACAATTATAAAATAAATACATAAATGATAATACATATATATAATTAATATAATAATAATTAAGTATGAATGTTTTAAATCCCTATGTATTGAATATTGTTTTAAATTAAATAGGTAGGTACTTAATTAATTTACAATCATTTAAAGTATATAAAATACATTTTTATTTCAAAATTGCTCATTTTAGATTCTGCCGATTCTGCGATGAATGTATTGATTTAACAATGATGTGTGTGTTTTTTTGTGTTTGTCATCACGGATTGGGGCAGTAAAACTGCTTCGATTTTCTTCAACAGTATTTTGTTCGATAGGAAAGTGAATCTAGTTGGTGAATACGGGACAAAATCCTCAATAGTTTTCAAAAGCGCCAGGAAAAACGGGAATTTTCACGCAAAACCGGTTTTTGACCAAATCGATTTTGGTTTTTGGTGTAGGTATCTTTAAAATAGGTTAACGTATATGCATGAAATGTATATACATGAAATTTTCACTGGTTGTTTATATTTGCATTTTCTATACACGATAAAATTTTAAAAATATTTTGATTTGTTTTGAACTATTTAGGAACATTTTCAGTTTCCAATTTTATTAGTCTTTTTTTTCTATGGATGGCAATAAAACATTATTTGTTGGGTAAAAGGCTTGACAATTTAATACAAGGCTCCTACTATAATAGTTACACGAAGCTCCCGGGTTTGACGTCCTCAGACAAGCCTAGCGGCGCGTCATCCGATTACAACTACGAACCTTATGTTAGTACGTGGTGCTAGACGCTAGTCAAAAGCCGTCGAGGCATACTACTGCCAACCGACGGACCCTCCCCACAGCGCATGCCGAGGCATGACTTGTATGGCCCGAGTGCTGTCGGAGACTGGTGGCTGCACATCGTCTAAGGAACACGAGCACCAGGCACACACGGAGGATTTCTCCGTCGCACCCGTACCATCCGGCTAGGGCATACAAATGCCTTTCGCCACCTTGGTGGGGCCGCAATCAATCCACTTTGCTTTCCGTTTTTGGTTACAGACAACCTTCGCTGCCTATAGCCCAACGATAGGCTTGGTGGGCGGTAAAGAGAGGCCGCGTTTCCTTGGCTGGTTGCCACGAGTCCACGTGGCACCATTACTTGGCAGCCTTCCCCTGACCCAAGCACGCGGCCTTTTACCACATAGTATGCTCCTGCAAACCGCCACTCCGAAACCAAACCACCGTCGACCGCGGACAGTATCCGCGCACGATCGACGTGTGAGGGCTCACTGTTAATCTCTCAACACCAAGGGGCCCCCTCACATCCCGAAGCACCATTCTCGCTTCCCGTTAAATAAAGCACATCAATGGTGGGATGCTCGGACAAAGCTTCGTCGGTGGCTTGCCTCAGCTTATAGTCCTCCCGAGATTAGGGTCGTGTACCACGGGCTCATGGTGGGCCCATCATGACTTTATTGTTACAATGACATTTGAAAACCATTAAAAAAAACAAGTTTTTTTTTATAAGCATTTTTAAAGTTCAAATCTGACAAAATACCGAAAAACACGAAATTAGCATATGATTTTGAGGTTAAGAATTCATAAAAATTTTCTTTTTTTTCACTGCTTCTTATGTAGCGGTGTTTGTTATTTTATTGTTGTTTTAAAAACGAATAAACTGTAGATACATGGAAATTTTACGAATGTTTAATTTTCATTTACTATATTATCACCATAAAAAAA
Organism: Sitobion miscanthi; assembly: GCA_008086715.1. NCBI lineage: Eukaryota > Metazoa > Arthropoda > Insecta > Hemiptera > Aphididae > Sitobion > Sitobion miscanthi. The sequence goes on along the minus strand of CM017805.1, from coordinate 26,094,985 downwards.
TTGAAAATATTTTCACTTTGTTTGAGCGGTTATTGACGTTGTCAGTTTTCAATTTTTTAGTTTTTTTTCTATAAATATCAATAACTGTATTTGTTGGGTAAAAAAGCTTGAAAATTTAATGCAATGCTCTGGATTATATGTTACAATAGCAGTTGAAAAATATTAAAAATAAATAAGCACCAATTTTTTTTATAAGATTTAAAGTTCAAATTTTAAAAAAAAAAATCAAATGTAAAATTAAATAATTATTTTGTATTTAAAATGTTCAACTTCTAAACTAAGATGAAAATTACAAGTAAATAAGTAAATATTATAATACTTTATCACAATAATATCATCAAATATACTTAGGAATATCATAGGTGACTGACCGTTTTTCGCTCAGATCGTTTTTCTTATACAATATATTATATCATTGCAATTTTCAAATTTACACCATCCATACAGGTGACCCCATTGTAACCTACTTCACAGAAAGTTGGAATCCACGTTACCCACTTTTTAATTAAAAATTGAACTATATATTCCATTTTCATCTAAAAGGTGCAGGTCTTAAGGTACCTTGTACTGCAATATTGATGTGCATGTCTTTTCTTTGACTGACCATAATATTGTTGTAAAACAAATATATCTATTACTCAGCTAAGAATCTAAACAATATCTATTGCAAAACAGGTTATAATCTGTATTGTCCCCGTGAAGTGTTAATTAATTTTAACAAAAACAAACATTTCTGAAAAGATAATTTATTTTTTTGTTACAAGGTAATTAAATAAATACAACCAGGGTAGACTTTAAGGAAAATAGCTCAAGATAGATGAAAGTGGAAGGAAGTTTGTTTTGGACATTTGTTGCCTCCGTCTTACAAACATACAAAATTGTAAATTTTACGTTAACAATAACACATTTACTCTGTAATTTCTAAAATTGAAGTGAATTTACCTCTTATACAATTAAAGATAAAATATTATCCAGATCGATTCAGAGGTTATTTATATTAATATTTTTAAGTAAGTTATGATTCATTCTAAAAATTATAACTTTGTCTTCTAGTCTGAAATAAAAAATATAACTAAAGCCTCAGTTTTGCCCCTAGATAATATCTTCCTTTAAATTTATAAGATGGTAAAATAATTTGAAATTCAGAAGGACAGAGTCAAATGATTATGTGAATCAAATTGTGTCCCATGTTTCTGTACATACATGGTAAATAATATAACATATAAAAATACCCAATTTTATTCTGCTTATTATATATAGTAAAATTATACCGACTTTGAACTGAATTTTAGTTCCATATCTAGTCTATATAAAATTAACTAGAGGATTATTATATATATATATTTTGTAACAAAAAATTAAGTAAATAATGAATAAATGGACAATATAACAGTTGCCCCCTCAAAAATCAAACTACAAGCGTATAATATAATATGTTTTAAGTTACTTTAGTTATGTAAAAATACTGTGAATTATTATTGATATACTCGATAATACAGAGTATGTAATTTAAAAACTCATTAATACACAGAATGAGAAAACAAAAATTGTAAGAATTTTTTTAAAGCTTGAGTCTAACCTTCAAGTTTTATTAAACTAAGATTGGGAACAAATGATTTAGTTTTATAGTTTTTTGTAGGTATACCATTATTTTATAGCCTCAAAAAATATAAGATATAAACAAAAGATGATCTATCTGTATACACTAATATATCTTACCATTAAATTTTTGTCCGGTCAGGGTTCCACAGGGCAAAATATCACATACAACCAACTTACATGGCTTTAAACTAAAATCAATTAATTACAATACTAGCAGAGTTATGGGAACATGAAGCATTTGAGAAGTTTATAAATTTTAAATTATTAAAATGATTATCTAACATAATCATTAATATCATATTTACCTTTTACACCATTTAAACGTAAGTAGGTAGGTATTCTCGGACCTTCCAAATGAATTCTTCCAAATCTGCCAGTTATTTTAAATATATCAATAAAAAATAATTCAAACGCTTTAATTAATTTAATAAAAAACAATACTTTTTACATTTAACATAAGCACATTTAGAGTTATCAAAAAAATATTTGTTTTTTTTCTTTTGCATCAAAATCATAACACAGACACCGCAGATGCAAACTGCAAATGCAAACAGCAAGTGCACAATGCTCAGGAATTCTGTAGCAGCCACTGTGAGTAGTGGACGAATTAGTAATTCGTATGATACGGACGTCAAGCAGATAATATCAAACATCTTAGTTATTCCTGAAAAATATTATTGCCATAAAACAATTGTTATTTAAACATAACACCAAATCATTAAAATTGTTATAACCCAAGTCTAATTTAATAGATAACAATAAATGATCTAAGAAATGACAAAATAATAAAATTAATTAATACCTTCACGTTATGTACAGATTCGATACAGCTTACATGTTGTTAAATGTAATGAAATATATAGTATACTATATAGCGTACATAACTGTTCATTGACAATGTTAGTATCAGACATCAGTCTGCCTGTAATGCTACACATACTATAATAGATTGTTTATTAATATAATAAAGGTATGGCAGGTAAAGTTAACTAATATGGAGTTACCCTATCATATTGATCATTCAATATTGGAATACCACACAAATTGTGTGAATTGTGTAACCAATAACCATTACAATAATTAAATTAACATGAATGGTATAAACAGCGATTTTTGGAGCATATTATAATCTACATTATAAAGTATAGGTATAACGTTAAATTATGCCTAACATAACAACAATTCTGTAGTATGATTTCAATTAATTTATCATAAATACATACATAATAATAATACATAATAATAATAAATAAAAGACAATACTATATTAAACTGACCCATTAGAATACAAAACTATGATATTATACTGGAATTTTATAATGATTAATATACTCTACATTTTTACTAAACTAATCCTTAGTCACAGTTTTATTTATAAGCATTAAAGTTCAAATCTTGACAAATAAATACGGAAAAATCCCACGAAAATTAGCAAATTATTTTGAGTTGAGAATTCACAAAATTTTTTTTTTTTAAATTCAATGACTTGATAATGTAAAATATAAGATAAAAAATACCATAAGTTTGTCTACCTTTATCAAAAAAAAAAAAAAGTTACAAGAAAGTCAAATTAAATTTTTATGAGCGTGTGTGAAATCATATTTTTTACAACATTTGATATTCACGTCGATTCTGGTGTAACGCTTTCTTATTTTGTTGTAATTTAAAAAACGATAGACTGTAGATACTTGAAAATTTCACTGAATGTTATATTATAATTTTTATACACAAACCCAATTTTGAAAAACAATTTGACTCTTTTTGAAGCTGTTCTACGACATTGTTTCAGTTCTCAATTGTTTAGTTTTTGTTTCTTAAATATCATTAAAATTGTAATTGTTGGCGTATAAAAAAGCGTGTTGAAAATTAATATCAGGACTCCCTGTGATATACGCTCTAATAGAAGTTGAAAAATTATAAAAAATACATAGGTACAATTTTTTTTATAAGCATTTAAGCATTTTAAGCCATTTTGACTGAGTTGCACTTAATGCAGAAGGTACCCAAAGTAGATAAATAATCAAGTTTTTAAAATTGTCAGTTAAACGGGAAATTAAGTGCACCGGATTAGCTAGTTTGTATAACATAAGCTACTAGTGAAATACCGGCATTATCGCAAAAAAAATCCTGATTGTGGTTGGTTGTTCCATAGCTTGCGAAAACTATGGGGAATTCATTATTCAAACTCCCCAAGACACTTAAGAGAAATAATCTAAGGCATTTTGACTGTCTCAAAAAAGTGATGACTGAACACAAACAAAACAATCCGTATATGAAAATACCTACATATTAAATAGGAGTTCCTAGATATATTAAATAGGTACATTACGAAAAAAATTTGTTTAAAATAATCTCTTGTGTGGTAAAAATGTATACAACATTAATAATTGGTATTTTACCTATATACTAGTATTAGTCATGATCTAATATCTAAAACTCTGGTAATTTATAATGTAAAATTTAAAAGCGAAGAAACCAAAAAAAAAAAATGTTATTAGTCCAAAAACAAATCATACACAGAATTCTGTTGAAATGGAAGGGAAAATGTTGACATAGTTTAATAGTAGATACTCAAGAAAAAATATAGTAGGGACCCATATAGTTTAAGAACGACATGTGGAAAAATCCGGAATCTAACTAATGTAGTCATAAGTACCTGAAAAAAAAAGCCCCCCCAAATATACTAACTAGTGTATAGACCTTTTTTTTTGCGATTTGTCCTCTTTAATAGTAATGGGAACCAAATCGGATTGCGATGACAATTTTCTTAAGGTGCCATAAAAATTGCCCTTTGAATTTATGTTTTTGCTGAGCTGGCAATATCAAATATTTTATAAAGATAAAATCCCTGTTCAAGTAAAAGGGGGGGGGGGGGGGGACTGATTTTTTGTTTTTTTAACAGCAATTTGATTTAAATATATCGTCTATATCAGAGTCGTCAGCCTCAATCCAACAGTGAGCTACATAAACATTTAAGTAGTTAATGTCATTGTGTATATATTATTTATAAAGAATACATGAATGGCCAGGCACGAGGATACAGAGCAATTGATCTTATCAGTGGGAGGGAGGGAGGGAAAAAATTTTCTTACAACATTAATAGGTACGCGAGAATTACAATGTTATACAATTTTATTAATAAATATTAAAAGTTTTCCCATATTTATACCATTATACTAATTGTAATAAAAAAGTAATAGAGACTGATATATATTTAAATGTCTTTATAATAAAGCGTTTTCCAATGTAACGTAAGAGGAGTACTGTTTTCTGCCTCTTAAATTCAGGAGTTAGGATTTTAACATAGTATAATTTTTTATAATAATTTTTAATTTACATTATCAGTCAATCAGTATCATTAATACGCGTCTCGAGGGTGTTTTCGATAGACCATTTGGAGAAGGATATAGTCCGGTATCTCAATTCGGATAACTAAAAACTCAGGCAGTTGGCGTAAGCCACGGCAGCACGTTTCAAACAAAAAGAGATTACGGTCCGCCTTTTATACGCTTAGTGCCTCATGCTCCTAAGAGACGAGGCGGCAGTTTCGTGCGACATCTGATTATACCGTCGTAACGCCGGAAACCGCTTCCCCCCCCCTCCCCCACTTTGGTAGTAGTCAGAAGACAATTGTAAATTATTTTTACACTATTTTTTAATTAAGTTGACACGGTCACAATTGAAGAAGGAGCGGGTCTCCATCGATCGTAGCTGTCAACAATATATTCCACAGTGGATACGTGTTGTTGACGTTACGAGTACGTGCGACACCGTTTACATTATAAAATATTTATTTCGGCAGCAGTCGTTATCGAAAACCATTGAAGCTGTCGAATAAAGTGGTATCAGAAATGGCATTAAACACAAACGACCAGCCAACCGGTACGAACGAGGACCAATTGTCACCAAGAACCAGTCGGCCTAGGCACACCGTCCAATCAGAATTGATTATGTGCCAATCGATCAACAGACATATAAATTTGTTAGTATTAAGTCGTGAGACTAGGATTATTTTTTTTTTTTAAGGGGGTTGTTTCAAAGGATTCCCAATCCTCTTTTTTACTAGTCGTAGTAGGCATCAATGTAACATTTGATGACTATTGTGTGTTCACACTAGTTTGTTAGTATAAAACTGGAGTTAAGTAGGTAGTACTATTGAGATTAGGCGTACTTATGATATTAATAATAGAAAGAAACAATTTTCTTAATTTTGTTTGGTGTGGGTATATTTGGTTTTTCCATATTAGCTCATAAAATTTGTATAAGTAATGTGAAATTTAAAAGTTAAAAGCATTTATTTATATATATCTAAAATGTAGTTTACAATGCATGAACTAATTCTTGTGTTCTAGTATCATCAATCAAATTCATCAATTTAGTGGTAAAAAAAACCTCTATTAGAAAAAGTATCCATCTGTGCCAGATAGGTTTCAAAGAATGAGCCGTAGTGTTGAAGGAGGTTTTAATAGTTCATAAAGGATGGATTCCGAATTTTTTATTATGCGATTGGGCGCGGTAACGCGGTATTTATAAATTGTAAGATTAAATGAATATATTAATTAAAGGGCCATGACATTGCCTAAATGATAAGAATCAAAAATAGATATCCATTAAGATTCAATACTTAAATAGTTATAGTTTTTTTTTAATATTTTTTTTTAGGCCAGGAGGAGAACTAAAATTATAGCAGAAGGTGAGATTGAAGGACTAGAACGAGTACTAACTGAAGTAGTAAATTCAATTTTTTTAACATTCATTGTTTATACTTACAAATTGAAAATATTTTTTATTGATTTACTTATGTCAGACTTTAGGCAGACAGATGGTGTTCAGACAGAGTGGACTGTTAAAGATACATTGGAGATGGTGGCTACTCAACGTTTGGATCTTCAATGTTATCCATTAACCTAGACGCATAACTAAGCCCAAGGAACATAAAAGAATTTCCTTAGTTCAGCTACCTGATAAGGAAGATTACAATTAATAATTAATCAAATTTTTGTTTGTTGTATTATATTAAAAATAACAAACTTACCACTGATAATAGAAACTTGAGGGTTAGGTTAATATTAACAAAATTTATTGTAAATATCTAGTTTACGGTATTTACAAACATCATATGTTGTCACAATATTTGATTTCTGTAATATCTTAATTTTAAATTGATGATATTGATGTAAAAAATTGATCTATTTATAATGTGTTTAGAATTAAAAATATAGTTTCTAGAATTAAAAAACTTGCTAACACAGATGATCACTTGTATAATGATATAATCTAAACCCTATAGTATGATGAAATGAAATTAAAATTGCATATAAATTACACTTTATTCATTAAACACACAAAAAATATTCAGTGCTTTTTCAAGTACAGGTAAAATATGAATTTAGAATATTAAGAAGGCATGTTATTAGATTCTGACGGAAAGCAAATCTAACAACTAGTTTTACTGTGTATCCATATTGTTTAGTAGTTAAATTATTATTTTTGTTGCAAATATAAAGAATATTTATATTATTGTCCTAATTTCCCTTTATGAGCTATTGGGTAAAATGGTCAATAATAAATAAATTAAAGGTGATAGCGGTATTGTATAATTTTTGGGAGTTTATTCTGTCAGTAAGATTATTTTAAAATATCTAGTTATGTGTACAAAACTTTGTAATGTTTAAATAAAATTATTACATTTGAGATTATTATCAAATAAACTATTTTGGATTTAAATATTTAATGAGGCCACTTGAAAATTAAAATTGTCATAAAGTACTAAAAAAGATTTATTTCTAAACATTGTTACTTAGCCGGTTGTTAGAATATATATTGTTAAAAAAAAATAATGAAAGTGATCATTTGAATTCAATAATTCTGTCTGCAGGTTAACTAATGTTTGTATTTGTAAGCATTCAAAAAATCCATTTAAATTTAAAAAATACAAGGTAAGAAACTATTTGCCAAAGTTGTCATTCAACATCTGCTTTATCCTTACATTTTAGTATGTAAATTGGTTCTGTACAGATTGTTTAAGACGAACATTAAAATCAATTATTAATTCTGCTATAGGTGTGAAATTGTTAGTCTTTTTAATTGTGAAATATTCTAATTTATGTATTCAATTTATTGATTCATTTGAAATTTAATAAGGACCTTATATAATCAAATAGCTGTTTTTAAATTATGTGGTAATTAATTGTTCTTAGCAATTGGTTTTTTTTTGGCTGTGACCGAAAAAATTACAAATTGGTGCAGAGTCCCTTTGTTTGAGCGTATAATAAACTCTCAAGTGTATGGATCTATTATGGCCAACATTGCCTCAAGCCCATCAGAAGGTAAACATATTGATTGTTACTCATATTTAATACGGTTATTAATGGATTATAATTGATTAACAGTATAATTTTTTGTCAGGATTCAACTTCCAATTAATAAGATGTAATTTAGAACTTAGCTTTGGATATTTAAACGCTTTGCTGCCCATCAACTGTTGAACAGATTGTTCTACGATTAATGCAATTGTAAAGTAGATTATTATCAGTATAGTGTGTGTTGAATTGAGAAATTGTCTGACCATTGGAAACTATTACAAACTATCAATCACATTCATGAAAATATTATAATATACTTATACATATAAACCTAAGTTTAAAATTATTGTTGTGGGTTTGTAAGTGATTGATAGCTAAATTTTGTAAACTACCTAGTTCCATTAATAAAGTTGATACTGTATTAGAATTTTAAATATCTATTCGTAGTTTATTTTCATTATTGTTGTTGAATAAATACATTAACCAACTTTTCTGTTACTGTATTATAGTATTTGTTGTTACAGATGAACTGACTTATTTTTGTACTTAATAAATTAATTTATCATCAAGTTTTGGCTAGTATTTTAATGGAAAAACGACGTATTCTCCAGTGAAAAACCTGCATATTGAGTGTCCAGGAAGTCAGTCATTACCTGTCTAACAAAAACATAAAATAAAGCAATCCAATTGCGGCGGATAGAGTGGTATGTGTTGTCGCATGCCCGGTGCTATTTCTTTGTAAAACTGTAAAGTCAAAAACCGTGTTGGAAGTGTCTAGCAAGTATCATCTAAAGTCAAAATCGATTAGCTTCCAAATTAGCACACATCTTTAGTTAGACATCCGCCTTCGTCGGACGCGGAAAAGGTGGTGCTACAGCCAACAGGTAGGCATATCCACCTGCGGTGGTTGCGACCACCGACTTCAAACGGCTCTTAAGTGAAAAACCCTATGACACAAATTACGAAAATAATTTAGGAAAAATACCAAACTATATAAATATACAAACAATATAAGATTGTATTTATGCTATGATAATAACAATGAAACAGTTTGAGAAATGTGCACTTATAATTCCTTTAAAAAACAATAAAAATATAGATACATAATATTTATATCCACCAGTAAAATACATACTAAACATGTACCTGAAGTGTATATATATTTATATACAAAAAAAAATGTTAAATAAAAAACCTCCATTTTTAAGTGGTAAGCCAAGTCGGTCATCACCGTTCTAAGACGAAACCACAAAATGAGCAATCCGTTACGGCGGATAAAATGATAGGTATATGCTGTCGCAGTCCAGTGGCCTTTCTTAGTAATGTAATAAGTGTAGTAGAAAACCTGGGTGGAGTGTATAGAAAGTCAGTCCATCTGCAAGTCAAAATATATTAACTTTCAATGTAGCCACCTAGGTAGGCTATCCGACTTCTTTGAAGTAGGACTTCGTCGGATTAGCGAACAATGTACTGCAGCAAATCAGTCTGTTGTCTAGCTACTATAAGTGAAGAGAAAAAGTTTTGTTCCAAAAAACCCAATAACACAACATTCGAAATAATGTACGAAAAATAAAACAAATATGTATTTATTGTATGATATAATAACAATGACAATTTAAGAAAATAATATGTTTTACTTCCTAATAAATTAAATAAACCTATAGGTACATAATATAATATTAATATAAATATACAGTCATATATTGTGAAAAACGTATATTATGTTTATTAGTTATTAGGAAATATACGTGAAAAAGGAAAAAAATGCAAAAAAATGCGCTATTAAGAGCGGGCCGTGTTTTGTTGTAGAAATACGGGCTCACCCGGTAGCCGCCCGAAAAGCGCTACGAGGGTTCCACGAACTCGGAACCCACCCATCATCCTACATTGAGGGAACCTACGCCTAAAACCGATCGAGGCCACATATTGTGACGCAATCATTTTCCAAAAATTGCAACAATTAAGCTGGTTGTCTACAGAGCGACCGTATAAACCAATATATGAGATTATACATGATGTTAATTTCTATGTATCTTACACAATGTTTTAAACTTTATTGTATCTATTCACTTATCTGACCGTTATATTATATACATGTATTATGTATGCTGAATAGATACATTACGTTAAGCAATATACCAGCTACGTTTATTAAGCAGAGCCAAAACAATATGTCTACAATCACATAATGCGATATTTATTGGATCAAAACAATATATATCAACTGTGCACTTGGCGTTGGAACGAAGACCGACTGGACATTTCGTGACGCGAATTTTTAAGCGTACAACAGCATTACCACGGTTTGTCAAAAGAAAATGAACATAACAAATAGAGCAACAAACGGCATTTGAAAAGACGCGACGAACGAAAAAATCATTAATAACGACCTACGGCTGGCGTCGATTGCGATGGCTATGGACCGATATCGCGTACAAAACCACGCGGCTTTTAAAACAAACGAAACTATAGGGAAATGAGAGGAAAAAAAACAAAAAAAAAAAAAAAAAAAAGGGGGGTCGAAAAGGCGGAAAAACAGCGTAAAAAGCGGAAATTTCGAAACGTTTTAAACCTGACCGCCGCCGCCGACGCCGCCGCCGCCCCGGCGAAAAGGTACGCGATTGGTACTCGACGCCTATAGGGAATCGACGCGGAAACGCGTCCGGCGAACGGGGGAAAAAACCGGAGCGGTTGTTAATTTAAATTTAATATTTTCCACCATGAGATCTTCCATGATATATCCTTATATATCAGCTGTTTTCTTACGATTTATTTTTCCACCATGAGATTTCCATGATATCCTTATAGATCAGCTGTGTTTCTTCCGATTTTATGAGTATTAGAATTAGTTCTTACGATTTTTATTTTTCCACACATGAGATTCTTCATGATATCTTATAGATCAGCGTTTTTCTTACATTTTATAGTATTAGATTTTCTTACGATTTTATTTTCACAGCCATGAGATCTTCCATGATATCCATAGAATCAGCTGTTTTTCTTACGATTTTATAGTATTAGATAGATTATTTTTTGTCAATAAATAAAAACAGCCGTTCTCGATTGATGAGGTAACATTAATTTTCCACATGCATTCCGATTTGATTTTTAACATTTATATTGTGATGATGAAAACAATTTTCATAGATAACATACCTAACATTTCACCATGATTTTCTTTGACTCAGAATGCATATGGCGACTTTCTAAGAGGTTCGTATTTTGAATAATGCACGCGTTCCATTTTATTTTAGTTCAGTGTGTGTACGTCGGTGTTCAGTTATCACTAACCTGTACATTTTTTTTTATATAACCTATATTGACGCTTGTTAGGTGTTATATAACGTTAGTTGTTATTTTCATCATAGATCGTATTTGGCTCTACGACGTTGGCACGATGGAATTATTGTAAGTAACTACCTAATTATTTATATGTAATAAGCCTTACAATTTTATATTCATTTTTGTAGATTCAAATAGGTGCCTAGATGTTCAACCCGATGTTTATTTTAAATATTTCGTGTAATCAAAATTTGGTTATTCTATTACATACACATCATGGTAAAAATGTAATAACATTTTTATACAATTGATAGCTGTGTTTAATCCTTGCTTGGTTTTAATTACTATTATTGAAATTATAACAGCACCATTATAAAGAGGACGCCTTACTCGCATGTGCTATCTCCGTCTTACGAACATACAACATAACAAATTTGCTTTGATTCACACAAATTTTGTGTTAGCTTTTATATTATGAAACTTAAATGTAAGAATATTATCAAGTACATGCATTTATTGATATTTTAATTTTAAAAAGAGATATCACTATATAAGCTATTACAATTTTAATGAGAGTTTAATATTTAAATAATAGCGGACGATATAGTCTCTAGATAATATTCTTACCTTTAAATTTGATAATAGAACGATTCACTATATTACTAAAGATACAACACAAATTAGTTCTTCTGAATACAAATTGTTCATGTTGTACCTACGTTTGACACAGACAATAGGTAGGTACATGTAAATTCCACATGTTAATATTTTATATGGTATTTTTCATTTAAAAAAGTTCTACAAAAGTATAATAGTTGCGAGAAGAAATTTTGAAATACTATGAAATACTCAACTTGAATTAATTTAAATTGTGAAAGAGAACATTTTCAATTTGTTATTTTTAGTCATTTCAAACCTAAAATTGTTTTTAGTAATTTTTATAAATTTGGACGTCTGTATTTTTCAGCCAAAAAATTTTATTACATTTTCTGAATTTTGTACCTAATTAAAGATTATATCTCATTAATATAGTTATTGATAAGTTTATAACATTATAATTGGTCGTTGTGCCTCTACAGTAATTGATCGTTCACACAAGGAAGAATGTAAAAGTTATGACTTATGGCTTGTCAATGCTGTGGTCAAAAGTTTAAAAAGAAAAATTTCAACAAATATTGTTTTGACAATAGGTTGTGGTATCATCATTTTGAAAGCTTTTATGACCCAGCATTGTAGCCCCTTAGGTATTCTACACTTATATTTAATATTTTTTAGAAAATTAAAATTAGTTTAAGAAAGTAGTAGATAATCAGAATTTGTTTTAAATCCTAATATGATTACTATTTATACTATAATAGTATAATTAATATATATACTATTTAAAATTCATGGGTACCTTATACTTTTAATAACTCAATACTTTCTCCATATTTTAATTTAATTAAATTGTCAACACCTACACCAATTCTCAGACTTTCTGCAAAAAATCTATTTTTCAGGTCATTAATAACACAATTTATTATTTTAATACATGCATTTATTCTAGTATTCAAAATAAGTTTTTTGGTTAACATATTATAATAATTAATTAAAGCAGAACATTCATTCCCAGTTATAGAACTAACCCAGTAATTACTTAATTGTGTTGACTCTTTCTTTTTATGGTTTGGAATTTACTAATAAAAATATTTGTGTTTAAATTGATAAATAACAAAATATTAAAACTTTAAAAATGCCTTTATTTCAATAAAATGTCAATATTTATAGCAAATTCTATAATTTCTTTCCACTTTGTAAAGATTATAGACTAAAAAAAATGTCTTTGGTACAGTCCTAACACTCCAAACCCTTCACAGACAGCCCAATAAAATACTTCGCACATGGTGTTGAATTATCAAATTCAATTTTTATCTTTTTTATGCTAACTAATTATTAAAATTAAATTTGTTTTGACAAAATTGTTTTATTGTTTTATTTTTATGTCGACATTTGGCAACCGGAGACTCAAAAACATTCTTGCCCCATGAATTGTGTAGCACATACAATGCCACAAAAGACATTATCATAGCATTGAATAGATGCCCGGAAGATAAACAAACACCATTTGGAACAATTGTATCTACAATATGTCACATGTAATGCCTAAAACAGATTTGAAGGTAAAATATAGTCGAGATATACATAGATATTTTTTAATTATTTATAATAGGTACTCATACAAATTTAATGTTGATTTTAGAATCATGAAGAAAATTTCCCTGATAGAATGTTAATGGATGTAGCCAATTATGAAGAAGAAGATATGACGCGTCCAGATTCTAATGTTGAAAATGTACCATCAATAAAGTATGAAGAATCTTGGGATGATGTAAGTATATTTCCATGCTCATGAACAAAAGTGTGGCTGAACGATAGGTAGTCAATCAAATTGTTATATAGGGTGATTCACCAAGCATGCCCTTTTTTTCTTCAATAAAACAGATATTTATAATCCGATTTTTAAAATGTTTAAATACATGTAAAGACCATATTCCCAAACTCTTGTCACTTTTTGTACTACTTAAGGAGTGTTCTGTAGAGATACAAACTTTTGGTTTCAAATGAAAGCATCCCTTTTCAACTGTAAATTGTACAGTGGATAATTTATACGAGTAGTTTTTAAATTATTTAACTCTGTGTTCTAAGGATAAAAGCTCCGTGATAGTGGGTTTATAAAATATGGGGACACTAGTGATTTCCACATTTTCGTCATTAACATAAATCTTTTAACATTAATAATTTGTAAAAAAAAAGGCCTAAGTATAATAATCAACATACTCTATTCAGCGAGAGAATGAGCCACGGCCCAACCAAAATCTGTCTGGTTTTGCGTATACCTGTCCAACAACTGACGGCGTTCTCTGACGACCGGCTTCACGTCTCGTTGACGACCATCTTCACAACACCCAAAGAGGGAGAAACAAGACCTCTTCAGCAATCGTTTGGTCGTCCATCTGCAGCGTATTCTCTCGCTGGACAGAGTATAGATACAATTTTATGTCTACTTTATTTTTTTGTTAAAACATTTTTAAGGACTATTATTATTAGTAAAAACATTTTGATAATTAAGAAACTACTCATGTGAATTTTGTGGCACGTCAATCATAGTCTCTCCATCGGACATAGATCGGGAGGATGAAAGGTACATCAACATTTTCAAAAAAATTATGTACTTAATAATTTACAGTAAAAAAGGGGGCCACAGGACACTCCTTTAATAATACAAAAATGTAAAGAATTTTAAAATTATAGTTCTTGAGACTTGAGTATATGTAAGAATTTCAAAAATCAGAATTTTAATAAATTCATCATTAAATGCAAAATGGTGGTTAGCATGCTTGGGGAATCACCCTGTATAATATTTATTATTTTATTTTTTGGCATTAAGGGGACGTTGTAATTTGGGCGAAAGGTTATAAATAAATAAATAAATATGTTGTCTCCACCTAATTAACGCATAATATCCCAAAATGTATGCCTAGTAGTTCAAATTCTGTGTTGTTAGCTTAAATATTAGAGTGATTTGATTTATTATCAATTTTAAATTAATAAAGAACTTTATATGTGTTCTCTCATTTGTTTTTTTACGATATTTCAGTTTTTAAGTGAATTATGAGCATTTTCAAATATTAATATTTTAGATACTCATAACTCACTTCAAATTAAAATATCATAATAAACTAATGAGAGAACAAAGATAATGTTCTTACATTTAAAATTGATAATAGATCAATTCACTCTAATATTTAAGCTAACAACACAGAATTGGAACTACTAGACATACATTTTGATATATTTTGTATTAGCAAGACGGAGACAACACATATAGGTACGATGTCCACCTAATACAATATTTAGTGTCTTCTCGAATTGGATTATTACGTTCTTGTTGGTGGTATCGTCTTTGGCTATAGCTTTCACCAAACCTATATTAAGTATAAGAATACCACATCAACTTCCTCTTCTTATGATATAGACCATTATATAAAATTAATCAAATTAAAACATAGGTATACATTTATTTTTTTAAGTTGGAACATGCCTCTGATATTCTAAAGACCATCAAAATAAAAACCACATCAATGAAAGCAACTCATAGACATAACAAGATCAGACGTAAAAACAGCATAGTGTCAATTTACACCAAAAATGATATGGAATAAACGTGAAATATAACAATATATAATGATTATACTGACAAAATATTATTATAACATTTTTTTGCATTGAAACTTAAAATTGTAACAAAATATTTCTTAGTGGTTTTGTTTTTTCTTATTAACCTTTATTGATTATTATAATATTTAATTGGATTATTACACTTAAGTTAAACAATTAGAATAGTTTTTTTAAAAACTTTAATTAACAATTGCAATTGGTGATAATCGATAATACTATAATAGTACCTATATTACTAATGGTTTGATGTGTTTTAATGTTTTGATTTTTTAATCTATTTAACTTTACAGAAATAATATTTATATTATATTATACTAGCTAAATAACCTGGCTTTACTCGTGTGCAGTTTTTTTTTTTTTGTAGCAAATCTTATACAATTTATACGCTTTATAGGTATATCTTGCATTGAGTGTATCTCAGTTTTAGTATACCTCAGTTTAAATCGGTGTCAGTATGCGTAGCTTTGTGAGATAATTTGACCTTGATAGGAAACTGCATGTTAGATATCTCTAAAAACAATCTTTGAGGTTTTCTTTAAATTTAATTGAGTATTTTTTAAGTATATAAGCTACAGACATACATTTGGTTTTAAGATATAGTTTATTTATTCGAGGACATAAATGTGATCATTTGATGCATACTTGTACTTGATCTTGCCGAGTAACTAATAGGGCAATCATTTATTACAATAACAAAAAAGTAATAACAACTTAAACTATTTCTATTACAATCTGCAACCAATGACAACCATTTATAAACAAAAAAAAAATGTACCGCATCTTTAAAATGCGAATATCGGAAAATCCTTTCTTATTTTACATCTAGATCATTAGAGAAACCACTATTCCAAATCTAAAGTTTGTATGTTTTGTAGTTTCTGAGATGTAACGTTGAATGAGTGAGTGGAGGTAAATTGCTTGTATATATATTATACTTCATGGGTTGCGACATTTTTCTGTCTTTGTGTACGTACACCACATAGAAAGTTAGATAATTAGTTTAATAATTAACTATTGGATATAGCTGAAAGTTTTTAAATTAAAAAGAATTCTGGAAACAGATTATAATTGTTGTTTTATAGTCTTTTTACCGTTGGTCACTTACCCACATTTTAATGTTTGGTCTAAAAATGGAAATAGTATGACAATTTTATTAATTCTACTTATAAATATAAGTTTTTTTTAGAATTTAGGGAGATGGAGATAAATCAAAATTGTGGGAAGGTTGATCTCTGATAGACTTGAAGACAAATTCAAGACTACATTCTTATTGATTTATTAAATAAATCAGTATAGTAGTAATAGAAGTATATAACACAACTGAATTCCTATGTTGTGTGTCTGTTGAACAAATACATAACATCAGCACATCAGGATTAATATTAATTAATAACTTAACAAGTATATTCATGGATACTAACAGAATTACATTACTGTTCAACAACAATTTTTACTTCTATAATAAGTAGATTATCTACTTGTATTCTTCATTTTCTTGATTGTTAGTTGTGAAATAAAGATGGAAAGAAACAGAGAATAAGAAAAGGATACAAAAGCATTATTCGTGGGAAATCGAGACCAATATATAAAAATAAAATGTTTTAAAAAATTTAAAAATATACAAAATTAAACTTTTAAAAAATAATTGCGTTAATTTGACTGAATTAAAGTAATAAAATATTACACAACAGTATCAGTAGATTAATACTTTTAGTTTTTCACATTTTGGTTGATTTTATTGACTGTATGCGGACCGGGAACGTACAATAATAATAATACGCGCGCCCGACAAGCTTTTAGATTCTGAGTAGAGCAATAATTGTATTAATTTTACAATGATGTCTGTATTTATTTTTTTGTCCTTTTGGGGCAGTAAAAATGCTTTGGTTTTCTACTTCAGGCGTCTTCAGCATATTTTCTGGTAGGAAAGTGAACCTAGTTGGTATTTTGGTGAAAAGTTGACCAAAAGTGAAAAATGTTTGGTAAAAGCTAACAATTCTCTCTTGGTTTTTAAATCGGGGGAAAAGAAGGTGGGTGAGTGGATGTCACTCTGCTGTACAGTAGGTTATAAGTGGGTCACTACTCTCTGCATTTAATGATTGATATTAAATTTGAGTTCGATGATATAATATCATTGTATACGAAAAATAATTCTGAGCGGAGACGATTTGTCTGTGTGGAAATATCATATTATCAATTATGTTTATACGTTATACCTATTGTTATTACAAATTACTAATATGGTAGCCAGTAAGTTGAATTAGTATTATAAAATTACAACAAAATGACTCAACTACTCAACTACTCAAGTCGTTATTCTTGGTTATTTACTATGTAATTTCGTCAAAATTTGAATATAAAATAACTATAAAGAAAACTGTTTTATATTTTTGAATTTTTGGTTACAGAATAACCTACTTACGTGGAACATTGTTCTAAATGTTCAATCCTTGGCTATAAAAGTTGAACATTTTATACATTTTTATCAACAAAATCATTTTAAAATTTAAAATTTGATAAGTGTTGACACAAATATTGAACTTTAAATCATAAATGCTTAAAACAAAAAATTGTTTTCTACGCTTTTTGACGCAACAAATAAATTTATTGACATTTAAAGAATTTAAAATTTAAAATATCCGTTTACAGCTCAAAATGAATCAAAACATTTCCAGAATTGTATGGTGTATAGAAATCTAAATTTAAACATTTAGTCAAATATTCATGTATTTACAGTTATTCGTTTGTGAATTACAACAAAATAAGAAGTCTTTACATGAGAAATCGAATGAATATCCAGTGTTGTAAAAATATAAACTTCAAACACTAACAATATATTAAGAGTCTTGTATTACACTTTCAAGCTTTTTTACCCAACAAATAGCATTTTATTGACATTCATAGAAAAACAACTGAAAAAATTGGAAACTGAAAATGTCCATAAACAGCAATTCAAAACAAATCAAAATATTTTGAAAATTGTTTAATCGCCTATAAAAAAAACTAATAAAAACATTCAGTGAAAATGTCATGTATCTATAGTTATTTGTTTTAAAGTTACATCAAAAACCAAAATCGATTTTACGTAAATATTACCGTTTTTTTCTAAATTTTGATTTTGTTTTTCCCTGCGCTTTTGGAAACTTGGAAATTTTAAATTTTGACCTTTTCAATGTACCAACTAGATTCACTTTCCTATCGAACAAGATACTGTTGGAGAAAATAGAAGTAATTATACCATTCCAATTGGAAATAAATTGAATTAGAATAAAAATAATAACTTGGAATATATTTACTAAGTTAAAAACCATTTAGTACTACTTAAAAGGAATTAGCCAAAATAATTTTCTACAAGGAAAACTTTCCCCCTTCAAGTCCACACAAATGAAGTAGAAAGGATGATGTAGTGGGTGCTTTACTTATTATTGATGTCAGAAATTTAGAAAATAAAGATAAAAAAAATATATTATGCATATATTTGTGTATAAATTATGTTAGCAGCAAGTCAAATATCATATTCTCATTTGATATGCCAATCTTAACTAAATTATATAAGTAATAAAATAGTATCAATAGTATTATAATTATAACAAAGCTCGGGACTTTTTTTTGAATTTCATAGTTATTTGAAGTTTGACAAAATTTTTCATACTGAAAAATATTTAAAAATAATGGGAAGATCTCTTCTGTGGATGTTGAGTATACCTCGTGATTGAGTAAGTAACTGTAATGTATGAGTTAAATTTAAATTCAATGATAAATCATTGTAAACAACAAATGATTCTGAGTGGAGATAGTCTGTTGTCTTATATTAATAAGTAATTTAATGTTACTATTAGTAAAACGGTAGATATAAGTTATAGAAAAGTAATCTAAATAATAATTTGAATATTATGTTATTGTGTTATTAAATACAATTATATCTCAGACAATTTCTATCCTCGGAATAATATTTTTGAATTCCAACAAAATAACTTACATTGCTACAATTTTGTCAATATTTAAACATCAAATAACTTTAAGTAAAATAGTGTTTATTTATTGATATATTTTTGGGATTTAGCAAGAACTCCTTATGAGGAACCTTGTACTAAATGTTCGAGCATTAGCTATAAAAATTGAATATTTTATAAACTTAATTAATATTACTATGTACAAATTAATTTACTTATGTTTTTAATTTAAGCAAATAGTGTCAAAATTTAAACTTAATACACTTAAAAAAATACAATGAGAACAACTTCTATAGGATCTTGCAATATATTTAACTCAATTTTCTATTGTAACAAGTATGAGAAAAACCATAATATTGTTGTAAAACCAATATATCTATTACTCAGCTAAGAATCTAACAATATCTATTGCAAAACAGGTTATAATCTGTATTGTCCCCGTCGAAGTTTTAATTAATTTTAACAAAAACAAAACATTTCTGAAAAGATAATTTATTTTTTGTTACAAGGTAATAAGATAAAATACAACCAGGGGTAGACTTTAAGGAAATAGCTCAAGATAGAGTGAAGTGGAAGGAAGTTTGTTTTGGACATTTGTTGCCTCCGTCTTACAAACATACAAAATTGTAAATTTTACGTTCACAATAACACATTTTACTCTGTAATTTCTAAAATTGAAGTGAATTTACCTCTTATACAATTTAAAGATAAGAATATTATCCAGATCGATTCAGAGGGTTTTATTTATATTAATATTTTTAAGTAAGTTATGATCATTCTAAAAAATTTCATAACTGTCTTCTTAGTTCTGAATAAAAATATAACTTAAAGCCTCAGAGATTCCCTAGATAATAATCTTACCTTTAAATTTTATAAGAGGTAAATTAATTTTAAATTCAGAAATGACAGAGTAAAATGTATTATGTGAACTTCAAATTGTGTCCCATGTTTCTGTACATACATGGTAAATAATATAACATATAAAAATACCCAATTTTATTCTGTTATATATTATATAGTAAAATTAATAGACTTTTAACTGAATTTTAGTTCCATATCTAGTCTATAAATTAACTAGAGGATTATATATATATATTTTGTAACAAAATAAGTAAATAATTGAATAAAATGACAATATAACAGTTGCCCCTCAAAAATCAAACTTACAAGCGTTATAATATAATATGTTTTTAAGTTACTTTAGTTATGTAAAATACTTGAAATTAATTATTGATAATACCTCAGATAATACAGAGTATTTAAAACTCATTAATACACAGAATGAGAACTAAAAATTTGAATAATAATTTTTAAAGCTTGAGTCTAACCTTCAAGTTTTATTAAACTAAAGATTGGGAACAAATGATTTATTTTTATAGTTTTTTGTAGGTATACCATTATTATAGCTCAAAAAATATAAGTATATAAACAACAGATGATCTATCTGTATAACTAATATTATTTTACCATTAAATTTTGTCCGGTCAGTGTTCACAGGGGCAAAATATCACATAACCAACCTTACATGGGCTTAAACTAAAATCAAATAATACAATACTATCAGAGTTATGGGCACATGTAAGCATTTGAGAAGTTTAAATTTTAAATTATTAAAATATTATCTAACATAATATCATTAATATCATATTTTACCTTTTACACCATTAAATCGTAATGTAGGTAGGTATTTCTCGGACCTTCCAAAATGAAATTCTCAATCTGCCATGTTTATTTAAATATATCAATAAAAAATAATTTCAAACGCTTTAATTAATTTAATAAAACAATAATTTTTACATTTAACATAAGCACATTTAGATTATCAAAAAATATTTGTTTTCTTTTGCATCAAAATCATGAACATCAGACACACGCAGTGCAAACTGCAAATGCAAACAGCAAGCTGCACAATGCTCAGAATTCTGTAGCAGCCACTAGTTGAGTAGTGACGAATTAGTAATTAGTATGATACGGACGTCAAGCAGATAATATGCAAATCTTAGTTATTCCTGAAAAATATTATTGCCATAAACATTGTTTATAAACATAACACGAAATCATTAAAATATGTATAACCCCAAGTCTAATTTAATAAGATAACAATAAATGATCTAAGAAATGACAAATAATAAAATTAATTAATTACCTTCACGTTATGTACAGATCGTACAGCTTACATGTTATAATATGTAATGTAATATATAGTATACTATATAGGTACATAACTGTTCATTGACAATGTTAGTATCAGACATCAGTCTGCCTGTACTGCTACACATACTATATATATATATATAAAGTTATTGTTGACAGGTAAGTTAACTACTATGAGTACCCTATCATATTGATCATTCAATATTGAATTAACCACACAAATTGTGAATTGTGTAACCAATAACCATTAAAATAATTAAATTAAATGAATGGTATAAACAGCTATTTTTTTTAGCATATTATAATCTACATTAATAAATATAGGTATTAACGTAAATTGCCTAACATAAACACAATTCTGTAGTATGATTTCAATTAATTTATTCATAAATACATACATAATAATAATAATAATAATAATAAATAAAAGACAATACTATATTAAACTGACCATTATAATACTAAATACTATGATATTATACTGGATTTTATAATGATTAATATACTCTACATTTTAACCTAACCTAATCCTTAGTCACAGTTTTTATTTATAAGCATTTAAAGTTCAAATCTTGACAAATTAAATACGGAAAAATCACGAAAATTAGCAAATTATTTTGAGTTGAGAATTCACAAAAATTTTTTTTTTAAATCAATGACTTGATAATGTAATAATATAAGATAAAAAATTAACCATAAGTTTGTCTACCTTTATCAAAAAAAAAAATGTCTACAAGAAAGTCAAATTAAATTTTTATGAGCGTTTGAAATTCATATTTTTACAACATTTGATATTCACTCGATTTCTTGTGTAACGATTTTCTTATTTTGTTGTAATTAAAAAACGTATGACTGTAGATACTTGAAAATTTCACTGAATGTTTATATTATAATTTTCTATACACAATACAATTTTGAAAACAATTTGACTCTTTTTGAGCTGTCTACGGACATTGTCAGTTCTCAATTTTTTAGTTTTTTTTTCTATAAATATCATTAAAATTGTATTTGTTGGGTAAAAAAGCGTGAAAATTTAATATAAGGCTCCTGATATACCGCTCTAATAGCAGTTGAAAAATATTAAAAATACATAGGTACAATTTTTTTTTATAAGCATTTAAGCATTTAAGCCATTTTTGACTGAGTTGCACTTACTGCAGGAAGTTACACCCAAAATTAGATAAATAATCATAGTTTTTTAAAAGTTGTCATTTAATACGGGAAATTAAGTGCACGGGATTAGCTAGTTTGTATAACATAAGCTACTAGCTGAATTACCCGGCATTATCGCAAAAAAAAATCCTGATTGTGGTTTGTTTTTCCATAAGCTTTGGAAAACTATTGGGAATTCATTATTCATAACTCCCCAAAGACACTTAAGAAATTAATCTAAGCATTTTGACTGTCCCAAAAAGTGATGACTGATACACAAAAAAACATCGTAATCTGAAATACCTACATATTAAATAGGGTTCCTATATATATTAATATAGGTACATTACGAAAAAAATTTGGTTAAAATAATCTCTTTTGTGTTGGTAAAAATGTATACAACATTAATACTTGGTATTTTACCTATACTAGTATTATATCATATCTAATATCTAAAATTCTGGTAATTTATAATTTAAATAGCGAAGAAACCAAAAAAAAAAAAATGTTATTAGTCCAAACAAATCATACACAGAATTCTGTTGAAATTGGAAGGAAAATGTTGACATAGTGTAATTAGTAGATACTCAACGAAAAATATAGTAGGGACCCATATAGTTTAATAACGACATGGAAAAATCCGGAATCTAACTAATGTAGTCATAAGGTACCTGAATAAAAAAAGCCCCAAATATACTAACTAGTGTATAGTACCTGCGATTTGTCCCTCTTTAATAGTAATTGGGACCCAAATCGGATGCGATGACCAATTTTCTTAAGGTGCATTAAAAATTGCTTTGAATTTATGTTTGCTGAGCTGGCAATATCAAAATATTTTATAAAGATAAAATCCCTGTCAAGTAGATGATGTTTACAGCAATTTGATTTAAATTAGTATCTATATCAGAGGTCGTCAGCCTCATCCAACAAGTGAGCTACATTAAACATTTTAAGTAGTTAACTGTTCATTTGTGTATATTATTTATAAAAATACATAATGCCAGGCACGGATACAGAGCAATTATCTTATCAGTGGGAGGGAGGGGAGGGAAAAAGTTTTCTTACAACATAAATAGGTACGAAATTACAATGTTATACATTTTATTAATAATTTAAAAGATTTTCCCAATATTTATACCTATTATACTAATGTAATAAAAAATAAATGATATATTAAATGTCTTTTTATAATAAAGCGTTTTCCATAACTGTAAATTATATTTCGTGCTCTTAATTCGGGTTAGGATTAAATAGTAATTAATTTTTATAATAATTTTTAATTTACATTATCAGTAATCAGTATCATTAATCACGCGTCCGAGTGTTTTCGATATCGACCCATTTGGAGAATGATATCGTCCGGTATCTCAATTTCGGATAACCTAAAAACTCAGGCAGTTGGTAAGCACGGCAGCACGTCAAACAAAAAGAGATACGTTCCGCCATTTTATACGCTTCGTGCCTTCATAGCTCCTAAGAGAACGAGGCGGCGTTTCGTTGTACATCTGATATACCGTCGTACGCGCTCCACTTTTAGTAGTCAGAAGACAATTTTAAATTATTTTTACAATATTTTTAATAACGTTGAACCGGTCACCATTGAAGAAGTACGTGGGTCTCAATCGATCGTAGCTGTCAACAATATATTCCACAGGGATTACGTGTTGTTGACGTTAAGATACGTGCGACACCGTTTTACATTAATAAATATTATTTCGTCACAGTCGTTATCGAAAACCATTAAGCTGTCGACTAACGTGGTATCAGAAATGGCATTAAACACAACGACCAGCCAACCGGTACAGAACGAGGACCAATTGTCACCAAGAACCAGTCGGCCTAGGCACACCGATCCAATCAAATTGATTATGTGCCAATCGATCAACAGACATATAAATTTGTTAGTATTAAGTCGTGAGCTAGGATATTTTAGGTGTTTCCAAAGGATTCCAATCCTCTTTTTTACTAGTCGTAGTAGTCATCAATTTAACATTTGATGACTATTGTGTGTTACACTAGTTTTGTAGTATAACTACTGGATTAAGTAGGTAGTACGATTGAGATTAGGCTTACTTATGATATTAATAAATAGAAAGAAAACAATTTTTCTTAATTTTGTTTGGTGATGGGTATATTTTGTTTTTCAAATATTAGTAATAAAATTTTGTATAAGTGTGAAATTTAAAATTAAAGCATTTATTTATATAAAATGTAGTTGTACAATGCTATGTAAACTATATTTCTTTTGTTCTAGGTATCATCAATCAAATTATCAATTTAGTAAAAAAAAACCTCTATTAGAAAAAGATCCATCTGTGCCAGATAGATTTCAAAGAATACGCCGTAGTGTTGAAGGGGTTTTAATAGTTCATAAAGATGGATTCCCGAATGTTTTATTATTGCGATTGGGCGCGGTATTTTATAAATTGTAAGATTAAATGAATATATTAATTAATTAGGCATGACATTGCTAAATGATAAGAATCAAAAATATATATCATTAAGATTTCAATACTTATAATATTTATAGTTTTTTTTTAATATTTTTTTTTTAGGCCAGGTGGAGAACTAAATCTAGCAGAAGGTGAGATTGAAGGACTAGAACGATTACTAACTGAAGTAAATTCAAATTTTTTTAACATTCATTGTTTATACTTACACATTTGAAAATATTTTTATTGCATTTACTTATGTCAGACTTTAGGCAGACAAGATGGTGTTCAGACAGAGTGGACTGTTAAAGATACCATTGGCGATTGGTGGCTACCTAACTTTGGATCTTCAATTTATCCATTTATACCAGTACGCATATCTAAGCCCAAGGAACATAAAAGAATTTTCTTAGTTCAGCTACCTGATAAAGGTAAGATAAATTAATAATTAATCAATTTGTTGTTGTATTATATGTAAAACATAACAAACTTACCACTTGATTAATAGAAACTTGAGGGTTTAGGTTAATACTTAACAAAATTTTATTGTAAATATCTAGTTTAGGTATTTACAAACATCATAATGTTCTGTCACAATATTTTTTTCTGTAATATCTTAATTTTAAATGATGATATTGATGTTAAAAAATTTGATTCTATATTTATAATGTGTTTAGAATTAAAATATATATAGAATTAAAAAACTGTAACACAGATGATCACTTTATAATGATATTAATCTAAACCCTATAGATATGATGAAATGAAAAATTAAAATTGATATAAATTACACTTATTCATAAACAACAAAAATATCATGTCTTTTTCAATGTACAGTTAAAATATTAAATTTAGAATATTAAGAATGCATGTTATTAGATTCTGACGGAAAGCAAATCTAACAACTATGTTTACTGTGTATCTCATATTGTTTTAGTAGTTAAATTATTATTTTTGTTGCAAATATTAAAATATTTATATTATGTCCTAATTTCCCTTTATGAGCTATTTGTTAAAATGGTCAATAATTAATAAATAAAGGTGATATCGGTATTGTAATAATTGTTTGGGGTTTATTCTGTCAGTAAATTATTTTAAAATATCTAGTTATGTGTACAACATTTGTAATGTTTTAAATAAAATTATTACATTTGAGATTATTTATCTAAATAAACTATTTTTGGATTTAAATATTTAATGAGGCCATTGAAAATTAAAATTGTCATTAAAGTACTAAAAAAGTATTTATTTCTAAACATTTTTACTTAGCCGTTGTTAGAATATATATTTGTTAAAAATAATGTCAAGTGATCATTTGAATTCAACAATTCTGTCTGCAGTTAAAATAATGTTGTATTTGTAAGCATTTCAAAAAATTCCATTTAAATTTAAAAAATACAATTTAAGAACTATTGTGCAAAGTTGTCATTCAACATCTGCTTATCCTTACATTTTAGTATGTAAATTGGTTCTGTACAGATGTTTTTAAACGAACATTAAAATCAATTATATAATTATGTATAGGTGTAAATTGTTATTCTTTTTAATTGAAATATTCTAATTTATGTATTCAATTTATTGATTCATTTGTAAATTTAATAAGGCTATATAATCAAACTAGCTGTTTTTAAATTATGTGGTAATTTAATTGTTCTTTAGCAATGTTTGCTGTGCCGAAAAATTACAAATTGGTGGCAGTCCCTTTGTTTGAGCTGTATAATAACTCTCAAGTGTATGGATCTATTATTGCCACATTGCCTCAAGCACTCAGAAGGTAACATTATTGATTGTTACACATATTTAATACGGTTATTAATTGTATTATATTTATTAACATGTATAATTTTTTTTCAGATTCAACTTCATTTATAATATGTAATTTAGAACTTAGCTGTTGGATATTTAAACGTTTGCTGCCCATCAATTGTTGAACAGATTTTTCTACGATTTAATGCAATTGTAAAGTAGATTTATTATCAGTATAATGTGTTGAATTGAGAAATTGTCTGACCATTTGAAACTATTACAAACTATCATCGCTATTCTATGAAATATTATAATATACTTATAAATATACACCTAATGTTTTAAATTATTGTTGTGGGTTTGTAAGTGATTTATAGCTATTAATTTTTGTAAACTACCTAAGTTCCCATTAATTACAGTTTGATACTGTATTAGAATTTTAAATATCTATCTTAGTTTATTTTCATTATTGTTGGTTGAATAAATACATTAAACCAAATTTTCTGTAATTAATAATAATCAGTCAACAATCAACATTTTTAATTTTTAAACATTGCCAAGACCCGAGGAAAAACTGAGAAACTTCTCGTTTAATTATATTTATCTATTCCAAAAATTAGAAGTTAGGCTAATTAATTATCAAAGTAAAAATAAGGGTAAGCGTGCACGGATAAATCACTGTTTTTTTCAAAATTTACTTTCACTGTAATGGTCTTATTATATTATTTACTTGAGTAGTAGTGTGATTAATGTGTACTGAAATATTGTTTATTTTCTGTATTGCTTGTAATGTGTATTATTTTTTTAAACGTGTGTACTTAATACTGTGAACCTATATTGTGTTTTATTTGTTTAAAAATCATGTGTCAAACCGAAATTACTAAACTGATTTCTTCATTAACTCAAAAAAAGTTATCATAATTTTGCTCTGTGCTATTTTGGGGTTGCCCAACGCTATATGAATAGTTATTTGCCGCAATTTATCGTTCCACCTTTGCTTCAGTCTAACTATTTATAACTATATAACTTGTAATTTAAACAATATAGCATTTCAAATTTCAATTCAAATAATTTTGATTGAACAATGTGAATTTGATTACCTACTTTACTATCGTTATTTTTTTATTATTCCTTGATTGCGATTTTTCATGAATAAATTTATTGTAATCAGATTATTGCAAATCCACAAACCAAACATTTTTGATTTGGTACTATATAAGTTATAATTATCTTTTGTGTATTGATACATTCTATCATGGAAAGGAACTGTTTATAAATATTAAGTCTTGAGACAAAACGTACAGCCATACATTTACCATGACATCATAATTTATAATTAATTATTTCCATAAATAAAAACAAAAATATTAATTGTGTTTGCCTATTTAAATAACTATTTCTTTTACTTGAATAAATTTCACTTTTTATACTTATTATAATTAATAATTAATAGACACTCGCAATACCAGTACTGCATTTTTATTTTTAATATTGAAAATTAAAAATGTTGTTTAAGATTTTTTGGGAAAATTCGAAAACAGCCAATTTGTAATAGTTATTTTTGGAAAAATATTAATGGAAAAAATTATCGTTTTAAGTCAAGTTGCTTATAATTTTTAAATATCAATGGTATATTGGAGTAAATTATTTTGATACGTAATAACTTTTTTTTAAATGTTTTTGGAAATTTCCCAAAATAAGTATAATAATGCTTATTATCCATATAATTATACATTTTTATCATACATTTTAATAAGTATGAATTGTATTTTTATTTGTAAGTCGAATACCGCCACACGAAAGATCACATTTTTTTTATATGGTTAGAATATACAAATAAATAACATGGTCTCATTAATCAATTATAATGAGTCTTATACTCCACTACAAATGTACACAACAAAAGAGTGAACATTTATTTATGTATTGATATTTCAAACAAATTAAATTTTTGTCAGAAAAATTAACAATAATTGTGTTAAAAAATATTTATAAGTAGAATATGTAATTTTATTATTACAGGAAAAGTAAAGGAAAGCGTCCCTTTTGATACGATTCTTGATCAAACTCGAGATTCGATCAATGATATGCATTGGTGTGTTTAGAAAAACGAGACATTTGGAATATACGACGTGATTTCCAGTTACACAAAGGCCGTCAACGTACAAATGATTTCATCAGTGTTAAGTTATGGATGGAGAAAGTTTAAGGATTAAATGAGAAGAATCCTATCTTTTATTACAATAATAAGTATAATGTTTTAAAGTATAGAAAAAAGACATAAAAAAAATAGTTAATATTATTTTTAGTGAGAAGGGCATCTGCGGCTCTGTAGATCACTCCGTGTCGTTGTTGTGGAGATGATGTAAAATGAGTATCTATAGGCACTAACCAACATAATAATATATAATACCATAATTATTGAGTATATATAAATACTCAATGATAATAATACCTATAATCTTAGTTTAGGGTATAAGCAAAAAACTTAAAATTACACAGAGAATCTCTTATATAATAATATAAGCTATGATCTTAGCATGTAATATCAATTCTATTTATTCTAAGTATCTATCTACTTATTTCAATATATATCAATGTTGTGTTTGCAGTTCATTTTTAACAGTCTGATCATACATTAATGTTCAACATTATAAGTTGTCTGTATTTGAAAATTAGGTACTATGATTCGTTACCATTTGTAAGTAATATATTATTAATTCAGTATTTATGTGTGGTCTTTGTGTGCCAAACGTACTAACTATGAGGATATCATGTTAATGAATAATGAATTAAGTCCTAGAGGTTTAATGACTGAATTGATAAGTAACTATTATTGACAGGCATTTTAATGACAAAGATTCTTTATTAGGAAATCACATAAATCATACATCAAATTGTGAGATCGGAGGGACTACAATTCTCGTGGTATTTTAATTGTCATTGCAAATGGATGGTTTTTGTGAAAAAGGAATCAAGTCACTTTTTGGATATTTTGATATTATTCATGAAAATTGAAGGATATTTGAAGCCAGATCTAGTGGTAAAAATGTCATTAACATGTGACCATTATTTTTATTATGTATTACAGTGTGCGTTTAGTGTCATGCCAAAAATAAATATTTTTTTTATGAGATATTCTTAATTATTATATAAACTTTTTATTAGATAAATGAAATTATGATCGATAGTAGTGTCTATAGTATAGACTCTATACAATATACTTTACCTGTAGGTATTCGATTACATTTTTAACATAATAATATGATTATTATGTAGATTGTACAGCATGAGTTACTTTTCAGATAACTTAAACTATTATATGCAGTAATTAGTTATTTGGTTTATGTAAACTATAATATATTGCAAAATAATGTATGTGTAATAAACATCTGAATTATAAAAAAATTAAATTATTAATTCTAAATCCATTTTTGTTGATCCCAATAGCACGAAAATTATTGCATAGTAACGACTTGATACTTTTTGCACTTAAGGGTATCAAGTTGTAAAATATCATTAACGTTCGTGCTATTGGTATCAAGACAACAAAAATAACTAAAAAATGGTTTAAATGTATTTTTTTTTACATAAACATACAATTCATCAAAGTTTTAAATAAAATTAATATCTACAAATTTTTTTTATTTAAATGTAGAAGATGAAACGTTTTATTTGTCTACTGAACAATTACTATTATTGACTTGATTCCCTTTTCACAAAAACCGTCCAAATATTTGCATTATGTTTACAATTAATAGGACACCATACCCTCATTTATTGTTCGTAATATTACAAGTTCAAGTGCATAACAGCAGATTAATAAAAATACTTTAAACTCCTGAACACAAATTTACAATATAACTTACTTTTAAAACAAAAAAATGTGTTTAGGGTCCTGTTAAGTAAGAACTTTGTTTAAAAAAGCCACTTTTGCAAAGCATGATCATAAAGTCTTTATTAAGATAAAGTTAATTTAATTTTAAAAATGTTGATAAATCTGTAGAATGATGTATTATATTAGTACTTACCTACTGTGTTGCTTGGTTCTTTAAACATTAAGTACCTATGAATTATACATAATATATTACACATGTTTACCAATAACCATCCAAAACCTTTATAAGAGATACAAAATGTTGTTTCATTGTACTAGGAGTATATAAAGAAATTTTTTTCTTCCATATTTTACTTATTTAACTCTTTTTCAAGTTGTAGTGCATATTATGTTATATTTGTTTTTTAAGTACAAATTACATGTATATTT
This sequence comes from Sitobion miscanthi, assembly GCA_008086715.1. Lineage (NCBI taxonomy): Eukaryota > Metazoa > Arthropoda > Insecta > Hemiptera > Aphididae > Sitobion > Sitobion miscanthi. The sequence goes on along the minus strand of CM017805.1, from coordinate 26,063,874 downwards.
TGAAATTAGAATTAGTATCTTGACTGGTAAAAATTAACTATAGGTTCTATATCAACTTGTTAATAAACAATTATTTGTTTTGCATTAGGTAACTAATTCAGCTATTAAATTTATTTTGAATTATTTGTATACCTAATAAATGATAATTTCCAAATAATAAGGTTTAGTGGTAGTCATACATTTTTTTATTAGTATTTTTACCTAGGTACTCTTTTTCTTAAATTCTGTATGCATATTTGTTACATAATGTATATTAATATTATGTTATATAACATATTATGATACTTTTTGTTATGTAAAATTCTATGCTCTACCTCTCATCCTATCCCATTGAAAATTCCTAGGCACACAACTGTCTGTGTCACTAAGAAACAAGAGCGCAACAATAATTCATTATAGCCACTATCATTTTTTGATGAAACAATCTATTATTGTTTTAAGTTGTAAGGGAATATGTTTATTGAGTGAGTCATGGCAACTTAAACTTACAATAATTACATACATAGAAAATATAATAATAATATCAGTGTTGACAGTGGTATAATATAATATCACTCTCTTTACTGAATAATAGAATGAATACAATGTTAATAACCATATTGGATATAATATTACAAATAATAATAATAATACAAAATAAAAATACAAAATTATGTTTTAGGCCTTAAATAATAATGTACATTGCAAAATCTTTAAATGTGCTAGGTAATTTCATTATCTTTATAGATTTGGTTGATACATCTCCAACTAATACTCTTTTGTTAGGCTTATTTTTACTATTTTGTGTCCTCACCTATACTGTATTTCTCATCACTGCTTCCTGTTATATTATTTTTACCATTTTTTAAGTGTTTGCTATTTCTTCTTCTATTTCAACGGTATATAACAATTATTGCTTTCAAATTTAATATTGTAAAACAAATATCTTCTTACTCAAGACTCAACTTATTACCAACTTATTGTAGAATAATTTGTTTTTTTATTTTTAGATTCAAAAATATCTCTGACGAATTTGGCAAATTAGTGTTTAGAAAATTGAAGGATTTGGCTGGAGTAAGCTTGATTAAATTGTCTGGAGATTATCTAACACTGCTTTATGAATCTTAAGAGGTAAAAACTAATAAAATTTAAAATTGTTTAGATAATAAAAAATGAATTAAACTTACTGTCATACTACTGTAATAAAATAAAATTTAATAAGAATAATTTTACTATTAATTATATCATAAGTATACTAAGTAATATGGACCGACAGATCACAGATCATCTTAGCTCAGATTTGGTTTTTGTTTTAAATGATGTACCATTGAATTCAAATATTAAACATGCATTACAGTAACTGATACTCAATGACAAGTTATATTCAACATCTACTGAATAACAGAGAGGTTACCTACCCAATGTCTCCCTTTTTTGTTTTGTTTAAGTTGTCATTATAAGGTACATAATAATAGTACTACATGATTGATAAACCTTTTATCAGAGAGCCATAAATTATATTAAAGTTTCTGGTGGACCAATCTTATTATAATTTATATTTTATATACCTACACATGATAAATGTTTAAAGTTAAAATCATTTTTGAACTTGGGGTTTTAGAAAATTTAGTTTTGGTATTGTTTTACATAATTGTATCATCGTTGGTCTACAATATTAGTTAAACTATTAATTTACCTTTTAACACGTAGTAATGATCAACTATGGGCAACGGTGATAACAAAAGTATACAATTTGAGAATTACAGATGATCATCAACAGTCACATGGCAGTCAAAGTGTTAAACTTTTGTGCACTATATACTATTAAATAAACTAAAATACATTCTGAAGTGTGTCCATACTCTAAGTTAATCGTTTATACTAATTTATAGTTTCCTTATAAAATTATACATTTAAAATTCTTTAAACTTAAATTATTCTCTGTCCACCAAAAAACATGGGTGCAATTACAATTAATTTATAGGGATTCTAAAATTATAAATACCTATCTAACTAGTCTGTGATCTATCCCCCACTCAATTCTGATTGCTCAACTCCTTTTGGGTGTAACATGCTGTAGAAGCAATATCTTTTTAAATGTAAATGATATTATATTTTAATGTATAGTCATCTCAACAGGCTTATTATACAGTATATTATAAAGTTATCGATTTAAAAATAATAATTATGATTAAAAGCAATAGCAGCCATTTAAAAAAAATGTCCATCGTAAATCTCATAATCCCTGTTCGAGCACCTTCCCGCGTTCCAATACATCAAATCTATCTCTGTACCAAATTTCATCTCAATCGGCCCAGCCGTTTAGTAATGTATAAAAGACATATACACAAAAACATTCATTTTTATATAACATACTATATTTTACTTAAAAAGTTTATAATTGTCATAATCTTACAATATAATATATGCATAGGGGTCTTCTATTCCATCACATTTGGTCATAGAATAAAACTCTATTTGAATCTAATTGTTATTATACTTATTATTAATTTACTGAAATAACTAAATATTATTAATGCTCAACATTCAAAATTGTATGTTTTTTTTTTAGAGAGTCTTCTAAACTTTGCCAAGCTAAAATATCAAAATTCAAAATGGTAATTTCATCAATCCGCAATCAAGCAATTAATTTAAAATTGGCTTTGATGTATATGGATAACATTAAAAATTATCAAGAAGCATTAAATCCAAAAAGAAAAGACCTGTACAAGAATATATTTGCTACATACCAGAAGATGATCATTGGGTGATTTGTTTCTGGAAAGGGACAATCAAAATATTACTAGAAATGCATATACTGTGCAATTCTTTTGAACCTTGGGAAGTGGGTTTGATTATGTATAATCTTGGTCTTTTAGATTTGGCTTTATTCAATTAATAATTAATTAACACAGTATTCATTAAATGTTTGTCTTGTAATACAAGATATCAATGGACATGATTGGCATTCTGGATCGTAAAAATAATAAGTAAATATTGAAAAAAATATAAAGATAAAATTGCCACTCGGTAAAACTTTTCTGACAGTATCACAGGGGGATTCAAATTATCAAATTTCGATTTCACAAATAATATAGGTAATATAAGTCCAACTATAGGCTTTACGCGTGTTGTTGCCGACAGTCATTAATTGTATGTACTTATCTAGCAATGCCTAAGCCAAATCTTAATTGTATAATTATTTCTTTTTTTTTAGATTATAATACATATGTATTAATATTTAAAATTTATATGTTGACATAAATTTAAAAAAATCTGCTGTTTAATAATTTGATGCCTCAGTTCAAAACTTAGTAAAACTTTGTTAATAATGTATTATTAGCATTATTAAATAAAATAATACAATAATCGTATTCTGTAAATAGGATTAATGCATTACTTTAAATTAATATTTTAAAATGATTTCAATATTTATTTTATAATAATTAAAGAATTACGGAAGGTTTAAATTGTATGCATGTCTGGATAGCTTTAATATCTGCCCTTATAGGTAAAATGTTTATAATGTCTCCGCTGTTCAATACCTACATAACAAGCCTAAAATTGTATTAAAGACAACATATTATATAGAATGTATATTTATGAAGGTAATTAAAAACATTTTAGTATTATTTTGTTTATTAATTTGAGATACAATATAGTTATTGACTGAAAACTGAATTTTCAACTATTTTTTTTTTCTTTAATTCTCTATTAAGTATTTAATTGTTACAACAGTGTTACCTATATTCCTTCATTCTTATCACAAGTAATTTTGGAGAATTACTATCATCATTTCAGATTAATGCTTATAACTGGGAAGTTCAAGTATAACTGGATAATTATTGTGTGTAACATATTGAACATTGTTGATAAAAACATATAATAGGAAACCATTTATACGGCTATGTTATGTACCTAATTGTATTGTGTATTTTTGTTATATGGTTATTGGTTATACATTGTAATCTTTTATATATTGGAAATAATGGAAATAAAAAACAGTACCTTTAGGTACCTATCGCATTAACAATATTACTTATTTTCATTAATACATTCATTTTACACAACTGCAATTGGCTTGGAATTTTCAACAACTGATGGAATAGCACATTTATATCATAACATATCGTTTACATTTTCTTTAATAACTCATAACTCATAATACAATAATTGTGTTCAATATGTATAAGAAGTACTTACTAGTTTTGTCAGTATTTCAAAAGTAGGATTGGGTTGTTGATATAATTGATTAAACATTATAAAATGGGCATAATTTTATAAAATTATAAAATTATCCAAATTAAAAAGGAAAAGAGTTATTATTGTTAATAAAAAATTATTTTTTTATAGGAATAAAATACTTTAAAAAATTATTCCGAATACTAGTAATTCTGACAAAATGTCTGTAAAAATAACTGTATTTACATATTTTTTTGGATTATTTGGTTACAGTATGAGATAGTGATGCATTACCATGGTGCCCAGTAATCCGAGTGCTCGCTGTCGATGCACGATTTAAGATAATATATAGTATAATCAGTCTTGTTAAGAATATTTTTCAAATGTATTCAGAATAGTATTTAAATATTTGGTGTAATTTGTATTTAAAATACGTATTCAAATACTTTCTTTTAAAAGTATTTAAATATAAATACAAATACCTTTTAAAAGTGTTCAAAATACTTACATAAATAATTTTTTTTTTGTTCAATAAATGAATAATTAACTATCAATAATTAAATCAATTCAATAACAAGCCGACTAACCAATACTACCCACGCCATTAAGTACTATTATTGAAAAGTTTCTTTAATCAAGCCAATCAAACCTTCTTATGTATCCCTCCATCTATTGTGCTTATTGTAAAAATATTTTATACAAATTGTACAAATTAAAATAAATATGAAAAAAAAAAAGTTCAATAACATTAATACCAAAACTTGTATTTAAATTATAAAGTACTACCACAATAGGTACCACCGATTAAATAAGAAGAAAGATATTTAAAGAATCGAGATAAATGCCAATGAAACCAGTGGTGGTCAGTGTCTTGTACTCATTGTATGCTATGGTGTAATAAGGGAGTGAAGAGCCGACAGGGGTTTCAGTGTTAAGTCATTCTGTTATCTGCTTGTATTTTGGCGAAACCTTAGATTATTTAAATTAATTAAACCTTAATTTATTTATAAATTACCAGAAGTTAGAAAAATGTTAAAATAATATTTTAGAGACAAAATTTAAAATAGTACATTCCAAAATATTAGTAATAACATGATGCAAAATTAAAACCTAATTCTGTGAATTTAGTTTAGCAATGAAGAAAAATCCGTTGATATAAAAGTAGAACTTAACCCAGAAACTGTCAAACGCAAAGAAAATTAAAACTTAAAGTTTGTTGATTTGACATTAAGTGATGATGATGAAGAACTACCAAAGGAAAAATATTAACAGGAAAATAAGATACAGGCTACTGATACTATACAACCAGTTGCCGTCGTTGATTTAAAACCACAAGCTCAAGTACAGCCGCAATAAGCTGTTACCAGTTCTGAGCAAGGAGTAGTAATTGAAACAGACGGTCCTCTTTCAAGTCAAAATGGAAATTTCATAGAGGCATAAAAAATGTGTAAGAAACTCCTAACACATAAACCGACAGACTTAAATGTTATACTACTTAATGCCAATTCGTTATTCGACAGCAAAAAATATAAAGAATGTATTGACTGTTTAGAAAAAGCAAAAAATATTCATCCCAATTGTTCTGAATTATCAAGTAAATTAGCATTTTCAGTGTATGTTGTGTTATTAATTTTCTATTTGTATGCCATCGTACAAACAAGGTTAAAAATTAATGTAAAGTCCTCCTTCAAGTCCTATCCCTACAACTGAAGCCTCCTAATTTTTATTATTATTGTAATTAAAACAAATTTTAAGATACATTAATTTTTAACCTATATATTAATTTTAATTACAATAATAATAAAAATTAGGAGGCTTCAGTTGTAGGGATAGGACTTGAAGGAGGACTTTACATTAATTTTTAACCTTGTTTGTACGATAACATACAAATAGAACATTAATGACACGACATACACTGAAAATGCTAATTTACTTGATAATTCAGAACAATTGGGATGAATATTTTTTGTTGTTGAATAACGAATTAGCATTAAGTAGTATAACATTTAAGTCTGTCGGTTTATGTGTTAGGAGTTCCTTACACATTTTTTACGCCTCTATGAAATTTCCATTTTAATGTTCGGATATGGCAGAAATTAGAAGCTCATCTAAAAATATATATATACATTATAATAATATGTAATTTATAAAATTGAACGATAATTAATGTTAAGTCATTTCAGTAAATAAATTAGTAGAATAAAAATTGATACAATTCAAACAATTCGATAAGCTGTAATTTATTAGTATATTTATTTTATTTTATTTCATTTTATTTTACAATATGGGACGAACTCTTTAATACAAGAATATATTAGTATTAATTTGCTTTATGGAAACAAGGCTCAATTTTACAGTTAGAATCCAGGGTCAGTATTGGTAATGCGTATAAGACGGATGATCGGTGAGTTTGAGAAAGAGAAAGGTATATGTAATGGAACAGATGATCGTGTACGGTGAGAGGGGACATTGAATGAAACACGGGATAGTGATTCTGGACTGTCAATTTTAGAGGAAAGAAGATTAGGTAGAAATGATAAGTTAGCTGAATCAGTGAGGCTTTCTAAGGAAAAAAAGGCGTTGGATTGGTGTGTAATTGTGTTTATAATGTAAAATCTATTTTAAAGTAAATTTTAAGTTCTTAAATAAATAATAATATGCTAAGTTTAAACTATATTTCAATCATTAAGATATATATTCCATTTATGTTGAATCTTTAGTGGATAATATTATGCCTTTGTCTAATAATAGTTTTTCAGTTTTTCAAATTAATATAAGTAGTATTAAGGCACATTTCAATTCTTATTAGCTCAGCACATAATTTATTTTATTTTATTGTATTACTGAATGATTTTGAATTTAAATTAAATAGCTATAAAACTATTAACTCATTAGGAACATAATGTAAATGTGATGGCGGAACTGTATTGGGTATAATAGATAAAATAAATAAATTTTATCTTCATCTACTTTGTTTATTTTGGATTTAGTATTAAGATTAGTAAAAAAGTGTTTTGCTCTCTAACCTTTGACTTATAATTGATGTATAGGTCATTTGATGCATTTTAAAGAGTGTGTATTGTCATTATATTAAATAAAAATTGTATTAAAATAATAAATTATTAACTACTTTTAAAAAAAGAAATATATTATTATATTGTTATTATCTAAAAATTTATTAAATATAACATTTTAAAAATTAATTTTATCTTATATGCTATACAGATAGAACTTATATATCATAAAAATGTTAGAGTTTGATGAATCTTAAAATTGTTTTACTTACAATAATAAAAATTAGGAGGCTTCAGTTGTAGAGATAGAACTTGAAAGAGGACTGTCTGTTTCAATTACTACTTCTTGCTTAGAACTGGTAACAGCTTGTTGCGGCTGTACTTGAGCTTGTGGTTTTAAATCAACAACGGCAACTGGTTGTATAGCATCAGTAGCCTGTACCTCATTTTCCTGTTAATATTTTTCCTTTGGTGGTTCTTCTTCATCATCACTTAATGTCAAATTAACAAGCTTTAAGTTTTAATTTTCTTTGCGTTTGACAGTTTCTGGGTTAAGTTCTACTTTTATATCAACGGATTTTTCTTCATTGCTAAACTAAATTCACAGAATTAGGTTTTAATTTTGCATCATGGGTACTATTTGTGGTTTTTGTTTCTTTATTTTCTTCATAAACTAACCATGTGCCATCAGGTAAAAATTCAATTTCCTTACTGTAGTCTTTGAGTGTTGGACTTGAAACAACTCTCAACAAATAATTTTCTATTTGTATGTCATCGTACAAACAAGTGAAGCGTAGTCAACAGTCGTATGGCGTTCAAATATAGGAGTTGGTGTTGAATGAAATACACAAGGATTTAATAGAAAATGAATTATTGATTTATTAGATTAAAACACTATTAAAAAGAATATATTGAATACTGATTTTACACTAATATACGAGGTTCTGATTAAAAACTAAATGATGCTCTGTTGTAATATAAAAAGATGCTCTGATATAAAACTTAAGAATTACTCGATAGAGTCACGATCGTGTCGTTCACTCTTTACGGACTTTACTCGACTGTCTGCCACCCACCGGGCCCGTCGCAATGGTCCGTCCGGGGGCCTCTGACCCAGCCATTTCGGTCACGTAGACCATCGTGAGAACCGAAACGGTCACACACTCCTTTTGCCCTGAGTCAACCCATTTGAGTGTATATGCGAGCCCCCAGTACATACTATATATATACATACACATATATATACTTACATACATACATGTATACCCACATACACACATATACAACACAAGGTTTATTAAATATTGGGCATAGGTATCCATGTTGGTTTTTTGTCATTCATTAAAATAAATCTACTTGCATAAAAACATTGTAAATGATCACAATGGATAGATTTTGCAGGTATTTTATAGGTTACATTGAACTTGACTTCCAGTTATTATCTATTATTTATTTTTGGATTGCATGTATTTTTAGTCTTGTTTTAAATTATGTTTAATTTATATTGTATAACTGTTTTTGTGATGCAACGTTCATGGATTACTTCATGAG